>SWDC01000156.1:10486564-11225077 GCA_004919715.1 Linderniella brevidens | reverse complement strand
GATGGACGAGGCCAGGAAGGGCAGATCTGAGCCGATTGGCCAAAATTTGCAATGACCTTATACAGGACATTGCAGCAAGAGATTGGCCTAAAGTCGGAAGCACGTCTAGAAGAAGCCCCCTTAGGGATGAGGCTGATGAGAGTACTGTTGACGCCCCGAAGAAGATGACCGTCCGAAAGAAGTCCTCAACAGCACGAGTGACATCAGCACCCAGGATTCCCCACGTCGCCTTGAAGAAGGCAGCCGTATAGCCATCAGGGCCAGGGGCCTTTCGTCATCCATAGCGAAAATAACATCGCGAATCTCACGTCTGAAAACTCTCGAGATCATCCCATCCGCATGATCCCGAGACAAAGTATGCGTGATGAAGCTCTCCACGTCAGCAGCACACACAGGAGCAGATCTACCACACTGGCCAGAAGATCCTGGTAGAAGCGAATCATCTGTCACGAATAGGCCAGACCCCTCAATCAACTGGCATATCCGCATTCTCAAGAGAGAGATACGATTGCCGCAACGACGGATCGCCACCTTCTTAAAAAAAATGAGGAGCATTGATCGCCATCCTTGAGCCAGGCTAACTTGGCTCGCTGGGCAAGGTAAGAGTGCTCCATCTCCACAGCAGAGAAGAGCATTCGGCAGATCGTTCGAACTTGTGAAAGAGAGGCTTCGTCAGGTAACGAGCCGTGAAAGATTGGCTGAGATCCAGAAACTCCCTAGCCTCCAACACATTCCGACTCAAATCGCCCTTAGCACGCCGAAGCTCCTTAAGACAGGGCTTAAGTGACTTCAGACGGCGAACAAGCGAATACATGGAAAACCCTGAGGCGGAGAGGCCCAAACCTGCTCCACAACCCCCAAGAAGGCCGGTCCTTCGAGGAAGTTCTCGAACCTGAAATGGGCATTCCGACGTCCCGTCCTGGCAACCGAGAGCACAAGAGGAGAGTGATCGGAGGTAGCAGGGAGGGCAGCCTGGTAGTGGAGATCCGGGAGAGAGAGAAAACCACGACGGATTTGCCCACAATGGCGGTCAATCCGTCTCCAGATGCCCGCCTCAGCCCGCTGCTGATTGTGCCACGTAAAGAAGGGGCCGACGATCCCAAATTGGTCAGGTCAGCCTGGATAAGGCAGTCACGAAGATCGGTCACATCTGAGAGAGGGGGATCCCCCTTTGGCCTCAGAAAGGTCAGCAATGGAGTTGAAATCCGAGAACGAGCCAAGGAACACCAACTCGGTCTGCAGAGGTCACGACAAGCTCCTCCCAAAAGCAAGACACGCTCCTCCCTCCGACTCCTGCCGTAGACAAAGGAGAGGAAAACAGTCCCCCTGCTCTCCAGTGAAGTGACTCTGCAATGAACGCCTGCTCCGAAAAGCTCAAAACGGAGAGGTGGAGGAAGCTGGGTCCCAACCAATCCAGATCCTCGTTCCAGGTCCGCCATCATAATCAAAGAACCAGTCCCACCGATCTCTAATACCAGAGGAAAGCAGAGTGGCATTAGAGAGAGAGACACGAGTCTCAAGGAGACCCACAAGATGAAGATCAAACCGAGAAATAAGATCCCGAACAGCCCTCCCATGGTCCCTCTTGTTGAGACCCCTCACATTCCATACACCTGTCGGAATCATAAGGAAACACCGGAGCGGCAAGGCATTTGAGTTGTTCGACAAGGCCTTCTACTTGTTCAAAAGGGCATTCGACTTGGTCAACAATGCATTCGACTTAATCAACAATGCATTCGACTTAGTCAACATGGCGTTCGACTTGATCAACAAGGCGATCTACTTCGTCAACAAAGCACGACCTTGTCAATAAGGCATTCGACTTGTTCAACAAGGCATTTTACTTGTTCAACAATGCATTCGACTTTGTTAACAAGGCATTCGACATAGTTAACAAGGTACTGAAGTTGTTCAACAAGGCATTCGACTTGTTAACCAAGGGATTCGACTTGTTCAATAAGGCATTCTACTTGTTCGACTTGGTGAAGAAGGTATTCGATTTGTTTAACAAGGCATTCTACTTAGGTAACAAGGCATTTTACTTGGTTAAGAAGACAGTCCACTTGGTCAACAAGGCAGTCCACTTGGTCAACAAGGCATTCGACTTGTTCAACAAGGCATTCGACTTGTTCAACAAGGCATTAGCCTTGTCAACAAGGCATACGACATTGTTAACAAGGCATTGAAGTTGTTCAACAAGGCACTCAACTTGTTAAACAAGGCATTCGACTTATTCAACAAGGCATTCTACTTGTTCGACTTGGTCAACAAGGCATTCGCCTTGTTGAACAACGCATTCTACTTGGTATACATGGCAAGACTTGGTCAACAAGGGATTCGACTTGGTTAACAAGACATTCGAATGGGTCAAGAAGGCATTCGACTTGTTCACCAAGGGATTCGACTTGTTCAATAAGGCATTCTACTTGTTCGACTTGGTGAAGAAGGTATTCGATTTGTTTGACAAGGCATTCTACTTAGTTAACAAGGCATTTGACTTGGTTAAGAAGGCAATCCACTTGGTCAACAAGGCAGTCCACTTGGTCAACAAGGCATTCAACTTGTTCAACAAGGCATTCGACGTGGTTAACAACACATTCGACATTGTTAACAAGGCATTGAAGTTGTTCAACAATGCATTCGACTTGTTCAACAAGGCATTTGACTTGTTAAACAAGGTATTCTACTTGTTCGACATGGTCAACAAGGCGTTCGCCTTGTTCAACAACGCATTCTACTTGGTATACAAGGCAAGACTTGGTCAACAAGGCATTCGACTTGGTTAACAAGACATTCGAATGGGTCAAGAAGGCATTCGACTTGTTAAACAAGGCATCCGACTTGGTCAACAAGGCATTTGAGTTGTTCGACGAGGCCTTCTACTTGTTCAAAAGGTCATTCGACTTGGTCAACAAGGCATTCGACTTAATCAACAATGCATTCGACTTAGTCAACAAGGCGTTCGACGTGATCAACAAGGCGATCTACTTCGTCAACAAAGCGAGACCTTGTCAATAAGGCATTCGACTTGTTCAACAAGGCATTTTATTTGTTCAACAATGCATTCGATTATGTTAACAAGGCATTCGACATAGTTAACAAGGTACTGAAGTTGTTCAACAAGGCATTCGACTTGTTAACCAAGGGATTCGACTTGTTCAATAAGGTATTCTACTTGTTCGACTTGGTGAAGAAGGTATTCGATTTGTTTAACAAAGCATTCTACTTAGTTAACAAGGCATTGGACTTGTTTAAGAAGGCAGTCCACCTGGTCAACAAGGCAGTCCACTAGGTCAACAAGGCATTCGACTTGTTCAACAAGGAATTCGACTTGTTCAACAAAGCATTCGACTTGGTCAACAAGGCATTCGACTTGTTCAACAAGGCATTCGACTTGTTCAACAAGGCATTCGACTTGTTCAACAAGGCATTCGACTAGTTCAACAAGGCATTCTAATTAGTCAACAAGGCGTGAATTGGTCAACAAGGCCTGACTTGGTGAACAAGGCTTTTGACTTGGTCAACAAGGCATTCTACTTGGTCAACAAGGCATTCTACTTGGTCAACAAAGCATGACTTGATCAATAAGGCATTCAACTTGTTCAATAAGGGATTCGACTTGTTCAATAAGGCATTCTAGTTGTTACAATTGGTGAACAAGGCATTCGACTTGTTCAACAAGGCATTTTACGTGATTAACAAGGCATTCGACTTGTTCCACAAGGCATTCGACCTTGTCAACAAGGCATTCGACATTGTTCACAAGGCATTAAAGTAGTTCAACAAGGCATTCGACATGTTCAACAAGGCATTCTACTTGTTCGACTTGGTCAACAAGGCATTCGCCTTGTTCAACAACGCATTCTACTTGGTATACAAGGCAAGACTTTGTCAACAAGGCATTCGACTTGGTTAACAAGACATTCGAATGGGTCAAGAAGGCATTCGACTTGTTAAACAAGGTATCCGACTTGGTCAAGAAGGCATTTGACTTGTTCGACGAGGCCTTCTACTTGTTCAAAAGGGCATTCGACTTGGTCAACAAGGCATTCGACTTGGTCAACAATGCATTCGAATGAGTCAACAAGGCGTTCGACTTGATCAACAATGCGATCTACTTAGTCAACAAAGCATGACCTTGTCAATAAAGCATTCGACTTGTTCAACAAGGCATTGACTTTGTCACCAAGGCATTCGACATAGTTAACAAGGCACTGAAGTTGTTCAACAAGGCATTCGACTTGTTCACCAAGGGATTCGACTTGTTCAATAAGGCATTCTACTTGTTCAACTTGGTGAATTCAACAAGGCATTCTACTTAGTTAACAAGGCATGACTTATTCAACAAGGTATTCGACTTGTTTAGGAAGGCAGTCCACTTGGTCAACAAGGCATTCGACTTGTTCCACAAGGAATTCGACTTGTCCAACAAGGCATTCGACTTGTTCCACAAGGAATTCGACTTGTTCAACAAGGCATTCAACTTGTTCAACAAGACATTCTACTTGGTCAACAAGGCGTGGCTTGGTCAACAAGGCTGACTTGGTTAACAAGGCATTTGACTTGGTCAACAAGGCATTCTACTTGGTCAACAAAGCGTGACTTGGTCAATAAGGCATTCGACTTGTTCAACTTGGTGAACACGGCATTCGACTTTTTAACAAGGCATTCTACTTGATTAACAAGGCATGACTTGGACAACAAGGCATTCGACTTGTTTAAGAAGGCATTTTACTTGGTCAACAAGGCATGACTTTTCAACAAGGCATTCGACATTGCTACAAGGCATTAAAGTTGTTCAACAAGGCATTCGACTTGTTCAACAAGGCATTCGACTTGTTCAACAAGGCATTCTACTTGTTCGACTTGGACAATAAGACATTCGACTTGTTTAAGAACGCATTCTACTTGTTTTTTTTTTTTTGGATTAATGTCCCTTTATATATATATATATGAAAAGAAGAATACAAAAGAGCGCGCAGGAGAAAAACTCATGCCGCATCAACCGATAACATGCTATCGGGTACAACTACGATATCAACAACGACATCGACAACTAGCTCCCCCACCGCCCTTCCGTGGTCCCTCTTATTGAGACCACGCACATTCTACACACCTACAGGGATCATGGATCACCCCCTGTTGGGGCTGCCGTTGCTAAAGGATGATCATTATCCTCATCCCGTAACGAGTGCAAAATAGCGAATGAGTTAGAGGCCAACCCAACCTCCTCATGCACGGGCACCACCCGCGAATGTGACTCTGTGGTCCGAGACGATGTCGACAATCCTCCAGCACACTCTGCTAACCGGGCCAATTTTCTACCATTAGCGCCCCATCCCGTGGTCCACCTCGGGCTTTGCCCTTTGGCCCACATGCATCCACTCTACACGTGCGCTAGGAATCACCGCCCCTCATTCCGCTCGAACCCATCTGCCCCAACATGTGACTCCACCACGTGTGCATTGCCTTTGCTCCCGAATGCCGCCCCTATACTCGTGGCTTATTGCACCCACCGAACAGCCCTCAGCCGAGGATCCGTCGTTTCCCGGTGCGTTTTGTCCATCGGAGGACATCGAACACGCCGTCGACGCATGATTCCAAGAAGCACACTTCAGACATTTGGTTGGTCTCCATTCGTACTCCACCCGCACAGTTGCCACACCCGATGTACCCCCACACTCTAACGGCAGTTGCCACACCCGCACAATTGCCACACCCGATGCTCCACAAACGGGTCAGCAAGCTTCTTAAGTACACAAACACGTGCAAAATCAATACGCTCTCCACTTGTTGTAATGCCATCAGCAAACAAGGGCTGCCCCACAGCAGTAGCAACGATCCCCAAACCAGCCTGAGTCCAGAATTCGCTTGGGACATTCCATAACTTAACCCATAAAGGTACTTCTACGAGATCCCGCTTCGCAAACGACATTCCTGGCCTCCAAACCTCCAAGAAGAGTGGCTGCCCTTGGAAGAGCCAAGGTCCCCTTCAAGGACCCCATGCATTGCATCCGCCGACATAAAACGAAACTTAAAGAAACCATTAATGGTAGCCCTGACCTCGGCAAGGTCAACCCAATTCGCCCGCACAAATCGCTCCACAAAGGGAAAATATGGCTTCTTTCCCAAAAAATAGCCCACCAGTGTATGCTCCCATCGAGCAAAACCTTGACGGGCCACCTCCCACGTAGGTCGAACCTCCGCCACCCCATCTATGACTGCCGACACAGTGTAAACCAACGGAAGTCGCCGCACTCCGGTGCGGTTAGCCTGCCTCGCCGACCCCTTGGCAACCACCGCAAACGTCGTCTTTGGCGGATTTACCTTAGCCGGCACCGAAACCGTATCCGTCACCTTTGCCGCCACTGTAGAAACTCTAGGTCCGTCATCAAGGATAGAAATTTATTCCACGGTAGCCGTCGGCGCTGACGTCGTCATCCCCTCTTTCGCACCATCCCCAATCGTGAGATTGCATCTACCAGCCTCCCGTTCCGGAGAAAACCTAGGCCCAAGACCACGTGGATGCTTGTGGCCCATATCAATCTAAGAAACCCTAGCCTTCATATGATGATCATGCAAATTTCCTGCATCGGGCTGTGCGTCATCCCCAACCACCGTATGATCAACGCGTGGAGTATGATGCGTGACCAATGGCGCAGCCGCATCAACCAATATCTCGTTATCCCATCCAAAATCTTTACGAAGATATTGTAGTATCCTTTCCAAAGACGGATTAGTAGCAGATTCCTTCATTAAATATACGAGATCCTCTCCCAAAATAGAAGCATTTTCCATATCTCCAAGATCTCCCAGCGATTTCTTACCATCCAGCTTGATCCTTTCCAAAGAAGAATTAGTGGCAGATTCCTTCATTAAGTATACGAGATCTCCTCCCAAAATAGAAGCACTTTCCATATCTTCAAGATCCCAGTGATTTCTTACCATCCGGCATGATCCTTTCCAAAGACGGATTAGTAGCGGATTTCTTCATTGAGTATACGAGATCTCCTCCCAAAATAGAAGCACTTTCCATATCTTCAAGATCTTCCACCGATTTCTTACCATCCGGCCTGATCCTTTCCAAAGACGGATTAGTAGCAGATTCCTTCATTGAGTATACGAGATCTCCTCCCAAAATAGAAGCACTTTCCATATCTTCAAGATCTCCCAACGATTTCTTACCATCCGACCTTCGTTGATCTTCAAGATCTCCCAGCGATTCCTTACCATCCAGCCTTCGCTGATCACGAGTAGGTGGTGGTGTATCCGGCCTTCGTCGGATCAGATCTCGGATCGGAGATCCCGATCCATGTAGTGGCTGTAGAATCGTGATACCAGCCCCCGATTGTGGCATCTCGCGCGTTTGGGCAGCCACGATACCGGATCTACCATGAACTTTCTGCATCAACGCATTAAAACGTGTCCCGTCAAAACGCTTAGCAAACGTGTGATAGTCTTGCAGTAAAGAATCTATCTCGAGCGGCCGGGGATCCTCAGCAATCACCATCTCAACTGAAGATATCGAATTCATCGTTGATCCACACATCAACGAGCATGAAGCCATAACAACACCGTAAAAGTGAATTAACTAACGAATTGAAACTAATTGAAAGAGACACAACCCTCCAAAGCCGTCTGATCCCGGCAACGGAGGCGGCCAATCGTGATCCACCACCCTACAAAGTGGCGTTAGGTTGGTGATTATAAAAAGAGTGAAGATTTGGCCGATTGTGGACAAAAATGTTACAGAAACTCTAGAGAGAGGAGAGAGCAAAATTGCCTAGAGAGAGAGAGAGCATTCTTCAACAACAGGTAGGTATTAAACGAAGGCATTCTACATGGTTAACAAGGCATGACTGTTCAACAAGGCATTCGACTTGTTCAATAAGGCATTCGACTTTGTCAACAAGGCATTCCACTTTGTTAACCAGGCATTGAAGTTGTTCAACAAGGCATTTGACTTGTTGAACAAGACATTCGTCTTGTTCAACAAGGCATTCTACTTGTTCGACTTGGTCAACAAGGCATTCGACTTGCTAAACCAGGCATCCGACTTGGTTAACAAGGCATTTGACTTGGTCAACAAGGCATTCTACTTGGTCAACTAAGCGTGACTTGGTCAATAAGGCATTCGACTTGTTCAACAAGTGATTCGACTTGTTCAATAGGGCATTCTACTTGTTCGACTTGGTGAACAAGGCATTCGATTTTTTCAACGAGGCATTCTACTTGATTAACAAGGCATGACTTGGACAACAAGGCATTCGACTTGTTTAAGAAGGCATTCTACTTGGTCAACAAGGCATTCGACTTGTTCAACAAGGCATTCGACTTTGTCAACAAGGCATTCGACATTGTTAACAAGGCATTGAAGTTGTTCAACAAGGCATTCGACTTGTTCAACAAGGCATTCTACTTGTTCAAATGGGACAACAAGGCATTCGACTTGTTTAAGAAGGCATTCTACTTGGTCAACATGGCATGACTGTTCAACAAGGCATTCGACTTGTTCAATAAGGCATTCGACTTTGTCAACAAGGCATTCCACTTTGTTAACCAGGCATTGAAGTTGTTCAACAAGGCATTTGACTTGTTCAACAAGACATTCGTCTTGTTCAACAAGGCATTCTACTTGTTCGACTTGGTCAACAAGGCATTCGACTTGGTTAACAAGGCATTTGACTTGGTCAACAAGGCATTCTACTTGGTCAACAAAGCGTGACTTGGTCAATAAGGCATTTGACTTGTTCAACAAGTGATTCGACTTGTTCAATAGGGCATTCTACTAGTTCGACTTGGTGAACAAGGCATTCGACATTTTGAACAAGGCATTCTACTTGATTAACAAGGCATGACTTGGACAACAAGGCATTCGACTTGTTTAAGATGGCATTCTACTTGGTCAACAATGCATTCGACTTGTTCAACAAGGCATTCGACTTTGTCAACAAGGCATTCGACATTGTTAACAAGGCATTGATGTTGTTCAACAAGGCATTCGACTTGTTAAACAAGGCATTCGACTTGTTCAACAAGGCATTCTACTTGTTCAACTGGGACAACAAGGCATTCGACTTGTTTAAGAAGGCATTCTACTTGGTCAACAAGACATGACTATTCAACAAGGCATTCGACTTGTTCAACAAGGCATTCGACATTGTCAACAAGGCATTCGACATTGTTAACAAGGCATTGAAGTTGTTCAACAAGGCATTCGACTTGTTCAACAAGGCATTCGACTTGTTAAACAAGGCATTCGACTTGTAAAACAAGGCATTCTACTTGTTCGACTTGGTCAACAAGGCATTCGCCTTGTTCAACAACGCATTCTACTTGGTATGCAAGGCAAGACTTGGTTAACAAGGCATTCGACTTGGTTAACAAGACATTCGAATGGGTCAAGAAGGCATTCGACTTGTTAAACAAGGCATCCGACTTGGTCAACAAGGCATTTGAGTTGTTTGACGAGGCCTTCTACTTGTTCAAAAGGGCATTCGACTTGGTCAACAAGGCATTCGACTTGGTCAACCATGCATTCGACTTCGTCAACAAGGCGTTCGACTTGATCAACAAGGCGATCTACTTTGTCAACAAAGCATGACCTTGTCAATAAGGCATTCGACTTGTTCAACAAGGCATTTTACTTGTTCAACAAGGCATTGACTTTGTCAACAAGGCATTCGACATAGTTAACAAGGCACTGATGTTGTTCAAAAAGGCATTCGACTTGTTAACCAACGGATTCGACTTGTTCAATAAGGCATTCTACCCTTTCAACATGGTGAAGAAGGTATTCGATTTGTACAACAGGGCATTCTACTTAGTTAACAAGGCATTCGACTTGTTTAAGAAGGCAGTCCACTTGGTCAACAAGGCAGTCCACTTGGTCAACAAGGCATTCGACTTGTTCAACAAGGAATTCGACTTGTTCAACAAGGCATTCGACTTGTTCAACAAGGAATTCGATTTGTTCAACAATGCATTCGACTTGTTCAACAAGGAGTGGCTTGGTCAACAAGGCATGACTTGGTTAACAAGGCATTTGACTTGGTCAACAAGGCATTCTACTTGGTCAACTAAGCGTGACTTGGTCAATAAGGCATTCGACTTGTTCAACAAGTGATTCGACTTGTTCAATAGGGCATTCTACTTGTTCGACTTGGTGAACAAGGCATTCGATTTTTTCAACGAGGCATTCTACTTGATTAACAAGGCATGACTTGGACAACAAGGCATTCGACTTGTTTAAGAAGGCATTCTACTTGGTCAACAATGCATGACTGTTCAACAACGCATTTGACTTGTTCAACAATGCATTCGACTTTGTCAACAAGGCATTCGACATTGTTAACAAGGCATTGAAGTTGTTCAACAAGGCATTCGACTTGTTAAACAAGGCATTCGACTTGTTCAACAAGGCATTCTACTTGTTCGACTTGGACAACAAGGCATTCGACTTGTTTAAGAAGGCATTCTACTTGGTCAACAAGGCATGACTGTTCAACAAGGTATTCGACTTGTTCAACAAGGCATTCGACTTTGTCAACAAGGCATTCAACTTTGTTAACCAGGCATTGAAGTTGTTCAACAAGGCATTGGACTTGTTAAACAAGGCATTGGACTTGTTAAACAAGGCATTCGACTTGTTAAACAAGGCATTCGACTTGTTCAACAAGGCATTCGACTTGTTCAACAAGGCATTCTACTTGTTCGACTTGGTCAACAAGGCATTCGACTTGCTGAACCAGGCATCCGACTTGGTCAACAAGGCATTGAGTTGTTCGACGAGGCCTTCTACTTGTTCAAGAGGGCATTCGACTTGATTAACAAGGCATGACTTGTTCAACAAGGCATTCGACTTGTTAAGAAGGCAGTCGACTTGGTCAACAAGGCAGTCCACTTGGTCAACAAGGAATTCGACTTGGTCTACAAGGCATTTGACTTTGTCAACAAGGAATTCGACTTTGTCAACAAGCCATTTTACTTGGTCAGCAAGGCGTGACTTGGTCAACAAGGCATTTGACTAGGTCAACAAGGCATTCTGCTTGGTCAACAAAGTTTGACTTGGTCAATAAGGCATTCGACTTGTTCCACAAGGCATCATATGGTCAACAAGGCATTCGACTTTGTCAACAAGGAATTCGACATAATTAACAAAGCACTGAAGTTGTTCAACAAGGCATCATATGGTCAACAAGCCATTAGACTTTGTCAACAAGGCATTCGACATAGTTAACAAGTTACTGAAGTTGTTCAACAAGGCATTCGACTTGTTCACCAAGGGATTCGACTTGTTTAAGAAGGCATTCTACTTGTTGGACTTGGTGAAGAAGGTATTCGATTTGTTCAACAAGGCATTCTACTTAGTCAACAAGGCAATCGACTTGTTTAAGCAGGTTGTCGACTTCGTCACTAAGGCAGTATACTTGGTCAACAAGGCATTCGACTTGTTCAACAAGGAATTCGACTTGTTCAACAAGGGATTCGACTGGTTCAACAAGGGATTCGACTTGTTCAATAAGGCATTCTACTTGTTCGACTTGGTGGACATGGCATTCGACTTGTGCAACAAGGCATTCGACTTGTTCAACAAGGTATTCTACTTGATTAACAAGACATGACTTGGACAACAAGGCATTCGACTTGTTTAAGAAGACATTCTACTTAGTCAACAAGGCATGCCTTGTTTAACATGGCATTTGACTAGTTCAACAAGGCATTCGACTTAGTCAACAAGGCAGTCGACAAAAAAACAAGGCATTGAAGTTGTTCCACAAGGCATTCGACTTGTTCAACAAGGCATTCTACTGGTTCGACTTGGTCAACAACGCATTCTACTTGGTATACAAGGCAAGACTTGGTCAACAAGGCATTAAACTTTGTTAACAAGGGATTCGACTTGGTCATCAAGGCATTTGACTTGGTCAACAAGGCATTTGAGTTGTTCGACGAGGCATTACATTGATTCAAAAGGGCATTCGACTTGGTCCAGAAGCCATTTGACTTGGTCAACAATGCATTCGACTTGGTCGACAAGGCATTCGAATTTGTCAACAAGGCATTTTACTTGGTCAACAAGGCGTGACTTGGTCAACAAGGCATTTGACTCGGTGAACAAGGCATTCGACTTGTTAAACAAGGCATGACTTGGTCAATAAGGCATTCGACTAGTTCAGCAAGGCATTCTACTTGCTCAACAAGGCATCATATGGTCAATAACATTCGACTTTGTCAACATGGCATTCGTCATAGTTAATAAGGCACTGAAGTTGTTCAACAAGGCATTCGACTTGTTCAACAAGGGATTCGACTTGTTCAATAAGGCATTCTACTTGTTCGACTTGGTCAAGAAGGTATTCGATTTGTTCAACAAGGCATTCTACTTGGTTAACAAGGCATGGCTTGGACAACAAGGCATTCTACTTGGTCAGCAAGGCATGACATGTTCAACAAGGCATTCGACTTGTTCAACAAGGCATTCTACTTGGTCAAGAAGGCATGACTGTTCAACAAGGCATTCGACTTGTTCAACAAGGCATTCTACTTGGTCAACAAAGCATGACTTCATCAATAAGGCATTCAACTTGTTCAACAAGGGATTCGACTTGTTCAAGAAGGTATTCTAGTTGTTCGACTTGGTGAACAAGGCATTCGATTTTTTCAACGAGGCATTCTACTTGATTAACAAGGCATGACTTGGACAACAAGACATTCGACTTGTTTAAGAAGGCATTCTACTTGGTCAACAATGCATGACTGTTCAACAAGGCATTTGACTTGTTCAACAATGCATTCGACTTTGTCAACAAGGCATTCGACATTGTTAACAAGGCATTGAAGTTGTTCAACAAGGCATTCGACTTGTTCAACAAGGCATTCGACTTGTTAAACAAGGCATTCGACTTGTAAAACAAGGCATTCTACTTGTTCGACTTGGTCAACAAGGCATTCGCCTTGTTCAACAACGCATTCTACTTGGTATGCAAGGCAAGACTTGGTTAACAAGGCATTCGACTTGGTTAACAGGACATTCGAATGGGTCAAGAAGGCATTCGACTTGTTAAACAAGGCATCCGACTTGGTCAACAAGGCATTTGAGTTGTTTGACGAGGCCTTCTACTTGTTCAAAAGGGCATTCGACTTGGTCAACAAGGCATTCGACTTGGTCAACCATGCATTCGACTTCGTCAACAAGGCGTTCGACTTGATCAACAAGGCGATCTACTTTGTCAACAAAGCATGACCTTGTCAATAAGGCATTCGACTTGTTCAACAAGGCATTTTACTTGTTCAACAAGGCATTGACTTTGTCAACAAGGCATTCGACATAGTTAACAAGGCACTGATGTTGTTCAAAAAGGCATTCGACTTGTTAACCAACGGATTCGACTTGTTCAATAAGGCATTCTACCCTTTCAACATGGTGAAGAAAGTATTCGATTTGTACAACAGGGCATTCTACTTAGTTAACAAGGCATTCGACTTGTTTAAGAAGGCAGTCCACTTGGTCAACAAGGCAGTCCACTTGGTCAACAAGGCATTCGACTTGTTCAACAAGGAATTCGACTTGTTCAACAAGGTATTCGACTTGTTCAACAAGGAATTCGATTTGTTCAACAATGCATTCGACTTGTTCAACAAGGAGTGGCTTGGTCAACAAGGCATGACTTGGTTAACAAGGCATTTGACTTGGTCAACAAGGCATTCTACTTGGTCAACTAAGCGTGACTTGGTCAATAAGGCATTCGACTTGTTCAACAAGTGATTCGACTTGTTCAATAGGGCATTCTACTTGTTCGACTTGGTGAACAAGGCATTCGATTTTTTCAACGAGGCATTCTACTTGATTAACAAGGCATGACTTGGACAACAAGGCATTCGACTTGTTTAAGAAGGCATTCTACTTGGTCAACAATGCATGACTGTTCAACAAGGCATTTGACTTGTTCAACAATGCATTCGACTTTGTCAACAAGGCATTCGACATTGTTAACAAGGCATTGAAGTTGTTCAACAAGGCATTCGACTTGTTAAACAAGGCATTCGACTTGTTCAACAAGGCATTCTACTTGTTCGACTTGGACAACAAGGCATTCGACTTGTTTAAGAAG
The DNA here is from genome assembly GCA_004919715.1 of Linderniella brevidens. Taxonomy (NCBI): domain Eukaryota; kingdom Viridiplantae; phylum Streptophyta; class Magnoliopsida; order Lamiales; family Linderniaceae; genus Linderniella; species Linderniella brevidens. Next base: position 11,210,963 of record SWDC01000156.1, on the reverse strand, counting down.
GCATTCTACTTGGTCAACAAGGCATGACTGTTCAACAAGGTATTCGACTTGTTCAACAAGGCATTCGACTTTGTCAACAAGGCATTCAACTTTGTTAACCAGGCATTGAAGTTGTTCAACAAGGCATTGGACTTGTTAAACAAGGCATTGGACTTGTTAAACAAGGCATTCGACTTGTTAAACAAGGCATTCGACTTGTTCAACAAGGCATTCGACTTGTTCAACAAGGCATTCTACTTGTTCGACTTGGTCAACAAGGCATTCGACTTGCTGAACCAGGCATCCGACTTGGTCAACAAGGCATTTGAGTTGTTCGACGAGGCCTTCTACTTGTTCAAGAGGGCATTCGACTTGATTAACAAGGCATGACTTGTTCAACAAGGCATTCGACTTGTTTAAGAAGGCAGTCGACTTGGTCAACAAGGCAGTCCACTTGGTCAACAAGGAATTCGACTTGGTCTACAAGGCATTTGACTTTGTCAACAAGGAATTCGACTTTGTCAACAAGCCATTTTACTTGGTCAGCAAGGCGTGACTTGGTCAACAAGGCATTTGACTAGGTCAACAAGGCATTCTGCTTGGTCAACAAAGTTTGACTTGGTCAATAAGGCATTCGACTTGTTCCACAAGGCATCATATGGTCAACAAGGCATTCGACTTTGTCAACAAGGAATTCGACATAATTAACAAAGCACTGAAGTTGTTCAACAAGGCATCATATGGTCAACAAGCCATTAGACTTTGTCAACAAGGCATTCGACATAGTTAACAAGTTACTGAAGTTGTTCAACAAGGCATTCGACTTGTTCACCAAGGGATTCGACTTGTTTAAGAAGGCATTCTACTTGTTGGACTTGGTGAAGAAGGTATTCGATTTGTTCAACAAGGCATTCTACTTAGTCAACAAGGCAATCGACTTGTTTAAGCAGGTTGTCGACTTCGTCACTAAGGCAGTATACTTGGTCAACAAGGCATTCGACTTGTTCAACAAGGAATTCGACTTGTTCAACAAGGGATTCGACTGGTTCAACAAGGGATTCGACTTGTTCAATAAGGCATTCTACTTGTTCGACTTGGTGGACATGGCATTCGACTTGTGCAACAAGGCATTCGACTTGTTCAACAAGGTATTCTACTTGATTAACAAGACATGACTTGGACAACAAGGCATTCGACTTGTTTAAGAAGGCATTCTACTTAGTCAACAAGGCATGCCTTGTTTAACATGGCATTTGACTAGTTCAACAAGGCATTCGACTTAGTCAACAAGGCAGTCGACAAAATAAACAAGGCATTGAAGTTGTTCCACAAGGCATTCGACTTGTTCAACAAGGCATTCTACTGGTTCGACTTGGTCAACAACGCATTCTACTTGGTATACAAGGCAAGACTTGGTCAACAAGGCATTCAACTTTGTTAACAAGGGATTCGACTTGGTCATCAAGGCATTTGACTTGGTCAACAAGGCATATGAGTTGTTCGACGAGGCATTACATTGATTCAAAAGGGCATTCGACTTGGTCCAGAAGCCATTTGACTTGGTCAACAATGCATTCGACTTGGTCGACAAGGCATTCGAATTTGTCAACAAGGCATTTTACTTGGTCAACAAGGCGTGACTTGGTCAACAAGGCATTTGACTCGGTGAACAAGGCATTCGACTTGTTAAACAAGGCATGACTTGGTCAATAAGGCATTCGACTAGTTCAGCAAGGCATTCTACTTGCTCAACAAGGCATCATATGGTCAATAACATTCGACTTTGTCAACATGGCATTCGTCATAGTTAATAAGGCACTGAAGTTGTTCAACAAGGCATTCGACTTGTTCAACAAGTGATTCGACTTGTTCAATAAGGCATTCTACTTGTTCGACTTGGTCAAGAAGGTATTCGATTTGTTCAACAAGGCATTCTACTTGGTTAACAAGGCATGGCTTGGACAACAAGGCATTCAACTTATTTGAGAAGGCATTCTACTTGGTCAGCAAGGCATGACATGTTCAACAAGGCATTCGACTTGTTCAACAAGGCATTCTACTTGGTCAACAAGGCATGACTGTTCAACAAGGCATTCGACTTGTTCAACAAGGCATTCTACTTGGTCAACAAAGCATGACTTCATCAATAAGGCATTCAACTTGTTCAACAAGTGATTCGACTTGTTCAATAATGTATTCTAGTTGTTCGACTTGGTGAACAAGGCATTCGACTTGTTCAACAAGGCATTCGACGTGGTTAACAAGGCATTCGACTTGTTTAAGAAGGCATTCTACTAGGTCAACAAGGCATGACTGTTCAACAAGGCATTCGACTTGTTCAACAAGGCATTCGACCTTGTCCACTAGGCATTCGACATTGTTAACAAGGCATTGAAGTTGTTCAACAAGGCATTCGACTTGTTCAACAAGGCATTCGACTTGTTCAACAAGGCATTCGACTTGTTAAACAAGGCATTCTACTTGTTCGACTTGGTCAACAAGGCATTCGCCTTGTTCAACAACGCATTCTACTTGGTATACAAGGCAAGACTTGGTCAACAAGGCATTCGACTTGGTTAACAAGACATTCGAATGGGTCAAGAAGGCATTCGACTTGTTTAAGAAGGCATTCTACTTAGTCAACAAGGCATGCCTTGTTTAGCATGGCATTTGACTAGTTCAACAAGGCATTCGACTTAGTCCACAAGGCAGTCGACAAAATAAACAAGGCATTGAAGTTGTTCCACAAGGCTTTCGACTTGTTCAACAAGGCATTCTACTGGTTCGACTTGGTCAACAACGCATTCTACTTGGTATACAAGGCAAGACTTGGTCAACAAGGCATTCAACTTTGTTAACAAGGGATTCGACTTGGTCATCAAGGCATTTGACTTGGTCAACAAGGCATTTGAGTTGTTCGACGAGGCATTACACTGATTCAAAAGGGCATTAGACTTGGTCCAGAAGCTATTTGACTTGGTCAACAATGCATTCGACTTGGTCGACAAGGCATTCGAATTTGTCAACAAGGCATTTTACTTGGTCAACAAGGCGTGACTTGGTCAACAAGGCATTTGACTCGGTGAACAAGGCATGACTTGGTCAATAAGGCATTCGACTAGTTCAGCAAGGCATTCTACTTGCTCAACAAGGCATCATATGGTCAATAACATTCGACTTTGTCAACATGGCATTCGTCATAGTTAATAAGGCACTGAAGTTGTTCAACAAGGCATTCGACTTAATCAACAAGGGATTCGACTTGTTCAATAAGGCATTCTACTTGTTCGACTTGGTCAAGAAGGTATTCGATTTGTTCAACAAGGCATTCTACTTGGTTAACAAGGCATGGTTTGGACAACAAGGCATTCTACTTGGTCAGCAAGGCATGACATGTTCAACAAGGCATTCGACTTGTTCAACAAGGCATTCTACTTGGTCAAGAAGGCATGACTGTTCAACAAGGCATTCGACTTGTTCAACAAGGCATTCTACTTGGTCAACAAAGCATGACTTCATCAATAAGGCATTCAACTTGTTCAACAAGGGATTCGACTTGTTCAAGAAGGTATTCTAGTTGTTCGACTTGGTGAACAAGGCATTCGACTTGTTCAACAAGGCATTCTACGTGATTAACAAGGCATTCGACTTGTTTAAGAAGGCATTCTACTAGGTCAACAAGGCATGACTGTTCAACAAGGCATTCGACTTGTTCAACAAGGCATTCGACCTTGTCCACTAGGCATTCGACATTGTTAACAAGGCATTGAAGTTGTTCAACAAGGCATTCGACTTGTTCAACAAGGCATTCGACTTGTTCAACAAGGCATTCGACTTGTTAAACAAGACATTCTACTTGTTCGACTTGGTCAACAAGGCATTCGCCTTGTTCAACAACGCATTCTACTTGGTATACAAGGCAAGACTTGGTCAACAAGGCATTCGACTTGGTTAACAAGACATTCGAATGGGTCAAGAAGGCATTCGACTTGTTCAACAAGGCATCCGACTTGGTCAACAAGGCATTTGACTTGTTCGACGAGGCCTTCTACTTGTTCAAAAGGGCATTCGACTTGGTCAACAAGGCATTCGACTTGGTCAACAATGCATTCGACTTAGTCAACAAGGCGTTCGACTTGATCAACATGGCGACTACTTAGTCAACAAAGCATGACCTTGTCAATAAGGCATTCGACTTGTTCAACAAGGCATTTTACTTGTTCAACAAGGCATTGACTTTGTCAACAAGGCATTCGACATAGTTAACAAGGTACTCAAGTTGTTCAACAAGGCATTCGACTTGTTAACCAAGGGATTCGACTTGTTCAATAAGGCATTCTACTTGTTCAACATGGTGAAGAAGGTATTCGATTTGTTCAACAAGGCATTCTACTTAGTTAACAAGGCATGACTTGTTCAACAAGGCATTTGACTTGTTTAAGAAGGCAGTCCACTTGGTCAACAAGGCATTCGACTTATTCACAAGGAATTCGACTTGTTCAACAAGGCATTCGACTTGTTCAACAAGGCATTCGACTTGTTCAACAAGGCATTCGACTTTTTCAACAAGGCATTCTACTTGTCCGACTTGGTGAACAAGACATTCGACTTGTTGAACAAAGCATTCTACTTGGTATACAAGGCAAGACTTGGTCAACAAGGCATTCGACTTGGTCAACAAGGCATTCGACTTGTTCAACAAGGCATTACTTGGTCAACAAGGCATTCAATTTGTTCAACAAGGCATTTTACTTTGTCAACAAAGCTTTCAACTTGTTCAATATGGCATTCTATTAGGTATACAAGGAAAGACTTGGTCAATAAGGCATTCAACTTGTTCAACTATGCATTCGACTGGTTCAACAAGGCATTGTACTTGTTCGACTTGCTCAACAAGGCATTCGACTTGTTTAACAACGCGTTCTACTTGGTATACAAGGCAAGACTTGAACAACAAGACATTCGACTAATTCAACAAGGCATTCGACTTGGTCAACAAGGCATCCTACTTGGTCAACAAGGCATTTGAGTTGTTGAACGAGGCGTTCTACTTGTTCAAAAGGGCATTCGACTTGGTCCACAACGCCTACCATGCATTCTACATGTTCAACAATGAATTCGACTTGTTCAGCAATGTATTCTACTTGGTCAACAAGGCATTCGACTTGGTCAACAATGCATTTGACTTGGTCAACATGGCATTCGACTTGTCAACAAGGCATGCCTTGTATGGATTCATCTATTTCCGGCGAAGATTTGGCGCATTTGGAGCAGCAAGCAGAGAATAATCCAATTATGGCAAAGATCCTTGCATATCTTCGGGTAGATATGGGAACATCTCGTCCAGGTTCGTTGCACCAAGATTGGGTTCCCAAAAGTAGAATGCCTTGTATGGAATCCTCAACGACGGATTGGGCTGAGATTGGATCCATTCTCTACAATTCGCTTTCAGAAAATATTCCCGGATTTAGCGAACGATTTGATGTGGCCGTGTTCGAAGATCTAATTGGGCGCGTTCATGGAGCTCCACCGGAGCAGCAACCACCACCGTCGACACATCTGGCTAGCGGATCGCTCACCTTATACAGGCCGAACACATGGAATAATCCTATACGCCCGTGGACCCGCCGCCACCGGTGCTACCCGGACATTATCGGCCCGCTACGTGACCCAAGGATTGGAAATGACCGCCCTATACGCCTAGGCTCACCACCGCCGCCATCTGGCTGGCCTTGATCAACGATGATGCGTCAGATGATCTGCTACGGAAGCCGCAGTCACCGACCACGACGGCTGCGAGGAACGAGGATAGGGCTGATGCTGATGGACCTAGGGTTTCACTGTCCCGGGTTGCTGATGGGCCCAGGGAGTCGCCGCCCAGGGTTTCGCCGTCTAGGGCTGCGGTGGAAGGAGCTAGGGCTTTGACGTTTAGGATCTCGCCGCTTCGGGTTTCCACTGATGGGCCTAGGGTTATCAATCCTAGGGTTTTGCCGTCAATAACTCACCCGGCTGTACCTCATGGGCTGCCCAACACGGCACCATTGCCGACGCGCAAGGAGGTGTCTATGCAAGGAGCTGAACAAGCTACCCCGCCGCACGCAAACCCTCAGCCATCGTTTGTTGCGGTAACTTGAGGGACGGTGTACGAAGAAGCACCACGCAAACCAAGCCCTACACGATATACCTTGACATATACAGCCCCAACTCTCAAGGACGGAGTAGCGGAGGCCTGCCCATCATGGGAGGTGCGACACGGTGGGACAATACCCTCGTAGGTTATTTTCTGGGGAAAAAACCATATTTCCCGTTTGTTGAACGGCATTTCCGTTCAATTTGGGAGGAACTGTTGGAGGTACGCGCAACGGCCAATGGTTTTTTCAAATTCAAATTTGCAACTGCGGAAGCAGCCAATGCGGTTCTTGAAGGAGGACCGTGGCTCATGCAAGGTCAACCCATTTTCCTCGAGGCTTGGCGAACGGGGATGTCTCTCGAGAAAATTCAGCACACCCATGTTCCGTTATGGGTGAAATTGCGTAACGTTCCGGGCGAGTTCTGGACACAGGAGGGGTTGGGCATTGTCGCTAGCGTCGTCGGGAAGCCTCTCGTTGCAAATTCTATGACGATTTCAGCGGAACGTATTGACTACGCTCGGGTATGCATATCAAAGAATCTCCAGGAGCCCTTCCTTGAAAGCTTCAATATTCGCATTCCACGTGAAGGTGGAGGATCTGATGGCGCAGTTACAGTTCCTGTCGAGTATGAATGGAGGCCGCGGAAGTGCTCCTCATGCGGTGCATGGACCCACGGGGCGGGAACATGTCCCTCTCGTCGAACCCAACAGTCACGACCAAATACGGGACCGAGGCAATCCACGGGGCAGCGTACATCGATGATGCCGAAGAAACCCCAAAATGGCCCCCACACACGGTGCGAATGGAGAAGAATTGATCATCCCGACAAGGACAAGGAGGTTGTTGTTCCACCCACCAACATGAAGCAAGATCACGAGCCGCGTAAGCAGGGGTACCCGAAGTCTACAGAGCAGGGAGCTATTGTACTAGCTAGCCTTAACCAATTCGAGGTTCTTGCGGACTTGGACGGACTGGACACGGCGAACGTTACACTTAAGGGTCCTGAAGCAGCCCTTCTCGACGTGTGCCCATGATCCCAATCGCCGTTTGGAATGTACGTGGTCTAAACAGGGTAGACCACAGATGGGCGGTGGGGGATATTATTACCAAATATAAGCTGTTGATTATCGGGCTGTTTGAGACACGTGTCTCCGCGCAGAATGCGGCTGCCCTTTCACACTCTACCAGGGCTTGGAGTTGGTTCTTTGAATACGATAATGGGCCGGCGTCTTGTATCTGGGTGGGTTGGGATGCTCGTCTAGTTACTGTCACAATTCTTGCATACACCACCCAGACCCATTCACTGTAAGGCGACGATCCTTGCGGAGCGTGAGGATTTCTTCATCACATTCGCCTACGGTCATAATCAGAGGGCGTCCCGACGCGACCTTTGGACGGATCTCATCGAGACCTCACAGCTGCACGCAAACACACCATGGCTTGTTATGGGGGATTTCAACGCAATCATGACAAGCACGGACGCGCGGGGAGGTTCGGCCACGGGGGGCTGCCCGGAGATGATTGCATGCATGACTACATCGGACCTCGCAACCCTGCCATGTACGGGGCAACACTACACGTGGTATAACCAGCAAGGGGGCACGTCGGGTGTATGGCGACGCCTCGATAGGATGCTTGGCAACCCCTCTTGGTTCGCTAGATTTGGGGACCTTACTTATCATTGCGCAACCCCTGCTACATCGGACCACTCTCCACTCATCCTCGCGTCTACAGCTAGGGCTTCTGAGAGGAATAATTCTTTCCGTTTTGATAACTTTCTGGCGCAGGATCCTCGTTTTCTTCATATCGTGGCGGAAACTTGGAGTCTGCAAGCAAATGGTTACCCGATGTATGTAGTCGTCCAGAGACTGAAAGCGTGGAAAAGGAAACTACGACAATTACGCCGCAACAAGGCTGATCTCAATCGTAACGTGCTCGAGGTACGCAAATTTCTAGAGATCGCTCAGGACATGGCGGCAAACTATCCATTGGAGGCTCAATTACTAATCTTGGAGAAGCAATATCGGCTTGTGTATGCCAAAGCGGTCGAATTGGAGCACTCGGCACTCCTTCAGCGGGCGAAAGTGGCATGGCTCAAGGACGGTGACCAATGCACTTCTTTTTTCTTCAAGAAAGTAGCCACACGGAGGGTTGGCAATCGTATCTTCCACTTGGAGGATGAGGCGGGAAACACGTTCGAGGGCAGTGCACAAGTGCGGGCTGAATTGGTCCGATATTACTCGGAACTCCTCGGGCAATCCATGCGGATAGCCCCAATATCCGCCTCCGACGTCGCACATTACTTCGGGGCAGCGCTCAGCACAACCGACGCGGAGGCAATGGTTCAGCCGGTCACTGATGCGGAAATCAACACTGCGCTGCATGCAATGGGAGATAACAAATCGCCAGGGCCAGACGGGTACTCCGCGGTTTTCTACAAGCGGGCATGGCACATCATCGGGGCGGATATCTCGTTCGCCATCCGAGATTTCTTCCGGACGGGACGCCTCCTGCGGGAGCTGAATTCGACCCTTATCACCCTCATTCCAAAAGGGGATAATCCACGCATGGCGAAGGATTTTCGTCCGATTGCCTGCTGCAACGTTCTCTATAAGATCATTGTTAATCGGCTACGAGACAGATTGGGGAAACTTGTCCACCCTACACAGACGGCATTCATCCCTGGAAGGCGTATCTCCGACAACGTTCTCTTAGCCCAAGAGATTTGTCACGGATACAACAGAGCCGGGCTGCCTGAACGGGTGGCTCTTAAGGTTGACCTAGCGAAGGCATATGATAAAATCGAGTGGGATTTCATCATTTCCACACTTCAGGCGCTTCACTTTCACCCGATCTTCATTGGGTGGGTCCGGTCATGCCTCACGTCGACGCATTTTTCCATCACAATCAACGGTAGGCCGGAGGGTTTCTTCAAAGGACGGCGGCTTGGTTCTTGGACCAACCAATCGCTCTCATACGCCGGGAGGGTACAGCTCATTCGATCGGTCCTTATGGCTATCCATGTGTATTGGGCGGGAGTCTTCTTACTCCCTAAGGGAGTCCCACAGTATCGAGAAGCGTCTTCGAGCGTTCTTGTGGAAGGGATATAGCGCAAAGGTGGCATGGGCCGACGTGTGCGTACCAAGGGAAGAAGGGGGACTTGGACTGAGATCAATTGAGGTGGAGAACAAGGCGCTGATGATGCGTCTTATCTGGAACATTCTCAGGGGAGATGAGTCTTCGATATGGGCCACATGGATACGACGGACGCGGTTGCACAACACATCCTTCTGGACCATCAGACCCACGGCTAATACCTCATGGAGCTGGAAGAAACTCCTCAAACTCAGACCCATCATCCGGCCACTCCTAGAGTTCCGCATTGGGAATGGAGCGAATACACGACTCTGGACTGACCCATGGCTGCTCACGATTCCGCTGGTGGAACGGTACTCGCGTGGTCCATCTGTTATGGGCCTCCCACTTGATTCACGATTGAGCGCGGTGATCGATGAGTCGGGATGGCATTGGCCAGGACAGACGACGGTGGAGTTATGGATTTTGCTGGTCTCCTACCTCCCATTCAACACGGTGTGATGGATACGATTCGATGGCGGGGGACTCCCAATGGCGTCTTCTCTATTCACTCCGCGAGTAATTGCATACGCCAACATTCTCCGACTAAATCCTGGACCAACCTGTTCGGAGGTCCTATCTCGATACCACGGCATGAAGTCATTTTATGGCTGGCGATTAGGGAATGCCTGGCGACGAGGGACAAGCCATGGGTGGCCGCGGCAGCAGGAAGTTCAGCTTGCCTCTTGTGTGATGATGGCCATGCTATAGAGACAACACGACATCTTTTCTTTGAGTGTTCATTTTCCAGACGCTACAGTCTTTGCAAGGAAAGTTACGTTTTGGATGGCCTTACACGGACTGGATCGAAGGGGTTCACTGGGCTGCTCAAAGGTGGTGGGGCAAGCACCTCGCATGGATGGGGCCCCGACATGCGCTTGCATCGCTTGTCTATCACCTATGGGCCGAGCGCAACCGACGATGGCAGGAAGGAAGACGAAGACCTCCTACTCATATCGTTGCGGACGTCGAGACTACACTCTGTATACGGCTCTCTACCCTTGGAGAGAAGTATCAGCTACAGTCCTGTGCGCTTCGACGTGTTTGGCGCATTGCGTGGCCGAGCACGTAGTCACTTGCTTACAGTCTGCTTGCTTGCTTTTGATGTTTGCTTGCTCGATTGGATTGCTTGCGTTGTTTATAGGTAGCATGTTACCGAGCGGTGCAGCTTATTGCTGTTGAACATTGTATCTTTCCACATTTTATTTTAATGACCTTTTCCCAAAAAACAACAGAGCATGACTTGGTCAATAAGGCATTTGACTTGTTCAACAATGCATTCGACTTGTTCAACAAGGCTTTCTACTTGTTCGACTTGGTCAACAAGGCATTCGACTTGTTCAACTACGCATTCTACTTGGTCAACAAGGCATTCTACTTGGTCAACAAAGCATGACTTGGTCAATAAGGCATTCGACTTGTTCAACAAGGGATTCGACTTGTTCAATAAGGTATTCTACTTGTTCGACTTGGTGAACAAGGCCTTCGACTTGTTCCACAAGGCATTCTACTTGATTAACAAGGCATGACTTGGAGAACAAGGCCTTCGACTTGTTCAACAAGGCATTCTACTTGATTAACAAGGCATGACTTAGATAACAAGGCATTCGACATGTTGAAGAAGGTATTCTACTTGGTCAATATGGCATGACTGTTTAACAAGGCATTCGACTTTGTCAACAAGGCATTCAACATAGTTAACAAGGCATTGAAGTTGTTCAACAAGGCATTCGACTTGTTCAACAATGCATTCGACTTGTTCAAGAAGGCTTTCTACTCGTTCGAGTTGGTCAACAAGGCATTCTACTTGGTCAATAAGGCATTCGACTTGTTCAACAAGGCTTTCTACTTGTTCGAGTTGGTCAACAAGGCATTCGACTTGTTCAACAACGCATTCTACTTCGTCAACAAGGCATTCTACTTGGTCAACAGAGCATGACTTGGTCAATAAGGCATTCGATGGAGCATGACTCGTTCGCCTCTAGATTTAATGGAGCACGTTTTAATTCTTTGATGGCTAGGATTAATGGCCGCTCCGATGGCGGAACGGAAGACGATCCTCACATTCCCGAAGGGGGCCGTGGCGGGGGTAATAGACGGAATGGAGTGACAATACTACAACCACTACGTGGCGCTCAGGTGGGAGCCGAATATCATCGACCGGAACGCCGCCACCACCTAGCCGGAGAGCCGATCGACGAGGGGACGTGTCGGACGTGACAACCAAAATTGCGCAAGATTTATTGAACCTAGACACCCCTGCAATTGCGCAAGATTCATTGCACCTATACACGCTTGAAATTGCGTAAGATTCATTGCACCTAGACATGCTTGCGCAAGATTCATTGAACCTAGACACGGTTGAGAATGAATTGGAAGAGGCTATTTCGGGAAGAGATCTTGCATATCTGGCTGAAAATGCAAAGGGCCACACTAGTATGAAAAAGATCTTGCATTATCTTCGTAAAGATTTGGGGCTATCTTTGTGCGATTCTCAATCTGCGGTACCCCAACCACACACCGTGAATTCCATAGTGACCTCGGCAATGATCACATCGCCGACAATCATCACGCCGGCCATAAAAGCCCCGGTGAACGGTCCACGAGCTGAATCATGGGCTGCCCCGCCACGACCGAACGAAGTACCAAGGCCGACGTTAAACGACACCGACATCGGGATAAATTTGGAGGCTCCGACGGCGCCTACATCAGCGGGCAATGGTGGGAACACACCGGGAATCATATCGGCAATACAACATGGGAATGACACTAGGGTTTCTGAACCCGTTCTGACGCCATCGTTCGCAGATATTCTCAAAGGGAGACGTCCATCTCCACCTACCGATACTCGTCGACGGACTGATAGGGTTCACCTCCAGTATACTGCACCTATGCTTGTCAATGGAATGATTGAGGTTCAGCCAACTAAAGAGATAACGTCGAAGGGCTGCCTTCGATGGGCTAATACAGCGGTGGGATATTTCTTGGGACGCAAACCTTACTTCCCACATGTGGATCGCCATTTCCGCACAAGATGGCCGGGGCTGGTGGAAGTACGTGCTACCTCGAATGGCTTCTTCAAATTCCGTTTCGACTCCACGGCTACGATGGTTGATGCTTTGGAGGATGGCCCATGGCTATTGTATGGCCAGCCCCTCTTTCTTGAGGAGTGGCGGCAAGGGATGACTTTGGAAAAGCGACCGCATGATGAGGTCCCGACGTGGGTTCGTTTTCGCCACCTCCCATTGGAATACTGGACTCCGGAGGGATTAGGACTCGTGGCCAGCGCGGTTGGTACACCGTTATTTCCCGACGCTTTTACGATCAGCATGGAGCGTATCGATTTTGCGCGCGTTTGCATTATGAAGATGATCGTTGATCCATATGTTGAAGCTTTCAACCTTCGCCTACCCAATACGGACAGGGTGATCACGATTCGAGCGGAATATGAATGAAAACCGCCACGATGTTCGACGTGTTCGACAATGGGTCATTCGACTGGTGCATGCCCCATGACCGCCCCAACGGCCCCGAAGGCTACGACAAAACGGGCAGCCCCAACTATTACGCGGATCTGGCGTCCAATCGCGAAGGCCAAGTCGACGGGTGAGACACGCCGCGTAGCCACTGAGCAACATAATAGGCCTCTCGTACCCATTGTCTCCAGCGAGCAGCAGGGAGAATGTACCAAAGTAGCGAGGTGCCCCTTTAGTCGATTGGCTAAAATCTTGGAGATCACCTTATATATAACATTGCAACAGGAAATGGGTCTGAACTCCGTTGCACGCCGATGTGTTTCTCGCTTCGAGATTAACGTGATGAGGGTGCTATTTAGTCCCTTCAGTATTCTGCCCGTTTTGAAGAAATCTTGGATCGCCTTCACCACCTCATCTCCAACAATCCCCCACGCAGCTCGAAAAATGCTACCGTGTACCCATCAGGTCCTGGCGCTTTCTCATCTCCCATAGAGAAAAGCGCCTCACGAACTTCAGTGGCAGTCACCTTAGTGATCATGGATGCAGCGTCCGCTGGGGAAAGCGTACTCGTCACAGGTGTCTGCACGTCAACAGGAAGAATCGGAGTACAGTGGGCAGGCTGCCCCAATAGGTCCTGGTAGAACCCAATCATTTCACCTTCCACCTGAGCTGGTTCTTCAAGGAGATCGCCATTGGCATCCTCAAGGGACCAGATACGGTTGGAAGCTCGCCTCATGGCAACTCGACGAAAGACATAAGATGAGCACTGGTCCCCATCCTTCAGCCATGCAATCTTGGCCCGCTGCGATAACGCCGAATGCTCCATCTCCACTGCTTTGGCATAAACCACACGACACAGCCTTTCCAGCTCATAGAAAGAGTCCTCCTCATGGATCCGTGACGCAAAATCCTGTGCAATATCAAGGAAATGCTTTGCTTCTGTGACATTCGCCGTCAAGTCTCCCTTCGATCTTCGCAGTCTCATCAGTATGGGTTTCAACATCTTAAGCCTCCTCACCAACACGAACATAGGATAGCCATGTAAAGAAGTGTTCCAGACATTCTGAACAATACCTAAGAAGGCCGGATATTTCGCCAGAAAATTGTCAAAGCGAAATGTTGCCTTATGCTGTCGTGTCGTAGTATTTCCCAAAAACACAGGGGAGTGATCCGAAGTTGCTGGTAGCCCACACCTACAGAAGGAGTTCGTAAACCTGGCAAACCATTGAGGATTTCCTAGTATACGGTCCAATCTCCTCCAAACCCCCGCATCAGATCTCTGTTGATTATACCACGTGAATACCTGGCCCATCGTAGGTATCGTCACCAAATCAGCACTAACCAGGCACGCTTGGAATTCCTCCATATCATGCCTAGATGCCGAACCACCACGACCCTCACCCGCATGCAAAATAGCATTGAAATCCCCCAATACGATCCATACATCCGCCACTCGAGTCGCTGCCATGGTAGTCAACTCCTCCCATAATGGCCGTCTCTCCTCCCTCCTGGACTTCCCATAAGCAAAAGACACGTAAATGATCTCCCCCGTATATGCCGGCTTCACTCAACAATGTACAGCTTGGGCTGAGAACCCAAGGACATCCACATTCATAACAAAGGGATCCCAACCCACCCATATGCGTGACGATGGCCCTTCTTCATAATCAGAGAACAATCGCCAATGAGAACGAATGCTACTCGAAATAAAACCCTCTTTAGATGCCGCCACTCTCGTCTCTAGCAGCCCAATCATACACAACCCCTCTCGCGATATCAACTCCCGCACCGCACTCCTGTGGTCTTGCTTGTTAAGACCACGTACATTCCATGCTCCAACAGCTAACATAAATGCACTCTGTTTCGGGCTGCGTTTGCTTTAGGGCCCGTAAATGAGGTGTAATTGCTATCTTCAGGCACATCCCGAATTAGGTCAAAACGGTTCTGCACCCCAGAAAGAGGCTCGGGCTGCTTCTGGAGGACGAGATGTTTCAGCTCTTTCAGGTTGTCGTTCAGTTCCAGCAGTCGCAGCCCACACCATAACGGCTTTTCCTTTGGCTCCCACCTGTTGCCATTCTTCATGTGGGCGTGTAAGGCTCCCCCCTATCTTACATACTCTATCCGGCCATTGTGCGCCAAGGTCCCCCTGCCCTGACCCCCGCCTCTATCACGAGAACGGGACCTATTATGGGATGAGTTAGTTACGATCTCCGAAGCTCGCGCGGATGACGCTTGGTTAGTGGTCGGTGATTTCAATGCGATAGTGGAACCTAATGAAGCACGGGGAGGATCTCCACATCCAGCAGACTATCGTGATCTGACTCGATGTCTCATCTCGGCTGATCTCCATAACTTACCATGATCGGGTCAATATTTCACGTGGTTTAATCAACGACGAGGTGATGCATGTATTTGGCGCCGTTTGGACAGGATGTGGTTGCTAACCCGACGTGGTTTGCTAAATTTGGGGATCTTGGATATCGATGTGAACTACCAGCCACTTCTGACCATTCTCCTCTTATTCTGGAGCCGGGGCGATCGACGTTTTCTCGAGGTACGGTGTTTCGATTCGATAATTTTCTCACGTCGGATCCACAGTTTGGCTCTGTCGTAAGCTCAGGGTGGCAGCTTCCTATTTCGGGATACCCGATGTTTCGGGTCCTTGCACGTCTGAAGGCCCTTAACCGAGCGTTCAAGGATATGAGGCGTGCTAAAGGGAATCTGGCGCGTAACGTTGTGGAGGCACGAAATTTCCTTGACATTGTCCAGGAGTTTGTCTCATTGTACCCGCATGATGATCATTTTCTGGTACTACAATCTATATGTCGACGTCTCTATGCAGCTGCGGTAGCAATGGAGCAATCGGCCCTAGCACAACGGGCCAAAATGACTTGGCTCAAAGAAGGCGACCGTTGCTCCGCTTTTTTCTTCAAGAAGGTTGCCATACGACGAGTGGCAAACCGTATCTTCTCGCTTGAGGATGATGCTGGGAACTTAATTGAAGGGGAGCCACAAGTAAAGGGCGAGCTTCTTAGACACTACAAGAACCTCTTGGGTACGACCGCTCGGAGCGGCCCGCTGGATCCCTCTGCTATCTATCCGGCCATATCTCGTACATTACCCAATCACGCACCGGGAGATCTACTTCGGCTCATCGACGAAGGTGAGATTAAGCTGGCGCTTTCTTCTATTACGGATGACAAAGCACCGGGTCCGGATGGTTTTACTTCGGCTTTCTTTAAAGCCGCTTGGCCTACTATTGGAGGGGACATCATATCTGCTATTCAGGAATTTTTTCGTACAGGCCATCTTCTGAGGGAGCTTAATACTACACTTCTTACGTTGATCCCTAAGCGGGACTCCCACGACGACCTGCTGACTTTCGGCCTATATCGTGCTGTAATGTCTTATACAAGATTATTTCGAAGATCTTGGCTAATCGTCTGAAGACTTATCTCCCAGGCTTAGTGGATGTCTCCCAGACTGCATTTATCCCTGGTCGCAGGATCAGCGATAATATTCTCCTCGCTCAGGAGTTATGCTCTGGCTACCGGAATCAGAGCTTACCGACACGGGCTACGCTGAAGGTTGACTTGGCAAAGGCATACGATCATGTCGAGTGGGACTTTTAGTGTGTGTGTTGGAGGCCATGGGTTTTCCTTCGCGGTTCGTCGCATGGATCCAGGTGTGTTTGACGACTCCTTATTACTCGATCAATATCAATGGTCGAGCGGAGGGGTATTTTCCGGGACAGCGGGGTCTTCGTCAGGGCAATCCTATATCTCCGTATCTTTTTACGTTAGCCATGGAGGTGCTTCATGGTATTCTTCGGAAAAAGATTCTTTCGGAGGGGAGATTTACTTTCCATTGGAGATGCGAGCCTTCCCGTATTTTCATGCTGACATTTGCCGATGATCTTCTTCTTTTCAGTCACGCGGACACTGAATCTATCCAGACTTTTCGAGCGGGGTTGGATGAATTTGCGATACTTTCTGGGTTAAGGGCTAACCCTGGAAAGAGCGAGATGTTTCTTTCCAAACGGGCGAGCGGCTGCCAACCCTTATTATCTATTATGGGTTTTCCTTTAGGCAATTTACCAGTGAGGTATTTGGGTGTCCCGTTACTTACATCACGACTGACTATTCAAGACTGTAATCCACTTCTACAGCGCATTGACCAACGCTTAGGCTCTTGGCTCAATCGCTCTCTTTCATATGCTGGGAGGGTACAGTTGATCCGTTCAGTCCTTGCTGCGCTGCATGGGTATTGGTCCGGGGTGTTCATCCTGCCCAAAGGCGTTATTAGAGTGATTGAGCAACGATTCAGATCGTTTCTCTGGGCGGGTTCTGCTGCCAAGGTTGCTTGGGATGATGTATGTTTCCCGGTGGATGAGGGTGGTTTGGGCATTCGCTCGCTTGTGGACGATAACAAGGCCCTTCTTCTTAAGCACCTATGGAGTATTCTGAGCAAGGATCCCAATTCTATTTGGGTATCCTGGCTTCTCCAGACGCGACTGCAAAATCGCTCGTTGTGGACTATATCGGAAACCGCCCAATCGGCGTGGAGTTGGAGAAACTCTTACAACTTCGCCCTATGCTTCGATCGAAGGTTAGTATCCGTATTGGTAATGGCGAAACTATTTGGTTGTGGCAGGACCCATGGATGATGATAGGCCGCTTCTAGAACGATTTCCACGGGGACCGATGATTATGGGCCTTTCTGATGATTCACGTTTGAGTCGAGTCATTGCTAGTGACGGTTGGAGGTGGCCAACGACTTCCTCGATGGAATTTCTGATGATTGAACCCATGCTCCCGGACGTTCACCCATTGGAAGCTGACTCTTACCGATGGCTACCGTCTCCCACAGGACTTTTCATCACTGCTTCTGCTCGGGATGCGTTCCGGCAGAAACGTTCGCCGGTTCATTGGGCAGCCCTATTTGGGGGGTGCTTAGGGTCCCAAGCTATGAATTCGTCTTATGGCTTGCTATTCGTGAACGCCTAGCTACCAGAGATAAGCCTTGGGTTGCGCTCAAGGCCGCATCGAGTGCTTGCTTATTATGTGACGCGGATGAGATGTAGACGATCAATCACCTTTTCTTTGATTGCCCATACACATCTCGATGCTTACGACTTCTTCGGCGGCAGATTCGGTTTCTCTGGCCTTACCGCGATTGGCAGCAGGGGATTAGGTGGGCTGGCCTGCGGTGGAAAGGTATGCACCTCCAGCATCTGGCATATCGACATGTTCTGGCTTCGACGATTCACCACATCTGGACTGAGCGAAACCACCGTTGGACTATTGGCAGACAGCAGCATCCCCAGCAGCTCGTTGAGGATATTGTGAGGGTATTGCTTATGCACCTATCATTACTACCGTGTCGATATGAGCTACAGTATTGTGCCCTGCGTCGCCTGTGGCACATTGCTTGGTAGATGTATGAACGTTATTTATGGTAGTTTGTTTGGTGGATAGAGATTATATCCATCTTGTACACAGTGGTATGTCACTGGTCTTTGCGACATGAATCATATCATGTGCGCTTTACTGTCCTTTATTTCATTTATTTAGTGAACGTTCCCCAAAAAAAAAAAAGGTATTCTACGTGGTCAACAAGGCATGACTGTTTAACAAGGCATTCGACTTGTTCAACAAGGCATTCGACTTTGTCAACACGGCATTCGACATAGTTAACAAGGCATTGAAGTTGTTCAACAAGGCATTCGACTTGTTAAACAATGCATTCGACTTGTTCAAGAAGGCTTTCTACTTGTTCGACTTGGTCAACAAGGCATTCTACTTGGTCAACAGAGCATGACTTGGTTATAAGGCATTCGACTTGTTCAACAATGCATTCGACTTGTTCAACAACGGTTTCTACTTGTTCGAGTTGGTCAACAAGTCATTCGACTTGTTCAACAACGCATTCTACTTGGTCAACAAGGCATTCTACTTGGTCAACAAAGCATGACTTGGGCAATACGGCATTCGACTTGTTCAACAAGGGATTCGACTTGTTCAATTAGGCATTCTACTTGTTCGACTTGGTGAACAAGGCCTTCGACTTATTCAACAAGGCATTCTACTTGATTAACAAGGCATTACTTGGACAACAAGGCATTCGACTTGTTGAAGAAGGTATTCTTTTTGGATTAATGTCCCGTTATATATATATATATGAAAAGAAGAATACAAAAGAGCGTGCAGGAGAAAAACTCATGCCGCATCAACCGATAACATGCTATCGGGTACAACTACGATATCAACAACGACATCGGCAAGTAGCTCCGCCCCTCCGTGGTCCCTCTTATTGAGACGACGCACATTCTACACACCTACAGGGATCATGGATCACCCCCTGTTGGGGCTGCCGTTTCTTCGGGGCCCGTACAAAAAGGAGGATTATTATCCTCATCCCGTAACGAGTGCAAAATAGCGAAGGAGTTAGAGGCCAATCCAACCTCCTCATGCACGGGCACCACCCGCGAATGTGGCTCTGTGGTCCGAGACGATGTCGACAATCCTCCAGCACACTCTGTTGACCGGGCCAGTTTTCTACCATTAGCTGCCCCATCCCGTGGTTCCTCCTTCACGGCTTTGCCCTTTGCGCCCACATGCATCCACTCTACACCTGCGCTAGGAATCACCGCCCCTCCATTTCCCGCTCGAACCCCATCTGCCCCAACATGTGACTCCACCCGTGCTGCTTTGCCCTTTGCTCCCACCTGCCGCCCCTCTACTCGTGGCTTATTGCCACCCACCCGAACAGCCCTCAGCCGAGGATCCGGTCGTTTTCCCGGTGTGCTTTGTCCATCGGAGGACATCGGACATGCCGTCGACGCATGATTCCAAGAAGCATACTTCAGACATTTGGTTGGTCTCCATTCGTACTCCACCCGCACAGTTGCCACACCCGATGTACCCCCACACTCTAACGGCAGTCGAATATTGAAGTGCTCCACAAACGGGTCAGCAAGCTTCTTAAGTACACAAACACGTGCAAAATCAATACGCTCTCCACTTGTTGTAACGTCATCAGCAAACAAGGGCTGCCCCACAGCACTAGCAACGATCCCCAAACCAGCCTGAGTCCAGAATTTGCCTGGGACATTCCATAACTTAACCCATAGAGGTACTTCTACGAGATCCCGCTTCGCAAACGACATTCCTGGCCTCCAAACCTCCAAGAAGAGTGGCTGCCCTTGGAAGAGCCAAGGGCCCCCTTCAAGGACCTCATGCATTGCATCCGCCGACATAAAACGAAACTTAAAGAAACCATTAATGGTAGCCCTGACCTCGGCAAGGTCAGCCCAATTCGCCCGCACAAATCGCTCCACAAAGGGAAAATATGGCTTCTTTCCCAAAAAATAGCCCACCAGTGTATGCTCCCATCGAGCAAAACCTTGACGGGCCACCTCCCACGTAGGTCGAACCTCCGCCACCCCATCTATGACTGCTGGCGCAGTGTAAACCAATGGAAGTCGCCGCACTCCGGTGCGGTTAGCCTGCCTCGCCGACCCCTTGGCAACCACCGCAAACGTCGGCTTTGGCGGATTTACCTTAGTCGGCACCGAAACCGTATCCGTCACCTTTGCCACCACTGTAGAAACTCTAGGTCCATCATCAAGGATATAAATTTTTTCCACGGTAGCCGTCGACGCTGACGTCGTCATCCCCTTTTTCGCACCATCCCCAATCGTGAGATTGCATCTACCAGCCTCCCGTTCCGGAGAAAACCTAGGCCCAAGACCACGTGGATGCTTGTGGCCCATATCAATCAAAGAAACCCTAGCCTTCATATGATGATCATGTAAATTTCCCGCATCGGGCTGTGCGTCATCCCCAACCACCGTATGATCAACGCGTGGAGTATGATGCGTGACCAATGGCGCAGCCGCATCAACCAATATCTCGTTATCCCATCCAAAATCTTTACGAAGGTATTGTAGTATCCTTTCCAAAGACGGATTAGTAGCAGATTCCTTCATTAAATATACGAGATCCTCTCCCAAACTAGAAGCATTTTCCATATCTTCAAGATCTCCCAGCGATTTCTTACCATCCAGCTTGATCCTTTCCAAAGACGGATTAGTAGCAGCTTCCTTCATTAAGTATACGAGATCTCCTCCCAAAATAGAAGCACTTTCCATATCTTCAAGATCTCCCAGCGATTTCTTACCATCCGGCATGATCCTTTCCAAAGACGGATTAGTAGCGGATTCCTTCATTGAGTATACGAGATCTCCTCCCAAAATAGAAGCACTTTCCATATCTTCAAGATCTGCCACCGATTTCTTACCATCCGGCCTGATCCTTTCCAAAGACAGATTAGTAGCAGATTCCTTCATTGAGTATACGAGATCTCCTCCCAAAATAGAAGCACTTTCCATATCTTCAAGATCTCCCAACGATTTCTTACCATCCGACCTTCGTTGATCTTCAAGATCTCCCAGCGATTCCTTACCATCCAGCCTTCGCTGATCACGAGTAGGTGGTGGTGTATCCACCCTTCGTCGAATCAGATCTCGGACCGGAGATCCCGATCCACGTAGTGGCTGTAGAATCGTGATACCAGCCCCCGATTGTGCCATCTCGCGCGTTTGGGCAGCCACGACACCGGATTTACCATGAACTTTCTCCATCAACGCATTAAAACGTGCCCCGTTAAAACGCTTAGCAAACGTAGGATAGTCTTGCAGTAAAGAATCTATCTCGAGCGGCCGGGGATCCTCAGCAATCACCTTCTCAACTGAAGAGATCGAATTCATCGTTGATCCACACATCAACGAGCATGAAGCCATAACAACACCGTAAAAGTGAATTAACTAACGAATTAAAACTAATTGAAAGAGACACAACCCTCCAAAGCCGTCTGATCCCGGCGATGGAGGCGGTCGATCGTGATCCACCGCCCTACAAAGTGGCGTTAGGTTGGTGATTATAAAAAGAGTGAAGATTTGGCCGATTGTGGACGAAAATGTTAGAGAAACTCTAGAGAGAGGAGAGAGCAAAATCGCCTAGAGAGAGAGAGAGCATTTGTTTTTTTGGTAAAATTTCCCGAAAATAAAAACCGAATGTAAACAGAAAAGCGCCCATGGGAATAAAACCCATGCCGCAGAAAACCGGTAACAAGCTACTGGGAAGCAAACAATCAAGTCAACACAATCGACAACAGCAGCCGACACATCCAAGCAAAAAGCCACAGTTCAAACCAAAAGCAGACTACCATGCAATGTGCCAGAGGCTCTTGAGCGAGGCAGCCTGCAGAGTGAAGCGGGAGGGAGCCTGACTCAGTCTCAAGCACGCGATCCCTAAGACCAAACTCACAATTCCCTCCGGAGAGCAACGAGTCTGATCCCGCCAACGCCTATTCCTCTCTTGCCAGATATGGTAGACCAGAGAGGCGAGAAGATGACGGGAGATCTCATGATGAAGATGATGACTCCTCCAACGAGCAGCGGCCCACCCGATCCCGTGGATCCAATCCCGATGCGGCCACCTCCAGTGGGTCTTCCTTCTCAGCAAGAGAATGCATCTCCTGGAGAAAGAACACTCGAAGAAGAGGTGACGGACCGTCTCAGTGCTCTGAAACTCACAAAGAGAGCAAGCATCCGAACCCGAACGAGCCATCACCCAAGCACGGTCCCTAGTCGCCAACCTGTCACGAATAGCAAGCCACAGAAGAAATTCATGTCTAGGGACCCGAAAAGGGCCCCCAAACAGAGAAGCCCAAGCAATCCTCGGAGAGTGGGTCCGGATAGCCTCACGAGCACTCCGAACAGAGAACTTCCCATCCGGAGCACCTTCCAACAAATGGAGTCAGCAGCAGAGGGGTCCACAGAAGGAAGAAGGGGCTGAAGCAGAAGAAACTCCACCGACTGCTGGGCAGGCCAGGTCCATCCAGCATTCGCACAACAGCAGAGAGCCGGGAATCCAAAGGGAGACCCATAACCAAAGGCCCCCTCGGAAATCTCTCAATGAGAGGGGTATCAGACAGCCAAGGGTCCTTCCAGAGCCAAAAAGAGTTCCCATTTCCAATACGAAAGGAGATAAGGGAACGGAAAGTACCTCTGAGGTGGAGCAGCTTACGCCAGCTCCAAGCGTCCGAGGAGGTGGGCTGAACATCCCAGAAAGAGCGATCCCTGAGGTTAGTGGCGTAAAGCCACTGAAACCAAATCGAGTCAGGATCACGAGAGACAATGCTCCAGAGGTGATGGAAGAGGAGAGCCCGATTGTCGCTCAAGAGAGATCGAACGCCAAGACCTCCTTCTTCCAGCGGCTTGCAGACGTCCTCCCAAGCCAACTTAGCAGGAGATCCATCCCACAGAAACCTCCGAAAGCGAGACTCCAAGGCCTTAACCACCCCTTTCGGGAGGAGGAAGACCCCAACCCAATAAGCCTGCATGGCAGAGAGGACAGACATAATGAGCTGCAGCCGACCGGCATACGAGAGGGATCGGTTCAGCCAGGATCCGAGCCGTCCATCCATAGACTGAAGCAGAGGGGTGCAGTCCTCAAGTCTGAGCCGGGAGTGGATCAAAGGAACTCCAAGGTAGCGGACAGGGAGCTGGCCACGGGAGAAGCCCATGATACTCAGAAGCTGTCCCGAAAGAGGCTCAGCCCTCCTGGAAAGAAACATCTCACTCTTAGCCGGGTTAGGGAGGAGACCCGACAAAGAGCCGAAGGTATCGAGAGCATCACGGAGGGTCCGAACAGAGCAGGCATCAGCGTGACAGAAAAGCAGCAGATCGTCAGCAAAAGACAGCATGGCCAGCTTACTCGTCTCACATCTCCAATGGTGACGGAATCCGGGAGAGGACTGGATACGGGATGAAAGAATCCCATGAAGCACCTCCATCACCAAAACGAACAGGTAAGGAGAGAGGGGGTCGCCTTGGCGGAGACCCCGCTTACCCGCAAAGAAACCTTCCGGCGTTCCGTTGATGCAAACGGAGAAGGCAGTCGTAGTGATGCATTCCTTGATCCACTGAATGAAGAGAGGGTGGAACCGCATGGCCTGAAGAATTGCGATAACAAAGCTCCAATCCACCTTATCAAATGCCTTCGCGAGGTCGACCTTGATGGCAGAACGGGGGGGGGGGGGAGACTCTGGTTCTGATAGCCCCTGCAAATCTCCTGAGCTAACAGAATGTTATCGCTGATGCGCCTGCCCGGGATGAAAGCCGTCTGTACCGGATGAACGAGGCCAGGAAGGACAGATCTGAGCCGATTGGCCAAAATCTTGGCAATGACCCTATATAGGACATTGCAGCAAGAGATTGGCCTAAAGTCGGAAGCACGTCTAGAAGTAGTCCCCTTAGGGATGAGGCTGATGAGAGTACTGTTGACGCCCCGAAGAAGATGACCCGAGAAGGCAGCCGTATAGCCAAGATCAGCACCCAAGATCCCAAGATCCCAAGATCCTCCACAGCACGAGTGACATCAGCACCCAAGATCCCCCACGACGCCTTGAAGAAGGCAGCCGTATAGCCATCAGGGCCAGGGGCCTTTTCGTCATCCATAGCGAAAATAACGTCACGAATCTCTGCGTCAGAAACTCTCGAGATCATCCCATCCGCCTGATCCCGTGACAAGGTATGCGTGATGAAGCCCTCCACGTCATCAGCACACACAGGAGAAGATCTACCGCACTGGCCCAGAAGATCCTGGTAGAAGCGAATCAGCTCGTCTCAAATTGGGCCGGACCCCTCAATCAACTGGCCATCCGCATCCTCAAGAGAGAGGATACGATTACCACATCGTCTAATCGCCACCTTCTTAAAAAAGAAGGAGGAGCACTGATCGCCATCCTTGAGCCAGGCAAGCTTGGCTCTCTGGGCAAGGTAAGAGTGCTCCATCTCCACAGCACGAGAGAAGATCATCCGGCAGATACGCTCGAACTCGTGAAAGAGAGGCTCGTCAGGGTATCGGTCCGTGAAAGATTGGCTGAGATCCAGAAACTCCCTAGCCTCCAACCCCTTCCGACTCAAATCGCCCTTAGCACGCCGAAGCTCCTTAAGACGGGGCTTAAGCAACTTCAGACGGCTAACAAGCAAAAACATGGGAAAACCCTGAGGCGGGGAGGTCCAAACCTGCTCCACAACCCCCAAGAAGGCCGGGTCCTTCGTGAGAAGGTTATCGAACCTGAAATGGGCACTCCGACGTCCCGTCCTGGCAACCGAGAGCACAAGAGGTGAGTGATCCGAGGTAGCAGGGAGAGCAGCCTGGTAGTAAAGATCCGGGAAGAGAGAGAACCACGACGGGTTGCCCACGATGCGATCAATCCGTCTCCAGATGCCCGCCTCAGCCCTCTGCTGATTATGCCACGTAAAGAAGGGGCCCGACGATCCCAAAGTGGTCAGGTCAGCCTGGGTAAGGCAGTCCCGAAGATCAGTCACATCCTGAAGAGAGGGGGAGCCCCCCTTGGCCTATGACAGATCAGCAATGGCGTTGAAGTCCCCGAAAACGAGCCAAGGAACTCCAACTCGGGCTGCAGAGGTCTCGACAAGCTCCTCCCAAAGCGAGACACGCTCCTCCCTCCGATTCCTGCCGTAGACAAAGGAGAGGAAAACAGTCTCTCTGCTCTCCAAAGAAGTGGCTCTGCAATGAACCGCCTGCTCCGAAAAGCTCAAAACGGAGATGTGGAGGAAGTTGGGGTCCCAACCAATCCAGATCCTCGTACCAGGTCCGCCATCATAATCGAAAAACCAGTCCCACCGATCTCTAATGCCAGAAGCAATCGGAGTGGCATTAGAGATAGAGACACGAGTCTCGAGGAGACCCACAAGATGAAGATCAAACCGAGAGATAAAATCCCGAACAACCCTCCCATGGTCTCTCTTGTTGAGACCACTCACATTCCATACGCCATGGCATGTCTTGTTGAAACTTGGTCAACATGGCATGACTGTTTAACAAGGCATTCGACTTGTTCAACAAGGCATTCGACTTGGTTAACACGGCATTCGACATAGTTAACAAGGCATTGAAGTTGTTCAACAAGGCATTCGACTTGTTCGAGAAGGCTTTCTACTTGTTCGACTTGGTCAACAAGGCATTCAACTTGGTCAACAGAGCATGACTTGGTCAATAAGGCATTCGACTTGTTCAACAAGGCTTTCTACTTGTTCGACTTGGTCAACAAGGCATTCGACTAGTTCAACAACGCATTCTACTTGGTCAACAAGGCATTCTACTTGGTCAACAAAGCATGACTTGGTCAATAAGGCATTCGACTTGTTCAACAAGGGATTTGACTTGTTCAATAAGGCATTCTACTTGTTCGACTTGGTGAACAAGGCCTTCGACTTGTGCAACAAGGCATTCTACTTGATTAACAAGGCATGACTTGGACAACAAGGCATTCAACTTGTTGAAGAAGGTATTCTACTTGGTTAACATGGCATGACTATTTAACAAGGCATTCGACTTATTCCAAAAGGCATTCGACTTTGTCAACACGGCATTCGACATAGTTAACAAGGCATCGAAGTTGTTCAACAAGGCATTCGAGTTGTTTAAAAAGGCATTCTACTTGGTCAACAAGGCTTTCTACTTGTTCGACTTGGTCAACAAGGCATTCGACTTTGTCAACACGGCATTCGACATAGTTAACAAGGCATTGAAGTTGTTCAACAAGGCATTCAACTTGTTAAACAAGGCATTCGACTTGTTCAACAAGGCTTTCTACCTTTTCGACTTGGTCAACACGGCATTCGACTTGTTCAACAAGGCATTCTACTGGTTCAACAAGGCATTCTACTGGTTAAACAAAGCATGACTTGGACAACAAGGCATTCGACTTGTTTAAAAAGGCATTCTACTTGGTCAACAAAGCATGACTGTTCAACAAGGCATCCGACTTGTTCAACAAGGCATTCGACTTGTTCAACAACGCATTCTACTTGGTATACAAGGCAAGACTTGGTCCACAAGGCATTCAACTTGGTGAACAAGGCATTCGACTTCCTAAACAAGGCATCCGACTTGGTCAACGAGGCATTTGAGTTGTTCGACGAGGCCTTCTACTTGTTCAAAGGGCAGTTGACTTGGTCAACAAGGCATTTGACTTGATCAACAATGCATTCGACTTGGTCAACAAGGCATTCGACTTGGTCAACAAGGCATTCTACTTGGTCAACAAAGCATAACTTGATCAATATGGCGTTCGACTTGTTCAACAAGGCATTCTACTGGTTCAACAAGGCATCATATGGTCAACAAGGCATCCGAGTTTGTCAACAAGGTATTCGACATAGTTAACAAGGCATTGAAGTTGTTCAACAAGGCATTCGACCTGTTCAAACTGGGATTCGACTTGTTCAATAAGGCATTCTACTTGTTCGACATGGTGAAGAAGGTATTCGATTTGTTCAACAAAGCATCCTACTTTGTTCACCAGGCGTTGAAGTTGTTCAACAAGGCATTCTACTTGATTAACAAGGCATGACTTGGACAACAAGGCATTCGACTTGTTGAAGAAGGCATTCTACTTGGTCAACAAGGCATGAATGTTTAACAGGGCATTCGACCTATTCAATAAGGCATTCGACTTTGTCAACACGGCATTCGACATAGTTAACAAGGCATTGAAGTTGTTCAACAAGGCATTCGACTTGTTCAACAAGTCTTTCTACTTGTTCGACTTGGTCAACAAGGCATTCGCCTTGTTCAACAACGCATTCTACTTGGTCAACAAGGCATTCTACTTGGTCAACAAGGCATTCTACTTGGTCAACAAAGCATGACTTGGTCAACAAGGCATTCGACTTGTTCAACAAGGGATTCGACTTGTTCAATAAGGCATTCTACTTGTTCGACTTGGTGAAGAAGGTATTCGATTTGTTCAACAAGGCATCCTACTTTGTTCACCAGGCGTTGAAGTTGTTCAACAAGGCATTCGACTAGTTCAACAAGGCATTCTACTTGATTAACAAGGCATGACTTGGACAACAAGGCATTCGACTTGTTGAAGAAGGGATTCTACTTGGTCAACAAGGCATGAATGTTTAACAGGGCATTCGACCTATTCAATAAGGCATTCGACTTTGTGAACACGGCATTCGACATAGTTAACAAGGCATTGAAGTTGTTCAACAAGGCATTCGACTTGTTCAACAATGCATTCGACTTGTTCAACAAGTCTTTCTACTTGTTCGACTTGGTCAACAAGGCATTCGCCTTGTTCAACAACGCATTCTACTTGGTCAACAAGGCATTCTACTTGGTCAACAAAGCATGACTTGGTCAATAAGGCATTCGACTTGTTCAACAAGGGATTCGACTTGTTCAATAAGGCATTCTACTTGTTCGACTTGGTCAACAAGGCCTTCGACTTGTTCAACAAGGCATTCTACTTGATTAACAAGGCATGACTTGGACAACTAGGCATTTTACTTGTTGAAGAAGGTATTCTACTTGGTCAACAAGGCATGACTGTTTAACAAGGCATTCGACTTGTTCAACAAGGCATTCGACTTTGTCAACACGGCATTCGACATAGTTAACAAGGCATTGAAGTTGTTCAACAAGGCATTCGACTTGTTAAACGAGACATTCGACTTGTTCAACAAGGCTTTCTACTTGGACTTGGTCAACAAGGCATTCGACTAGTTCAACAACGCTTTCTACTTGGTATACAAGGCAAGACTTGGTCAACAAGGCATTCAACTTGGTCAACAAGGCATTCGACTTGCTAAACAAGGTATCCGACTTGGTCAACGAGGCAATTGAGTTTTTTTTTTTTGGGAACGTTCACTAAATAAATGAAATAAAGGACAGTAAAGCGCACATGATATGATTCATTTCGCAAAGACCAGTGACATGCCACTGTGTACAAGATGAATATAATCTCTATCCACCAAACAAACTACCATAAATAACGTTCATACATCTACCAAGCAATGTGCCACAGGCGACGCAGGGCACAATACTGTAGCTCATATCGACACGGTAGTAATGATAGGTGCATAAGCAATACCCTCACAATATCCTCAACGAGCTGCTGGGGATGCTGCTGTCTGCCATCAGTCCAACGGTGGTTTCGCTCAGTCCAGATGTGGTGAATCGTCGAAGCCAGAACATGTCGATATGCCAGATGCTGGAGGTGCTACCTTTCCACCGCAGGCCAGCCCACCTAATCCCCTGCTGCCAATCGCGGTAAGGCCAGAGAAACCGAATCTGCCGCCGAAGAAGTCGTAAGCATCGAGATGTGTATGGGCAATCAAAGAAAAGGTGATTGATCGTCTCCATCTCATCCGCGTCACACAATAAGCAAGCACTCGACGCGGCCTTGAGTTCAACCCAAGGCTTATCTCTGGTAGCTAGGCGTTCACGAATAGCAAGCCATAAGATGAATTCATAGCTTGGGACCCTAAGCACCCCCCAAATAGGGCTGCCCAATGAACCGGCGATCGTTTCTGCCGGAACGCATCCCGAGCAGAAGCAGTGGTGAAAAGTCCTGTGGGAGACGGTAGCCATCGATAAGAGTCAGCTTCCAATGGATGAACGTCCGGGAGCATGGGTTCAATCATCAGAAATTCCATCGAGGAAGTCGTTGGCCACCTCCAACCGTCACTAGCAATGACTCGACTCAAACGTGAATCATCAAAAAGGCCCATAATCATTGGTCCCCGTGGAAATCGTTCCAAAAGCGGCCTATCATCGATCCATGGGTCCTGCCACAACCAAATAGTTTCGCCATTACCAATACGGATACTAACCTTCGATCGAAGCATAGGGCGAAGTTGTAAGAGTTTTCTCCAACTCCACGCCGATTGGGCGGTTTCCGATATAGTCCACAACGAGCGATTTTGCAGTCGCGTCTGGAGAAGCCCGATAGCCAAATAGAATTGGGATCCTTGCTCAGAATACTCCATAGGTACTTAAGAAGAAGGGCCTTGTTATCGTCCACAAGCGAGCGAATGCCCAAACCACCCTCATCCACCGGGAAACATACATCGTCCCAAGCAACCTTGGCAGCAGAACCCGCCCAGAGGAACGATCTGAATCGTTGCTCAATCACTCTAATAACGCCTTTGGGCAGGATGAACACCCCGGACCAATACCCATGCAGCGCAGCAAGGACTGAACGGATCAACTGTACCCTCCCAGCATATGAAAGAAAGCGATTGAGCCAAGAGCCTAAGCGTTGGTCAATGTGCTGTAGAAGTGGATTACAGTCCTGAATAGTCAGTCGTGATGTAAGTAACGGGACACCCAAATACCTCACTGGTAAATTGCCTAAAGGAAAACCCATAATAGATAATAAGGGTTGGCAGCCGCTCGCCTGTTTGGAAAGAAACATCTCGCTCTTTCCAGGGTTAGCCCTTAACCCCGAAAGTATCGCAAATTCATCCAACCCCGCTCGGAAAGTCTTGATGGATTCAGTGTCCGCGTGACTGAAAAGAAGAAGATCATCGGCAAATGTCAGCATGAAAATACGGGAAGGCTCGCATCTCCAATGGAAAGTAAATCTCCCCTCCGAAAGAATCTTGTTCCGAAGAATACCATGAAGCACCTCCATGGCCAACGTAAAAAGATACGGAGATATAGGATCGCCCTGACGAAGACCCCGCTGTCCCGGAAAATACCCCTCCGCTCGACCATTGATATTGATCGAGTAATAAGGAGTCGTCAAACACACCTGGATCCATGCAACGAACCGCGAAGAAAAATCCATGGCCTCCAACACACACACTAAAAAGTCCCAGTCGACATGATCGTATGCCTTTGCCAAGTCAACCTTCAGCGTAGCCCGTGCCGGTAAGCTCTGATCTTGGTAGCCAGAGCATAACTCCTGAGCAAGGAGAATATTATCGCTGATCCTGCGACCAGGGATAAATGCAGTCTGGGAGACATCCACTAAGCCTGGGAGATAAGTCTTCAGACGATTAGCCAAGATCTTCGAAATAATCTTGTATAAGACACTACAGCACGATATAGGCCGAAAGTCAGCAGGTCGTCGTGGGGAGTCCTCGCTTAGGGATCAACGTAAGAAGTTTAGTATTCAGCTCCCTCAGAAGATGGCCTGTACAAAAAAATTCCTGAATAGCAGATATGATGTCCCCTCCAATAGTAGGCCAAGCGGCTTTAAAGAAAGCCGAAGTGAAACCATCCGGACCCGGTGCTTTGTCATCCGTAATAGAAGAAAGCGCCAGCTTAATCTCACCTTCGTCGATGAGCCGAAGTAGATCTCCCGGTGCGTGATTGGGTAATGTACGAGATATGGCCGCATAGATAGCAGAGGGATCCAGCGGGCCGCTCCGAGCGGTCGTACCCAAGAGGTTCTTGTAGTGTCTAAGAAGCTCGCCCTTTACTTGTGGCTCCCCTTCTATTAAGTTCCCAGCATCATCCTCAAGCGAGAAGATACGGTTTGCCACTCGTCGTATGGCAACCTTCTTGAAGAAAAAAGCGGAGCAACGGTCGCCTTCTTTGAGCCAAGTCATTTTGGCCAGTTGTGCTAGGGCCGATTGCTCCATTGCTACCGCAGCTGCATAGAGACGTCGACATATAGATTGTAGTACCAGAAAACGATCATCATGCGGGTACAATGAGACAAACTCCTGGGCAATGTCAAGGAAATTTCGCGCCTCCACCACGTTACGAGCCAGATTCCCTTTAGTACGCCTCATATCCTTGAACGCTCGCTTGAGGGCCTTCAGACGTGCAAGGACCCGAAACATCGGGTATCCCGAAATAGGAAGCTGCCACCCTGAGCTTACGACAGAGCCAAACTGTGGATCCGACGTAAGAAAATTATCGAATCGAAACATCGTACCTCGAGAAAACGTCGATCGCCCCGGCTCCAGAATAAGAGGAGAATGGTCAGAAGTGGCTGGTAGTTCACATCGATATCCAAGATCCCCAAATTTAGCAAACCACGTCGGGTTAGCAACCATCCTGTCCAAACGGCGCCAAATACCTGCATCACCTCGTCGTTGATTAAACCACAACAAGGCAATTGAGTTGTTCGACGAGGCCTTCTACTTGTTCAAAAGGGCATTCGACTTGGTCAACAAGACATTTGACTTGAACAACAATGCATTCGACTTGGTCAACAAGGCATTCTACTTCGTCAACAAAGCATGACTTGGTCAATAAGGCATTCGACTTGTTCAACAAGGCATTCTACTGGTACAACAAGGCATCATATGGTCAACAAGGCATCCGACTTTGTCAACAAGGCATTCGACATAGTTAAGAAGGCATTGAAGTTGTTCAACAAGGCATTCGACTTGTTCAACAAGGGATTCGACTTGTTCAATAAGGTATTCTACTTGTTCGACTTGGTGAAGAAGGTATTCGATTTGTTCAACAAAGCATCCTACTTGGTTAACCAGGCGTTGAAGTTGTTCAACAAGCCATTCGACTTGTTCAACAACGCATTCGACTTGTTCAATATGGCATTTTACTTGTTCCACTTTGTGAACAAGGCATTCTACTTGATTAACAAGGCATGACTTGGACAACAAGGCATTCGACTTGTTTAAGAAGGCATTCTACTTGGTCAACAAGGCATGACTGTTCAACAAGGCATTCGACTTGTTCAACAAGGAAATCTACTTGTTCGACTTGGTCAACAAGGCATTCGACTTGTTCAATAACGCATTCTTCTTGGTATACAAGGCAAAACTTTATCAACAAGGTATTCGACTTGTAAAACAAGGCATCCGACTTGGTCAACAAGGCATTTGAGGTGCTCGACGAGGCCTTCTACTTGTTCAAAAGGGCATTCGACTTGGTCAACAAGGAATTCGAGTTGTTTAACAAGGCATTCGACTTGTTCAACAATGCATTCGACTTGGTATACAAGGCAAGACTTGGTCCACAAGGCATTCAACTTGGTGAACAAAGCATTCGACTTGCTAAACAAGGCATCCGACTTGGTCAACGAGGCATTTGAGTTGTTCGACGAGGCCTTCTACTTGTTCAAAAAGGGCAGTCGACTTGGTCAACAAGGCATTTGACTTGATCAACAATGCATTCGACTTGGTCAACAAGGCATTCGCCTTGTTCAACAACGCATTCTACTTCGTCAACAAGGCATTCTACTTGGTCAACAAAGTATGACTTGGTCAATAAGGCATTCGACTTGTTCAACAAGGGATTCGACTTGTTCAAGAAGGCATTCTACTTGTTCGACTTGGGGAACAAGGCCTTAGACTTGTTCAAAAGGGCATTCTACTTGATTAACAAGGCATGAGTTGGACAACTAGGCATTTGACTTGTTGAAGAAGTTATTCTACTTGGTCAACAAGGCATGACTGTTTAACAAAGCATTCGACTTCTTCAACAAGGCATTCGACTTTGTCAACACGACATTCGACATAGTCAACAAGGCATTGAAGTTGTTCAACAAGGCATTCGACTTGTTTAACAAGGCTTTCTACTTGGACTTGGTCAACAAGGCATTCGACTTGTTCAACAACGCATTCTACTTGGTATACAAGGCAAGACTTGGTCAACAAGGCATTCAACTTGGTCAACAAGGCATTCGACTTGCTAAACAAGGTATCCTACTTGGTCAACGAGGCAATTGAGTTGTTCGACGAGGCCTTCTACTTGTTCAAAAGGGCATTCGACAGTCAACAAGGCATTTGACTTGATCGACAATGCATTCGACTTGGTCAACAAGGCATTCGACTTGGTCAACAATGCATTCGACTTGGTCAACAAGGCATTCGACTTGGTTAACAATGCATTCGACTTGGTCAACAAGGCATTCAACTTTGTCAACAAGGCATTCTACTTCGTCACCAAAGCATGACTTGGTCAATAAGGCATTCGACTTGTTCAACAAGGCATTCTAGTTGTTCAACAAGGCATCATTTGGTGAAAAAGACATCCGACTTTGTCAACAAGGTATTCGACATAGTTAACAAGGCATTGAAGTTGTTCAACAAGGCATTCGACTTGTTCAATAAGGGATTCGACTTGTTCAATAACGCATTCTACTTGTTCGACTTGGTGAAGAAGGTATTCGATTTGCTCAACAAGGCATCCTACTTGGTTCACCAGGCGTTGAAGTTGTTCAACAAGGCATTCGACTAGTTCAACAAGGCATTCTACTTGATTAAAAGGGCATGACTTGGCGACAAGGCATTCGGCTTGTTGAAGAAGGCATTCTACTCGGTCAACAAGGCATGACTGTTTAACAGGGCATTCGACGTGTTCAACAAGGCATTCGACTTTGTCAACACGGCATTCGACATAGTTAACAAGGCATTGAAATTGTTCAAAAAGGCATTCGACTTGTTCAACAATGCATTCGACTTGTTCAACAAGGCTTTCTACTTGTTCGACTTGGTCAACAAGGCATTCGACTTGTTCAACAACGCATTCTACTTGGTCAACAAAGCATGACTTGGTCAATAAGCCATTCGACTTGTTCAACAAGGGATTCGACATGTTCAATAAGGCATTCTATCATGTGCACTTTACTGTACTTTATTTCATTTATTTAGTGAACGTTCCCCAAAAAAAAAAAAATAAGGCATTCTACTTGTTCGACTTGATGAACAAGGCCTTCGACTTGTTCAACAAGGAAATCTACTTGTTCGACTTGGTCAACAAGGCATTCGACTTGTTCAATAAAGCATTCTTCTTGGTATACAAGGCAAGACTTTGTCAACAAGGCATTCGACTTGTAAAACAAGGCATCCGACTTGGTCAACAAGGCATTTGAGGTGCTCGACGAGGCCTTCTACTTGTTCAAAAGGGCATTCGACTTGGTCAACAAGGAATTCGAGTTGTTCAACAAGGCATTCGACATGTTCAACAACGCATTCTACTTGGTATACAAGGCAATACTTGGTCCACAAGGCATTCAACTTGGTGAACAAGGCATTCGACTTGCTAAACAAGGCATCCGACTTGGTCAACGAGGCATTTGAGTTGTTCGACGAGGCCTTCTACTTGTTCAAAAGGGCAGTCGACTTGGTCAAAAAGGCATTTGACTTGATCAACAATGCATTCGACTTGGTCAACAAGGCATTCCACTTGGTCAACAAGGCATTCTACTTCGTCAACAAAGCATGACTTGGTCAATATGGCATTCGACTTGTTCAACAAGGCATTCTACTTGTTCAACAAGGCATCATATGGTCAATAAGGCATCCGACTTTGTCAACAAGGTATTCGACATAGTTAACAAGGCATTGAAGTTGTTCAACAAGGCATTCAACTTGTTCAACAAGGGATTCGACTTGTTCAATAAGGCATTCTACTTGTTCGACTTGGTGAAGAAGGTATTCGATTTGTTCAACAAGGCATCCTACTTGGTTCACCAGGCGTTGAAGTTGTTAAACAAGGCATTCGACTAGTTCAACAAGGCATTCTACTTGATTAACAAGGCATGACTTGGACAACAAGGCATTCGACTTGTTTAAGAAAGCATTCTACTTGGCCAACAAGGCATGACTGTGGAACAGGGCATTCGACCTGTTAGACAAGGCATTCGACTTTGTCAACACGGCTTTCGACATAGTTAACAAGGCATTGAAGTTGTTCAACAAGGCATTCGACTTGTTCAACAAGGCTTTCTACTTGGACTTGGTCAAGAAGGCATTCGACTTGTTAACCAACGCATTCTACTTGGTATACAAGGCAAGACTTGGTCCACAAGGCATTCAACTTGGTGAACAAGGCATTCGACTTGCTAAACAAGGTATCCGACTTGGTCAACGATGCATTTGTGTTGTTCGACGAGGCCTTCTACTTGTTCAAAAGGGCAGTCGACTTGGTCAACAAGGCATTTGACTTGATCAACAATGCATTCGACTTGGTCAACAAGGCATTCTACTTCGTCAACAAAGCATGACTTGGTCAATATGGCATTCGACTTGTTCAACAAGGCATTCTACTGGTTCAACAAGGCATCATATGGTCAATAAGGCATCCGACTTTGTGAACAAGGTATTCGACGTAGTTAACAAGGCATTGAAGTTGTTCAACAAGGCATTCGACTTGTTCAACAAGGGATTCGACTTGTTCAATAAGGCATTCTACTTGTTCGACTTTGTGAAGAAGGTATTCGATTTGTTCAACAAGGCAGAAAAAAACGCTTTCTCTCTCTAAAACGCTCTCCCTTCTCTCTTAATTTTCAAAACCCTTCGGTCACGGCTCCACCTCCCGCCGGCGTGCTTTCTCCTCCATCCCGCCTCCACCACCTGGTCCGGCGCGGCCTCTCTCGCGGTCCTTCATCGCCGGGCTCAAACGGCGTTTGGAGGCCCGCCGTTTAAGGGTTTCCCGTCCCGCGTCTCGTCCTTCTCCGCTCTCCTCCTCCCGCCGGCGTGCTCCCTCATCCCTTCCGTTAACACCACCTGCTCCGGCGAGGTCTCTCTCGCGGTCTCATCGCCGGGCTCAAAAGCGTTTGGAGGAGCGCCGCTTTAGGGTTTTCCAGGCCCGCGTCGTTCCATCTTCTCCGCGCTCCACCATCCCGCTTCTCTTGGGCTGCCTTCCACCGCCCTCCGCCGCCGCTGTGGGCGGCGGACTCGCCTCGCATCTCCACTGCCGGGTCCAGACGGCGATCGGAGCTGCTCCGGCGAGACTTTGAACCGAGTCTCTTCACCTCCCGCCTACGTGACTTTTCACCTTCCGCCTTTTCGTTCCGCGGTCATGGCATCCTCTTCATCTTCATCATCATCTTCTTCATCGCTTTGTGGTTCCAACATGGCGGGACCTTCGTCCTCATCGATGGCAACGGGAGGTTCCGAGGTCACCACCGCTCTCTCGGCAAATTTCCCCGACTTTGCCGCGGATTTCAAAGGCGAGGCGTTTCACGAGCTCTTCCGCCGTGTTCTCGGGATTGAATCAATGCTTGCATCAAAAGCTAAGGTGGGACCCTTTACGGACGTTGCTTCGGGATCGGAAGAGTTCGCCTCCCTCGTGGCCGCGTCTTCGGGAATTCCCGACGTTCACATGAGCCTTGCGCCCTCCCAACA
Source organism: Linderniella brevidens (assembly GCA_004919715.1). Lineage (NCBI taxonomy): Eukaryota > Viridiplantae > Streptophyta > Magnoliopsida > Lamiales > Linderniaceae > Linderniella > Linderniella brevidens. Next base: position 11,174,298 of record SWDC01000156.1, on the reverse strand, counting down.
TATAGAATTGGTGACTGCCGTTGATGCCACGACTGCCCGCGTTGATTCACGGCTTTCGGAAGTTTCCTTGCCGACGAACCCTCAACAACGGGAGGGGGAAGCGAGGAAGGTGCCCTCTCATGGGTCGAACCCGGTTGTTAGGGCTGTTCGTACCCTTCCTCGTCGTGGGGTCGTTATCTCTCAACCTCTCCGTGATGAGCCGCGCGTGAATTCCATGGGCAAGAGGCGGCCGGGCACCCCGCCACCCTCTAAGGCCGGAGTGGACCGCGAGGCTAAAGCCGGAGTGGACTGTGGGGCTGTGGGTCATGGTGTCGCCCCGAGTGTCAAACCCCTTGAGTTAACGGAGAACATCGAGAGGGCTGCCCCCTCTTTGGCTAGCCCGAACGGCGAGAAGAAGTCCTTCGTGGCAGCCCTTCATGGGGAGCACACGCAAACTTTGGGACGGCAGCGCATTCCTCTTGCTTACACTCCGCCGGAGGTCGTGGACGGCGTTGCTGTGGTTTGCCCGACGTGGGAGGTGGCATGCAAAGGAATGGCGCGTTGGAGCCATACCCTTGTTGGGTACTTTCTCGGGAAACGGCCGTACTTCCCCTTTGTTGAGAAATATTTCCGAGCTACTTGGACTGGAGTGGTGGAGGTCCGGGCCTCTATTAACGGATTCTTCAAGTTCCGTTTCCAGTCGGAGGAGGCCATGAACGCTGTGTTGGAGGGCGGTCCGTGGCTTTTGCATGGGCAGCCTCTCTTTCTTGAGGCTTGGAAGCCTGGGATGTCCTTCGAAAGAAGGAACATGACGAAGTTCCGTTATGGATCAAGTTGTGGAATATTCCGGGAGAATTCTGGACCCCGAGGGTTTAGGAATCATTGCAAGTGCTGTGGGCCAGCCGCTTTTTGCTGATTCGGCTACGAATCGCACGGCCCGGATTGACTTTGCTCGGGTTTGTGTCCTGAAGAACCTGAAGGATGACTTCATTGATCGCTTCACCATCCGTCTCCCTAAAGAAGGAGGAGGATTGGCGGGGGCTGTTACGGTTCTCGTTGAGTACGAGTGGAGGCCGACTATGTGTGAAGAATGTAAGTCTTGGAGCCATACCAAGACTAAATGCCCACGGATCGTTCAGCCCATTTTGGCGCATGCCCCTAACCCGCCGAGGAAGATTGTCGTGGCTGCCCGTCTGCTCCCCCGATGGCTGCTCAGGCCGCTTCCCAAACCAAGGCTACCCCCACTACGCTAACGGCCCCACAGGCCAAGGATGCATGGAGAAAGCTGAAGCAGCGGAAGAAGGGGAAAGCGGTGATGGTTACGTCAGCGAATGAGGTGGAGGCAACCCCGTCTCCTCGGGGTGGAGGAGGTAGTGCCGCGGTTGCCCAGGCTAATCGGGACGGTGTTGCGAGTGATGGTGGGGGACTGACCGCCCCGTCTCCTCTGCGTGGCCTTCTTGGGGGTTGTGGAGCAGGTTTGGGCCTCCCCGCCTCAGGGTTTTCCCATGTATTCGCTTGTTCGCCGTCTGAAGTCACTTAAGCCCTGTCTTAAGGAGCTTCGGCGTGCTAAGGGCGATTTGAGTCGGAACGTGTTGGAGGCTAGGGAGTTTCTGGATCTCAGCCAATCTTTCACGGCTCGTTACCCTGACGAGCCTCTCTTTCACGAGTTCGAACGTATCTGCCGAATGCTCTTCTCTCGTGCTGTGGAGATGGAGCACTCTTACCTTGCCCAGCGAGCCAAGTTAGCCTGGCTCAAGGATGGCGATCAATGCTCCTCCTTCTTTTTAAGAAGGTGGCGATCCGTCGTTGCGGCAATCGTATTCTCTCTCTTGAGAATGCGGATGGCCAGTTGATTGAGGGGTCTGGCCCTATTCGTGACGAGCTGATTCGCTTCTACCAGGATCTTCTGGGCCAGTGGTAGATCTGCTCCTGTGTGTGCTGCGGACGTGGAGAGCTTCATCACGCATACTTTGTCTCGGGATCATGCGGATGGGATGATCTCGAGAGTTTCAGACGTGGAGATTCGCGATGTTATTTTCGCTATGGATGACGAAAAGGCCCCTGGCCCTGATGGCTATACGGCTGCCTTCTTCAAGGCGACGTGGGGAATCCTGGGTGCTGATATCACTCGTGCTGTTGAGGACTTCTTTCGGACGGGTCATCTTCTTCGGGGCGTCAACAGTACTCTCATCAGCCTCATCCCTAAGGGGGCTTCTTCTAGACGTGCTTCCGACTTTAGGCCAATCTCTTGCTGCAATGTCCTGTATAAGGTCATTGCAAAGATTTTGGCCAATCGGCTCAGATCTGCCCTTCCTGGCCTCGTCCATCCGGTTCAAACGGCTTTCATCCCGGGCAGACGCATCAGCGATAACATTCTGTTAGCTCAAGAGATTTGCAGGGGCTATCAGAACCAGAGTCTCCCGCCCCGTTCTGCCATCAAGGTCGACCTTGCGAAGGCATTTGATAAGGTGGATTGGAGCTTTGTTATCGCTACCCTTCAGGCCATGCGATTCCACCCTCTCTTCATCCATTGGATCAAGGAATGCATCACTTCTACTGCTTTCTCCGTTTGCATCAACGGAGCGCCGGAAGGTTTTTTGCGGGTAAGCGGGGCCTCCGCCAAGGCAACCCCCTCTCTCCTTACCTGTTCGTTTTGGTCATGGAGGTGCTCTATGGGATTCTTTTATCCCGCATCCAGTCTTCTCCCGGATTCCGTTACCATTGGAGATGTGATACGAGTAAGCTGGCCATGCTGTCTTTTGCTGACGATCTGCTACTTTTCTGTCACGCGGATGCCTGCTCTGTTCGGACCCTCCGTGATGCTCTTGATACCTTCGGCTCTTTGTCGGGTCTCCTCCCTAACCCGGCTAAAAGTGAGATGTTTCTTTCCAAAAGGGCTGAGCCTCTTTCGGGACAGCTTCTGAGTATCATGGGCTTCTCCCGTGGCCAGCTCCCTGTCCGCTACCTTGGAGTTCCTTTGATCCACTCCCGTCTCAGACTGGAGGACTGCACCCCTCTGCTCCAGTCTGTGGATAGACGGCTTGGATCCCGGCTGAACCGTTCCCTCTCGTATGCCGGTCGCTTGCAGCTCATTAAGTCTGTCCTCTCTGCCATGCAGGTCTATTGGGCTGGGGTCTTCCTCCTCCCGAAAGGAGTGATCAAGGCCTTGGAGTCTCGCTTTCGAAGTTTTTTGTGGGATGGATCTCCGGCTAAGGTGGCTTGGGATGACGTCTGCAAGCCTCTGGAAGAAGGAGGTCTTGGCGTTCGATCTCTCTTGATCGACAATCAGGCTCTCCTCTTCCATCACCTCTGGAACATTGTCTCTCGTGACCCTGACTCGATTTGGGTCCAGTGGCTTTATGCCACTAAACTCAGGGATCGCTCTTTCTGGGATGTTCAGCCCAACTCCTCGGACGCTTGGAGCTGGCGTAAACTGCTCCACCTCAGACGTACCTTCCGTTCCCTTTTCTCCTTTCGTATTGGAAATGGGAACTCTTTGGCTCTGGAAGGACCCTTCGCTGTCTGATACCCCTCTCATTGAGAGATTCCCGAGGGGGCCTTTGGTTATGGGTCTCCCTTTGGATTCCCGGCTCTCTGCTGTTGTGACGAATGCTGGATGGACCTGGCCTGCCCAACAGTCGGTGGAGTTTCTTCTGCTTCAGCCCCTTCTTCCGGCTGTGGACCCCTCTGCTGCTGACTCCATTTGTTGGAAGGTGGCTCCGGATGGGAAGTTCTCTGTTAGGAGTGCTCGTGAGGCTATCCGGACCCACTCTCCGAGGATTGCTTGGACTTCTCTGTTTGGGGGCCCTTTTCGGGTCCCTAGACATGAATTCCTTCTGTGGCTTGCTATTCGTGAAAGATTGGCGACTAGGACCGTGCTTGGGTGATGGTTCGTTCGGGTTCGGATTCTTGCTCTCTTTGTGAGTCGCAGAGCACGGAGACGGTCCGTCACCTCTTCTTCGAGTGCTCTTTCTCCAGGAGATGCATTCTCTTACTGAGAAGGAAGACCCATTGGAGGTGGCCGCATCGGGATTGGATTCAAGGGATCGAGTGGGCCGCTGCTCGTTGGCGGAGTCATCATCTCCATAATGAGATCTCTCGTCATCTTCTCGCCTCTCTGGTCTACCATATCTGGCAAGAGAGGAATAGGCGTTGGCGGGATCAGACTCGTTGCTCCCCGGAGCGAATTGTGAGTATGGTCTTAGAGATCGCGTGCTTGAGGTTGAGCCAGGCTCCCTCCCGGTTCATTCTGCAAGCGGCCTCGCTCAGGAACCTTTGGCGCATTGCATGGTAGTCTGCTTTTGTTTGTTTTGTGGCTTTGTCTTGTTTTGAGGCTTTGCTTGGCTTTGTCGGCTGCTGTTGTCGATTGTTTTGCCTCGTTTGTTTGCTTCCGGTAGCTTGTTACCGGTTTTCTGCGGCATGGGATTTCCCTTGGGCGCTTTTCTGTTTTCATTCAGTTTTATTTACGGGAAATTTTACCAAAAAAAATCCTACTTGGTTCACCAGGCGTTGAAGTTGTTAAACAAGGCATTCGACTAGCTCAACAAGGCATTCTACTTGATTAACAAGGCATGACTTGGACAACAAGGCATTCGACTTGTTTAAGAAAGCATTCTACTTAGCCAACAAGGCATGACTGTGGAACAGGGCATTCGACCTGTTAGACAAGGCATTCGACTTTGTCAACACGGCATTCGACATAGTTAACAAGTCATTGAAGTTGTTCAACAAGGCATTCGACTTGTTCAACAATGCATTCGGCTTGTTCAACAAGGCTTTCTACTTGTCGGACTTGGTCAACAAGGCATTCGCCTTGTTCAACAACGCATTCTACTTGGTCAACAAGGCATTCTACTTGGTCAACAAAGCATGACTTGGTCAATAAGGCATTCGACTTGTTCAACAAGGGATTCGACTTGTTCAATAAGGCATTCTACTTGTTCGACTTGGTGAAAAGGGCCTTCGACGTGTTCAACAAGGCATTCTACTTGATTAACAAGGCATGAGTTGGACAACTAGGCATTTGACTGGTTGAAGAAGGTATTCTATTTGGTCAACAAGGCATGACTGTTTAACAAGGCATTCGACTTGTTCAACAAGGCATTCGACTTTGTCAACACGACATTCGACATAGTTAACAAGGCATTGAAGTTGTTCAACAAGGCATTCGACTTGTTCAACAAGGCTTTCTACTTGGACTTGGTCAACAAGGCATTCGACTTGTTCAACAACGCATTCCACTTGGTATACAAGGCAAGACATGGTCCACAAGGCATTCAACTTGGTGAACAAGGCATTCGACTTGCTAAACAAGGCATCCGACTTGGTCAACGATGCATTTGAGTTGTTCGACGAGGCCTTCTACTTGTTCAAAAGGGCAGTCGACTTGGTCAATAAGGCATTTGACTTGATCCACAATGCATTCGACTTGGTCAACAAGGCATTATACTTCGTCAACAAAGCATGACTTGGTCAATATGGCATTCGACTTGTTCAACAACGCATTCTACTGGTTCAACAAGGCATCATATGGTCAATAAGGCATCCGACTTTGTCAACAAGGTATTCGACATAGTTAACAAGGCATTGAAGTTGTTCAACAAGGCATTCGACTTGTTCAACAAGGGATTCGACTTGTTCAATAAGGCATTCTACTTGTTCGACTTGGTGAAGAAGGTATTCGATTTGTTTAACAAGGCATCCTACTTGGTTCGCCAGGCGTTGAAGTTGTTAAACAAGGCATTCTACTAGTTCAACAAGGCATTCTACTTGATTAACAAGGCATGACTTGGACAACAAGGCATTCGACTTGTTTAAAAAAGCATTCTACTTGGTCAACAAGGCATGACTGTGGAACAGGGCATTCGACTTGTTAGACAAGGCATTCGACTTTGTCAACACGGCTTTCGACATAGTTAACAAGGCATTGAAGTTGTTCAACAAGGCATTCGACTTGTTCAACAATGCATTCGACTTGTTCAACAAGGCTTTCTACTTGTTCGACTTGGTCAACAAGGCATTCGCCTTGTTCAACAACGCATTCTACTTGGTCAACAAGGCATTCTACTTGGTCAACAAAGCATGACTTGGTCAATAAGGCATTCGACTGGTTCAACAAGGGATTCTACTTGTTCGACTTGGTGAACAAGGCCTTCGACTTGTTCAACATGGCATTCTACTTGATTAACAAGGCATGAGTTGGACAACTAGGCATTTGACTGGTTGAAGAAGGTATTCTACTTGGTCAACAAGGCATGACTGTTTAACAAGGCATTCGACTTGTTCAACAAGGCATTCGACTTTGTCAACACGGCATTCGACATAGTTAACAAGGCATTGAAGTTGTTCAACAAGGCATTCGACTTGTTCAACAAGGCTTTCTACTTGGACTTGGTCAACAAGGCATTCGACTTGTTCAACAACGCATTCTACTTGGTATACAAGGCAAGACTTGGTCCACAAGGCATTCAACTTGGTGAACAAGGCATTCGACTTGCTATACAAGGCATCCGACTTGGTCAACGATGCATTTGAGTTGTTCGACGAGGCCTTCTACTTGTTCAAAAGGGCAGTCGACTTGGTCAACAAGGCATTTGACTTGATCAACAATGCATTCGACTTGGTCAACAAGGCATTCGACTTGGTCAACAAGGCATTCTACTTCGTCAACAAAGCATGACTTGGTCAATATGGCATTCCACTTGTTCAACAAGGCATTCTACTGGTTCGACAAGGCATCATATGGTCGATAAGGCATCCGACTTTGTCAACAAGGTATTCGACATAGTTAACAAGGCATTGAAGTTGTTCAACAAGGCATTCGACTTGTTCAACAAGGGATTCGATTTGTTCAATAAGGCATTCTACTTGTTCGACTTAGTGAAGAAGGTATTCGATTTGTTCAACAAGGCATCCTACTTGGTTCACCAGGGGTTGAAGTTGTTAAACAAGGCATTCTACTAGTTCAACAAGGCATTCTACTTGATTAACAAGGCATGACTTGGACAACAAGGCATTCGACTTGTTTAAAAAACCATTCTACTTGGTCAACAAGGCATGACTGTGGAACAGGGCATTCGACTTGTTAGACAAGGCATTCGACTTTGTCAACACGGCTTTCGACATAGTTAACAAGGCATTGAAGTTGTTCAACAAGGCATTCGACTTGTTCAACAATGCATTCGACTTGTTCAACAAGGCTTTCTACTTGTTCGACTTGGTCAACAAGGCATTCGCCTTGTTCAACAACGCATTCTACTTGGTCAACAAGGCATTCTACCTGGTCAACAAAGCATGACGTGGTCAATAAGAAATTCGACTTGTTCAACAAGGGATTCGAACTTGTTCAATAAGGCATTCTACTTGTTCGACTTGGTGAACATGGCCTTCGACTTGTTCAACAATGCATTCTACTTGGTATACAAGGCAAGACTTGGTCAACAAGGCATTCGACTTGATAAACAAGGTATCCGACTTGGTCAACGAGGCAATTGAGTTTTCGACGAGGCCTTCTACTTGTTCAAAAGGGCATTCGACTTGGTCAACAAGGCATTTGACTTGATCAACAATGCATTCGACTTGGTCGACTAGACATTCGACTTGGTCAACAATGCATTCGACTTGGTCAACAAGGCATTCTACTTCGTCAACAAAGCATGACTTGGTCAATAAGGCATTCGACTTGTTCAACAAGGAATTCTACTGGTTCAACAAGGCATCATATGGTCAACAAGGCATCCGACTTTGTCAGCAAGGTATTCGACATAGTTAACAAGGCATTGATGTTGTTCAACAAGGCATTCGACTTGTTCAATAAGGGATTCGACTTGTTCAATAAGGGATTCGACTTGTTCAATAACGCATTCTACTTGTTCGACTTGGTGAAGAAGGTATTCGATTTGTTCAACAAGGCATCCTACTTGGTTCACCAGGCGTTGAAGTTGTTCAACAATGCATTCGACTAGTTCAACAAGGCATTCTACTTGATTAACAAGGCATGACTTGGACAACAAGGCATTCGACTTGTTTAAGAAAGCATTCTACTTGGTCAACAAGGCATGACTGTGGAATAGGGCATTCGACCTGTTAGACAAGGCATTGAAGTTGTTCAACAAGGAATTCGACTTGTTCAACAATGCATTCGACTTGTTCAACAAGGCTTTCTACTTGTTCGACTTGGTCAACAAGGCGTTCGACTTGTTCAACAACGCATTCTACTTGGTCAACAAGGCATTCTACTTGGTCAACAAAGCATGACTTGGTCAATAACCCATTCGACTTGTTCAACAAGGGATTCGACTTGTTCAATAAGGCATTCTATTATGTGCACTTTATTGTCCTTTATTTCATTTATTTAGTGAACGTTCCCCAAAAAAAATAAAAAAAATAAGGCATTCTACTTGCTCGACTTGGTCAACTAGGCATTCGACTTGTTAAACAACGCATTCTACTTGGTCAACAAGGCATTCTACTTGGTCAACAAAGCATGACTTGGTCAATAAGCCATTCGACTTGTTCAACAAGGGATTTGACATGTTCAATAAGGCATTCTATCATGTGCACTTTACTGACCTTTATTTCATTTATTTCGTGAACGTTCCGCAAAAAAAAAAAAAAAAAATAAGGCATTCTACTTGTTCGACTTGGTGAACAAGGCCTTCGACTTGTTCAACAAAGAATTCAACTTGATTATCAAGGCATGAATTGGACAACTAGGCATTTGACTTGTTGAAGAAGGAATTTTACTTGGTTAACATGGGATGACTGTTTAACAAGGCATTCGACTTGTTCAACAAGGCATTCGACTTTGTCAACACGGCATTCGACATAGTTAACAAGGCATTGAAGTTGTTCAACAAGGCATTCGACTTGTTCAAGAAGGCTTTCTACTTGTTCGACTTGGTCAACAAGGCATTCTACTTGGTCAACAGAGCATGACTTAGTCAATAAGGCATTCGACTTGTTCAACAATGCATTCGACTTGTTCAATAACGCATTCTACTTGTTCGACTTGGTGAAGAAGGTATTCGATTTGTTCAACAAGGCATCCTACTCGGTTCACCAGGCGTTGAAGTTGTTCAACAAGGCATTCGACTAGTTCAACAAGGTATTCTACTTGATTAACATGGCATGACTTGGACAACAAGGCATTCGACTTGTTGAAGAAGGCATTCTACTCGGTCAACAAGGCATGACTGTTTAACAGGGCATTCGACGTGTTCAACATGGCATTCGACTTTGTCATCACGGCATTCGACATAGTTAACAAGGCATTGAAGTTGTTCAACAAGGCATTCGACTTCTTCAACAATGCATTCGACTTGTTCAACAAGGCTTTCTACTTGTTCGACTTGGTCAACAAGGCATTCGACTGGTTCAACAACGTATTCAACTTGGTCAACAAGGCATTCTACTTGGTCAACAAAGCATGACTTGGTCAATAAGGCATTCGACTTGTTCAACAAGGGATTCGACTTTTTCAATAAGGCATTCTACTTGTTCGACTTGGTCAACAAGGCAGTCGACTTGTTCAACATTGCATTCTACTTGGTCAACAAGGCATTCTACTTGGTCAACAAAGGATGACTTGGTCAATAAGGCATTCGACTTGTTCAACAAGGGATTCGACTTTTTCAATAAGGCATTCTACTTGTTCGACTTGGTCAACAAGGCAGTCGACTTGTTCAACATTGTATTCTACTTGGTCAACAAGGCATTCTGCTTGGTCAACAAAGCATGACTTGGTTAATAAGCCATTCGACTTGTTCAACAAGGGATTCGACTTGTTCAATAAGGCATTCTATTATGTGCACTTTACTGTCCTTTATTTCATTTATTTAGTGAACGTTCCCCAAAAAAAAATAAAAAAAAATAAGGCATTCTACTTGTTCGACTTGGTAAACAAGGCCTTCGACTTGTTCAACAAGGCATTCTACTTGATTAACAAGGCATGACTTGGACAACTAGGCATTTGACTTGTTGAATAAGGTATTCTACTTGGTCAACAAGACATGACTGTTTAACAAGGCATTCGACTTGTTTAACAAGGCATTCGACTTTGTCAACACGGCATTCGACATAGTTAACAAGGCATCGAAGTTGTTCAACAAGGCATTCGACTTGTTCAACAAGGGATTCGATTTGTTCAATAAGGCATTCTACTTGTTCGACTTAGTGAAGAAGGTATTCGATTTGTTCAACAAGGCATCCTACTTGGTTCACCAGGGGTTGAAGTTGTTAAACAAGGCATTCTACTAGTTCAACAAGGCATTCTACTTGATTAACAAGGCATGACTTGGACAACAAGGCATTCGACTTGTTTAAAAAACCATTCTACTTGGTCAACAAGGCATGACTGTGGAACAGGGCATTCGACTTGTTAGACAAGGCATTCGACTTTGTCAACACGGCTTTCGACATAGTTAACAAGGCATTGAAGTTGTTCAACAAGGCATTCGACTTGTTCAACAATGCATTCGACTTGTTCAACAAGGCTTTCTACTTGTTCGACTTGGTCAACAAGGCATTCGCCTTGTTCAACAACGCATTCTACTTGGTCAACAAGGCATTCTACCTGGTCAACAAAGCATGACGTGGTCAATAAGAAATTCGACTTGTTCAACAAGGGATTCGAACTTGTTCAATAAGGCATTCTACTTGTTCGACTTGGTGAACATGGCCTTCGACTTGTTCAACAATGCATTCTACTTGGTATACAAGGCAAGACTTGGTCAACAAGGCATTCGACTTGATAAACAAGGTATCCGACTTGGTCAACGAGGCAATTGAGTTTTCGACGAGGCCTTCTACTTGTTCAAAAGGGCATTCGACTTGGTCAACAAGGCATTTGACTTGATCAACAATGCATTCGACTTGGTCAACTAGACATTCGACTTGGTCAACAATGCATTCGACTTGGTCAACAAAGCATTCTACTTCGTCAACAAAGCATGACTTGGTCAATAAGGCATTCGACTTGTTCAACAAGGAATTCTACTGGTTCAACAAGGCATCATATGGTCAACAAGGCATCCGACTTTGTCAGCAAGGTATTCGACATAGTTAACAAGGCATTGATGTTGTTCAACAAGGCATTCGACTTGTTCAATAAGGGATTCGACTTGTTCAATAACGCATTCTACTTGTTCGACTTGGTGAAGAAGGTATTCGATTTGTTCAACAAGGCATCCTACTTGGTTCACCAGGCGTTGAAGTTGTTCAACAAGGCATTCGACTAGTTCAACAAGGCATTCTACTTGATTAACAAGGCATGACTTGGACAACAAGGCATTCGACTTGTTTAAGAAAGCATTCTACTTGGTCAACAAGGCATGACTGTGGAATAGGGCATTCGACCTGTTAGACAAGGCATTGAAGTTGTTCAACAAGGAATTCGACTTGTTCAACAATGCATTCGACTTGTTCAACAAGGCTTTCTACTTGTTCGACTTGGTCAACAAGGCATTCGACTTGTTCAACAACGCATTCTACTTGGTCAACAAGGCATTCTACTTGGTCAACAAAGCATGACTTGGTCAATAACCCATTCGACTTGTTCAACAAGGGATTCGACTTGTTCAATAAGGCATTCTATTATGTGCACTTTACTGTCCTTTATTTCATTTATTTAGTGAACGTTCCCCAAAAAAATAAAAAAATAAGGCATTCTACTTGCTCGACTTGGTCAACTAGGCATTCGACTTGTTCAACAACGCATTCTACTTGGTCAACAAGGCATTCTACTTGGTCAACAAAGCATGACTTGGTCAAAAAGCCATTCGACTTGTTCAACAAGGGATTTGACATGTTCAATAAGGCATTCTATCATGTGCACTTTACTGACCTTTATTTCATTTATTTCGTGAACGTTCCCCAAAAAAAAAAATAAAAAAAAATAAGGCATTCTACTTGTTCGACTTGGTGAACAAGGCCTTCGACTTGTTCAACAAAGAATTCAACTTGATTATCAAGGCATGAATTGGACAACTAGGCATTTGACTTGTTGAAGAAGGAATTTTACTTGGTTAACATGGGATGACTGTTTTTTTTGGTAAAATTTCCCGTAAATAAAACTGAATGAAAACAGAAAAGCGCCCAAGGGAAATCCCATGCCGCAGAAAACCGGTAACAAGCTACCGGAAGCAAACAAACGAGGCAAAACAATCGACAACAGCAGCCGACAAAGCCAAGCAAAGCCTCAAAACAAAACAAAGCCACAAAACAAACAAAAGCAGACTACCATGCAATGCGCCAAACGTTCCTGAGCGAGGCCGCTTGCAGAATGAAGCGGGAGGGAGCCTGGCTCAACCTCAAGCACGCGATCTCTAAGACCATACTCACAATTCGCTCCGGGGAGCAACAAGTCTGATCCCGCCAACGCCTATTCCTCTCTTGCCAGATATGGTAGACCAGAGAGGCGAGAAGATGACGAGAGATCTCATTATGGAGATGATGACTCCGCCAACGAGCAGCGGCCCACTCGATCCCGTGAATCCAATCCCGATGCGGCCACCTCCAATGGGTCTTCCTTCTCAGTAAGAGAATGCATCTCCTGGAAAAGAGCACTCGAAGAAGAGGTGACGGACCGTCTCCGTGCTCTGCGACTCACAAAGAGAGCAAGCATCCGAACCCGAACGAACCATCACCCAAGCACGGTCCCTAGTCGCCAATCTTTCACGAATAGCAAGCCACAGAAGGAATTCATGTCTAGGGACCCGAAAAGGGCCCCCAAACAGAGAAGTCCAAGCAATCCTCGGAGAGTGGGTCCGGATAGCCTCACGAGCACTCCTAACAGAGAACTTCCCATCCGGAGCCACCTTCCAACAAATGGAGTCAGCAGCAGAGGGGTCCACAGCCGGAAGAAGGGGCTGAAGCAGAAGAAACTCCACCGACTGTTGGGCAGGCCAGGTCCATCCAGCATTCGTCACAACAGCAGAGAGCCGGGAATCCAAAGGGAGACCCATAACCAAAGGCCCCCTCGGGAATCTCTCAATGAGAGGGGTATCAGACAGCCAAGGGTCCTTCCAGAGCCAAAGAGAGTTCCCATTTCCAATACGAAAGGAGAAAAGGGAACGGAAGGTACCTCTGAGGTGGAGCAGTTTACGCCAGCTCCAAGCGTCCGAGGAGTTGGGCTGAACATCCCAGAAAGAGCGATCCCTGAGTTTAGTGGCATAAAGCCACTGGACCCAAATCGAGTCAGGGTCACGAGAGACAATGTTCCAGAGGTGATGGAAGAGGAGAGCCTGATTGTCGATCAAGAGAGATCGAACGCCAAGACCTCCTTCTTCCACAGGCTTGCAGACGTCATCCCAAGCCACCTTAGCCGGAGATCCATCCCACAAAAAACTTCGAAAGCGAGACTCCAAGGCCTTGATCACTCCTTTCGGGAGGAGGAAGACCCCAGCCCAATAGACCTGCATGGCAGAGAGGACAGACTTAATGAGCTGCAAGCGACCGGCATACGAGAGGGAACGGTTCAGCCAGGATCCAAGCCGTCTATCCACAGACTGGAGCAGAGGGGTGCAGTCCTCCAGTCTGAGACGGGAGTGGATCAAAGGAACTCCAAGGTAGCGGACAGGGAGCTGGCCACGGGAGAAGCCCATGATACTCAGAAGCTGTCCCGAAAGAGGCTCAGCCCTTTTGGAAAGAAACATCTCACTTTTAGCCGGGTTAGGGAGGAGACCCGACAAAGAGCCAAAGGTATCAAGAGCATCACGGAGGGTCCGAACAGAGCAGGCATCCGCGTGACAGAAAAGTAGCAGATCGTCAGCAAAAGACAGCATGGCCAGCTTACTCGTATCACATCTCCAATGGTAACGGAATCCGGGAGAAGACTGGATGCGGGATAAAGAATCCCATAGAGCAGCTCCATGACCAGAACGAACAGGTAAGGAGAGAGGGGGTCGCCTTGGCGGAGGCCCCGCTTACCCGCAAAAAAACCTTCCGGCGCTCCGTTGATGCAAACGGAGAAAGCAGTAGAAGTGATGCATTCCTTGATCCAATGGATGAAGAGAGGGTGGAACCGCATGGCCTGAAGGGTAGCGATAACAAAGCTCCAATCCACCTTATCAAATGCCTTCGCAAGGTTGACCTTGATGGCAGAACGGGGCGGGAGACTCTGGTTCTGATAGCCCCTGCAAATCTCTTGAGCTAACAGAATGTTATCGCTGATGCGTCTGCCCGGGATGAAAGCCGTTTGAACCGGATGGACGAGGCCAGGAAGGGCAGATCTGAGCCGATTGGCCAAAATCTTTGCAATGACCTTATACAGGACATTGCAGCAAGAGATTGGCCTAAAGTCGGAAGCACGTCTAGAAGAAGCCCCCTTAGGGATGAGGCTGATGAGAGTACTGTTGACGCCCCGAAGAAGATGTCCCGTCCGAAAGAAGTCCTCAACAGCACGAGTGACATCAGCACCCAGGATTCCCCACGTCGCCTTGAAGAAGGCAGCCGTATAGCCATCAGGGCCAGGGGCCTTTTCGTCATCCATAGCGAAAATAACATCGCGAATCTCCACGTCTGAAACTCTCGAGATCATCCCATCCGCATGATCCCGAGACAAAGTATGCGTGATGAAGCTCTCCACGTCCGCAGCACACACAGGAGCAGATCTACCACACTGGCCCAGAAGATCCTGGTAGAAGCGAATCAGCTCGTCACGAATAGGGCCAGACCCCTCAATCAACTGGCCATCCGCATTCTCAAGAGAGAGAATACGATTGCCGCAACGACGGATCGCCACCTTCTTAAAAAGAAGGAGGAGCATTGATCGCCATCCTTGAGCCAGGCTAACTTGGCTCGCTGGGCAAGGTAAGAGTGCTCCATCTCCACAGCACGAGAGAAGAGCATTCGGCAGATACGTTCGAACTCGTGAAAGAGAGGCTCGTCAGGGTAACGAGCCGTGAAAGATTGGCTGAGATCCAGAAACTCCCTAGCCTCCAACACGTTCCGACTCAAATCGCCCTTAGCACGCCGAAGCTCCTTAAGACGGGGCTTAAGTGAGTTCAGACGGCGAACAAGCGAATACATGGGAAAACCCTTAGGCGGGGAGGCCCAAACCTGCTCCACAACCCCCAAGAAGGCCGGGTCCTTCGTGAGGAAGTTATCGAACCTGAAATGGGCATTCCGACGTCCCGTCCTGGCAACCGAGAGCACAAGAGGAGAGTGATCGGAGGTAGCAGGGAGGGCAGCCTGGTAGTGAAGATCCGGGAAGAGAGAAAACCACGACGGATTGCCCACAATGCGGTCAATCCGTCTCCAGATGCCCGCCTCAGCCCGCTGCTGATTGTGCCACGTAAAGAAGGACGATCCCAAATTGGTCAGGTCAGCCTGGATAAGGCAGTCACGAAGATCGGTCACATCCTGAAGAGAGGGGGATCCCCCTTTGGCCTCAGAAAGGTCAGCAATGGCGTTGAAATCCCCGAGAACGAGCCAAGGAACACCAACTCGGTCTGCAGAGGTCACGACAAGCTCCTCCCAAAGCAAGACACGCTCCTCCCTCCGACTCCTGCCGTAGACAAAGGAGAGGAAAACAGTCCCCCTGCTCTCCAGTGAAGTGACTCTGCAATGAACCGCCTGCTCCGAAAAGCTCAAAACGGAGAGGTGGAGGAAGCTGGGGTCCCAACCAATCCAGATCCTCGTTCCAGGTCCGCCATCATAATCAAAGAACCAGTCCCACCGATCTCTAATACCAGAGGAAAGCAGAGTGGCATTAGAGAGAGAGACACGAGTCTCAAGGAGACCCACAAGATGAAGATCAAACCGAGAAATAAGATCCCGAACAGCCCTCCCATGGTCCCTCTTGTTGAGACCCCTCACATTCCATACACCTGTCGGAATCATAAGGAAACACCGGAGCGGGCTGCATATTCAGGGCCCATGGAAGAAGGAGAGTCCTCGTTTAGACCCTGAAGGACATGAAAGTGGTTACGGAATTCCTCCACTGGCTGGGAAGAAGATTTTTCATTAGCCCCACTGCCAGCGCCACGCAGAGGAGACGGGCGGTCAGTCCCCCACCATCACTCGCAACACCGTCCCGATTAGCCTGGGCAACCGCGGCACTACCTCCTCCACCCCGAGGAGACGGGGTTGCCTCCACCTCATTCGCTGAGGTAACCATCACCGCTTTCCCCTTCTTCCGCTGCTTCAGCTTTCTCCATGCATCCTTGGCCTGTGGGGCCGTTAGCGTAGTGGGGGTAGCCTTGGTTTGGGAAGCGGCCTGAGCAGCCATCGGGGGAGCAGACGGGGCAGCCACGACAATCTTCCTCGGCGGGTTAGGGGCATGCGCCAAAATGGGCTGAACGATCCGTGGGCATTTAGTCTTGGTATGGCTCCAAGACTTACATTCTTCACACATGGTCGGCCTCCACTCGTACTCAACGAGAACCGTAACAGCCCCCGCCGATCCTCCTCCTTCTTTAGGGAGACGGATGGTGAAGCGATCTATGAAGTCATCCTTCAGGTTCTTCAGGACACAAACCCGAGCAAAGTCAATCCGGGCCGTGCGATTCGTAGCCGAATCAGCAAAAAGCGGCTGGCCCACAGCACTTGCAATGATTCCTAAACCCTCGGGGGTCCAGAATTCTCCCGGAATATTCCACAACTTGATCCATAACGGAACTTCGTCATGTTCCTTCTTTTCGAAGGACATCCCAGGCTTCCAAGCCTCAAGAAAGAGAGGCTGCCCATGCAAAAGCCACGGACCGCCCTCCAACACAGCGTTCATGGCCTCCTCCGACTGGAAACGGAACTTGAAGAATCCGTTAATAGAGGCCCGGACCTCCACCACTCCAGTCCAAGTAGCTCGGAAGTATTTCTCAACAAAGGGGAAGTACGGCCGTTTCCCGAGAAAGTACCCAACAAGGGTATGGCTCCAACGCGCCATTCCTTTGCATGCCACCTCCCACGTCGGGCAAACCACAGCAACGCCGTCCACGACCTCCGGCGGGGTGTAAGCAAGAGGAATGCGCTGCCGTCCCAAAGTTTGCGTCTGCTCCCCATGAAGGGCTGCCACGAAGGACTTCTTCTCGCCGTACGGGCTAGCCAAAGAGGGGGCAGCCCTCTCGATGTTCTCCGTTAACTCAAGGGGTTTGACACTCGGGGCGGCACCATGACCCACAGCCCCGCAGTCCACTCCGGCTTTTGCCTCGCTGTCCATTCCGGCCTTAGAGGGTGGCGGGTGCCCGGCCGCTTCTTGCCCATGGAATTCACGCGCGGCTCATCACGGAGAGGTTGAGAGATAACGACCCCACGACGAGGAAGGGTACGAACAGCCCTAACAACCGGGTTCGACCCATGAGAGGGCACCTTCCTCGCGTCCCCCTCCCGTTGTTGAGGGTTCGTCAAGGCCGGCAAGGGAACTTCCGAAAGCCTTGAATCAACACGAACAGTCGTGGCATCAACGGCAGTCACCAATTCTATATGTTGGGAGGGCGCAAGGCTCATGTGAACGTCGGGAACGTCGGGAATTCCCGAAGACGCGGCCACGAGGGAGGCGACCTCTCCCGAAGCAACGTCCGTAAAGGGTCCCACCTTAGCTTTTGATGCAAGCATTGATTCAATCCCGAGAACACGGCGGAAGAGCTCGTGAAACGCCTCGCCTTTGAAGTCCGCGGCAAAGTCGGGGAAATTTGCCGAGAGAGCGGTGGTAACCTCGGAACCACCCGTTGCCATCGTTGAGGAGGAAAGACCCGCCATAGTGCTGCCACAAAATGAGGAAGAGGATGAAGAGGATGGCATAAACGCGCAAGGTGGATGAAAGACGCGTAACAGAAGCGGCCGCGGATGCCGTGAAGGAAGAAGGTCACGGAAGCGGTAGGTGAAGAGCCTCGATACAAATCTCGCCGGAGCACCTCCAAACGCCGTCTGGACCCTGCGGTGGAGATGCGATCACGCGCGGCAGCGGCGGAGAACGTTGGGAAGCTCGCGGCAGCAGCGGCGTGAAGGAAGATGAAGAGTCACGGAACTCGGTATGAAACTCGCCGGGACACCTCCTAGCGCCGTCTGGACCCGGCGGTGGAGATGCGGCCGCGCGCGGCAGCGGTGGAGAAAGCTGGAAAGTCGCGGCAGCAGCGGCGTGGTGGAAGATGAAGGGTCACGGAAGCGGTAGGTGAAAAGCCTTGGTACGAAATCTCGCCGGGACACCTCCGGGCGCCGTCCGGATCCGGCGTTGGAGATGCGGTCGGTCGCGGCAACGGCGGAGAATGCTGGGAGGAACGCGGCAGCAACGGGGTGGTGGGGGAAGAACTCGGGCCGGGAACCAAAAGTGGCGGGCCTCCAAACACCGTTTGAGCCCGGCGATGGAGGACCACGTGAGCAACCCTCGCCGGACCAGGAGATGGTTGCGGAAGAGGTGGAGGGGCTCGCCGGCGGGAAGTGAGAGGGGGGGTGACGTTTGAAATGAAAGGAAAAAAGAGGAGAAAATCGCTAGAGAGATGTTGAGTGAGAGGGGGGGTGACGTTTTTTGGCATTTGACTACATGGGATGACTGTTTAACAAGGCATTCGACTTGTTCAACAAGGCATTCGACTTTGTCAACACGGCATTCGACATAGTTAACAAGGCATTGAAGTTGTTCAACAAGGCATTCGACTTGTTAAACAAGGCATTCGACTTGTTCAAGAATGCTTTCTACTTGTTCGACTTGGTCAACAAGGCATTCTACTTGGTCAACAGAGTATGACTTAGTCAAAAAGGCATTCGACTTGTTCAACAATGCATTCGACTTGTTCAATAACGCATTCTACTTGTTCGATTTGGTGAAGAAGGTATTCGATTTGTTCAACAAGGCATCCTACTCGGTTCACCAGGCGTTGAAGTTGTTCAACAAGGCATTCGACTAGTTCAACAAGGTATTCTACTTGATTAACATGGCATGACTTGGACAACAAGGCATTCGACTTGTTGAAGAAGGCATTCTACTCGGTCAACAAGGCATGACTGTTTAACAGGGCATTCGACGTGTTCAACATGGCATTCGACTTTGTCATCACGGCATTCGACATAGTTAACAAGGCATTGAAGTTGTTAAACAAGGCATTCGACTTCTTCAACAATGCATTCGACTGGTTCAACAACGTATTCTACTTGGTCAACAAGGCATTCTACTTGGTCAACAAAGGATGACTTGGTCAATAAGGCATTCGACTTGTTCAACAAGGGATTCGACTTTTTCAATAAGGCATTCTACTTGTTCGACTTGGTCAACAAGGCAGTCGACTTGTTCAACATTGCATTCTACTTGGTCAACAAGGCATTCTGCTTGGTCAACAAAGCATGACTTGGTTAATAAGCCATTCGACTTGCTCAACAAGGGATTCGACTTGTTCAATAAGGCATTCTATTTTGTGCACTTTACTGTCCTTTATTTCATTTATTTAGTGAACGTTCCCCGAAAAAAATAAAAAAAATAAGGCATTCTACTTGTTCGACTTGGTAAACAAGGCCTTCGACTTGTTCAACAAGGCATTCTACTTGATTAACAAGGCATGACTTGGACAACTAGGCATTTGACTTGTTGAATAAGGTATTCTACTTGGTCAACAAGACATGACTGTTTAACAAGGCATTCGACTTGTTTAACAAGGCATTCGACTTTGTCAACACGGCATTCGACATAGTTAACAAGGCATCGAAGTTGTTCAACAAGGCATTCGACTTGATAAACAAGGAATTCGACTTGTTCAACAAGGCTTTCTACTTGTTCGACTTGGTCAACAAGGCATTCGACTTGTTCAACAACGCATTCTACTTGGTATACAAGGCAAGACTTGGTCAACAAGGCATTCAACTTGGTCAACAAGGCATTCGACTTTCTAAACAAGGTATCCGACTTGGTCAACGAGGCAATTGAGTAGTTCGACGAGGCCTTCTACTTGTTCAAAAGGGCATTCGACTTGGTCAACAAGGCATTTGACTTGATCAACAATGCATTCGACTTGGTCAACAAGGCATTCGACATGGTCAACAAGGCATTCTACTTCGTCAACAAAGCATGACTTGGTCAATAAGGCATTCGACTTGTTCAACAAGACATTCTACTGGTTCAACAAGGCATCATATGGTCAACAAGGCATCCGACTTTGTCAACAAGGTATTCGACATAGTTAACAAGGCATTGAAGTTTTTCAACACGGCATTCTACTTGTACAACAAGGGATTCGACTTGTTCAATAAGCATTCTACTTGTTCGACTTGGTGAAGAAGGTATTCGATTTGTTCAACAAGGCATCCTACTTGGTTCACCAGGCGTTGAAGTTGTTCAACAAGGCATTCGACTAGTTCAACAAGGCATTCTACTTGATTAACAAGGCATGACTTGGACAACAAGGCATTCGACTTGTTGAAGAAGGCATTCTACTTGGTCAACAAGGCATGACTGTTTAACAGGGCATTCGACCTGTTCAACAAGGCATTCGACTTTGTCAACACGGCATTCTACATAGTTAGCAAGGCATTGAAATTGTTCAACAAGGCATTTGACTTGTTCTACAATGCATTCGACCTTTTCAATAAGGCATTCTACTTGTTCGACTTGGTGAACAAGGCCTTTGACTTGTTTTACAAGGCATTCTACTTGATTAACAAGGTATGACTTGGACAACTAGGCATTTGACTTGTTGAAGAAGGTATTCTACTTGGTCAACAAGGCATGACTGTTTAACAAGGCATTCGACTTGTTCAACAAGGCATTCGACTTTGTCAACACGGCATTCGACATAGTTAACAAGGCATTTAAGTTGTTCAACAAGGCATTCGAGTTGTTCAACAAGGCATTCGACTTGTTCAACAAGGCTTTCTGCTTGTTCGACTTGGCCAACAAGGCATTCGACTTGTTCAACAACGCATTCTACTTGGTATACAAGGCAAGACTTCGTCAACAAGGCATTCAACTTGCTAAACAAGGTATTCGACTTGTTCAACGAGGCAAATGAGTTGTTCGACGAGGCCTTCTAATTGTTCAAAAGGGCATTCGACTTGGTCAACAAGGCATTGGACTTGATCAACAATGCATTCGACTTGGTCAACAAGGCATTCGACTTGGTCAACATGGCATTTGACTTGATCAACAATGCATTCGACTTGGTCAACAAGGCATTCTACTTCGTCAACAAGGTATTCGACATAGTTACGAAGGCATTGAAGTTGTTCAACAAGGCATTTGACTTGCTCAACAAGGGATTCAACTTGTTCAATAAGGCAGTCTACTTGTTCGACTTGGTGAAGAAGGTATTCGAGTTGTTCAACAAGGCATTCTACTTGGTTAACAAGGTATTGAATTTGTTCAACTAGGCATTCGACTTGTTCAACAAAGGATTCGACTTGTTTAATAAGGCATTCTACTTGTTCGACTTAGTGATCAAGGCATTCGACTTGTTCAACAAGGCATTCTACTTGATTAACAAGGCATGACTTGGACAACAAGGCATTCAACTTGTTGAAGAAGGTATTCTACTTGGTCAACATGGCATGACTGATTAACAAGGCATTCGACTTGTTCAACAAGGCATTCGACTTTGTCAACACGGCATTCGACATAGTTAACAAGGCATTAAAGTTGTTCAACAAGGCATTCGACTTGTTCAAGAAGGCTTTCTACTTGATCGACTTGGTCAACAAGGAATTCTACTTGGTCAACAGAGCATGACTTAGTCAATAAGGCATTCGACTTGTTCAACAATGCATTCGACTTGTTCAAAAACGCTTTCTACTTGATCGACTGGGTCAACAAGGCATTCGACTTGTTCAACAACGCATTCTACTTGGTCAACAAGGCATTCTACTTGGTCAACAAAGCATGACTTGGTCAATAAGGCATTCTAAATGTTCAACAAGGGATTCGACTTGTTCAATAAGGCATTCTACTTGTTTGACTTGGTGAACAAGGCCTTCGACTTGTTCAATATGGCTTTCTACTTGATTAACAAGGCATGACTTGGACAACAAGGCATTCGACTTGTTGAAGAAAGTATTCTACTTGGTCAACATGGCATGACTGTTTCACAAGGCATTCGACTTGTTCAACAAGGCATTCGACTTTGTCAACACGGCATTCGACATAGTTAACAAGGCATTGAAGTTGTTCAACAAGGCATTCGACTTGTTTAAAAAGGCATTCTACTTGGTCAATAAGGCTTTCTACTTGTTCGACTTGGTCAACAAGGCATTCGACTTTGTCAACACGGCATTCGACATAGTTAACAAGGCATTGAAGTTGTTCAACAACTCATTCAACTTGTTAAACAAGGCATTCGACTTGTTCAACAAGGCTTTCTACCTTTTCGACTTGGTCAACAAGGCATTCGACTTGTTCAACAAGGCATTCTACTGGTTCAACAAGGTATTCTACTGGTTCAACAAAGCATGACTTGGACAACAAGGCATTCGACTTGTTCAACAAGGCATTCGAGTTGTTCAACAAGGCATTCGACATAGTTGACAAGGCATTGAAGTTGTTCAATAAGGCATTCAACTTGTTAAACAAGGCATTCGACTTGTTCAACAAGGCTTTCTACCTTTTCGACTTGCTCAACAAGGCATTCGACTTGTTCAACAACGCATTCTACTTGGTATACAAGGCAAGACTTGGTCCACAAGGCATTCAACTTGGTGAACAAGGTATTCGACTTGCTAAACAAGGCATCCGACTTGGTCAACGAGGCATTTGAGTTGTTCGACGAGGCCTTCTACTTGTTCAAAAGGGCAGTCGACTTGGTCAGCAACGCATTTGACTTGATCAACAATGCATTCGACTTGGTCAAAAAGGCATTCGACTTAGGCAACAAGGCATGCTACTTCGTCAACAAAGCATGACATGGTCAATATGGCATTCGACATGTTCAACAAGGCATCATATGGTCAACAAGGCATCCGACTTTGTCAACAAGGTATTCGACATAGTTAACAAGGCATTGAAGTTGTTCAACAAGGCATTCGACTTGTTCAACAAGGGATTCGACTTGTTCAATAAGGCATTTTACTTGTTCGATTTGGTGAAGAAGGTATACGATTTGTTCAACAAGGCATCCTACTTGGTTCACCAGGCGTTGAAGTTGTTCAACAAGGCATTCGACTAGTTCAACAAGGTATTCTACTTGATTAACAAGGCATGACCTGGACAACAAGGCATTCGACTTGTTTAAGAAGACATTCTACTTGGTCAACAAGGCATGACTGTTGAACAGGGCATTCGACCTGTTCAACAAGGCATTCGACTTTGTCAACACGGCTTTCGACATAGTTAACAAGGCATTGAAGTTGTTCAACAAGGCATTCGACTTGTTTAAAAAGACATTCTACTTGGTCAACAAGGCTTTCTACTTGTTCGACTTGGTCAACAAGGCATTCGACTTTGTCAACACGGCATTCGACATAGTTAACAAGGCATTGAAGTTGTTCAACAAGGCATTCAACTTGTTAAACAAGGCATTCGACTTGTTCAACAAGGCTTTCTACCTTTTCGACTTGGTCAACAAGGCATTCGACTTGTTCAACAAGGCATTCTACTGGTTCAACAAGGTATTCTACTGGTTCGACAAAGCATGACTTTGACAACAAGGCATTCGACTTGTTCAACAAGGCATTCGAGTTGTTCAACAAGGCATTCGACATAGTTGACAAGGCATTGAAGTTGTTCAATAAGGCATTCAACTTGTTAAACAAGGCATTCGACTTGCTCAACAAGGCATTCGACTTGTTCAACAACGCATTCTACTTGGTATACAAGGCAAGACTTGGTCCACAAGGCATTCAACTTGGTGAACAAGGCATTCGACTTGCTAAACAAGGCATCCGACTTGGTCAACGAGGCATTTGAGTTGTTCGACGAGGCCTTCTACTTGTTCAAAAGGGCAGTCGACTTGGTCAACAACGCATTTGACTTGATCAACAATGCATTCGACTTGGTCAACAAGGCATTCGACTTAGTCAACAAGGCATTCTACTTCGTCAACAAAGCATGACATGGTCAATATGGCATTCGACCTATTCAACAAGGCATCATATGGTCAACAAGGCCGACTTTGTCAACAAGGTATTCGACATAGTTAACAAGGCATTGAAGTTGTTCAACAAGGCATTCGACTTGTTCAACAAGGGATTAAACTTGTTCAATACGGCATTCTACTTGTTCGATTTGGTGAAGAAGGTATACGATTTGTTCAACAAGGCATCCTACTTGGTTTACCAGGCGTTGAAGTTGTTCAACAAGGCATTCGCCTAGTTCAACAAGGTATTCTACTTGATTAACAAGGGATGACCTGGACAACAAGGCATTCGACTTGTTTAAGAAGGCATTCTACTTGGTCAACAAGGCATGACTGTTGAACAGGGCATTCGACCTGTTCAACAAGGCATTCGACTTTGTCAACACGGCTTTCGACATAGTTAACAAGGCATTGAAGTTGTTCAACAAGGCATTCGACTTGTTTAAAAAGGCATTCTACTTGGTCAACAAGGCATGACTGTTGAACAGGGCATTCGACCTGTTCAACAAGGCGTTCGACTTTGTCAACACGGCTTTCGACATAGTTAACAAGGCATTGAAGTTGTTCAACAAGGCATTCGACTTGTTTAAAAAGGCATTCTACTTGGTCAACAAGGCTTTCTACTTGTTCGACTTGGTCAACAAGGCATTCTACTTTGTCAACACGGCATTCGACATAGTTAACAAGGCATTGAAGTTGTTCAACAAGGCATTCAACTTGTTCAACAAGGCATTCGACTTGTTCAACAAGGCTTTCTACCTTTTCGACTTGGTCAACAAGGCATTCGACTTGTTCAACAAGGCATTCTACTGGTTCAACAAGGTATTCTACTGGTTCAACAAAGCATGACTTGGACACCAAGGCATTCGACTTGTTCAACAAGGCATTCGAGTTGTTCAACAAGGCATTCGAAATAGTTGACAAGGCATTGAAGTTGTTCAATAAGGCATTCAACTTGTTAAAAAGGGCATTCGACTTGCTCAACAAGGCTTTCTACCTTTTCGACTTGGTCAACAAGGCATTCGACTTGTTCAACAACGCATTCTACTTGGTATACAAGGCTAGACTTAGTCCACAAGGCATTCAACTTGGTGAACAAGGCATTCGACTTGCTAAACAAGGCATCCGACTTGGTCAACGAGGCATTTGAGTTGTTCGACGAGGCCTTCTACTTGTTCAAAAGGGCAGTTGACTTGGTCAACAACGCATTTGACTTGATCAACAATGCATTCGACTTGGTCAACAAGGCATTCGACTTAGTCAACAAGGCATTCTACTTCGTCAACAAAGCATGACATGGTCAATATGGCATTCTACTTGTTCAACAAGGCATCATATGGTCAACAAGGCATCCGACTTTGTCAACAAGGTATTCGACATAGTAACAAGGCCTTGAAGTTGTTCAACAAGGCAGTCGACTTGTTCAACAAGGGTTTCGACTTGTTCAATAAGGCATTCTACTTGTTCGATTTGGTGAAAAAGGTATACGATTTGTTCAACAAGGCATCCTACTTGGTTCACCAGGCGTTGAAGTTGTTCAACAAGGCATTCGACTAGTTCAACAAGGTATTCTACTTGATTAACAAGGCATGACCTGGACAGCAAGGCATTCGACTTGTTTAAGAAGGCATTCTACTTGGTCAACAAGGCATGACTGTTGAACAGGGCATTCGACCTGTTCAACAAGGCATTCGACTTTGTCAACACGGCTTTCGACATAGTTAACAAGGCATTGAAGTTGTTCAACTAGGCATTCGACTTGCTTAAAAAGGCATTCTACTTGGTCAACAACGCTTTCTTCTTGTTCGACTTGGTCAACAAGGCATTCGACTTTGTCAACACGGCATTCGACATAGTTAACAAGGCATGGAAGTTGTTCAACAAGGCATTCAACTTGTTAAACAAGGCATTCGACTTGTTCAACAAGGCTTTCTACCTTTTCGACTGGGTCAACAAGGCATTCGACTTGTTCAACAAGGCATTCTGCTGGTTCAACAAGGTATTCTACTGGTTCAACAAAGCATGACTTGGACAACAAGGCATTCGACTTGTTCAACAAGGCATTCGAGTTGTTCAACAAGGCATTCGACATAGTTGACAAGGCATTGAAGTTGTTCAATAAGGCATTCAACTTGTTAAACAAGGCATTCGACTTTCTCAACAAGGCTTTCTACCTTTTCGACTTGGTCAACAAGGCATTCGACTTGTTCAACAACGCATTCTACTTGGTATAGAAGGCAAGACTTGGTCCACAAGGCATTCAACTTGGTGAACAAGGCATTCGACTTGCTAAACAAGGCATCCGACTTGGTCAACGAGGCATTTGAGTTGTTCGACGAGGCCTTCTACTTGTTCAAAAGGGCAGTCGACTTGGTCAACAACGCATTTGACTTGATCAACAATGCATTCGACTAGGTTAACAAGGCATTCGACTTAGTCAACAAGGCATTCTACTTCGTCAACAAAGCATGACATGGTCAATATGGCATTCGACGTGTTCAACAAGGCATCATATGGTCAACAAGGCATCCGACTTTGTCAACAAGGTATTCGACATAGTTAACAAGGCATTGAAGTTGTTCAACAAGGCATTCGACTTGTTCAACAAGGGATTCGACTTGTTCAATAAGGCATTCTACTTGTTCGATTTGGTGAAGAAGGTATACGATTTGTTCAACAAGGCATCCTACTTGGTTCACCAGGCGTTGAAGTTGTTCAACAAGGCATTCGACTAGTTCAACAAGGTATTCTACTTGATTAACAAGGCATGACCTGGACAACAAGGCATTCGACTTGTTTAAGAAGGCATTCTACTTGGTCAACAAGGCATGACTGTTGAACAGCGCATTCGACCTGTTCAACAAGGCATTCGACTTTGTCAACACGGCTTTCGACATAGTTAACAAGGCATTGAAGTTGTTCAACAAGACATTCGACTTTGTCAACACGGCATTCGACATAGTTAACAAGGCATTGAAGTTGTTCAACAAGGCATTCAACTTGTTAAACAAGGCATTCGACTTGTTCAACAAGGCTTCTACCTTTTCGACTTGGTCAACAAGGCATTCGACTTGTTCAACAAGGCATTCTACTGGTTCAACAAGGTATTCTACTGGTTCAACAAAGCATGACTTGGACAACAAGGCATTCGACTTGTTCAACAAGGCATTCGAGTTGTTCAACAAGGCATTCGACATAGTTGACAAGGCATTGAAGTTGTTCAATAAGGCATTCAACTTGTTCAACAAGGCATTCGACTTTCTCAACAAGTCTTTCTACCTTTTCGACTTGGTCAACAAGGCATTCTACTTGTTCAACAACGCATTCTACTTGGTATACAAGGCAAGACTTGGTCCACAAGGCATTCAACTTGGTGAACAAGGCATTCGACTTGCTAAACAAGGCATCCGACTTGGTCAACGAGGCATTTGAGTTGTTCGACGAGGCCTTCTACTCTTTCAAAAGGGCAGTCGACTTGGTCAATAAGGCATTTGACTTGATCAACAATGCATTTGACTTGGTCAACAAGGCATTCGACTTAGTCAACAAGGCATTCTACTTCGTCAACAAAGCATGACATGGTCAATATGGCATTCGACCTATTCAACAAGGCATCATATGGTCAACAAGAAATTCGACTTTGTCAACAAGGTATTCGACATAGTTAACAAGGCATTGAAGTTGTTCAATAAGGCATTCAACTGGTTAAACAAGGCATTCGACTTGCTCAACAAGGCTTTCTACCTTTTCGACTTGGTCAACAAGGCCATTCGACTTGTTCAACAACGCATTCTACTTGGTATACAAGGCAAGACTTGGTCCACAAGGCATTCAACTTGGTGAACAAGGCATTCGACTTGCTAAATAAGGCATCCGACTTGGTCAACGAGGCATTTGAGTTGTTCGACGAGGCCTTCTACTCTTTCAAAAGGGCAGTCGACTTGGTCAACAAGGCATTTGACTTGATCAACAATGCATTCGACTTGGTCAACAAGGCATTCGACTTAGTCAACAAGGCATTCTACTTCGTCAACAAAGCATGACATGGTCAATATGGCATTCGACCTATTCAATAAGGCATCATATGGGGTCAACAAGGCATCCGACTTTGTCAACAAGGTATTCGACATAGTTAACAAGGTATTGAAGTTGTTCAACAAGGCATTCGACTTGTTCAACAAGGGATTCGACTTGTTCAATAAGGCATTCTACTTGTTCGATTTGGTGAAGAAGGTATACGATTTGTTCAACAAGGCATCCTACTTGGTTCACCAGGCGTTGAAGTTGTTCAACAAGGCATTCGACTAGTTCAACAAGGTATTCTACTTGATTAACAAGGCATGACCTGGACAACAAGACATTCGACTTGTTTAAGAAGGCATTCTACTTGGTCAACAAGGCATGACTGTTGAACAGCGCATTCGACCTGTTCAACAAGGCATTCGACTTTGTCAACACGGCTTTCGACATAGTTAACAAGACATTGAAGTTGTTGAACAAGGCATTCGACTTGTTTAAAAAGGCATTCTACTTGGTCAACAAGGCTTTGTACTTGTTCGACTTGGTCAACAAGGCATTCGACTTTGTCAACACGGCATTCGACATAGTTAACAAGGCATTGAAGTTGTTCAACAAGGCATTCGACTTGTTCAACAAGGCTTTCTACCTTTTCGACTTGGTCAACAAGGCATTCGACTTGTTGAACAAGGCATTCTACTGGTTCAACAAGGTATTCTACTGGTTCAACAAAGCATGACTTGGACAACAAGGCATTCGACTTGTTCAACAAGGCATTCGAGTTGTTCAACAAGGCATTCGACATAGTTGACAAGGCATTGAAGTTGTTCAAAAAGGCATTCAACTTGTTAAACAAGGCATTCGACTTGCTCAACAAGGCTTTCTACCTTTTCGACTTGGTCAACAAGGCATTCGACTTGTTCAACAACACATTCTACTTGGTATACAAGGCAAGACTTGGTCCACAAGGCATTCAACTTGGTGAACAAGGCATTCGATTTGCTAAACAAGGCATCCGACTTGGTCAACGAGGCATTTGAGTTGTTCGACGAGGCCTTCTACTTGTTCAAAAGGGCAGTCGACTTGGTCAACAACGCATTTGACTTGATCAACAATCATTCGACTTGGTCAATCAGGCATTCGACTTAGTCAACAAGGCATTCTACTTCGTCAACAAAGCATGACATGGTCAATATGGCATTCGACCTATTCAACAAGCCATCATATGGGGTCAACAAGGCATCCGACGTTGTCAACAAGGTATTCGACATAGTTAACAAGGCATTGAAGTTGTTCAACAAGGCATTCGACTTGTTCAACAAGGGATTCGACTTGTTCAATAAGGCAGTCTACTTGTTCGATTTGGTGAAGAAGGTATACGATTTGTTCAACAAGGCATCCTACTTGGTTCACCAGACGTTGAAGTTGTTCAACAAGGCATTCGACTAGTTCAACAAGGTATTCTACTTGATTAACAAGGCATGACCTGGACAACAAAGCATTCGACTTGTTTAAGAAGGCATTCTACTTGGTCAACAAGGCATGACTGTTGAACAGGACATTCGACCTGTTCAACAAGGCATTCGACTTTGTCAACACGGCTTTCGACATAGTTAACAAGGCATTGAAGTTGTTCAACACGGCATTCGACATGTTCAACAATGCATTCGACTTGTTCAACAAGGCTTTCTACTTGTTCGACTTGGTCAACAAGGCATTCGCCTTGTTCAACAACGCATTCTACTTGGTCAACAAGGCATTCAACTTGGTCAACAAAGCATGACTTGGTCAATAAGGCATTCGACTTGTTCAACAAGGGATTCGACTTGTTCAATAAAGCATTCTACTTGTTCGACTTGGTGAACAAGGCCTTCGACTTGTTCAACAAGGCATTCTACTTGATTAACAAGGCATGACTTGGACAACTAGGCATTTGACTTGTTGAAGAAGGTATTCTACTTGATTAACAAGGCATGACTTGGACAACTAGGCATTTGACTTGTTGAAGAAGGTATTCTACTTGGTCAACAAGGCATGACTGTTTAACAAGGCATTCGACTTTGTCAACACGGCATTCGACATAGTTAACAAGGCATTGAAGTTGTTCAACAAGGCATTCGACTTGATAAACAAGGCATTCGACTTGTTCAACAAGGCTTTCTACTTGTTCGACTTGGTCAACAAGGCATTCGACTTGTTCAACAACGCATTCTACTTGGTATACAAGGCAAGACTTGGTCAACAATGCATTCAACTTGGTCAACATGGCATTCGACTTGCTAAACAAGGTATCCGACTTGATCAACGAGGCAATTGAGTAGTTCGACAAGGCCTTCTACTTGTTCAAAAGGGCATTCGACTTGGTCAACAAGGCATTTGACTTGATCAAACAATGCATTCGACTTGGTCAACAAGGCATTCGACTTGGTCAACAAGGCATTCTACTTCGTCAGCAAAGCATGACTTGGTCAATAAGGCATTCGACTTGTTCAACAAGGCCTTCTACTGGTTCAACAAGGCATCATATGGTCAACAAGGCATCCGACTTTGTCAACAAGGTATTCGACATAGTTAACAAGGCATTGAAGTTGTTCAACAAGGCATTCGACTTGTTCAACAAGGGATTCGACTTGTCCAATAAGGTATTCTACTTGTTCGACTTGGTGAAGAAGGTATTCGATTTGTTCAACAAGGCATCCTAGTTGGTTCACCAGGCGTTGAAGTTGTTCAACAAGGCATTCGACTAGTTCAACAAGCCCTTCTACTTGATTAACAAGGCATGACTTGGACAACAAGGCATTCGACTTGTTGAAGAAGGCATTCTACTTGGTCAACAAGGCATGACTGTTTAACAGGGCATTCAACCTGTTCAACAAGGCATTCGACTTTGTCAACACGGCATTCGACATAGTTAACAAGGCATTGAAGTTGTTCAACAAGGCATTCGACTTGTTCAACAATGCATTCGACTTGGTCAACATGGCATTCGACTTGTTTAACAACGCATTCTACTTGGTTTACAAGGCAAGACTTGGTCCACAAGGCATTCAACTTGGTGAACAAGGCATTCGACTTGCTAAACAAGCCATTCGACTTGGTCAGCAAGGCATTTGAGTTGTTCGACGAGGCCTTCTACTTGTTCAAAAGGGCAGTCGACTTGGTCACCAAGGCATTCGACTTGCTAAACAAGGCATCCGACTTGGTCAACGAGGCATTTGAGTTGTTCGACGAGGCCTTCTACTTGTTCAAAAGGGCAGTCGACTTGGTCAACAAGGCATTCTAAATGTGGAAAGTTTCGCTTTCCTTGGAATCCCAACGGTCACGGCTCCACCTCCCGCCGGCGTGCTTTCTCATCCTTCCCGCCACCACCACCTGGTCCGGCGCGGTCACTCTCGCCGTCCTTCATCGCCGAGCTCAAACGGTGCTTGGAGGCCCGCCATTTAAGGGTTTTCCCGTCCTGCACTTCGTCCTTCTCCGTTCTCCTCCTCCCACCGGCGCGCTCTCTCACCCCTTCCGTCACCACCACCTGGTCCGGCGGGGTCACTCTCGCGGTCCTTCATCGCCGGGCTCAAACGGCATTTGGAGGATCGCCGTTTTAGGGTTTTCCAGGCCCGCGTTCCACCTTCTCCGCGCTCCACCATCCCGCTTCTCTTGGGCTGCCTCCCACCGCCCTCCGCCGCCGCCGTGAGCGGCAGACTTGCCTCGCATCTCCACTGCCGGGTCCAGACGGCGATCGGAGCTGCTCCGGCGAGACTTCGAACCGAGACTCTTCACCTCCCGCTTCCGTGACTTTTCATCTTCCGCCTTTGCGTTTCGCGGTCATGGCATCCTCTTCCTCCTCTTCATCGCTTTGTGGCTCCACCATGGCGGGATCTTCCTCCTCAGCGATGGCATCGGGAGGCTCCGATGTCACCACCGCCCTCTCGGCACATTTCCCTGACTTCGCCGCGGACTTCAAAGGCGAGGCGTTTCACGATCTTTTCCGTCGTGTTCTCGGGATTGAGTCAATGCTTGCGTCTAAAGCTAAGGTGGGGCCCTCTTTGGATGTTGCTTTGGGATCGGAAGGGTCCACCTCTCTCTCTTCCTTCGCGGCCGTTCCCGCTTCATCCTCGGGAATTTCCGACGTGCACATGTGCCTGGCGCCCTCTCAACTGGATGGTTTGGAGATTCCGGAGACTACTTCAGTTGTTACCCCGTCTGTTCGTGTGGACTCCGGCGTTGCTTTTGGTTCACGGCTTTCGGATGACCCCTTGTCGGCCTCGACAAATGCTCATCATCGGGAGGGAGCCGTGACCAACGTGTCCTCGCATGGGTCGCCCCCGGTTGTTAGGGCTGTTCGTATCCTTCCTCGTCGTGGGGTCATTGTCTCTCATCCACTCCGTGATGAACCGCGCTTGAATCCCATGGGCAAGTGTAGGCCGGGCACCCCGCCGCCTTCCAAGGCCGGAGTGGATCGTGGGGCTGCCCCGATCGTCGCACCTATTGGTTTAATGGAGAATCCCGAGAAGGCTGCCTCCACTGCGGCTTGCTCGTACAGTGAGAAGAGGTCCTTCTCGGCGGCTCTACATGGGGAGCACACGCGAGCTACGGAACAGCAGCGTATTCCCCAGGTGTACACCCCGCCGGTGGTTGTTGACGGCATGGCTGAGGTTTGCCCGACGTGGGAGGTGACATGCAAGGGAATGGCGCGTTGGAGCCATACCCTTGTTGGGTACTTTCTCGGGAAACGGCCGTATTTCCCCTTTGTTGAGAAATACTTCTGTGCTACTTGGACTGGAGTGGTGGAGGTTCGGGCCTCGATCAACGGATTCTTTAAGTTCCGTTTTGAATCGGAGGAGTCCATGAATGCTGTGTTGGAGGGTGGTCTGTGCCTTCTGCATGGGCAGCCTCTCTCTCTTGAGGTGTGGAAGCCTAGGATGTCCTTCGCAAAGAAGGAACATGATGAGGTCCCGTTGTGGATCAAGTTGTGGAACATTCCGGGAGAATTCTGGACTCCCGAGGGTTTGGGAATTATTGCAAGTGCTGTGGGCCAGCCGCTTTTTGCTGATTCGGCAGACCAGGCTGGAGCTCCTTGGCTCGTTCTCGGGGACTTTAATGCCATTGCTGATCTTTCTGAGGCCAAAGGGGGATCCCCCTCTCTTCAGGATGCGATTGATCTTCGCGACTGCCTTATCCAGGCTGACCTGACCACTTTGGGATCGTCGGGCCCCTTCTTTACGTGGCATAATCAGCAGAGGGCTGAGGCGGGTATCTGGAGACGGATTGACCGCATTGTGGGCAACACGTCGTGGTTCTCTCTCTTCCCGGATCTTCACTATCAGGCTGCTCTCCCTGCTACCTCCGATCACTCTCCTCTTGTGCTCTCGGTTGCCAGGACGAGACGTCGGAACACCCATTTCAGGTTTGATAATCTTCTCACGAAGGACCCGGCCTTCTTGGGGGTTGTGGAGCAGGTGTGGGCCTCCCCGCCTCAGGGTTTTCCCATGTTTTTGCTTGTTCGCCGTCTGAAGTTACTTAAGCCCCATCTTAAGGAGCTTCGGCGTGCAAAGGGCGACTTGAGTCGGAACATGTTGGAGGCTAAGGAGTTTCTGGATCTCAGCCAATCTTTCGCGGCTCGTTACCCTGGCGAGCCTCTCTTTCACGAGTTCGAGCGGATCTGCCGATAGCTCTTCTCTCGTGCTGTGGAGATGGAGCACTCTTACCTCGCCCAGAGAGCCAAACTTGCCTGGCTCAAGGATGGTGATCAATGCTCCTCCTACTTTTTTAAGAAGGTGGCGATTCTGCGATGTGGTAATCGTATCCTCTCTCTTGAGAATGCGGATGGCCAGCTGATTGAGGGGTCCGGCCCAATTCGTTAAGAGCTGATTCGCTTCTACCAGGATCTTCTGGGCCAGTGCGGTAGATCTTCTCCTGTGTGTGCTGAGGACGTGGGGAGCTTCATCACGCATACTTTATCTCGGGATCAGGCGGATGGGATGATCTCGAGAGTTTCTGACGCGGAGATCCGTGATGTTATTTTCGCTATGGATGACGATAAAGCCCCTGGCCCTGATGGCTATACGGCTGCCTTCTTCAAGGCATCGTGGGGGATCTTGGGTGCTGATGTCACTCGTGCTGTGGAGGACTTCTTTCGGACGGGTCTTCTTCTTCGGGGCGTCAACAGTACTCTCATCAGCCTCATCCCTAAGGGGACCTCTTCTAGACGTGCTTCCGACTTTAGGCCAATCTCTTGCTGCAATGTCCTGTATAAGGTCATTGCCAAAATTTTGGCCAATCGGCTCAGATCTGTCCTTCCTGGCCTCGTTCATCCGGTTCAGACGGCTTTCATCCCGGGCAGACGCATCAGCGATAACATTCTGTTGGCTCAAGAGATTTGCAGGGGCTACCAGAATCAGAGTCTCCCACCCCGTTCTGCCATCAAGGTCGACCTCGCGAAGGCATTTGATAAGGTGGATTGGAGCTTCGTTATTGCAACTCTTCAGGCCATGCGGTTCCACCCTCTCTTCATCCAGTGGATCAGGGAATGCATCACTTCGACTGCTTCTCCGTGTGCATCAACGGAGCGCCGGAAGGTTTCTTTGTGGGTAAGCGGGGTCTCTGCCAAGGCGACCCCCTCTCTCCTTACCTGTTCGTTCTGGTCATGGAGGTGCTCCATGGGATTCTTTTATCCCGCATCCAGTCTTCTCCCGGATTCCGTTACCATTGGAGATGTGATACGAGTAAGCTTGCCATGCTGTCTTTTGCTGACGATCTGCTGCTTTTCTGTCACGCGGATGCCTGCTCTGTTCGGACCCTTCGTGATGCTCTCGATACCTTCGCCTCTTTGTCGGGTCTCCTCCCTAACCCGGCTAAGAGTGAGTTTCTCTCCAAGAGGGCTGAGCTTCTTTCGGGACAGCTTCAGAGTATCATGGGCTTCTCCTGTGGCCAGCTTCCTGTCCGCTACCTTGGAGTTCCTTTGATCCACTCCCGGCTCAGACTTGAGGACTGCACCCCTCTGCTTCAGTCTGTGGATAGACGGCTCGGGTCCTGGCTGAACCGGTCCCTCTCGTATGCCGGTCGGCTGCAGCTCATTAAGTCTGTCCTCTCTGCCATGCAGGCTTTTTGGGCTGGGGTCTTCCACCTCCCGAAAGGGGTGATCAAGGCCTTGGAGTCTCGCTTTCGGAGGTTTCTGTGGGATGGATCTCCGGCTAAGGTGGCTTGGGATGACGTCAGCAAGCCGGTAGAGGAAGGAGGCCTTGGCGTTCTATCTCTCTTGATCGACAACCGGGCTCTCCTCTTCCATCACCTCTGGAGCATTGTCACTCGTGATCCTGACTCGATTTGGGTTCAGTGGCTTTACGCCACTAAACTCAGGGATCGCTCTTTCTGGGATATTCAGCCCACCTCCTCGGACGCTTGGAGCTGGCGTAAGCTGCTCCACCTCAGAGGTCCTTTCCGTTCCCTTTTATCCTTTCGTGTTGGAAATGGGAACTCTCTTTGGCTCTGGAAGGACCCTTGGCTGTCTGTTTCCCCTCTCATCGAAAGATTCCCGAGGGGGCCTTTGGTTATGGGTCTCCCCTTGGATTCCCGGCTCTCTGCTGTTGTGACGAATGCTGGATGGACCTGGCCTGCCCAGCAGTCGGTGGAGTTTCTTCTGCTTCAGCCCCTTCTTCCTTCTGTGGACCCCTCTGCTGCTGACTCCATTTGTTGGAAGGTGGCTCTCCGGATGGGAAGTTCTCTGTTCGGAGTGCTCGTGAGGCTATCCGGACCCACTCTCCGAGGATTGCTTGGGCTTCTCTGTTTGGGGGCCCTTTTCGGGTCCCTAGACATGAATTTCTTCTGTGGCTTACTATTCGTGAAAGGTTGGCGACTAGGACTGTGCTTGGGTGATGGCTCGTTCGGGTTCTGATGCTTGCTCTCTTTGTGAGTCTCAGTGCACGGAGATGGTCCGTCACCTCTTCTTCGAGTGTTCTTTCTCCAGGAGATGCATTCTCTTGCTGAGAATGAAGACCCACTGGAGGTGGCCGCATCGGGATTGGATCCACGGGATCGAGTGGGCCGCTGCTCGTTGGAGAAGTCATCATCTTCATCATGAGATCTCCCGCCATCTTCTCGCCTCTCTGGTCTACCATATCTGGCAAGAGAGGAATAGGCGTTGGCGGGATCAGACTTGTTGCTCTCCGGAGCAAATTGTGAGTTTGGTCTTAGGGATCGCGTGCTTAAGGCTGAGCCAGGCTCCCACCCGCTTCACTCTGCAGGCTACCTCGCTCAAGCGCCTCTGGCACATTACTTGGTAGTCTGCTTTTGGTTGTTTTGTGTTTTGTTTGCGTGGCTTTTGCTTGGTTTGTCGGCTTCGTTGTCGATTGTGTTTTTTTTTTTTTTGCTTCCGGTAGCTTGTTACCGGTTTTCTGCGGCATGGGTTTTTCCTTGGGCGCTTTCTGTTTCATTCGGTTTTTTACGTGATTTTACCAAAAAAAAAATTAAAATGTGGAAAGATACAATGTTCAGCAGCAATAAGCTGCACGCTCGTAACATGCTACCTATAAACAACACCAGCAATCCAATCGAGCAAGCAAACATCAAAAGCAAGCAAGCAGACTGTAAGCAAGTGACTACGTGCTCGGCCACGCAATGCGCCAAACACGTCGAAGCGCACAGGACTGTAGCTGATACTTCCCTCCAAGGGTAGAGAGACGTATATAGAATGTAGTCTCGACGTCCGTAACGATATGAGTAGGAGGTCTTCGTCTTCCTTCCCGCCATCGTCGGTTGCGCTCGGCCCATAGGTGATAGACAAGCGATGCAAGCGCAGGTCGGGCCCATCCATGCGAGGTGCTTGCCCCGCCACCTTTGAGCAGCCCAGTGAACCCCTTCGATCCAGTCCGTGTAAGGCCAACCAAACGTAACTTCCCGCAAAGACTGTAGGCAATGTCTGGAAAATGAAACTCAATGAAAAGATGCCGTGTCGCTCTATAGCATGGCCATCATCACACAAGAGGCAAGCTGAACTTCCTGCTGCCGCGGCCACCCATGGCTTGTCCCTCGTCGCCTGGCGTTCCCTAATCGCCAGCCATAAAATGACTTCATGCCGTGGTATCGAGATAGGGCCTCCGAACAGGTTGGTCCAGAATGCAGGCGGAGAATGTTGGCGTATGCAATTTCTCGCGGAGTGAGTAGAGAAGACGCCATTGGGAGTCCCCCGCCATCGAATCGTGTCCATCTCACCGTGTTGAATGGGAGGTAGGAGACCAGCAAAATCCATGAACTCCACCGTTGTCTGTCCTGGCCAATGCCATCCCGACTCATCAATCACCGCGCTCAATCGTGAATCAAGTGGGAAGCCCATAACAGATGGACCACGCGGGTACCGTTCCACCAGCGGAATCGTGAGTAGCCATGGGTTAGTCCAGAGGCGTGTATTCGCTCCATTCCCAATGCGGAACTCTAGAAGTGGCCGGATGATGGGTCTGAGCTTGAGGAGCTTCTTCCAGCTCCATGAGGTATTAGCCGTGGATCTGATGGTCCAGAAGGATGTGTTGTGCAGCCGCGTCCGTCGTATCCATGTGGCCCATATCGAAGACTCATCTCCCCTGAGAATGTTCCAAATAAGACGCATCATCAGCGCCTTGGAGAGTAAGAAGACTCCCGCCCAATACACATGGATAGCCATAAGGACCGATCGAATGAGCTGTACCCTCCCGGCGTATGAGAGCGAGTGGTTGGTCCAAGAACCATGCCGACGATCAATAGAACGTAATAAGGAGGCGCAATCATCGATAGTCAATCGCGATGTGATAAGGGGGACCCCCAGGTACCGCACAGGAAGAGACCCGATAGGGAAGCCCATAACAGCCTGGAGTGTACCTTTCAGTCGTTCTGCCCGTTTCGAGATAAACATCTCGCTTTTACTGGAGTTTGCCCGTAGCCCTGAAAGCGAAGCAAAAAGCTCGAGGCTGTCGCGGAAGATACTGACTGATTGAACGTCCGCCTGCGAGAAAAGAAGAAGATCATCGGCGAAGGTCAACATGAAGAGGGATGTGGCCTCGCATCGCCAATGGTATCGGAAGCTGCTGCTAAGTTGGATGCGGGATGCTATGATTCCATGTAAAGCCTCCATCACCAACACAAAGAGATAAGGTGATCTGGGGTCGCCCTGTCTGAGACCCCGCCGTCCTTTGAAGAAACCCTCCGGCCTACCGTTGATGTTGATGGAAAAATGCGTCGACGTGAGGCATGACCGGACCCACCCAATGAAGGTCGGGTGAAAGTGAAGTGCCTGAAGTGTGGCAAAGATAAAATCCCACTCAATCTTATCATATGCCTTGGCGAGTCGACCTTAAGAGCCACCCGTTCAGGCAGCTCGGCTCTATTGTATCCGTGACAAATCTCTTGGGCTAAGAGAATGTTGTCGGAAATATGCCTTCCAGGGATGAATGCCGTCTGTGTAGGGTGGACAAGTTTCCCAAGCTGTCTCGTAGCCGATTAGCAATGATCTTGGAGATGATCTTATAGAGAACGTTGCAGCAGGCAATCGGTCGAAAATCCTTCGCCATGCGTGGATTATCCCTTTTGGAATGAGGGTGATAAGGGTCGAATTCAGCTCCCCCAGGAGGCGTCCTGTCCGGAAGAAATCCCGGATGGCGAACGAGATATCCTCCCCGATGATGTGCCATGCCCGCTTGTAGAAACCGCGGAGTACCGTCTGGCCCTGGCGATTTGTTATCTCCCATTGCATGCACGCGTTGTTGATTTCCACATCAGTGATCGGCTGAACCATTGCCTCCGCGTCGGTTGTGCTGAGCGCTGCCCCGAAGTAAGGTGCGACGTTAGAGGCGGATATTGGGGTTGTCCGCATGGATTGCCCGAGGAGTTCCGAGTAATATCGGACCAATTCAGCCCGCCTTGTGCACCACCCTCGAACGTGTTTTCCGCCTCATCCTCCAAGTGGAAGATACGATTTCCAACCCGCCGTGTGGCCACTTTCTTGAAGAAAAAAAGTGCATTGGTCACCGTCCTTGAGCCATGCCACTTTCGCCCGCTGAAGGAGTGCCGAATGCTCTAATTCGACTGCTTTGGCATACAGAAGCCGACATTGCTTCTCCAAGATTAGTAATTGATCCTCCAATGGATAGTTTGCCGCCATGTCCTGAGCAATCTCTAGAAATTTGTGCGCCTCGAGCACGTTACGATTGAGATCACCCTTGTCTCGCCGTAGTTGTCGTAGTTCCCTCTTCATCGCTTTCAGTCTCTAGACGACTACTAATCGGGTATCCATTTGCTTGCAGACTCCAAGTTTCCGCCACGATAGGAAGAAAACGAGGATCCTGCGCCAAAAAATTATCAAAACGAAAAGAATTATTCCTCTCAGAAGCCCTAGCTCTAGTCGCGAGGATGAGTGGAGAGTGGTCCGATGTAGCAGGGGTTGCGCAATGATAAGTAAGGTCCCCAAATCTAGCGAACCAAGAGGGGTTTCCAAGCATCCTATCGAGGCGTCGCCATACACCCGACGTGCCCCCTTGCTGGTTATACCACGTGTAGAGTTGCCCCGTGCATGGCAGGGTTGCGAGGTCCGATGTAGTCATGCATGCAATCATCTCCGGACATCCCCCCGTGGCCGATCCTCCCCGCGCGTCCGTGTTTGCCATGATCGCGTTGAAATCCCCCATAACAAGCCATGGTGAGTTTGCGTGCAGCTGTGAGGTCTCGATGAGATCCGTCCAAAGGTCGCGTCGGGACACCCTCTGATTATGACCGTATGCGAATGTGATGAAGAAATCCTCACGCTCCGCAAGGATCGTCGCCTTACAGTGAATGGTCCTTACAGTGAATGGTCTGAGTGGTGTACGCAAGAATTGTGACAGTAACTAGGCGAGCATCCCAGCCCACCCAGATACGAGATGCCGGCCCATTATCGTATTCAAAGAACCAACTCCAAGCCCTGGTAGAATGTGAAAGGGCAGCCGCATTCTGCTCGGAGACCCGTGTCTCGTACAGCCCGATAATCAACAGCTTATACTTTAATAATATCCCCCACCGCCCATCTGTGGTCTACCCTGTTTAGACCACGTACATTCCAAACGGCGATTGGGATCATGGGCACACGTCGAGAAGGGCTGCTTCAGGACCCTTAAGTGTGTTCGCCGTGTCCAAGTCGTCCAAGTCCGCAAGAACCTCGAATGGGTTATGCTAGCTAGTACAATAGCTCCCTGCTGCACGTTGACTGAACTTGTTGAACATCCATCTACAGGCTTCGGGTACTCCTGCAGCCGCGGCTCGTGATCTTGCTCCATGTTGGTGGGTGGAACAACAACCTCCTTGCCCTTGTCGGGATGACCAACTCTTCTCCATTCGCGCCGTGTGTGTGGGCCATTCTGGGGTTTCTTCGGCATCGTCGATGTACGCTGCCCCGTGGATTGCCTCGGTCCCGTATTTGATCGTGGCTGTTGGGTTCGACGAGAGGGACATGTTCCCGCGCCGTGGGTCCATACACCGCATAAGGATCACTTCCGCGGCCTCCATTCGTACTCGACACGAACTGTAACCGCGCCGTCAGATCCTCCACCTTCACGTGGAATGCGAATATTGAAGCTTTCAAAAAGGCTCCTGGAGATTCTTTGATATGCATACCCGAGCGTAGTCAATACGTTCCGCTGAAATCGTCATAGAATCTGCGAAGAGTGGCTTCCCGACGACGCTAGCGACAATGCCTAACCCCTCCTGTGTCCAGAACTTGCTCGGAACGTTACGCAATTTCACCCATAGCGGAACATGGGTGTGCTGAATTTTCTCGAGAGACATCCCCGTTTGCCAAGCCTCGAGAAAAATGGATTGACCTTGCATGAGCCACGGTCCTCCTTCAAGAACCGCATTGGCTGCTGCCGCGGTTGCAAATCTGAATTTGATAAAACCGTTGGCCGTTGCGCGTACCTCCAACAGTTCCTCCCAAATTGAACGGAAATGTCGTTCAACAAACGGGAAATATGGTTTTTTCCCCAGAAAATACCCTACGAGGGTATTGTCCCAACGTGTCGCACCCCTCTTTGCGACCTCCATGATGGGCAGGCCTCCGTGACACCGTCCTTGAGAGTTGGGGCTGTATA
This sequence comes from Linderniella brevidens, assembly GCA_004919715.1. NCBI lineage: Eukaryota > Viridiplantae > Streptophyta > Magnoliopsida > Lamiales > Linderniaceae > Linderniella > Linderniella brevidens. Next base: position 11,133,242 of record SWDC01000156.1, on the reverse strand, counting down.
TGTCAAGGTATAGCGTGTAGGGCTTGGTTTGCGAGGTGCTTCTTTGTGCACCGTCCCGCGAGTTTACCGCAGCAAACGATGGCTGAGGGTTTCCGTGAGGCGAGGTAGACACCTCCTTGCGCGTCGGCAATGGTGCCATGGTTTGCAGCCCATGAGGTACAGCCGGGTGAGTTATTGACGGAAAAACCCTAGGATTGATAACCCTAGGCCCATAAGTGGAAACCCGAGACGGCGAGATCCTAAACGTTGAAGCCCTAGTTCCTTCCGCCGCAGCCCTAGACGGCGAAACCCTGGACGGCGACTCCTTGGGCCCATCAGCAACCCGGGACAGTGAAACCCTAGGCCCATCAGCATCGGCCCTAACCTCGTTACTCGCAGCCGTCGTGGTCGGTGACTGCGGCTTCATCGTTGGATCATCTGACGCATCATCGTTGATCAAGGCCATGCCAGATGGCGGCGGTGGTGTGCCTGGGCGTATAGGGCGGTCATTTGTTGAAGAAGGCATTCTACTTGGTCAACAAGGCATGACTGTTTAACAGGGCATTCGACCTGTTCAACAAGGCATTCGACTTTGTCAACATGGCATTCGACATAGTTAACAAGGCATTGAAGTTGTTCAACAAGGCATTCGACTCGTTCAACAATGCATTCGACTTGTTCAACAAGGCTTTCTACTTGTTTGACTTGGTCAACAAGGCATTCGACTTGTTCAACAACGCATTCTACTTGGTCAGCAAGGCATTCTACTTGGTCAACAAAGCATGACTTGGTCAATAAGGCATTCAACTTGTTCAACAAGGGATTCGACTTGTTCAATAAGGCATTCTACTTGTTCGACTTGGTCAACAAGGCAGTCGACTTGTTCAATAACGCATTCTACTTGGTTAACAAGGCATTCGACTTAGTCAACAAGGCATTCTACTTCGTCAACAAAACATGACTTGGTCAATATGGCATTCGACTTGTTCAACAAGGCATCATATGGTCAACAAGGCATCCGACTTTGTCAACAAGGTATTCGACATAGTTAACAAGGCATTGAAGTTGTTCAACAAGGCATTCGACTTGTTCAACAAGGGATTCAACTTGTTCAATAAGGCATTCTACTTGTTCGACTTGGTGAAGAAGGTATACGATTACTTGGTTCACCAGGCGTTAAAGTTGTTCAACAAGGCATTCGACTAGTTCAACAAGGTATTCTACTTGATTAACAAGGCATAACTTGGACAACAAGGCATTCGACATGTTTAAGAAGGCATTTTACTTGGTCAACAAGGCATTACTGTGGAACAAGGCATTCGACCTGTTCAACAAGGCATTCGACTTTGTCAACACGGCTTTCGACATAGTTAACAAGGCATTGAAATTGTTCAACAAGGCATTCGACTTGTTCAACAATGCATTCGACTTGTTCAACAAGGCTTTCTACTTGTTCGACTTGGTCAACAAGGCATTCGCCTTGTTTAACAACGCATTCTACTTGGTCAACAAGGCATTCTACTTGGTCAACAAAGCATGACTTGGTCAAGAAGGCATTCGACTTGTTCAACAAGGGATTCGACTTGTTCAATAAGGCATTCTACTTGTTCGACTTGGTGAACAAGGCCTTCGACTTGTTCACAAGGCATTCTACTTGATTAACAAGGCATGACTTGGACAACTAGGCATTTGACTGATTGAAGAAGGTATTCTACTTGGTCAACAAGGCATGACTGTTTAACAAGGAATTCGACTTGTTCAACAAGGCATTCTACTTGATTAACAATGCATGACTTGGACAACTTGGCATTTGACTTGGTGAAGAAGGTATTCAATTTGTTCAACAAGGCATTCGACTTGTTCAACAAGGCATTCGACTTTGTCAATAAGGCATTCGACATAGTTAACAAGGCATTGAAGTTGTTCAACAAGGCATTCAACTTGTTCAACAAGGCATTCGACTTGTTCAACAAGGCATTCTACTTGTTCGACTTGGTCAACAAGGCATTCGACTTGTTCAACAACGCATTCTACTTGGTATACAAGGCAAGACTTGGTGAACAAGGCATTCAACTTGGTCAACAAGGCATTCGACTTGCTAAACAAGGTATCCGACTTCATCAACGAGGCAATTGAGTAGTTCGACGAGGCCTTTTACTTGTTCAAAAGGGCATTCGACTTGGTCAACAAGGCATTTGACTTGATCAACAATGCATTCGACTTGGTCAACAAGGCATTCGACTTGGTCAACAAGGCATTCTACTTCGTCAACAAAGCATGACTTGGTCAATAAGGCAATCGACTTGTTCAACAAGGGATTCGACTTGTTCAATAAGGCATTCTACTTGTTCGACTTTGTGAACAAGGCCTTCGACTTGTTCAACAAGGCATTCTACTTGATTAACAAGGCATGACTTGGACAACTAGGCATTTAACTTGTTCAAGAAGGTATTCTACTTGGTCAACAAGGCATGACTGTTTAACAAGGCATTCGACTGAGGGGTCTCAACAAGAGGGACCATGGGAGGGCTGTTCGGGATCTTATTTCTCGGTTTGATCTTCATCTTGTGGGTCTCCTTGAGACTCGTGTCTCTCTCTCTAATGCCACTCTGCTTTCCTCTAGTATTAGAGATCGGTGGGACTGGTTCTTTGATTATGATGGCGGACCTGGAACGAGGATCTGGATTGGTTGGGACCCCAGCTTCCTCCACCTCTCCATTTTGAGCTTTTCGGAGCAGGCGGTTCATTGCAGAGTCACTTCACTGGAGAGCAGGGGACTGTTTTCCTCTCCTTTGTCTACGGCAGGAGTCGGAGGGAGGAGCGTGTCTTGCTTTGGGAGGAGCTTATCGTGACCTCTGCAGACCGGGTTGGTGTTCCTTGGCTCGTTCTCGGGGATTTCAACGCCATTGCTGACCTTTCTGAGGCCAAAGGGGGATCCCCCTCTCTTCAGGATGTGACCGATCTTCGTGACTGCCTTATCCAGGCTGACCTGACCAATTTGGGATCGTCGGGCCCCTTCTTTACGTGGCACAATCAGCAGCGGGCTGAGGCGGGCATCTGGAGACGGATTGACCGCATTGTGGGCAACCCGTCGTGGTTCTCTCTCTTCCCGGATCTTCACTATCAGGCTGCCCTCCCTGCTACCTCCGATCACTCTCCTCTTGTGCTCTCGGTTGCCAGGACGGACGTCGGAATGCCCATTTCAGGTTCGATAACTTCCTCACGAAGGACCCGGCCTTCTTGGGGGTTGTGGAGCAGGTTTGGGCCTCCCCGCCTCAGGGTTTTCCCATGTATTCGCTTGTTCGCCGTCTGAAGTCACTTAAGCCCCGTCTTAAGGAGCTTCGGCGTGCTAAGGGCGATTTGAGTAGGAACGTGTTGGAGGCTAGGGAGTTTCTGGATCTCAGCCAATCTTTCACGGCTCGTTACCCTGACGAGCCTCTCTTTCACGAGTTCGAACGTATCTGCCGAATGCTCTTCTCTCGTGCTGTGGAGATGGAGCACTCTTACCTTGCCCAGTGAGCCAAGTTAGCCTGGCTCAAGGATGGCGATCAATGCTCCTCCTTCTTTTTTAAGAAGGTGGCGATCCGTCGTTGTGGCAATCGTATTCTCTCTCTTGAGAATGCGGATGGCCAATTGATTGAGGGGTCTGGCCCTATTCGTGACGAGCTGATTCGCTTCTACCAGGATCTTCTAGCCCTATTCATCACGCATACTTTGTCTCGGGATCATGCGGATGGGATGATCTCGAGAGTTTCAGACGTGGAGATTCGCGATGTTATTTTCGCTATGGATGACGAAAAGGCCCCTGGCCCTGATGGCTATACGGCTGCCTTCTTCAAGGCGACGTGGGGAATCCTGGGTGCTGATGTACTCGTGCTGTTGAGGACTTCTTTCGGACGGGTCATCTTCTTCGGGGCGTCAACAGTACTCTCATCAGCCTCATCCCTAAGGGGGCTTCTTCTAGACGTGCTTCCGACTTTAGGCCAATCTCTTGCTGCAATGTCCTGTATAAGGTCATTGCAAAGATTTTGGCCAATCGGCTCAGATCTGCCCTTCCTGGCCTCGTCCATCCGGTTCAAACGGCTTTCATCCCGGGCAGACGCATCAGCGATAACATTCTGTTAGCTCAAGAGATTTGCAGGGGTTACCAGAACCAGAGTCTCCCGCCCCGTTCTGCCATCAAGGTCGACCTTGCGAAGGCATTTGATAAGGTGGATTGGAGCTTTGTTATCGCTACTCTTCAGGCCATGCGGTTCCACCCTCTCTTCATCCATTGGATCAAGGAATGCATCACTTCTACTTCTTTCTCCGTTTGCATCAACGGAGCGCCGGAAGGTTTTTTTGCGGGTAAGCGGGGCCTCCGCCAAGGCGACCCCTCTCTCCTTACCTGTTCGTTCTGGTCATGGAGGTGCTCCATGGGATTCTTTTATCCCGCATCCAGTCTTCTCCCGGATTCCGTTACCATTGGAGATGTGATACGAGTAAGCTGGCCATGCTGTCTTTTGCTGACGATCTGCTGCTTTTCTGTCACGCGGATGCCTGCTCTGTTCGAACCCTCCGTGATGCTCTTGATACCTTCGGCTCTTTGTCGGGTCTCCTCCCTAACCCGGCTAAAAGTGAGATGTTTCTTTCCAAAAGGGCTGAGCCTCTTTCGGGACAGCTTCTGAGTATCATGGGCTTCTCCCGTGGCCAGCTCCCTGTCCGCTACCTTGGAGTTCCTTTGATCCACTCCCGTCTCAGACTGGAGGACTGCACCCCTCTGCTCCAGTCTGTGGATAGACGGCTTGGATCCTGGCTGAACCGTTCCCTCTCGTATGTCGGTCGCTTGCAGCTCATTAAGTCTGTCCTCTTTGCCATGCAGGTCTATTGGGCTGGGGTCTTCCTCCTCCCGAAAGGAGTGATCAAGGCCTTGGAGTCTCGCTTTCGAAGATTTCTGTGGGATGGATCTCCGGCTAAGGTGGCTTGGGATGACGTCTGCAAGCCTGTGGAAGAAGGAGGTCTTGGCGTTCGATCTCTCTTGATCGACAATCAGGCTCTCCTCTTCCATCACCTCTGGAACATTGTCTCTCGGGACCCTGACTCGATTTGGGTCCAGTGGCTTTATGCCACTAAACTCAGGGACCGCTCTTTCTGGGATGTTCAGCCCAACTCCTCGGACGCTTGGAGCTGGCGTAAGCTGCTCCACCTAGAGGTACCTTCCGTTCCCTTTTCTCCTTTCGTATTGGAAATGGGAACTCTCTTTGGCTCTGGAAGGACCCTTGGCTGTCTGATACCCCTCTCATTGAGAGATTCCCGAGGGGGCCTTTGGTTATGGGTCTCCCTTTGGATTCCCGGCTCTCTGCTGTTGTGACGAATGCTGGATGGACCTGGCCTGCCCAGCAGTCGGTGGAGTTTCTTCTGCTTCAGCCCCTTCTTCCGGCTGTGGACCCCTCTGCTGCTGACTCCATTTGTTGGAAGGTGGCTCCGGATGGGAAGTTCTCTGTTAGGAGTGCTCGTGAGGCTATCCGGACCCACTCTCCGAGGATTGCTTGGACTTCTCTGTTTGGGGGCCCTTTTCGGGTCCCTAGACATGAATTTCTTCTGTGGCTTGCTATTCGTGAAAGATTGGCGACTAGGGACCGTGCTTGGGTGATGGTTCGTTCGGGTTCGGATGCTTGCTCTCTTTGTGAGTCGCAGAGCACGGAGACGGTCCGTCACCTCTTCTTCGAGTGCTCTTTCTCCAGGAGATGCATTCTCTTACTGAGAAGGAAGACCCATTGGAGGTGGCCGCATCGGGATTTGATTCACGGGATCGAGTGGGCCGCTGCTCGTTGGCGGAGTCATCATCTTCATAATGAGATCTCTCGTCATCTTCTCGCCTCTCTGGTCTACCATATCTGGCAAGAGAGGAATAGGCGTTGGCGGAATCAGACTCGTTGCTCCCGGAGCGAATTGTGAGTATGGTCTTAGAGATCGCGTGCTTGAGGTTGAGCCAGGCTCCCTCCCGCTTCATTCTGCAAGCGGCCTCGCTCAGGAACGTTTGGCGCATTGCATGGTAGTCTGCTTTTGTTTGTTTTGTGGCTTTGTTTTGTTTTGAGGCTTTGCTTGGCTTTGTCGGCTGCTGTTGTCGATTGTTTTGCCTCGTTTGTTTGCTTCCGGTAGCTTGTTACCGGTTTTCTGCGGCATGGGATTTCCCTTGGGCGCTTTTCTGTTTTCATTCAGTTTTATTTACGGGAAATTTTACCAAAAAAAAACAATGCATTGAAGTTGTTCAGCAAGGCATTCGACTTGTTCGACTTGGTGAAGAAGGTATTCGATTTGTTCAACAAGGCATTCTACTTGGTTAACAAGGCATCGAACTTGTACAACATGGCATTTTGAGTTGTTCGACGAGGCATTCTACTTGTTCGAAAGGGCTTTCGACTTGGTCAACAAGGCATTCGACTTGGTCAACAATGCATTCGACTTGGTCGACAAGGCATTCGACTTTTTCCACAAGGCATTTTACTTGGTCAACAAGGCATGGCATGGTCAACAAGGCATTCGACTTGTTCAACAAGGAATTCAAATTGTTCAACTAGGCATTCGACTTGTTCAACAAGGCATTCGACTTGTTCAACAAGACATTATACTCGTTCGACTTCGTGAACAAGGCATTCGACTTGTTCAACAACACATTCCACTTGGTATACAAGGCATTCACTTGTTCAACATGGCATTCGACTTGTTCAACAAGGCTCGACTTGTTCAACAAGGCTCGACTTGTTCAACAAGGCATTACTTGGTCAACATGGCATTCAATTTTTTCAACAAGGCATTCGACTTTGTCTACAAGGCATTCGGAATAGTTAACAAGGCATTGAAGTTGTTTAATAAGGCATTCTACTTGTTCGACTTGGTCAACAAGGCAGTCGACTTGTTCAACAACGCATTCTACTTGGTATACAAGGCAAGACTTGGTCAACAAGGCAAGACTTGGTCAACAAGGCATTCGACTTGGTTAACAAGGCATTCGACTTGGTCAACAAGGCATTCGATGTGTTAAACAAGGCATCTGACTTGGTCAACAAGGCATTTGTGCTGTTCAACGCGGCGTTCTACTTGTTTAAAAGAGCATTCGACTTGGTCAACAAGGCATTCGACTTGGTCAACAACGCATTCGACTTGGTCAATAAGGTATTCAACTTTGTCAACAAAGCATTTTACTTGGTCAACAATGCGTGACTTGGTCAACAAGTCATTTGACATGATCAACAAGGCATCCTACTTCGTCAATAAAGCATGACTTGGTCAATTAGGCATTCGACTTGTTCAACAACGCATTCTACTTGTTCAATAAGGCATTTGACTTGGTGAACAAGGCATTATACTTCGTCAACAAAGCATGACCTAGTCAATAAGGCATTCGACTTGTTCAACAAGGTATTTTACTTAGTCAACAAGACATCATATGGTCAACAAGGTATTCGACTTTGTCAACAAGGCATTCGACATAGTTAACAATGCATTGAAGTTGTTCAGCAAGGCATTCGACTTGTTCGACTTGGTGAAGAAGGTATTCGATTTGTTCAACAAGGCATTCTACTTGGTTAACAAGGCATTGAACTTGTACAACAAGGCATTTTGAGTTGTTCGACGAGGCATTCTACTTGTTCGAAAAGGCATTCGAGTTGGTCAACAATGCATTGGACTGGTCAACAATGCATTCGACTTGGTCGACAATGCATTCGACTTTGTCCACAAGGCATTTTACTTGGTCAACAAGGCGTGACATGGTCAACAAGGCATTCGACTTGTTCAACAAGGCATGACTTGGTCAATAAGGCATTCGACTTGTTCAACAAGGCATTCTACTTGTTCAACAAGGCATCATATGGTCAATAACATTCGACTTTGTCAACAAGGCATTCGACATAGTTAACAAGGCACTGAATTTTTTGCACAAGGCATTCGACTTGTTCAATAAGGGATTCGAATTTTTGAATAAGGCATTCTACTTGTTCGACTTGGTGAAGAAGGTATTCGATTTGTTCAACAAGGAATTCCACTTGGTTAACAAGGCATGATTTGGACAACAAGGCATTCGACTTGTTCAACAATGCATTCTACTTGGTGAACAAGGCATGACTTGTTCAACAAGGCATTCGACTTGTTCAACAAGGCAGTCGACTTGGTCAACAAGACAGTCCACTTGGTCAACAAGGCATTGGACTTGTTCAACAAGGAATTCGAATTGTTCAACTAGGCATTCGACTTGTTCAACAAGGCATTCGACTTGTTCAACAAGGCATTCGACTTGTTAAACAAGGCATTATACTTGTTCGACTTCGTAAACAAGGCATTCGACTTGTTCAACAACACATTCTACTTGGTACACAAGGCATTCACTTGTTCAACAAGGCATTCTACTTGTTCAACAAGGCTCGACTTGTTCAACAAGGCATTCATCTTGGCCAAATATGCATTCGACTTGGTGAACAAGGCATTCGACTTGGTCAACAAGCATTCTACTTCGTCGACAAAGCTTGAGTTGGTCAATAAGGCATTCGACTTGTTCAAGAAGGCATTTGACTTGTTCAACAAGGCATTCTATTCGACTGCCGTTAGAGTGTGGGGGTACATCGGGTGTGGCAACTGTGCGGGTGGAGTACGAATCGAGACCAACCAAATGTCTGAAGTGTACTTCTTGGAATTATGCGTCGACGGCGTGTCCGATATCCTCCGATGGACAAAGCGCACCGGAAAACGACCGGATCCTCGGCTGAGGGCTGTTCGGGTGGGTGGCAATAAGCCACGAGTAGAGGGGCGGCAGGTGGGAGCAAAGGGCAAAGCAGCACGGGTGGAGTCACATGTTGGGGCAGATGGGGTTCGAGCGGGAAATGGAGGGGCGGTGATTCCTAGCGCACGTGTAGAGTGGATGCATGTGGCGCAAAGGGCAAAGCCGTGAGGGTGGAACCACGGGATGGGGCAGCTAATGGTAGAAAACTGGCCCGGTCAACAGAGTGTGCTGGAGGATTGTCGACATCGTCTCGGACCACAGAGCCACATTCGCGGGTGGTGCCCGTGCATGAGGAGGTTGGGTGGCCTCTAACTCTTTCGCTATTTTGCACTCGTTACGGGATGAGGATAATGATCCTCCTTTTTCTACGGGCCCTGAAGCAACGGCAGCCCCAACAGGGGGTGATCCATGATCCCTATAGGTGTGTAGAATGTGCGTGGTCTCAATAAGAGGGACCACGGAAGGGCGGTGGGGGAGCTAGTTGTCGATGTCGTTGTTGATATCGTAGTTGTACCCGATAGCATGTTATCGGTTGATGCGGCATGAGTTTTTCTCTGCGCGCTCTTGTATTATTCTTCTTTTCATATATATATAAAGGGACATTAATCCAAAAAAAAAAAGGCATGACTTGTTCAACAAGGCATTCGACTTGTTAAACAAGGCAGTCGACGTGTTAAACAAGGCATCTGACTTGGTCAACAAGGCATTTGGGCTGTTCAACGCGGCATTCTACTTGTTTAAAAGGGCATTCGCCTTGGTCAACAAGGCATTCGACTTGGTCAACAGTGCATTCGACTTGGTCAATAAGGTATTCAACTTTGTCAACAAGGCATTTTACTTGGTCAACAATGCGTGACTTGGTCAACAAGTCATTTGACATGGTCAACAAGGCATTCTACTTCGTCAATAAAGCATGACTTGTTCAACAAGGCATTCTACTTGGTTAACAAGGCATTGAACTTGTACAACAAGGCATTTTCAGTTGTTCGACGAGGCATTCTACTTGTTCGAAAGGGCATTCGACTTGGTCAACAATGCATTGGACTGGTCAACAATGCATTCGACTTGGTCGACAAGGCATTCGACTTTGTCAACAAGGCATTTTACTTGCTCAACAAGGCGTGACATGGTCAACAAGGCATTCGACTTGTTCAACAAGGCATGACTTGGTCAATAAGGCATTCGACTTGTTCAACAAGGCATTCTACTTGTTCAACAAGGCATCATATGGTCAATAACATTCGACTTTGTCAACAAGGCATTCGACATAGTTAACAAGGCACTGAATTTTTTCAACAAGGCATTCGACTTGTTCAATAAGGAATTCGACTTTTTCAATAAGGCATTCTACTTGTTCGACTTGGTGAAGAAGGTATTCGATTTGTTCAACAAGGAATTCCACTTGGTTAACAAGGCATGATTTGGACAACAAGGCATTCGACTTGTTTAACAAGGGTAACTACTTGTTCAACAAGGCATTCGACTTGTTCAACAAGGCAGTCGACTTGGTCAACAAGACAGTCCACTTGGTCAACGAGGCATTGGACTTGTTCAACAAGGAATTCGAATTGTTCAACTACGTATTCGACTTGTTCAACAAGGCATTCGACTTGTTCAACAAGGCATTCGACTTGTTCAACAAGGCATTCTACTTGTTCGACTTCGTGAACAAGACATTCGACTTGTTCAACAACACATTCTACTTGGTATACAAGGCATTCACTTGTTCAACAAGGCATTCGACTTGTTCAACAAGGCAGTCCACTTGGTCAACAAGACAGTCCACTTGGTAAACAAGGCATTGGACTTTTTCAACAAGGAATTCGAATTGTTCAACTAGGCATTCGACTTGTTCAACAAGGCATTCGACTTGTTCACCAAGGCATTCTACATGTTCGACTTCGTGAACAAGGCATTCGATTTGTTCAACAACACATTCTACTTGGTATACAAGGCATTCACTTGTTCAACAAGGCATTCGACTTGTTCAACAAGGCTCGACTTGTTCAACAAGGCATTACTTGGTCAACATAGCATTCAATTTGTTCAACAAGGCATTCGACTTTGTCTACAAGGCATTCGGAATAGCTAACAAAGGCATTGAAGTTGTTTAATAAGGCATTCGAATTGTTTAACAAGGCATTCTACTTGTTCGACTTGGTCAACAAGGCGGTCGACTTGTTCAACAACGCATTCTACTTGGTATACAAGGCAAGACTTGGTCAACAAGGCATTCGACTTGGTCAACAAGGCATTCGACGTGTTAAACAAGGCATCTAACTTGGTCAACAAGGCATTTGTGCTGTTCAACGCGGCATTCTACTTGTTTAAAAGGGCATTCGACTTGGTCAACAAGGCATTCGACTTGGTCAACAATGCATTCGACTTGGTCAATAAGGTATTCAACTTGTCAACAAGGCATTTTCTTGGTCAACAATGCGTGACTTGGTCAACAAGTCATTTGACATGGTCAACAAGGCATTCTACTTCGTCAATAAAGCATGACTTGGTCAATTAGGCATTCGACTTGTTCAACAACGCATTCTACTTGTTCAATAAGGCATTCGACTTGGTCAACAAGGCATTCTACTTCGTCAACAAAGCATGACCTAGTCAATAAGGCATTCGACTTGTTCAACAAGGCATTTTACTTAGTCAACAAGACATCATATGGTCAACAAGGTATTCGACTTTGTCAATAAGGCATTCGACATAGTTAACAATGCATTGAAGTTGTTCAGCAAGGCATTCGACTTGTTCGACTTGGTGAAGAAGGTATTCGATTTGTTCAACAAGGCATTCTACTTGGTTAACAAGGCATTGAACTTGTACAACAAGGCATTTTGAGTTGTTCGACGAGGCATTTTACTTGTTCCAAAGGGCATTCGACTTGGTCAACAATGCATTCGACTTGGTCAACAATGCATTCGACTTGGTCGACAAGGCATTCGACTTTGTCAACAAGGCATTTTACTTGGTCAACAAGGCGTGACATGGTCAACAAGGCATTCGACTTGTTCAACAAGGCATGACTTGGTCAATAAGGCATTCGACTTGTTCAACAAGGCATTCTACTTGTTCAACAAGGCATCATATGGTCAATAACATTCGACTTTGTCAACAAGGCATTCCACATAGTTAACAACGCACTGAATTTTTTCAACAAGGCATTCGACTTGTTCAACAAGGGATTCGACTTTTTCAATAAGGCATTCTACTTGTTCGACTTGGTGAAGAAGGTATTCGATTTGTTCAACAAGGAATTCCACTTGGTTAACAAGGCATGATTTGGACAACAAGGCATTCGACTTGTAGAACAAGGCATGACTTGTTCAACAAGGCATTCGACTTGTTCAACAAGGCAGTCGACTTGGTCAACAAGACAGTCAACTTGGTTAACAAGGCATTGGACTTGTTCAACAAGGAATTCGAATTGTTCAACTAGGCATTCGACTTGTTCAACAAGGCATTCGACTTGTTCAACACGGCATTCGACTTGTTCAACAAGGCATTCTACTTGTTCGACTTCGTGAACAAGGCATTCGACTTGTTCAACAACACATTCTACTTGGTATACAAGGCATTCACTTGTTCAAAAAGGCATTCACTTGTTCAACAAGGCATTCGACTTGTTCAACAAGGCCCGAGTTGTTCAACAAGGCTCGACTTGTTCAACAAGGCATTACTTGGTCAACATGGCATTCAATTTGTTCAACAAGGCATTCGACTTTGTCTACAAGGCATTCGGAATAGTTAACAAGGCATTGAAGTTGTTTAATAAGGCATTCGAATTGTTTAACAAGGCATTCTACTTGTTCAACTTGGTCAACAAAGCAGTCGACTTGTTCAACAACGCATTCTACTTGGTATACAAGGCAAGACGTGGTCAACAAGGCATTTGTGCTGCTCAACGCGGCGTTCTACTTGTTTAAAAGGGCATTCGACTTGGTCAACAAGGCATTCGACTTGGTCAACAATGCATTCGACTTGGTCAATAAGGTATTCAACTTTGTCAACAAGGCATTTTACTTGGTCAACAATGCGTGACTTGGTCAACAAGTCATTTGACATGATCAACAAGGCATTCTACTTCGTCAATAAAGCATGACTTGGTCAATTAGGCATTCGACTTGTTCAACAACGCATTCTACTTGTTCAATAAGGCATTCGACTTGGTCAACAAGGTATTCTACTTCGTCAACAAAGCATGACCTAGTCAATAAGGCATTCGACTTGTTCAACAATGCATTTTACTTAGTCAACAAGACATCATATGGTCAACAAGGTATTCGACTTTGTCCACAAGGCATTGGACATAGTTAACAAGGCATGCTACTTGTTCGACTTGGTCAAGAAGGAATTCGACTTGTTCAACAACGTATTCTACTTGGTATACAAGGCAAGACTTGGTCAACAAGGCATTCTACTTGGTTAACAAGGCATTCGACTCTGTCAACAGGCATTCGACTTGGTCAACAAGGCATTTGAGTTGTTCGACGAGGCATTCTACTTGTTCAAAAGGCATTCGACTTGGTCAACAAGGCATTCGACTTGGTCCACAATGCATTTGACTTGGTCGACAAGGCATTCGACTTTGTCAACAAGGCATTTTACTTGGTCAACAAGGCGTAACTTGGTCAACAAGGCATTTGTGATGTTCAACGCGGCGTTCTACTTGTTTAAAAGGGCATTCGACTTGGTCAACAAGGCATTCGACTTGGTGAACAATGCATTCGACTTGGTCAATAAGGTATTCAACTTTGTCAACAAGGCATTTTCTTGGTCAACAATGCGTGACTTGGTCAACAAGTCATTTGACATGGTCAACAAGGCATTCTACTTCGTCAATAAAGCATGACTTGGTCAATTAGGCATTCGACTTGTTCAACAACGCATTCTACTTGTTCAATAAGGCATTCGACTTGGTCAACAAGGCATTCTACTTCGTCAACAAAGCATGACCTAGTCAATAAGGCATTCGACTTGTTCAACAAGGCATTTTACTTAGTCAACAAGACATCATATGGTCAACAAGGTATTTGACTTTGTCAATAAGGCATTCGACATAGTTAACAATGCATTGAAGTTGTTCAGCAAGGCATTCGACTTGTTCGACTTGGTGAAGAAGGTATTCGATTTGTTCAACAAGGCATTCTACTTGGTTAACAAGGCATTGAACTTGTACAACAAGGCATTTTGAGTTGTTCGACGAGGCATTTTACTTGTTCCAAAGGGCATTCGACTTGGTCAACAATGCATTCGACTTGGTTAACAATGCATTCGACTTGGTCGACAAGGCATTCGACTTTGTCAACAAGGCATTTTACTTGGTCAACAAGGCGTGACATGGTCAACAAGGCATTCGACTTGTTCAACAAGGCATGACTTGGTCAATAAGGCATTCTACTTGTTCAACAAGGCATCATATGGTCAATAACATTCGACTTTGTCAACAAGGCATTCGACATAGTTAACAACGCACTGAATTTTTTCAACAACGCATTCGACTTGTTCAATAAGGGATTCGACTTTTTCAATAAGGCATTCTATTTGTTCGACTAGGTGAAGAAGGTATTCGATTTGTTCAACAAGGAATTCCACTTGGTTAACAAGGCATGATTTGGACAACAAGGCATTCGACTTGTAGAACAAGGCATGACTTGTTCAACAAGGCATTCGACTTGTTCAACAAGGCAGTCGACTTGGTCAACAAGACAGTCAACTTGGTTAACAAGGCATTGGACTTGTTCAACATGGAATTCGAATTGTTCAACTAGGCATTCGACTTGTTCAACAAGGCATTCGACTTGTTCAACACGGCATTCGACTTGTTCAACAAGGCATTCTACTTGTTCGACTTCGTGAACAAGGCATTCGACTTGTTCAACAACACATTCTACTTGGTATACAAGGCATTCACTTGTTCAAAAAGGCATTCACTTGTTCAACAAGGTATTCGACTTGTTCAACAAGGCCCGAGTTGTTCAACAAGGCTCGACTTGTTCAACAAGGCATTACTTGGTCAACATGGCATTCAATTTGTTCAACAAGGCATTCGACTTTGTCTACAAGGCATTCGGAATAGTTAACAAGGCATTGAAGTTGTTTAATAAGGCATTCGAATTGTTTAACAAGGCATTCTACTTGTTCAACTTGGTCAACAAGGCAGTCGACTTGTTCAACAACGCATTCTACATGGTATACAAGGCAAGACATGGTCAACAAGGCATTTGTGCTGTTCAACGCGGCGTTCTACTTTTTTAAAAGGGCATTCGACTTGGTCAACAAGGCATTCGACTTGGTCAACAATGCATTCGACTTGGTCAATAAGGTATTCAACTTTGTCAACAAGGCATTTTCTTGGTCAACAATGCGTGACTTGGTCAACAAGTCATTTGACATGGTCAACAAGGCATTCTACTTCGTCAATAAAGCATGACCTTGTCAATTAGGCATTCGACTTGTTCAACAACGCATTCTACTTGTTCTATAAGGCATTCGACTTGGTCAACAAGGCATTCTACTTCGTCAACAAAGCATGACCTAGCCAATAAGGCATTCGACTTGTTCAACAAGGCATTTTACTTAGTCAACAAGACATCATATGGTCAACAAGGTATTCGACTTTGTCAACAAGGTATTCGACTTTGTCAATAAGGCATTCGACATAGTTAACAATGCATTGAAGTTGTTCAGCAAGGCATTCGACTTGTTCGACTTGGTGAAGAAGGTATTCGATTTGTTCAACAAGGCATTCTACTTGGTTAACAAGGCATTGAACTTGTACAACAAGGCATTTTGAGTTGTTCGACGAGGCATTTTACTTGTTCCAAAGGGCATTCGACTTGGTCAACAATGCATTCGACTTGGTCAACAATGCATTCGACTTGGTCGACAAGGCATTCGACTTTGTCAACAAGGCATTTTACTTGGTCAACAAGGCGTGACATGGTCAACAAGGCATTCGACTTGTTAACAAGGCATTCTACTTGTTCAACAAGGCATCATATGGTCAATAACATTCGACTTTGTCAACAAGGCATTCGACATAGTTAACAACGCACTGAATTTTTTCAACAAGGCATTCGACTTGTTCAATAAGGGATTCGACTTTTTCAATAAGGCATTCTACTTGTTCGACTTGGTGAAGAAGGTATTCGATTTGTTCAACAAGGAATTCCACTTGGTTAACAAGGCATGATTTGGACAACAAGGCATTCGACTTGTAGAACAAGGCATGACTTGTTCAACAAGGCATTCGACTTGTTCAACAAGGCAGTCGACTTGGTCAACAAGACAGTCAACTTGGTTAACAAGGCATTGGACTTGTTCAACAAGGAATTCGAATTGTTCAACTAGGCATTCGACTTATTCAACAAGGCATTCGACTTGTTCAACACGGCATTCGACTTGTTCAACAAGGCATTCTACTTGTTCGACTTCGTGAACAAGGCATTCGACTTGTTCAACAACACATTCTACTTGGTATACAAGGCATTCACTTGTTCAAAAAGGCATTTACTTGTTCAACAAGGCATTCGACTTGTTCAACAAGGCCCGAGTTGTTCAACAAGGCTCGACTTGTTCAACAAGGCATTACTTGGTCAACATGGCATTCAATTTGTTCAACAAGGCATTCGACTTTGTCTACAAGACATTCGGAATAGTTAACAAGGCATTGAAGTTGTTTAATAAGGCATTCGAATTGTTTAACAAGGCATTCTACTTGTTCAACTTGGTCAACAAGGCAGTCAACTTGCTCAACAACGCATTCTACTTGGTATACAAGGCAAGACGTGGTCAACAAGGCATTTGTGCTGTTCAACGCGGCGTTCTACTTGTTTAAAAGGGCATTCGACTTGGTCAACAAGGCATTCGACTTGTCAACAATGCCTTCGACTTGGTCAATAAGGTATTCAACTTTGTCAACAAGGCATTTTACTTGGTCAACAATGCGTGACTTGGTCAACAAGTCATTTGACATGATCAACAAGGCATTCTACTTCGTCAATAAAGCATGACTTGGTCAATTAGGCATTCGACTTGTTCAACAACGCATTCTACTTGTTCAATAAGGCATTCGACTTGGTCAACAAGGTATTCTACTTCGTCAACAAAGCATGACCTAGTCAATAAGGCATTCGACTTGTTCAACAATGCATTTTACTTAGTCAACAAGACATCATATGGTCAACAAGGTATTCGACTTTGTCCACAAGGCATTGGACATAGTTAACAAGGCATGCTACTTGTTCGACTTGGTCAAGAAGGAATTCGACTTGTTCAACAACGTATTCTACTTGGTATACAAGGCAAGACTTGGTCAACAAGGCATTCTACTTGGTTAACAAGGCATTCGACTATGTCAACAGGCATTCGACTTGGTCAACAAGGCATTTGAGTTGTTCGACGAGGCATTCTACTTGTTCAAAAGGCATTCGACTTGGTCAACAAGGCATTCGACTTGGTCCACAATGCATTTGACTTGGTCGACAAGGCATTCGACTTTGTCAACAAGGCATTTTACTTGGTCAACAAGGCGTGACTTGGTCAACAAGGCATTTGACTTGTTCAACAAGGCATGACTTGGTCAATAAGGCTTCGATTAGTTTAACAAGGCATTCTACTTGTTCAACAAGGCATCATATGGTCAATAAGGCATTCGACATAGTTAACAAGGCACTGAATTTTTTCCACAAGGCATTCGATTGTTCAATAAGGGATTCGACTTGTTCAATAAGGGATTCGACTTGTCCATAAGGCATTCTACTAGTTCGAGTTGGTGAAGAAGGTATTCGATTTGTTCAACAAGGAATTCCACTTGGTTAACAAGGCATGATTTGGACAACAAGGCATTCGACTTGTTTGACAAGACATTTTACTTGGTCAACAAGGCATAACTTGTTCAACAAGGCATTCGACTTGTTCAACAAGGCAGTCGACTTATCAACAAGGCAGTCAACTTGGTCAACAAGGCATTCGACTTGTTCAACAAGGAATTCGACTTGTTCAACAAGGAATTCGACTTTTTCAACAAGGCACTCGACTTGTTCAACATAGCATTCGACTTGTTCAACATAGCATTCGACTTGTTCAACAAAGCATTCTACTTGGTCAACAAGGCGTGACTTGGTCAACAAGGCATGACTTGGTTAACAAGGTATTTGACTTGGTCAACAAGGCATTCTATTTGGTCAACAAAGCATGACTTGGTCAATAAGGCATTCGACTTGTTCAAAAGGGCATTCGACTTGGTCAAGAAGGCATTCAACTTGGTCAACAATGTATTCGACTAGGTCGACAAGGCATTCGACTTTGTCAACAAGGCGTGACTTGGTCAACAAGACATTTGAGTTGGTCAACAAGGCATTCGACTTGTTCAACTAGGCATGACTTGGTCAATAAGGCATTCGACTTGTTCAACAAGGCATTCTACTTGTTCAACAAGGTATCATATGGTCAATAACATTCGACTTTGTCAAAAGGCATTCGACATAGTTAACAAGGCACTGAATTTTTTCAACAAGGCATTCGACTTGTTCAACAAGGGATTCGACTTGTTCAATAAGGCATTCTACTTGTTCGACTTCGTGAAGAAGGTATTCGATTTGTTCAACAAGGAATTCTACTTTGTTAACAAGGCAACCTAACGATTTTGCTCTCTCTCTCTCTCTCTCTCTCTCGTAGAAGTACCTCTATGGGTTAAGTTATGGAATGTCCAAAGTTAATTCTGGACTCAGGCTGGTTTGGGGATCGTTGCTAGTGCTGTGGGGTAGCCCTTGTTTGCTGGGCGTTACAACAAGTGGAAAGCGTATTGATTTTGCACGTGTTTGTGTACTTAAGAAGCTTGTTGACCTGTTTGTATAGCACTTTAATATTCGGTTGCCGTTGAGTGTGGGGGTACATTGGGTGTGGTAACTGTGCGGGGGGAGTACGATTGGAGACCAACCAAATGTCTGAAGTGTGCTTCTTGGAATCATGCGTCGACGGCGTGTCCGATGGACAAAACGCACCGGAAAAACGGCCGGATCCACGGCCGAGGGCTGTTCGGGTGGGTGGCAATAAGCCATGAGTAGAGGGGCGGCAGGTGGGAGCAAAGGGCAAAGCAGCACGGGTGGAATCACATGTTGGGGCTGATAGGGTTCGAGTGGGAAATGGAGGGGCGGTGATTCCTAGCGCACGTGTAGAGTGGAGGCAGGTGGGCGCAAAGGGCAAAGCCGTGAGGGTGGAACCACGGGATGGGGCAGCTAATGGTGGAAAATTGGCCCGGTTAACGGAGTGCGCTGGAGGATCGTCGACATCGTCTCGAACCACAGAGCCACATTCGCGGGTGGTGCCCGTGCATGAGGAGGTTGGGTTGGCCTCTAACTCTTTCGCTATTTTGCACTCGTTACGGGATGAGGATAATGATCCTCCTTTTTCTACGGGCCCTGAAGCAACGGCAGCCCCAACAGGGGGTGATCCATGATCCCTGTAGGTGTGTGGAATGTGCGTGGTTTTAATAAGAGGGACCAGGGAAGGGCGGTGGGGGAGCTAGTGGCTAAACATGTAATTAAATTAGTAGGGCTATTGGAGACGAGAGTTGCTAGTATTAATGCTGCGATGGTGTCGAGCGGCTTAAAGACACAATGGACTTGGTTTTATGACTATGGAGGGGGCCCCGACACGCGGATTTGGGTAGGATGGGATCTCGCATTTCTTCAGATACCAGTTCTTGGGCTTTCGGATCACGCGATACATTGTGAGGTTTTATCTCGTGAGCCACGCGAGACGGTGTTTGTTTCCTTCATCTATGGGAAAAATCGGCGAGAGGAGCGGTAACGCTGTGGGAGGATATTATTGCACGTTCGGAGGAGCGGGCGGAGGTTGCTTGTTGGTATTGGGTGATTTCAATACCATTTTGGAGTTAGGCGAAGCAAGGGGAGGGTCGCCCAATGTCCTTGATGTTGAAGACATGCGAGCATGCCTGGTTACAGCGGATCTTGTCACGTTGCCTTCAACTAGGCACTTTTATACCTGGTATAATCAGCAGAGGGGAGATGCAGGTGTTTGGCGTCGAATTGATCGTATGCTTGGTAACCCGACGTGGTTCTCTAAATATCCGGATATAGCTTATCACGGCTGATCTTCCATCGACATCGGATCGTAGCCCGCTAATTCTTGAGGCACGCGACGATCGTCCCGAAGAGGCCCTTTTTGCTTTGACAATTTCTTGATCAAAGACTCGCAATTTCTTGCACATGTTCAGCAGATATGGCGAATCCCGATTCCGGGATACCCGATGTACACGATGGTACGGCGACTGAAACTGCTGAAGCCTATATTCTGACAGATGCGAAGGGCGAAGGGCGACCTTGCGGCGAATGTTAGTGAGGCAAAGCACTTTCTTGACGTGTGTCAACAGTTTACGATGATGTTCCCGATGGAAAGCCGATTTCATGAGTTGGAGCGGGTGTATTGGGGAGTGTATGCACGGGCTATTGAGATCGAGCATGCCGCCCTATCCCAACGAGCTAAGTTGGCGTGGCTTAAGGATGGGGATCAATGCACTTCTTATTTCTTTAAGAAGGTGGCATTGCGACGTGCAGCTAAGCGTATCTTCTCCCTAGAAGGCGATATGGGCGAGGTTTTAGAGGGGGATGATAGCGTTAGGGCGGAGTTGATTCGGTTTTACCAGGCACTATGGGGACAATCGGCCAGGGATGTCCCTGTTGAGACACAAGAGGTTACACCGTTCGTTGCACGGACATTATCTGATGAGACTGCGGCTGATATGGTTCGAACGGTGGAGGTGTCAGAGATTAAGGAGGCACTTTTCTCGATGGGGGATGAGAACGCGCCTGGACCGGATGGCTATACGGCGGGGTTCTTCAAGGCGGCGTGGAGGGTTATTGGTGATAACTTGATTCAGACAGTCGAAGATTTCTTTTCTTCAGGGCATTTGCTAAAAGGGCTGAATAGTACCCTTATACCCTTATTCCGAAAGGGTGCTTCTCCGAGGAAAGCGTCGGATTTTCGGCTAATTTCGTGTTGTAATGTTATCTTCAAGGTTATCTCGAAGATTATGGGCAATCGACTCAAGCCGTGGCTGGGGAGTTTGGTTCATTCTTTTCAGACGGCCTTTATTCCAAGTCGGAGAATTAGCGATAATATCTTATTAGCACATGAGATTTGTTTGGGGTATTGGTGCAATCGACGTCCCCCTCGTGTAACCTTTAAGGTTGACCTAGCTAAGGCGTATGATAAGGTTGAGTGGAGCTTCGTGATTGCCACGCTTACGGCTATGAAGTTTCATCCAACCTTTGTCCATTGGGTGCAATGTTGTATGACTACGACAGCTTTTTCGATTAATCTCCATGGGTGCCCAGTGCGATACTTCGAGGGGAAGCGTGGTCTACGGCAGGGCAATCCTTTGTCGCCGTAAATCTTTACGCTACTCATGGAGGTGTTGTATGGCATCGTTACACATCGGATCAGCCGCGAGCCTCGATTTCGCTATCATTGGCGGTGCGAGGCCAATCGACTTGCTATGCTCGCTTTTGCAGATGATCTCCTCATGTTCTGTCATGCAGATCTTGTGTCGGCATGGGTGCTCAGGGAAGCCTTGGTGGAGTTTGCGGCGCTTTCTGGTCTTCATCCTAACCCGGCCAAAAGCGAGTGTTTGTCGCCAAGCGGGCGGAGAGTCTTGCAAATGACATGCAAGGCCTCATGGGATTTCTGAGGGGACAGTTGCCTGTTCGTTATTTGGTAGTTCCTATGCTTTATTCTCGCTTGACGTTAGCAGATTGTGTCCCATTGTTGCACAAGGTAGATGCGCGGCTGGGATTGTGGCTCAACAAATCCCTTTCATATGCCTGGCGGGTACAACTAATCAAATCGGTCTTTTCCTCCATGCATGCATATTGGTCGGGGATTTTTCTACTACCAAAGGGGATCATTGCGGCTTTGGAGGCTCGTTCGATTGCGACGGATAACAAGGCCCTCCTTTTGCGTCATCTATGGAGTGTTGTTTCCCGAGAGGAGAGCTCGATCTGGGTGGACTGGTTGTTTCTCAATCGCCTCCGCACCATTTTTGGGTGGTGCGTCCATCACCTAATGATGCTTGGAGCTGGAAGAAGATGCTGAAGCTACGGCCTCTACTTAGGTCTCTCATCTCCTTTCAGATTAGGAATGGTTCTTCCATTTGGTTATGGAAGGACCCCTGGTTATTTCCATTTCCATTGTTGGATCGGTTTCCTCGGGGCCCGTTGATTATGGGTCTACCACAGGATGCTCATCTTAGAGCCGTTATCTCAACACAGGGATGGATGTGGCCTACTCAATCTACTATTGAGTTCATTGAGATTAGTCTACAACTGCCGGAAGTAGACCCATCACGTCCGGACTTAGTGCGGTGGGAAGCCGTTTCAGATGGCCGTTACTCGGCTGCTAAGGTACGAGAAGCCATTCGTTTCAGACGTAAACCGGTCGGTTGGGCTATGCTATTTGGCTGTAGTTTACGAGTCCCACGGTATGAATTCATCCTATGGCTGGCGATCCGGGGGCGTATTTCAACACGTGATTTTGCATGGGTGGAACAACGGGCGGGAACGGATGCATGCATGTTGTGCGATGATAACATACGTGAGACACATAACCATTTACTTTTTGAGTGTAGATTCTCGAGACATTGCTTGGGGCTGTTATGCCGTAAGATTAGATGGAAATGGCCGTTCAGGGAATTCGACTTGTTCAACAAGGCATTCGACTTGTTCAACAACGCATTCTACTTGGTGTACAAGGCAAGACTTGGTCAACAAGGCATGACTTGTTCAACAAGGCATTCGATTTGGTCAACAAGGCATTTGAGGTGTTCGACGAGACATTCTACTTGTTCAAAATGGCATTCGACTTGGTCAACAATGCATTCGACTTGGTCGACAAGGCATTCGACTTTGTCAACAATGCATTTTACTTGGTAAACAAGGCGTGACTTGGTCAACAAGGCATTCGACTTGTTCTACAAGGCATGACTTGGTGTATAAGGCATTTGACTTGTTCAACAAGGCATTCTACTTGTTCAACAAGGCATTCTACTTGTTCAACAAGGCATCGTATGGTCAATTACATTCGACTTTGTCAACAAGGGATTCGACTTGTTCAACAAGGGATTCGACTTGTTCAACAAAGGATTCGACTTGGTCAGTAAGGCATTCTACTTGTTCGACTTGGTGAACAAGACATTCGACTTGTTTAACAAGGCATTCTACTTGATTAACAAAGCATAACTTGGACAACAAGGCATTCGACTTGTTTAAGAAGGCATTCTACTTGTCGAACTTGGTGAAGAAGGTATTCGATTTGTTCAACAAGGCATTCTACTTGGTTAACAAGGCGTTGAAGGTGTGCAACAAGGCATTCGACATAGTTAACAAGGCCTTGAAGTTGTTCAACTAGGCATTCGACTTGTTAAACAAGGCATTCGACTTGTCCAACAAAGCATTCTACTTGTTCGACTTGGTCAACAAGGCATTCGACTTGTTAAACAAGGCATTCGACTTGTCCAACAAAGCATTCTACTTGTTCGACTTGGTCAACAAGGCATTCGACTTGTTCAACAACGCATTCTACTTGGTATACAAGGCAAGACTTGGTCAACAAGGCATTCGACTTAGTTAACAAGGCACTCGACATGTTAAACAAGGCATCCAACTTCGTCAACAAGGCATTTGAGTTGTTCGACAAGGCGTTCTACTTGTTCAAAAGGGCATTCGACATGGTTAACACACAGAGGGACTTCCTGACCATAGTGCCACAAAAGAAAGGCATTCGACTTGGTCAACAAGGCATTCGACTTTGTCAAAAAGGCACTCGACTTTGTCAACAAGGCATTTTACTTGGTAAAAAAGATGTGACTTGGTCAACAAGGCATTCTACTTCGTCAACAACGCATGACTTGGTCAAGAAGGCATTCGACTTGTTCAACAACGCATTCTACTTGTTCAAAAAGGCATTCGACTTTGTCAACAAAACATTCGACATAGTAAACAAGGCATTGAAGTTGTTCAACAATGCATTCGGGTTGTTCAACATGGGATTCGACTTGTTCATTAAGGCATTCTACTTGTCCAACTTGGTGAAGAAGATATTCGATTTGTTCAACAAGGCATTTACTTGGTTAACAAGGCGTTGAAGTGGTTTAACAAGGCATTCGACTTGTTCAATAAGGCATTCTACTTGTTCGACTTGGTGAACAGGCATTCGACTTGTTTAACAAGGCATTCTACTTGATTAACAAGGCATGACTTGGACAACAAGGCATTCGACTTGTTTAAGAAGGCATTTTTTATGTTTTTTTGGATTAATGTCCCTTTATATATATATATGAAAAGAAGAATACAAAAGAGCCCGCAGGAGAAAAACTCATGCCGCATCAACCGATAACATGCTATCGGGTACAACTACGATTTCAACAACGACATCGTCAACTAGCTCCCCCACCGCCCAAAAAACATGTAAAGAGACATTATACTTGTCCAACTTGGTGAAGAAGGTATTCGATTTGTTCAACAAGGCATTCTACTTGGTGAACAAGGCGTTGAAGTTGTTCAACAAGGCATTCGACTTCTTCAACAAGGCATTCAACATAGTTAACAAAGCATTGATGTTGTTCAACTAGGCATTCGACTTGTTAAACAAGGCATTCGACTTGTCCAACAAGGTATTCTACTTGTTCGACTTGGTCAGCAAGGCATTCGACTTGGTAAACAAGGCATTCGACTTGGTCACCAAGGCATTCGACTATTCAACAACGCATTCTACTTGGTATACAAGGCAGGACTTGGTCAACAAGGCATTCGACTTGGTTAACAACGCACTCGACTTGTTAAACAAGGCATCCAACTTCGTCAACAAGGCATTTGAGTTGTTCGACAAGGCGTTCTACTTGTTCAAAAGGGCATTCGACATGGTTAAAAAGGCATTCGACTTGGTCAACAAGGCATTCGACTTTGTCAACAAGGCATTTTACTTGGTAAAAAAGGCGTGACTTGGTCAACAAGGCATTCTACTTCGTCAACAAAGCATGACTTGGTCAATAAGGCATTCGACTTGTTCAACAATGCATTCTCCTTGTTCAACAAGGCATCATATGGACAAAAAGGCATTCGACTTTGTCAACAAGGAAGTGTGACGAGCTACTTTCTCTCTCTAGGGGATTTTTCTCTCATCTCTCTCTAGAGTTCCTTAAAGAATATCATCCATAATATAGTCCAGATTCATTACAAACTACCTCCAAAATCTCTACGGCGTGTTGACGGGCGGCGGAACACGGTGGCGCACCTCCATCGCCGTGATCAGACGGCTTTGGAGGGTTTGATTCTCATTTTTTGAGTTTTGTTTTTACATTTTTTCGACTTTGCTTGACAATGGCATCGACATCCCTCATGTATGGATCGATAATGAGTGGATCTTCTACATCGATGAAGAATTCGGATCCGAAAGATTGTTCACGAGATATTGATTCACTAAGGCAAGAATACCTATCGTTCGCCTCTAGATTTGATGGAGCACGTTTTAATTCTTTGATGGCTAGGATTAATGGCCGCTCTGATGGCGGAACGGAAGACGATCCTCACATTCCCGAAGGGGGCTATAGCGGGGTTAATAGACGGAATGGAGTGACAATACTACAACCACTACGTGGCGCTCGGGTGGGAGCCGAATATCATCGACCGGGAACGCCGCCACCACCTAGCCGGAGAGCCGATCGACGAGGGGACGTGTCGGACATGACAACCAAAATTGCGCAAGATTCATTGTACCTAGACACCCCTGCAATTGCGCAAGATTCATTGCACCTAGACACGCTTGAAATTGCACAAGATTTATTGCACCTAGACACGCTTGCGCAAGATTCGTTGAACCTAGACACGGTTGAGAATGAATTGGAAGAGGCTATTTCGGGAAGAGATCTTGCATATCTGGCTGAAAATGCAAAGGGCCACCCTAGTATGGAAAAGATCTTGCATTATCTTCGTAAAGATTTGGGGCTATCTTTGTGCGATTCTCAATCTGCGGTACCCCAACCACACGCCGTGAATTCCATAGTGACCTCGGCAATGATCACATCGCCAACAATCATCACGCCGGCCATAAAAGCCCCGGTGAACGGTCCACGAGCTGAATCGTTGGCTGCCCCGCCACGACCGAACGAAGTACCAAGGCCGACGTTAAACGAGCCCGACATCGGGATAAATTTGGAGGCTCCGGCGGCGCCTACATCAGCGGGCAATGGTGGGAACACGTCGGGAATCATATCGGCAGTACAACATGGGAATGACACTAGGGTTTCTGAACCCGTTCTGACGCCATCATTTGCAGATATTCTCAAAGGGAGACGTCCATCTCCACCTACCGATACTCGTCGACGGACTGATAGGGTTCACCTCCAGTATACTGCACCTATGCTTGTCAATCGAATGATTGAGGTTCAGCCAACTAAAGAGATAGCGTCGAAGGGCTGCCTTCGATGGGCTAATACAGCGGTCGGATATTTCTTGGGACGCAAACCTTACTTCCCACATGTGGATCGCCATTTCCGCACAAGATGGCCGGGGCTGGTGGAAGTGCGTGCTACCTCGAATGGCTTCTTCAAATTCCATTTCGACTCCACGGCTACGATGGTTGATGCTTTGGAGGGTGGCCCATGGTTATTGTATGGCCAGCCCCTCTTTCTTGAGGAGTGGCGGCAAGGGATGACTTTGGAAAAGCGACCGCATGATGAGGTCCCGACGTGGGTTCGTTTTCGCCACCTCCCATCGGAATACTGGACTCCGGAGGGATTAGGACTCGTGGCCAGCGCGGTTGGTACACCGTTATTTCCCGACGCTTTTACGATCAGCATGGAACGTATCGATTTTGCGTGCGTTTGCATTATGAAGAAGATCGCTGATCCATATGTTGAAGCTTTCAGGGAGAATGTTCCAGGCAACCTCATCATAGATCCTCTCCAGACTCGGCGGGTACGGGAGGCGTGATTCGGCCAACCATCGAGAATAGCATGGTGGTGGTGCCAAGCCCTGCTCAGATGACACCACCTCCTACGAACCCGTTTGACATGCTTCACCTCATTGATGAAGATGGGGACTTCCTACATCCGGGCCCTGATAATGACGCAGCCCTTCATGGGGTTGTCTTATGATACCATTTCGCTGCTGGAATGTACGTGGTCTCAACAAGAGAGACCATGGGAGAGCGGTAGGGGATTTGATTCGTCGTTTTGACCTTAAGCTTGTTGGATTGCTAGAGACACGAGTAACAGTGGCAAACGCTGATTCGATTGCCAACAGTATTAAGCAGTGGACATTGTTCTTCGATTATGATATGGGCCCCGGGAAGCGTATCTGGCTAGGATGGGACGCGCGATATCTTCGTGTTGATGTTATCGGGATGACGACGCAAGCCCTACACTGCAGAGTTCTATCGTTGGCGACTCGTCTGGTTTTCTTTATTACATTCATATATAGGCTCAATCAGCGGGAGGAGCTGCACATTATGGGATGAGTTAGTTACGATCTCCGAAGCTCGCGCGGATGACTCTTGGTTAGTGGTCGGTGATTTCAATGCGATAGTGGAACCTAATGAAGCACGGGGAGGATCTCCACATCCAGCAGACTATCATGATCTGACTCGATGTCTCATCTCGGCTGATCTTCGTAACTTACCATGCTCGGGTCAATATTTCACGTGGTTTAATCAACGACGAGGTGATGTGGGTATTTGGCGCCGTTTGGACAGGATGGTTGCTAACCCGACGTGGTTTGCTAAATTTGGGGATCTTGGATATCGATGTGAACTACCAGCCACTTCTGACCATTCTCCTCTTATTCTGGAGCCGGGGCGATCGACGTTTTCTCGAGGTACGGTGTTTCGATTCGATAATTTTCTCACGTCGGATCCACAGTTTGGCTCTGTCGTAAGCTCAGGGTGGCAGCTTCCTTTTTCGGGATACCCGATGTTTCGGGTCCTTGCACGTCTGAAGGCCCTCAAGCGAGCGTTCAAGGATATGAGGCGTGCTAAAGGAAATCTGGCGCGTAACGTGGTGGAGGCACGAAATTTCCTTGACATTGCCCATGAGTTTGTCTCATTGTACCCGCATGATGATCGTTTTCTGGTACTACAATCTATATGTCGACGTCTCTATGCAGCTGCGGTAGCAATGAAGCAATCGGCCCTAGCACAATGGGCCAAAATGACTTGGCTCAAAGAAGGCGACCGTTGCTCCGCTTTTTTCTTCAAGAAGGTTGCCATACGACGAGTGGCAAACCGTATCTTCTCGCTTGAGGATGATGCTGGGAACTTAATTGAAGGGGAGCCACAAGTAAAGGGCGAGCTTCTTAGACACTACAAGAACCTCTTGGGTACGACCGCTCGGAGCGGCCCGCTGGATCGCTCTGCTATCTATGCGGCCATATCTCGCACATTACCCAATCACGCACCGGGAGATCTACTTCGGCTCATCGACGAAGGTGAGATTAAGCTGGCGCTTTCTTCTATTACGGATGATAAAGCACCGGGTCCGGATGGTTTCACTTCGGCTTTCTATAAAGCCGCTTGGCCTACTATTGGAGGGGACATCATATCTGCTATTCAGGAATTTTTTCGTACAGGCCATCGTCTGAGGGAGCTGAATACTACACTTCTTACATTGATCCCTAAGCGGGACTCCCCACGACGACCTGCTGACTTTCGGCCTATATCGTGCTGTAATGTCTTATACAAGATTATTTCGAAGATCTTGGCTAATCGTCTGAAGACTTATCTCCCAGGCTTAGTGGATGTCTCCCAGACTGCATTTATCCCTGGTCGCAGGATCAGCGATAATATTCTCCTCGCTCAGGAGTTATGCTCTGGTTACCGGAATCAGAGCTTACCGGCACGGGCTACGCTGAAGGTTGACTTGGCAAAGGCATACGATCATGTCGAGTGGGACTTTTTAGTGTGTGTGATGGAGGCCATGGATTTTCCTTCGCGGTTCGTTGCATGGATCCAGGTGTGTTTGACGACTCCTTATTACTCGATCAATATCAATGGTAGAGCGGAGGGGTATTTTCCGGGACAACGGGGTCTTCGTCAGGGCGATCTATATCTCCGTATCTTTTTACGTTGGCCATGGAGGTGCTTCATGGTATTCTTCAGAACAAGATTCTTTCGGAGGGGAGATTTACTTTCTTTTTTTTTTTTTTGGTGTAAGGTCCCTTATATATATATATATGTCGAAAAGGTACATGATGGGTGGGAGTATAACTCCACACAATCAACCAGTAACATGCTACTGGTAACTCCACATAATCAACCACCTCAACCAACTACCATGTCACCTTCCAAAGTCGACGTATAGCCAATCTCTGGAACGCATATTTAGTGGACGTACCACTAATGCGCATGGGTGACCAAGGCGAGCACACAACCAACAAGTCGATCAGGTGTTGTAACGATCCCGTCCTTCCATCGCTTGTTCCGGGCCTGCCATATGTGATAGACCAGCGACGCAAGCACATGCCTGTAAGCTGCATGAAGAAGATGTCGCCCATGCCATTTAGCCGCTGCCCATCGAATCCCCGCTCTCCACTCCCTATATGGCCATGCCGACCGAATACGTCTCCTCGGTAGGCACTGGCACTGGCGTGAATACAAACAATCGAAGAATAGGTGCTGGGCAGTCTCAAAATGCAGCTCGTCACAGAGGACCCACGCCGGCGTTCCTGCCCTCTGAGCTACCCAAGGCTTATCTCTAGTCGACAGCCGATCCTGTATGCCTAGCCAGAGAATGAACTCATGGCGTGGAATCTTCAACGGCCCTCCAAATAATGTAGTCCACTCAATGGGTTCCCTCCTAAGCCGAATCGCATCCCTCGCTGATGTGGCCGTCATGATCCCCGTCGATGAGCGTGTCCAAATCACCCCATCCTGATCTTCACGAATGACCTGAGGAAGGAGGCGACTGATCTCAATATACTCGCCGATCCTTGCCCTGGCCAGTTCCAGTCGTGGTTCGTAATATCCTCGCTCAGGCGTGAATCAGCAGGTAGACCCATCGCAATAGGCCCTCGAGGAAACCTCTCCAGTAACGGTGTATTCAACAGCCAAGGGTCCTTCCATAGCCATATAGTCGAGCCATCAGCTACCTTAAATGTAATAAGTGAACGTACCAATGGTCTCAGCTGCATCAGGTTCCGCCAGCTCCACGCATCATTCGGTGAGATCGAGAGATCCCACATCGATCGAGAATGTAGGCGCGTTCTGTATAGCCACTCCACCCAAATCGATTCAGGATATCTTGTGAGCACGCTCCACAATTGCTTCATGAGAAGCACCCTGTTGTCAACCCCAATGGATCGAAGGCCCATTCCCCCCTCACACACTGGGAGACATAGGACATCCCACGCCACCTTTGCCGGCGATCCCCCCCATAGGAACTTCCTAAATCGCGTCTCCAAAGCTCGGACAACACCCTTAGGAAGCAAGAAAACCCCCGACCAGTAAGCATGTAGAGCCTGAAGCACCGATTTAATCAGCTGGAGTCGGCCGGCGTACGACAGCGACCTATTAAGCAATGAGCCTATGCGCTGATCTACGCGATGTAATAACGGTGCACAGTCAGCAATCGACAGGCGTGTGGTAATAAGCGGTACCCCCAGGTAACGGACTGGAAGATATCCCACTCTATAACCCATCAGTGTCTGAATCTGCAATGTCAGGCCTTCCGCCCGTCTTGACAAATACATTTCGCTCTGTCCGGGTTTGGGAACAACCCTGACAGAGCCGCAAAGCGCCCAAGCGCGTCCTTCAGCACACCAATCGATACTATATTCGCATGACTGAAGAGCAGCAGATCGTCCGCAAAAGTCAGAGAGGCCAAGCGCATCGCGTCACATCGCTAGTGGTAAGTAAACCTCGGTTCCTCAGAAATACATAAGGTGATCATCCCATGCAGCACCTCCATAATCAGAGTAAAGAGATAGGGCAATATGGGATCTCCCTGCCGAATTCCCCTCTTCCCCTCAAAGAATCCAACCACCTGCCCATTCAGGTTCAGCGAGAACGCCGTCGTCGTCATACAAGCCCGAATCCACCCTATGAAAGTTGGGTGAAACCTCATAGCCTCAAGCACGACAATTAAGAACGTCCACTCCACCTTGTCGTAAGCTTTAGCTAGATCAATCTTGAACATAGCTCGCGGCGGCCTTCCCTTCGACTTATAACCCAAACATAACTCCTGTGCCAACAGGATATTATCGCTGATGCGCCTACCAGGTATAAACGCCGTCTGCGTCCCATGCACCAACCCAGACAGAAACGGCTTGAGTCTGTTCGCCAAGATCTTAGAGATAACCTTGTACAGCACATTACAGCATGAAATGGGTCTAAACTCCGTGGCCCTGCGAGGCGTCTCGATCTTCGGGATCATCGTGATAAGGGTACTATTCAGCCCCTTTAGAAGTTTGCCCATCCTAAAGAAATCCTGTACAGCGCTCACCACTTCCTCACCCACTGTTCCCCAAGCCGCCTTGAAAAAGGCAACCGTATACCCATCCGGTCCAGGCGCCTTCTCATCCCCCATAGAAAAAAGCGCCTCTCGTACTTCCCTTCCATCCACTGGGCTGATCATAGATTGCGCATCCGCTGGGGAAAGCGTGCGCGTAACAGCCCCTTCCACTTCCGCAACTGCTATCGGCGTCGAGTGGACAGAGTGGCCTAACAGCTCCTGGTAGAACCCAATCAGTTCCCCCTCGATTTGGTGCGGTTCTTCCAACAATACCCCCGTCGCATCTTCCAGAGCAACGATACGATTAGTAGCTCGCCGCATGGCCACCCTACGAAAGAAATACGAAGAACATTGGTCACCATCCTTCAGCCAAGCGAGCTTCGCCCGTTGCGACAGCGCCGTGTGTTCCATCTCCACTGCTTTAGAATACAGCGAACGGCACAGCCGCTCTAGATCGTAAAAAAGGCCCTCCAGTGGATAGCGTGATGAGAACTCCTGTGCAAGATCCAGGAATCGCTTCGCCTCAATGACATTCGCAGCTAAATCCCCTTTGGCCCTCCTCATCTGTTGGAAAATCGGTTTCAACAGCTTCAACCGTTGCACAACCACGAACATAGGAAACCCATGAAGCGGTATACCCCAAATGCGCTGTACCTGCTCCAAAAAAGCATCATCCTTTATCAAGAAATTCTCAAATCGAAACGCCCCCTTGCGCTGGCGGTGCGCGACGGATCCCAATAGAATGAGCGAGTGATCTGAGGAAGACGGAAGCCCGCATCGACAGATCAAGTCAGGAAACCGGGCAAACCACTGGGGGTTTGGCCACTATACGATCGAGCCTCCTCGAAATGCCTGCCACATTCTTCTGCTGGTTGTACCACGTAAACATCTGCCCCGTCGTTGGTACCGTCACAAGATCCGCCCCAACTAGGCAAGATTGAAACTCCTCCATATCCTGCGTAGCTGGCGCTCCCCCTCGTCCCTCACCCGTGTGCAATATAGCATTGAAGTCCCCCAGGACCATCCATGCATCTGCCACACGAGTTTGGGACACAGTAATCAATTCCTCCCACAAAGGAAGTCGTTCATCCCTCCTAGACTTCCCATACACAAAGAGACAAAGACCGGGTCAGTCGTACCTGGCAATGTCACCCTACAATGAAACTACTTGGGTCGAGAACTCCAGGATGTCCACAGTCACAACCAACGGGTCCCATCCTAGCCAAATCCTCGTAGCCGGGCCCTCATCGTAGTCGAAAAACCATCTCCAATGTGAGCGAATGCGACTCGACACAATCCCCGCATTAGAGACTGTCACTCGGGTCTCCAACAGCCCAATCAACTCAACCGCTCAAGCGATATCAAATCCCCCACCGCCCTCCTGTGGTCTTGCTTATTAAGACCACGTACATTCCATGCACCCAATGCTAACATAAATGCACCCCATTATGGGCTGCATTTGCTTCAGGGCCCAGTTGAGATGTGATATCGTCCGTTTCGCCAGTCCTGTCGCTTAACACTTCAAATCGATTACGCCCCTCGGCTTTAGGGGCCAAGGGGCCCCCCTGGCGCACTGGCTCTGGGCTGCGCCGTGATAAACTGATCTCCCCATGGGCACATTCCCCTCGCGTAGTCACTATATGAGGCCCAGCAGCCGGTGAAGTCACCACCCTAATGGCCTTCCCTTTCACACCAACCTGACTCCACTCCTCATGGATCCGCCTTCATGCAGGAACGTACCCACGACCCCCTCCATTCCGTCTTGCCCCATGATTGTGCTGGCGGCCCTTTGGAGGCGGGTTATGTCGTTGTCTGTTCGACCTTGTTTGAGCCTCACCTGGTCGATGTACCACGATCAACCTCTGTGGAATTTGACCCTGATGTGCAGCCCGCCGATCTTGTTCGGACATTGGGCCTCCTTATGGCCCCACGATTTGCATGTAAGACACTGGGTTGGCCTCCATTCGTACTCTACCCGAATGGGAATAAGCTCATCAATCCCACCCCCATCATTTGGTGGCATTCGTATATTAAACTCCTCGACAAACGGATCGTCCAGCTTCTTCAGATGCGCGCGTAATCAATTCTGTCACCCCTCGTCGTTACGCCGTCCGCATACAGTGGCCGACCAACGACGCTCGCTACTACCCCAGGCCTTCTTGTGTCCACAGTTCGCATGGAACGTTCCAGAACTTTACCCATAACGGTATCTCGACAACCTCCTTACGTACGAAGGACATCCTAGGCTTCCATGGCTCCAATAATAGGGGCTGACCTTGCATCAGCCACGGGCCCCCTTCCAGAGCCGCCTCTAAGGCTTTCTCAGTCTCAAATCTGAACATAAAAAACCCATTAATGGTGGAGCGAACGTCCTCCAACCCGTGCCATAACGACCGGACGTATCGTTCCACAAAGGGAAAATACGACTTCTTCCCCAAGAAGTAACCCACCAACGAATGTTTCCATCGATCAGCCCCACTCCGCCGCACCTCTCTCGACGGTCGCGCCTCGGCCAGCCCTTCAACAATAGTGTGTGGCGTGTATCCTAACTTCATTCCCCGACCCTCAGATACGATGCGTTGCGGCACCCTATGGACGCCCTTTACCGCAGCTGAATACGAGAATTCACTCGGAGGGCCCAGCCGTGCAAAAACTGGCCCCCGTTGGTCGGGCCTGTTGAGGGGCCCATCACCTCCCCCGCCGTCCCCATCAGGGCCGGGCATCCCAGTCTGCCTTATTATCTCAGACACCATAGGCTGATCCGTCGGCAACGATATCAGCGTAGCTTGAGTCGTGGAAATTGTTGGTGCGGATGAAGCTGTATTCAGCTCTTCAGTAGTTGTAACCCGAATCTTCACGATGGGTTGAGAGTCAACCCTACTTTGAACCGCATCCTTTCCAGACGAAGCAGACACATCTCTATCGTCGACTTGAATCTCCTCATCGACCTGCTCCTCATCCGACGGCGATCCCATATTCACAAACCGCCGGGCTGTCATACGCGTAGGTGGTGGAGTATCTGGTCGCCCCCATCTTTGCTTGCGGCTAGGATGGCACAGAATTCCTTTGAGCGGAACAGTTACGCCTGCACGCGCAGTTGGAGAACCATGCAAAACCCTAGGCCCAATCTGATCCCCCACCTTATTCGGGCCAGATCTCATTGTCCGATCCTCGGCGACGCTCACCGCGTCGTTGCGCTGAGTCCGCACATCAGACCAATCGCTCACCCTAGCAAATCCAACCGCCCCCATAGGCTCCATCCTGACTCCATCAGATCGCCCACCATCACCAGATCTCGCCCCTTCAGCCCCATGAATCTTGCTCTGCAGCGCGCGGAAACGTTCCCTATCAAAACATGCCGCAAAATCGGGATAAGCCGCGGTAAGGGCATCCAAATCAGGCAGGACTTGACCAGCCCTAGGATCTGTCAACAGATCGGCATCATCCGCCGTCGTCCTGTATTGATTCACGATCAAGGCGGCTGGCTGCACTCCTAATCCGTGATCATTGATCAAATCCCTATCCCCCATTGCCCCTATCGGCGCCGCATCCTGGGTGGATGATGCCCCGACTTCAGCCGTGCCATCCATCATCGTCAGCACCTTGTTGTACCAAGAATCCCGATCAGATTCCCAAAACCCCATCGCCGATCAGATCAGAACTGCCCACCAGCCAGCCTTCACCCTAGGGTTTAGGCCGGAAACAACGGTGAAGGATCGTTGAAGACGCGCCTCTCTCTTTTACGACGTAGAATATCGCTTCAAAAGCCCTCCAAGCGCCGTCTGCTCCCGGCGATGGAGGCCACTGATCGCCCTCAGACGGTAGTCAAGGCGGACGGATGATGGTGGTATAACGGTTGTGCGGTGGTGGAGGTTTGGTCGACGACAATTTTGTTAGGGTTTGGTAGAGAGAAAAATGAGATTTACTTTCCATTGGAGATGCGAGCCTTCCCGTTTTTTCATGCTGACATTTGCCGATGATCTTCTTCTTTTCAGTCACGCGGACACTGAATCCATCCAGACTTTCCGAGTGGGGTTGGATGAATTTGCGATACTTTCGGGGTTAAGGGCTAACCTTGGAAAGAACGAGATGTTTCTTTCCAAACGGGCGAGCGGCTGCCAACCCTTATTATCTATTATGGGTTTTCCTTTAGGCAATTTACCAGTGAGGTATTTGGGTGTCCCGTTACTTACATGACGACTGACTATTCTAGACTGTAATCCACATCTACAGCGCATTGACCAACGCTTAGGCTCTTGGCTCAATCGCTCTCTTTCATATGCTGGGAGGGTACAGCTGATCCGTTCAGTCCTTGCTGCGCTGCATGGGTATTGGTCCGGGGTGTTCATCCTGCTCAAAGGCGTTATTAGAGTGATTGAGCAACGATTCAGATCGTTCCTCTGGGCGGGTTCTGCTGCCAAGGTTGCTTGGGATGATGTATGTTTCCCGGTGGATGAGGGTGGTTTGGGCATTCGCTCGCTTGTGGACGATAACAAGGCCCTTCTTCTTAAGCACCTATGGAGTATTGAGCAAGGATCCCAATTCTATTTGGGTATCGTGGCTTCTCCAGACGCGACTGCAAAATCGCTCGTTGTGGACTATATCGGGAACCGCCCAATCGGCGTGGAGTTGGAGGAAACTCTTACAACTTCGCCCTATGCTTCGATCGAAGGTTAGTATCCGTATTGGTAATGGCGAAACTATTTGGTTGTGGCAGGACCCATGGATCGATGATAGGCCGCTTCTGGAACGATTTCCACGGGGACTGATGATTATGGGCCTTTCTGATGATTCACGGTTGAGTCGAGTCATTGCTAGTGACGGTTGGAGGTGGCCAACGACTTCCTCGATGGAATTTCTGATGATTGAACTCATGCTCCCGGACGTTCACCCATTGGAAGCTGACTCTTACCGATGGCTACCGTCTCCCACATGACTTTTCACCACTGCTTCTGCTCGGGATGCGTTCGGGCAGAAACGCTCGCCGGTTCATTGGGCAGCCCTATTTGGGGGGGTGCTTAGGGTTCCAAGTTATGAATTCATCTTATGGCTTGCTATTCGTGAAAGCCTAGCTACCAGAGATAAGCCTTGAGTTGCACCCAAGGCCACGTCGAGTGCTTGTTTATTGTGTGACGCGGATGAGATGGAGACGATCAATCACCTTTTCTTTGATTGCCCATACACATCTCGATGCTTACGACTTCTTCGGCGGCAGATTCGGTTTATCTGGCCTTACCGCGATTGGCAGCAAGGGATTAGGTGGGCTGGCCTGCGGTGGAAAGGTATGCACCTCCAGCATCTGGCATATCGACATGTTCTGGCTTCGACAATTCACCACATCTGGACTGAGCGAAACCACCGTTGGACTGATGGCAGACAGCAGCATCCCCAGCAGCTCGTTGAGGATATTGTGAGGGTATTGCTTATGCACCTATCATTACTACCGTGTCGATATGAGCTACAATATTGTGCCCTGCGTCGCCTGTGGCACATTGCTTGGTAGATGTATGAACTTATTTATGGTAGTTTATTTGGTGGATAGAGGTTATATCCATCTTGTACACAGTGGCATGTCACTGGTCTTTGCGACATGAATCATATCATGTGCGCTTTACTGTCCTTTATTTCATTTATTTAGTGAACGTTCCCCAAAAAAAAAGACTTTGTCAACAAGGCATTCGACATAGTTAACAAGGCACTGAAGTTGTTCAGCAAGGCATTTGACTTGTTCAACAAGGCATTCGACTTGGTCACGAGGCATTCGACTTGGTCAACAATGCATTCAACTTGGTCAACAAGGCATTCTACTTCGTAAACAAAGCATGACTTGGTCAACAAGGCATTCGACTTGTTCAACAACGCATTCCACTTGTTCAACAAGGCATCATATGGTCAACAAGGCATTCGACTTTCTCAACAAGGCATTCGACATAGTTAACAAGGAATTGAAGTTATTCAACAAGGCATTCGGGGTGTTCAACATGGGATTCGACTTGTTCGTTAAGGCATTCTACTTGTCCAACTTGGGGAAGAAGGTATTCGATTTGTTCAACAAGGCATTCTACTAGGTTAACAAGGTGTTGAAGTTGTTCAACAACGCATTCGACTTGTTCAACAAGGCATTTTACTTTTGGTCAATAAGGCATTCAACTTGTTCAACAACGCATTCTACTCGTTCAACAAGGCATTCGACTTTGTCAACAAGGCATTCGACATAGTTAACAAGGCATTGAAGTTGTTCAACAAGGCATTCGACTTGTCCAACAAGGCATTCTACTTGTTCGTCGTGGTCAACAAGGCATTCGACTTGTTCAACAATGCATTTTACTTGGTTTACAAGGCAAGATTTGTTCAACAAGGCATTCGACTTGGTTAAAATTGCATTTGACATGGTAAACAATGCATTCGACTTGTTAAACAAGGCATCTGACTTGGTCAACAAGGCATTTGAGTTGTTCGACGAGGCCTTCTACTTGTTCAAAAGGGCATTCGACTTGGTCAACAAGGCATTCGACTTGGTCAACAATGCATTCTACTTGGTCAATAAGGCATTCTACTTTGTCAACAAAGCATGACTTGGTCAATAATGCATTCGTCAACAAGGCATTCTACTTATTCAACAAGGCATCATATGGTCAACAAGGTATTCGACTTTGTCAACAAGGCATTCAACATAGTTAACAAGGCATTGAAGTTGTTTCAACAAGCATTCGACTTGTTCAACATGGGATTCGACTTGTTCATTAAGGCATTCTACTTGTCCAACTTGGTGAAGAAGGTATTCGATTTGTTCAACAAGGATTTATATTGTTAACAAGGCATTGAAGTTGGTTAACAAGGCATTCGACTTGTTCAACATGGGATTCGACTTGTTCAATAAGGCATTCTACTTGTTCGACTTGGTGAACAAGGCATTCGACTTGTTTAACAAGGCATTCTACTTGATTAACAAGGCATGACTTGGACAACAAGGCATTCGACTTGTTTAAGAAGGCATTCTACTTGGTCAACAAGGCATGACTGTTCAACAAGGCATTCGACTTGTTCAACAAGGCATTCGACTTTGTCAACAAGGCATTCAACATAGTTAACAGCGCATTGAAGTTGTTCAACAAGGCATTCCACTTGTTCAACAAGGCATTCTACTTGTTCGACTTGGTCAACAAGGCATTCGACTTGTTCAACAACGCCTTCTACTTGGTATACAAGGCAAGACTTGTTCAACAAGGCATTCGACTTGGTAAACAAGGCATTTGACTTGGTTAGAAAATACATTTGACTTGGTAAACAAGGCATTTGACTTGTTAAACAAGGCATCCGACTTGGTCACCAAGGCATTTGAGTTTTTTGACGACGCCTTCTACTTGATCAAGAGGGCATTCGACTTGGTCAACAATGCATTCGACTTGGTCAACAAGGCATTCTACTTCGTCAACAAAGCATGACTTGGTCAATAAGGCATTCTACTTGTTCAACATGGCATTCTACTTGTTCAACAAGGCATCATATGGTCAACAAGGCATTCGACATAGTTAACAAGGCACTGAAGTTGTTCAGCAAGGCATTTGACTTGTTCAACAAGGCATTCGACTTGGTCAACGAGGCATTCGACTTGGTCAACAATGCATTCAACTTGGTCAACAAGGCATTCTACTTCGTAAACAAAGCATGACTTGGTCAACAAGGCATTCGACTTGTTCAACAACGCATTCAACTCGTTCAACAAGGCATTCGACTTTGTCAACAAGGCATTCGACATAGTTAACAAGGCATTGAAGTTGTTCAACAAGGCATTCGACTTGTCCAACAAGGCATTCTACTTGTTCGACGTGGTCAACAAGGCATTCGACTTGTTCAACAATGCATTTTACTTGGTTTACAAGGCAAGATTTGTTCAACAAGGCATTCGACTTGGTTAAAATTGCATTTGACATGGTAAACAATGCATTCGACTTGTTAAACAAGGCATCTGACTTGGTCCACAAGGCATTTGAGTTGTTCGACGAGGCCTTCTACTTGTTCAAAAGGGCATTCGACTTGGTCAACAAGGCATTCGACTTGGTCAACAATGCATTCTACTTGGTCAATAAGGCATTCTACTTTGTCAACAAAGCATGACTTGGTCAATAATGCATTCGTCAACAAGGCATTCTACTTATTCAACAAGGCATCATATGGTCAACAAGGTATTCGACTTTGTCAACAAGGCATTCAACATAGTTAACAAGGCATTGAAGTTGTTTCAACAAGCATTCGACTTGTTCAACATGGGATTCGACTTGTTCATTAAGGCATTCTACTTGTCCAACTTGGTGAAGAAGGTATTCGATTTGTTCAACAAGGATTTATATTGTTAACAAGGCATTGAAGTTGGTTAACAAGGCATTCGACTTGTTCAACATGGGATTCGACTTGTTCAATAAGGCATTCTACTTGTTCGACTTGGTGAACAAGGCATTCGACTTGTTTAACAAGGCATTCTACTTGATTAACAAGGCATGACTTGGACAACAAGGCATTCGACTTGTTTAAGAAGGCATTCTACTTGGTCAACAAGGCATGACTGTTCAACAAGGCATTCGACTTGTTCAACAAGGCATTCGACTTTGTCCACAAGGCATTCAACATAGTTAACAGCGCATTGAAGTTGTTCAACAAGGCATTCCACTTGTTCAACAAGGCATTCTACTTGTTCGACTTGGTCAACAAGGCATTCGACTTGTTCAACAACGCCTTCTACTTGGTATACAAGGCAAGACTTGTTCAACAAGGCATTCGACTTGGTAAACAAGGCATTTGACTTGGTTAGAAAATACATTTGACTTGGTAAACAAGGCATTTGACTTGTTAAACAAGGCATCCGACTTGGTCAACAAGGCATTTGAGTTTTTTGACGACGCCTTCTACTTGATCAAGAGGGCATTCGACTTGGTCAACAATGCATTCGACTTGGTCAACAAGGCATTCTACTTCGTCAACAAAGCATGACTTGGTCAATAAGGCATTCTACTTGTTCAACATGGCATTCTACTTGTTCAACAAGGCATCATATGGTCAACAAGGCATTCGACATAGTTAACAAGGCACTGAAGTTGTTCAGCAAGGCATTTGACTTGTTCAACAAGGCATTCGACTTGGTCAACAAGGCATTCGACTTGGTCAACAATGCATTCAACTTGGTCAACAAGGCATTCTACTTCGTAAACAAAGCATGACTTGGTCAACAAGGCATTCGACTTGTTCAACAACGCATTCCACTTGTTCAACAAGGCATCATATGGTCAACAAGGCATTCGACTTTGTCAACAAGGCATTCGACATAGTTAACAAGGAATTGAAGTTATTCAACAAGGCATTCGGGGTGTTCAACATGGGATTCGACTTGTTCGTTAAGGCATTCTACTTGTCCAACTTGGGGAAGAAGGTATTCGATTTGTTCAACAAGGCATTCTACTAGGTTAACAAGGTGTTGAAGTTGTTCAACAATGCATTCGACTTGTTCAACAAGGCATTTTACTTTTGGTCAATAAGGCATTCAACTTGTTCAACAACGCATTCTACTCGTTCAACAAGGCATTCGACTTTGTCAACAAGGCATTCGACATAGTTAACAAGGCATTGAAGTTGTTCAACAAGGCATTCGACTTGTCCAACAAGGCATTCTACTTGTTCGACGTGGTCAACAAGGCATTCGACTTGTTCAACAATGCATTTTACTTGGTTTACAAGGCAAGATTTGTTCAACAAGGCATTCGACTTGGTTAAAATTGCATTTGACATGGTAAACAATGCATTCGACTTGTTAAACAAGGCATCTGACTTGGTCGACAAGGCATTTGAGTTGTTCGACGAGGCCTTCTACTTGTTCAAAAGGGCATTCGACTTGGTCAACAAGGCATTCGACTTGGTCAACAATGCATTTTACTTGGTCAATAAGGCATTCTACTTCGTCAACAAAGCATGACTTGGTCAATAATGCATTCGTCAACAAGGCATTCTACTTATTCAACAAGGCATCATATGGTCAACAAGGTATTCGACTTTGTCAACAAGGCATTCAACATAGTTAACAAGGCATTGAAGTTGTTTCAACAAGCATTCGACTTGTTCAACATGGGATTCGACTTGTTCATTAAGGCATTCTACTTGTCCAACTTGGTGAAGAAGGTATTCGATTTGTTCAACAAGGATTTATATTGTTAACAAGGCATTGAAGTTGGTTAACAAGGCATTCGACTTGTTCAACATGGGATTCGACTTGTTCAATAAGGCATTCTACTTGTTCGACTTGGTGAACAAGGCATTCGACTTGATTAACAAGGCATGACTTGGACAACAAGGCATTCGACTTGTTTAAGAAGGCATTCTACTTGGTCAACAAGGCATGACTGTTCAACAAGGCATTCGACTTGTTCAACAAGGCATTCGACTTTGTCAACAAGGCATTCAACATAGTTAACAGCGCATTGAAGTTGTTCAACAAGGCATTCCACTAGTTCAACAAGGCATTCTACTTGTTCGACTTGGTCAACAAGGCATTCAACTTGTTCAACAACGCCTTCTACTTGGTATACAAGGCAAGACTTGTTCAACAAGGCATTCGACTTGGTAAACAAGGCATTTGACTTGGTTAGAAAATACATTTGACTTGGTAAACAAGGGATTTGACTTGTTAAACAATGCATTCGACTTGTTAAACAAGGCATCTGACTTGGTCAACAAGGCATTTGAGTTGTTCGACGAGGCCTTCTACTTGTTCAAAAGGGCATTCGACTTGGTCAACAAGGCATTCGACTTGGTCAACAATGCATTCTACTTGGTCAATAAGGCATTCTACTTCGTCAACAAAGCATGACTTGGTCAATAATGCATTCGTCAACAAGGCATTCTACTTATTCAACAAGGCATCATATGGTCAAAAAGGTATTCGACTTTGTCAACAAGGCATTCAACATAGTTAACAAGGCATTGAAGTTGTTTCAACAAGCATTCGACTTGTTCAACATGGGATTCGACTTGTTCATTAAGGCATTCTACTTGTCCAACTTGGTGAAGAAGGTATTCGATTTGTTCAACAAGGATTTATATTGTTAACAAGGCATTGAAGTTGGTTAACAAGGCATTCGACTTGTTCAACATGGGATTCGACTTGTTCAATAAGGCATTCTACTTGTTCGACTTGGTGAACAAGGCATTCGACTTGTTTAACAAGGCATTCTACTTGATTAACAAGGCATGACTTGGACAACAAGGCATTCGACTTGTTTAAGAAGGCATTCTACTTGGTCAACAAGGCATGACTGTTCAACAAGGCATTCGACTTGTTCAACAAGGCATTCGACTTTGTCAACAAGGCATTCAACATAGTTAACAGCGCATTGAAGTTGTTCAACAAGGCATTCCACTTGTTCAACAAGGCATTCTACTTGTTCGACTTGGTCAACAAGGCATTCGACTTGTTCAACAACGCCTTCTACTTGGTATACAAGGCAAGACTTGTTCAACAAGGCATTCGACTTGGTAAACAAGGCATTTGACTTGGTTAGAAAATACATTTGACTTGGTAAACAAGGCATTTGACTTGTTAAACAATGCATTCGACTTGTTAAACAAGGCATCTGACTTGGTCAACAAGGCATTTGAGTTGTTCGACGAGGCCTTCTACTTGTTCAAAAGGGCATTCGACTTGGTCAACAAGGCATTCGACTTGGTCAACAATGCATTCTACTTGGTCAATAAGGCATTCTACTTTGTCAACAAAGCATGACTTGGTCAATAATGCATTCGTCAACAAGGCATTCTACTTATTCAACAAGGCATCATATGGTCAACAAGCTATTCGACTTTGTCAACAAGGCATTCAACATAGTTAACAAGGCATTGAAGTTGTTTCAACAAGCATTCGACTTGTTCAACATGGGATTCGACTTGTTCATTAAGGCATTCTACTTGTCCAACTTGGTGAAGAAGGTATTCGATTTGTTCAACAAGGATTTATATTGTTAACAAGGCATTGAAGTTGGTTAACAAGGCATTCGACTTGTTCAACATGGGATTCGACTTGTTCAATAAGGCATTCTACTTGTTCGACTTGGTGAACAAGGCATTCGACTTGTTTAACAAGGCATTCTACTTGATTAACAAGGCATGACTTGGACAACAAGGCATTCGACTTGTTTAAGAAGGCATTCTACTTGGTCAACAAGGCATGACTGTTCAACAAGGCATTCGACTTGTTCAACAAGGCATTCGACTTTGTCAACAAGGCATTCAACATAGTTAACAGCGCATTGAAGTTGTTCAACAAGGCATTCCACTAGTTCAACAAGGCATTCTACTTGTTCGACTTGGTCAACAAGGCATTCAACTTGTTCAACAACGCCTTCTACTTGGTATACAAGGCAAGACTTGTTCAACAAGGCATTCGACTTGGTAAACAAGGCATTTGACTTGGTTAGAAAATACATTTGACTTGGTAAACAAGGGATTTGACTTGTTAAACAATGCATTCGACTTGTTAAACAAGGCATCTGACTTGGTCAACAAGGCATTTGAGTTGTTCGACGAGGCCTTCTACTTGTTCAAAAGGGCATTCGACTTGGTCAACAAGGCATTCGACTTGGTCAACAATGCATTCTACTTGGTCAATAAGGCATTCTACTTCGTCAACAAAGCATGACTTGGTCAATAATGCATTCGTCAACAAGGCATTCTACTTATTCAACAAGGCATCATATGGTCAAAAAGGTATTCGACTTTGTCAACAAGGCATTCAACATAGTTAACAAGGCATTGAAGTTGTTTCAACAAGCATTCGACTTGTTCAACATGGGATTCGACTTGTTCATTAAGGCATTCTACTTGTCCAACTTGGTGAAGAAGGTATTCGATTTGTTCAACAAGGATTTATATTGTTAACAAGGCATTGAAGTTGGTTAACAAGGCATTCGACTTGTTCAACATGGGATTCGACTTGTTCAATAAGGCATTCTACTTGTTCGACTTGGTGAACAAGGCATTCGACTTGTTTAACAAGGCATTCTACTTGATTAACAAGGCATGA
Source organism: Linderniella brevidens (assembly GCA_004919715.1). Taxonomy (NCBI): domain Eukaryota; kingdom Viridiplantae; phylum Streptophyta; class Magnoliopsida; order Lamiales; family Linderniaceae; genus Linderniella; species Linderniella brevidens. The sequence goes on along the minus strand of SWDC01000156.1, from coordinate 11,088,914 downwards.
CTTGGACAACAAGGCATTCGACTTGTTTAAGAAGGCATTCTACTTGGTCAACAAGGCATGACTGTTCAACAAGGCATTCGACTTGTTCAACAAGGCATTCGACTTTGTCAACAAGGCATTCAACATAGTTAACAGCGCATTGAAGTTGTTCAACAAGGCATTCCACTTGTTCAACAAGGCATTCTACTTGTTCGACTTGGTCAACAAGGCATTCGACTTGTTCAACAACGCCTTCTACTTGGTATACAAGGCAAGACTTGTTCAACAAGGCATTCGACTTGGTAAACAAGGCATTTGACTTGGTTAGAAAATACATTTGACTTGGTAAACAAGGCATTTGACTTGTTAAACAATGCATTCGACTTGTTAAACAAGGCATCTGACTTGGTCAACAAGGCATTTGAGTTGTTCGACGAGGCCTTCTACTTGTTCAAAAGGGCATTCGACTTGGTCAACAAGGCATTCGACTTGGTCAACAATGCATTCTACTTGGTCAATAAGGCATTCTACTTTGTCAACAAAGCATGACTTGGTCAATAATGCATTCGTCAACAAGGCATTCTACTTATTCAACAAGGCATCATATGGTCAACAAGCTATTCGACTTTGTCAACAAGGCATTCAACATAGTTAACAAGGCATTGAAGTTGTTTCAACAAGCATTCGACTTGTTCAACATGGGATTCGACTTGTTCATTAAGGCATTCTACTTGTCCAACTTGGTGAAGAAGGTATTCGATTTGTTCAACAAGGATTTATATTGTTAACAAGGCATTGAAGTTGGTTAACAAGGCATTCGACTTGTTCAACATGGGATTCGACTTGTTCAATAAGGCATTCTACTTGTTCAACTTGGTGAACAAGGCATTCGACTTGTTTAACAAGGCATTCTACTTGATTAACAAGGCATGACTTGGACAACAAGGCATTCGACTTGTTTAAGAAGGCATTCTACTTGGTCAACAAGGCATGACTGTTCAACAAGGCATTCGACTTGTTCAACAAGGCATTCGACTTTGTCAACAAGGCATTCAACATAGTTAACAGCGCATTGAAGTTGTTCAACAAGGCATTCCACTTGTTCAACAAGGCATTCTACTTGTTCGACTTGGTCAACAAGGCATTCGACTTGTTCAACAACGCCTTCTACTTGGTATACAAGGCAAGACTTGTTCAACAAGGCATTCGACTTGGTAAACAAGGCATTTGACTTGGTTAGAAAATACATTTGACTTGGTAAACAAGGCATTTGACTTGTTAAACAAGGCATTCGACTTGGTCAACAATGCATTTGACTTGGTCAACAATGCATTCGACTTGGTCAACAAGGCATTCTACTTCGTCAACAAAGCATGACTTGGTCAATAAGGCATTCTACTTGTTCAACATGGCATTCTACTTGTTCAACAAGGCATCATATGGTCAACAAGGCATTCGACATAGTTAACAAGGCACTGAAGTTGTTCAGCAAGGCATTCGACTTGTTCAACAAGGCATTCGACTTGGTCAACAAGGCATTCGACTTGGTCAACAAGACATTCGACTTGGCCAACAAGGCATTCTACTTCGTAAACAAAGCATGACTTGGTCAACAAGGCATTCGATTTGTTCAAGAACGCATTCTACTTGTTCAACAAGGCATCATATGGTTAACAAGGCATTCGACTTTGTCAACAAGGCATTCGACATAGTTAACAAGGAATTGAAGTTATTCAACAAGGCATTCGGGGTGTTCAACATGGGATTCGACTTGTTCGTTAAGGCATTCTACTTGTCCAACTTGGTGAAGAAGGTATTCGATTTGTTCAACAAGGCATTCTACTTGGTTAAAAAGGTGTTGAAGTTGTTCAACAAGGCATTCGACTTGTTCAACAAGGGATTCGACTTGTTCAATAAGGCATTCTACTTGTTCAACTTGGTGAAGAAGGCATTCGATTTGTTCAACAAGGCATTCTAGTTGATTAACAAGGCATGACTTGGACAACAAGACATTCGACTTGTTTAATAAGGCATTCTACTTGGTCAACAAGGCATGACTGTTCAACAAGGCATTTGACTTGGTCAACAAGGCATTTGACTTTGTCAACAAGGCATTCGACATTGTTCACAAGGCATTGAAGTTGTTCAACAAGGCATTCGACTTGTTCAACAACGCATTCTACCATTTTGACTTGGTCAACAAGGCGTTCAACTTGTTCAACAACGCATTTTACTTGGTATATAAGGCAAGACTTGTTCAACAAGGCATTCCACTTGGTTAACAATGCATTTGACATGGTAAACAAGGCATTCGACTTGTTAAACAAGGCATCCGACTTGGTCAACAAGGCATTTGAGTTGTTCGACGAGGCCTTCTACTTGTTCAAAAGGGCATTCGACTTGGTCCACAAGGCATTCGACTTGGTCAACAATGCATTGGACTTGGTCAATAAGACATTCTACTTCGTCAACAAAGCATGACTTGGTCAATAATGCATTCGACTTGTTCAACAAGGCATTCTACTTGTTCAACAAGGCATCATATGGTCAACAAGGTATTCGACTTTGTCAACAAGGTATTCCAGAGCACTTTAATATTCGACTGCCGTTAGAGTGTGGGGGTACATCGGGTGTGGTAACTGTGTGGGTGGAGTACGAATGGAGACCAACCAAATGTCTGAAGTGTGCTTCTTGGAATCATGCGTCGACGGCGTGTCCGATGTCCTCCGATGGACAAAGCGCACTGGGAAAACGACCGGAACCTCGGCTGAGGGCTGTTCGGGTGGGTGGCAATAAGCCACGAGTAGAGGGGCGGCAGGTGGGAGCAAAGGGCAAAGCAGCACGGGTGGAGTGACATGTTGGGGCAGATGGGGTTCGAGCGGGAAATGGAGGGGCGGTGATTCCTAGCGCACGTGTAGAGTGGATGCATGTGGGCGCAAAGGGCAAAGCCGTGAGGGTGGAACCACGAGATGGGGCAGCTAATGGCAGAAAACTGGCCCGGTCAACAGAGTGTGCTGGAGGATTGTCGACATCGTCTCGGACCACAGAGCCACATTCGCGGGTGGTGCCCGTGCATGATGAGGTTGGGTTGGCCTCTAACTCTTTCGCTATTTTGCACTCGTTACGGGATGAGGATAATGATCCTCCTTTTTCTACGGGCCCTGAAGCAACGGCAGCCCCAACAGGGGGTGATCCCTGATCCCTGTAGGTGTGTAGAATGTGCGTGGTCTCAATAAGAGGGACCACGGAAGGGCGGTGGGGGAGCTAGTTGTCGATGTCGTTGTTGATATCGTAGTTGTACCCGATAGCATGTTATCGGTTGATGCGGCATGAGTTTTTCTCCTGCGCGCTCTTTTGTATTCTTCTTTTCATATATATATATATATATAAAGGGACATTAGTCCAAAAAAAAAACAAGGCATTCAACATAGTTAACAAGGCATTGAAGTTGTTCAACAAGCATTCGACTTGTTCAACATGGGATTCGACTTGTTCATTAAGGCATTCTACTTGTCCAACATGGTGAAGAAGGTATTCGATTTGTTCAACAAGGCATTTACTTTTCTTTTTTTGGTAAAATTCCGTATATAAATAAATAGAAATAGTCAGTACATGCGTGACAGGAAAAAACTACCACGCAACACGCCAAAGCCGCCTAATGGCCGCAATCTGCAAAGCATACTTTGCAGAGAGACCGTTAAGACGCAAACAACAAATGTCCACGACACAAGCAACTAATTGTTCCGGCGAGGTCGTAGCATCCTCACGCCAGCGCCGATTCCGAGCAAGCCAAATATGATAAACCAGGGATGCCAGAAGATGCCTACACGCCACATTCAATAAATGATGCCCACGCCACCGGTGAGCAGCCCAAAGAAAACCCTGCGTCCAGTCCCGGTGCGGCCAGTCCCAGCGAACCCGCCTCCGAAGAAGCCTCAAACAGCGGCGAGAGAATTCGCAGTCGAAAAAAAGATGGGAGGCCGTCTCCACCTGAGCCGAGGAACAAAGTCCGCAAGCTTGTGTCCCCGCACGAGAAGCAACCCAAGCCTTATCCCTAGTCGAGAGTCGGCCACGAACACCCATCCAGAGGGAAAAAGTCATGGCGAGGGACCCGTAAATGGCCACCAAACAGAGTTGCCCAAATCACACCGTCCTGACGAGGCCGCAGTGCCTCCCGGATGAGGCTCGCAGAAGCAACGCCATCGGCAGACCCACACCAGGAAACACTGTCCCGGTGGTCGGGACGAAACGGGGGGAGGTCGGGACTAAAATCAAGATACTCAACTGTAGTACGACCCGGCCAGTTCCAGCCATGCTCTGAAATAACAGAGGCAAGACGGGTGCCCACAGGGAGGCCCATAGCAACAGGTCCCCGCGGAAAGCGATCTAGAAGAGAACCACCCGGCATCCAAGGGTCCTCCCACAAACGAATGGAGGAACCGTCACCAATGTGGAAGATAATGTGACTTTTAATCTCAGCCCTAAACATCAATAACTGACGCTAGCTCCAAGAAGTCGTCGATGAAACAGGAGCCGTCCAAATAGTATCTGACCTCAACCGACTGACATACAGCCAGGTAACCCAAATAGAGTCCGGGGCCCTCGTAAGGATCCGTCACAAGAGGCGAAAAAGAAGCACCTTATTATCAACTACCACCGAACGAATGCCCAAGCCGCCCTCCGCAGTGGGCAAACACACGTCAGTCCATGCCACCTTAGCTGTAGACCCCGCCCAAAGAAACTGACGAAATTTAGCTTCCAAAGCCCTCACCACACCAATGGGGAGAAGGAACACCCCCGACCAGTAAACATGCAGCGCCTGAAGAACAGAACGGATCAACTGGACACGTCCAGCATAAGAGAGGGTCTGGTTCAACCATGAACCCAGACGATGATCAACACGAGACAAGAGAGGGCTGCAGTCAGCAAGCAAAAGACGAGAGGTAATCAATGGAACCCCCAGCTACCGAACTGGCAAAGAGCCCAAGGGAAAACCAAAAATGGGCTGCAGCTGCGGTGCGAGGGAGAGAGCCGGGCAAGAAAGAAAACACTCACTCTTGGCCGGGTTTGGGTATAAACCCGAAAGAGTCGAGAAACAGTCCATCGACGCCTTAAGGACCCCAACAGAAATCCCGTCAGCATGGCAGAACAATAGCAGATCATCCGCAAAACTAAGCATATGTAAGGATAGAGGCTCGCATCGCCAATGATAACGAAACCGCGGTTCCTCACTAATACGCTTACACACAATGCCATGGAGAACCTCCATAACCAAAGTGAAAAGGTAGGGAGAAATTGGGTCACCTTGACGGAGACCCCGCTTGCCCTCAAAGAACCCCATAGGGCGGCCACTAACACAAAGGGAGAACGTTGTCGTAGTAAGACAGGTCCTGATCCACTCGATAAATAGCGGATGGAGTCCCATTGCCTGCAACGTAGCCAAAACAAAACTCCATTCCACCCGGTCATAGGCCTTCGCCAGGTACACTTTGAACAGCGCTCGAGGAGGGTGACGATGGCCGTTGTAGCCATGACACAGCTCCTGGGCAAGAAGGATGTTATCCGAGATGTGACGTCCCGGGATGAAGGCAGTCTGGCATCCATGAACAAGGTTAGGGAGGGCAGGCTTGAGACGATCGGCCAAAATCTTTGAGATAATCTTGTAGATGACATTACAGCACGAGATCGGCTGAAAATCTGAGGCCCGCCGAGGAAACTCCATCTTCGGAATAAGCGTGAGCCAAGTACTGTTCAGACCCCGCAAGAGGCGCCCCGTGACGAAGAAGTCCCGGACCGCAGCAGTGACATCGGGTCCCACAACAGACCACGCAGCTTGGAAAAAAGCCGCGGTAAAGCCATCAGGGCCCGGAGCCTTCTCAGCACCCATAGAAAAGACAGCTTTACGCACCTCCGCATCGTCCAGGGGAAGAACCATAGATGCAGCCGCTAACTGTGAAAGTCTTCGTGAGATGTAATCTTGGACATCGGGTAACAGCACCGGCGAAGGAAGAGAGGATTTACCAAGAAGATCCTCGTAAAAACCCAGCAACTCAGAATCAACCGCATCCAAAGACGTCAGCAATCACCGGAAGTGGATTCGAGTGTAATGATCCTGTTATACTTACGTCTGAGCGCAACCTTACGAAAGAAAAAAGCAGAGCACTGATCCCCATCCTTCAGCCAAGCCATCTTGGCTCGCTGTGCCAGTGCCGAGTGCTCCATCTCAACTGCTCTCGAAAAGACCAACCTACAGCAACGTTCGAGCAAACGGAGACTGTCATCGAACGGATGGAGCGAAGTGTACCGCTGGGCAACTTCGAAAAACCTCCGCGCCTCGGAAATGTTAGCTGCGAGATCTCCTTTTGCCCGACGCAGCTTAAAGAAGAGAGGTTTAAGGCGCTTCAGGCGATCAACCACCGTGAACATTGGAAAACCACGGACCGGGCGATCCCAAATGTTGCGAACAACAGAAAGAAAACCCGGATCCTTAGTCAGAAAATTCTCAAACCTGAAGCAGGTCCGATAAGAGTGACCCGGGACGGTCCCTAAGACAAGAGGCGAATGATCTGACGTAGCAGGGAGACCGCCGTGAACAAAAGTATCCGGCCAGGCCGCGATCCAAGTAGGATTCGCCAAAATACGGTCGAGGCGTCTCCAGATAGCAGATGCGCCTCCTTGCTGGTTAAACCACGTGAATGGTGGACCAGTAGATGGAATAGTCGAGAGATCCGCTCGAAGAAGCGCATTACCAAAGTCAGACATGCTCAGCAAATTAGGAGATCCCCCTCGCCCCTCAGCCGAACACAAGATGGTATTGAAATCCCCTGCCACAATCCACTAGTCGTCAACCCGAGAGGAGGAGAACTGGACAAGCTCATCCCATAAAGGAACCCTCTCCCCGCGAAATGAGCGACCATAAGCAAAAGAAACAAAAAGAACAGCCCCGGACCCCAGCTGCACAACCCGACAATGAACAACCTGAGCAGTGAAGGCCACAATATTGACCGAGATGGCCGTCGGATCCCAACCCACCCAAATGCGCGAGCCTGGACCAGCTTCATACTCAAAAAACCAGGACCAAAGGGGCCGTAATCCCTGCGACAGTCGGGTGGCATTACCCTCACTGACCCGCGTCTCAAGCAAACCAACCAGCTGAATACTTTGTCTAGAAATCCACTCCCCCACCGCTTTCCTGTGGTCTACACTATTTAGACCACGGACATTCCATGAGCCGACTCTGATCATGGGACACCCGGCAAGCGGGCTGCAATAACTTCAGGGCCCAGAGTGGTGGAAATATCCATATCGCCAGAATCGATGGAGCGGAGGACAGTAAAAGGGTTAGTAGGATCCAGAAAAGAAACATCCCCACTCCGTGCAGGTGGAGGTGAAGATCGTGAAGGATTACCAGGTGGCATGGTACCTCCATGCAACTGCCTATCACGAGCTCCCACTTGTCGCCACTCCGACCCCTCAGACAAGGAGCGTGAGGAAGTCGAGAGAATACTTTGATTCTGGGCTGATGCCTTAGGCGCAACAGCAGTGGGTGAGGTAATACCCTGAGGAGGGGAACGGGCTTGTCGGGAAGAGGAGGGATCGGGGCGGGAGGGCAGACGTGAACCAGTAACCACGGTGGGGTTCGAAACGCGAGGAGAGCGATTCCGAGAACCTGGCGCGGTCCCACCCGTCGAATCAGTCGAGGGTGGGAGGCGCGGGCAATTAGGGCAATTTTAATGGCCCATGGGTCCAAGTGCTGCAACTATCACATCTTGCTGGCTTCCATTCATACTCCACCCGGACCGGGATAAGACCCGTCACTCCGCCCTCAGCATTAGGCATGCGAAGGTGGACAATCTCAATGAAGGGGTCAGCGAGGCGCTTCATGACACAGACGCGTGCAAAATCAATGCGCTCCCCATCTGTCGTTATCCCGTCAGTAAATAACGGCTTTCCCACCGCGCTCGCAAGGACTCCGAGCCCCTCAGCAGTCCAGAATTCGCCTGGCACGTTCCACATTTTCACCCAGAGGGGAACTTCAGTGATCTCCTGTCTTTCAAAGGACATGCCGGGATGCCATTCCTCAAGGAACAAGGGCTGCCCATTAAGGATCCACGGGCCACCTTCAAGAACGGCACGCATGGCCGCTTCCGATGCAAACCGGAACTTGAAGAAGCCATTAATCGTAGCACGGACTTCAACCAGTTCCTGCCAGCGAGCCCGCCAATAACGCTCGACAGTGGGGAAAATGGTTTTCGTCCCAAGAAAAAACCCACCAGCGTGTACGCCCAACGCGACAAGCCAAGCTTCGCAATATCCCACGACGGCGCAACTTCAACAATTCCGTTTACGAGACCCGCCGGCGCCGTAAATGACAAAGGGACCCGACGCGTAGCCCGTTCCCGTCTATCCCCATGCGCGAGGCGTGGCCCAATCTCCCGAGCAGCCACCCGTGCAAACGAAGCTTTGGGCATCATAGAAGAACCACCGGCATGCCCTGGAGACGGCATGGTGGGGGGTCCATGAACCATCGGCCGAGGGTCCTCGGTGCCGATCCCCTTGGCCCCAACTCCCTCCGGGACCTCGTCCATATGCACATCCAGGCTCGCATCGGACACATGTGACTCTTCGGCTACCTTAATACCAATCGATGACTCTTCGGCTCCCGGGGCCCAAGCTTCTGCGGCAGGAACGGCAGTGGCCATTTCAATCTCCCGCTCTATCCCGGCGGACGGCGCGCAAATGATGGCGGGTTCCGGCAGCAGTCCGGCGTCGTTAGAGGCGCCTTGGCCCGCCGCGCCGTGATGTGGCGGTTCAACTCCCCGATTCCGTTCAGCTTCCATAGGCGCGTCAAGGGCCCCTGCGGCCATCATCGCCGTTTCGTCTTCCAAGGACGATGCAAGGGCCCCCGCGGCTGCCAGTGTCGCGCCGTCAAGCACGGCACCGATAGTGGTCGGACCCGGGCGCGGTCCGCGTGCATGGGTGGTAGCCGAAAGTCCCCGCCGTGGCCAATAGGGACGAGTAGCGTTCCGGCGCGCAACACGGCCGGAAGGTGAAGGGTCACGAGGATTGAAAGCGGCAAGCAATGGGTATGAGCCGCCGTGGGGGTGGGGCGAGGGAGCAGCAATGTTAGGGGTGTCGGCGTGGAGGGAGGCGAGGAGGTAGCCCCGGTGGGGTCTCCATCGGCCCTCCATCAAGTCGTTCGACCAAGGCGGTGAACTTTGCCATGTCGAAGTCAAGTGAGAACGTCGGATAAGCGGCTGCCAGGGCCGGAAGATCGGGCATCGCCGTTTCCGTGACGCCGGGCGCGGGCGGAAGATCGCTGGGTGCGGGCGGAGGACCGCCGGGCGCGGGCGAAGGACCCTCGGAGGCCTCCTCCATGCTCGGTGAAGGGTTGAGACCATTGGAATTCTAGTGAGAGGGCAGAGCGTTTACAAGAGAGAACAAGGCGTTCTCGAATACAACTTCTTGTTGAGGCGTTTTTGCGGCTAACAAGGCATTTACTTTGTTAACAAGGCGTTGAAGTTGGTTAACAAGGCATTCGACTTGTTCAACAAGGGATTCGACTTGTTCAATAAGGCATTCTACTTGTTCGACCTTGTGGACAAGGCATTCGACTTGTTTAACAAGGCATTCTACTTGATTAACAAGGCATGACTTGGACAACAAGGCATTCGACTTGTTTAAGAAGGCATTCTACTTGATCAAAAGGCATGACTGTTCAACAAGGCACTCGATTTGTTCAACAAGGCATTCAACTTTGTCAACAAGGGATTCGACATAGCTAACAACGCATTGAAGTTGTTCAACAAGGCATTCGACTTGTTCAACAAGGCATTCGACTTGTTCAACAAGGCATTCTACTTGTTCGACTTGGTCAACAAGGCATTCTACTTGTTCGACTTGTTAAACAATGCCTTCTACTTGGTATACAAGGCAAGACTTGTTCAACAAGGCATTCGACTTGGTTAACAAGGCATTTGACTTGGTAAAACAAGGCATTGAAGTTGTTCAACAAGCATTCGACTTGTTCAACATGGGATTCGACTTGTTCATTAAGGCATTCTACTTGTCCAACATGGTGAAGAAGGTATTTGATTTGTTTAACAAGGCATTTACTTTGTTAACAAGGCGTTGAAGTTGTTCCACAAGGCATTCTACTTGTTCAACAAGGGATTCGACTTGTTCAATATGACATTTGTTCCACTTGGTGAAGAAGGCATTCGACTCGTTCAACAAGGCATTCTACTTGATTAACAAGGCATGACTTGGACAACTAGGCATTCGACTTGTTTAAGAAGGCATTCTACTTGGTCAACAAGGCATGACTGTTCAACAAGGCATTCGACTTGTTCAACAAGGCATTCGACTTTGTCTACAAGGCATTCGACATTGTTCACAAGGCATTGAAGTTATTCAACAAGGCATTCGACTTGTTCAACAAGGCATTCGACTTGTTCAACGAGGCATTCTACTTGTTCGACTTGGTCAACAAGGCATTCGACTTGTTCAACAACGCATTTTACTTGGTATACAAGGCAAGACTTGTTCAACAATGCATTCCACTTGGTTAACAAGACATTTGACATGGTAAACAAGGCATCCGACTTGGTCAACAAGGCATTTGAGTTGTTCGACGAGGCCTTCTACTTGTTCAAAAGGGCATTCGACTTGGTCAACAAGGCATTCGACTTGGTCAACAATGCATTCAACTTGGTCAACAAGGCATTCTACTTCGTCAACAAAGCATGACTTGTTCAATAATGCATTCGACTTGTTCAACAAGGCATCAAATGGTCAAGAAGGTATTCGACTTTGTCAACAAGGCATTCAACATAGTTAACAAGGCATTGAAGTTGTACAACAAGCATTCGACTTGTTCAACAAGCATTCGACTTGTTCACCATGGGATTCGACTTGTTCATTAAGGCATTCTACTTGTCAAACATGGTGAAGAAGGTATTCGATTTGTTCATCAAGGCATTCTACTTGGTTAACAAGGCGTTGAAGTTGTTCAACAAGGCATTCGACTTGTTCAACAAGGGATTCGACTTGTTTAATAAGGCATTCTACTTGTTCAATTTGGTGAAGAAGGCATTCGATTTGTTCAGCAAGGCATTCTACTTGATTAACAAGGCATGACTTGGACAACAAGGCATTCGACTTGTTTAATAAGGCATTCTACTTGGTCAACAAGGCATGACAGTTCAACAAGGCATTCGACTTGTTCAGCAAGGCATTTGACTCTGTCAACAAGGCATTCGACATTTTTAACAAGGCACTGAAGTTGTTCAACAAGGCATTCGATTTGTACAACAAGGCATTCTACTTGTTCGACTTGGTGAAGAAGGCATTCGACTCGTTCAACAAGTCATTCTACTTAATTAACAAGGCATGACTTGGACAACTAGGCATTCGACTTGTTTAAGAAGGCATTCTACTTGTTCAACAAGGCATGACTGTTGAACAAGGCATTCGACTTGTTCAACAAGGCATTCGACTTTGTCTACAAGGCATTCGACATTGTTCACAAGGCATTGAAGTTATTCAACAAGGCATTCGACTTGTTCAACAAGGCATTCGACTTGTTCAACGAGGCATTCTACTTGTTCGACTTGGTCAACAAGGCATTCGACTTGTTCAACAACGCATTTTACTTGGTATACAAGGCAAGACTTGTTCAACAATGCATTCCACTTGGTTAACAAGACATTTGACATGGTAAACAAGGCATCCGACTTGGTCAACAAGGCATTTGAGTTGTTCGACGAGGCCTTCTACTTGTTCAAAAGGGCATTCGACTTGGTCAACAAGGCATTCGACTTGGTCAACAATGCATTCAACTTGGTCAACAAGGCATTCTACTTCGTCAACAAAGCATGACTTGTTCAATAATGCATTCGACTTGTTCAACAAGGCATCAAATGGTCAACAAGGTATTCGACTTTGTCAACAAGGCATTCAACATAGTTAACAAGGCATTGAAGTTGTACAACAAGCATTCGACTTGTTCAACAAGCATTCGACTTGTTCACCATGGGATTCGACTTGTTCATTAAGGCATTCTACTTGTCAAACATGGTGAAGAAGGTATTCGATTTGTTCATCAAGGCATTCTACTTGGTTAACAAGGCGTTGAAGTTGTTCAACAAGGCATTCGACTTGTTCAACAAGGGATTCGACTTGTTTAATAAGGCATTCTACTTGTTCAATTTGGTGAAGAAGGCATTCGATTTGTTCAGCAAGGCATTCTACTTGATTAACAAGGCATGACTTGGACAACAAGGCATTCGACTTGTTTAATAAGGCATTCTACTTGGCAACAAGGCATGACAGTTCAACAAGGCATTCGACTTGTTCAGCAAGGCATTTGACTCTGTCAACAAGGCATTCGACATTTTTAACAAGGCACTGAAGTTATTCAACAAGGCATTCGACTTGTACAACAAGGCATTCTACTTGTTCGACTTGGTGAAGAAGGCATTCGACTCGTTCAACAAGTCATTCTACTTAATTAACAAGGCATGACTTGGACAACTAGGCATTCGACTTGTTTAAGAAGGCATTCTACTTGTTCAACAAGGCATGACTATTGAACAAGGCATTCGACTTGTTCAACAAGGCATTCGACTTTGTCTACAAGGCATTCGACATTGTTCACAAGGCATTGAAGTTATTCAACAAGGCATTCGACTTGTTCAACAAGGCATTCGACTTGTTCAACAAGGCATTCTACTTGTTCGACTTGGTCAACAAGGCATTCGACTTGTTCAACAACGCATTTTACTTGGTATACAAGGCAAGACTTGTTCAACAATGCATTCTACTTGGTTAACAAGGCATTTGACATGGTAAACAAGGCATCCGACTTGGTCAACAAGGCATTTGACTTGTTCGACGAGGCCTTCTAGTTGTTCAAAAGGGCATTCGACTTGGTCAACAAGGCATTCGACTTGGTCAACAATGCATTCAACTTGGTCAACAAGGCATTCTACTTCGTCAACAAAGCATGACTTGTTCAATAATGCATTCGACTTGTTCAACAAGGCGTTCTACTTGTTCAACAAGGCATCATATGGTCAACAAGGTTTTCGACTTTGTCAACAAGGCATTCAACATAGTTAACAAGGCATTGAAGTTGTTCAACAAGCATTCGACTTGTTCAACATGGGATTCGACTTGTTCATTAAGGCATTCTACTTGTCCAATTTGGTGAAGAAGGTATTCGATTTTTTCATCAAGGCATTCTACTTGGTTAACAAGGTGTTGAAGTTGTTCAACAAGGCATTCGACTTGTTCAACAAGGGATTCAACTTGTTCAATAAGGCATTCTACTTGTTCAACTTGGTGAATAAGGCATTCAATTTGTTCAACAAGGCATTCTACTTGATTAACATGGCATGACTTGGACAACAAGGCATTCGACTTGTTTAATAATGCATTCTACTTGGTCAACAAGGCATGACTGTTCAACAAGGCATTCGACTTGGTCAACAAGGCATCCGACTTGGTCAACAATGTATTCGACTTTGTCAACAAGGCATTCTAGTTCATTAACAAAGCATGACTTGGTCAACAAGGCATTCGACTTGTTCAACAACGCATTCTACTTGTTCAACATGGCATCATATGGTCAACAAGGCATTCGACTTTGTCAACAAGGCATTCAACATAGTTAACAAGGAATTGAAGTTATTCAACAAGGCATTCGGGGTGTTCAACATGGGATTCGACTTGTTCGTTAAGGCATTCTACTTGTCTAACTTGGTGAAGAAGGTATTCGATTTGTTCAACAAGGCATTCTACTTGGTTAAGAAGGTGTTGAAGCAACGGCAGCCCCAACAGGGGGTGATCCATGATCCCTGTAGGTGTGTAGAATGTGTGTGGTCTCAATAAGAGGGACCACGGAAGGGCGGTGGGGGAGCTAGTTGTCGATGTCGTTGTTGATATCGTAGTTGTACCCGATAGCATGTTATCGGTTGATGCGGCATGAGTTTTTCTCCTGCGCGCTCTTTTGTATTCTTCTTTTCATATATATATATATATATATAAAGGGACATTAATCCAAAAAAAAAAACAAGCATTCAACATAGTTAACAAGGCATTGAAGTTGTTCAACAGGCATTCGACTTGTTCAACATGGGATTCGACTTGTTCATTAAGGCATTCTACTTGTCCAACATGGTAAAGAAGGTATTCGATTTGTTCAACAAGGCATTTACTTTGTTAACAAGGCGTTGAAGTTGGTTAACAAGGCATTCGACTTGTTTAACAAGGGATTCGACTTGTTCAATAAGGCATTCTACTTGTTCGACCTTGTGAACAAGGCATTCGACTTGTTTAACAAGGCATTCTACTTGATTAACAAGGGATGACTTGGACAACAAGGCATTCGACTTGTTTAAGAAGGCATTCTACTTGATCAACAAGGCATGACTGTTCAACAAGGCATTCGACTTTGTCAACAAGGGATTCGACATAGTTAACAACGCATTGAAGTTGTTCAACAAGGCATTCGACATGTTCAACAAGGCATTCTACTTGTTCGACTTGGTCAACAAGGCATTCTACTTGTTCGACTTGGTCAACAAAGCATTCGACTTGTTAAACAACGCCTTCTACTTGGTATACAAGGCAAGACTTTTTCAACAAGGCATTCAACTTGGTTAACAAGGCATTTGACTTGGTAAACAAGGCATTCGACTTGTTGAACAAGGCATCCGACTTGGTCAACAAGGCATTCGACTTGTTCAACAAGGCATCCGACTTGGTCAACAATGCATTCGACTTGGTCAACAAGGCATTCTACTTCATGAACAAAGCATGACTTGGTCAACAACGCATTCGACTTGTTCAACAACGCATTCTACTTGTTCAACAAGGCATTCTACTTTGTCAACAAGGCATTCAACATAGTTCACAAGGCATTGAAGTTGTTCAACAAGCATTCGACTTGTTGAACATGGGATTCGACTTGTTCATTAAGGCATTCTACTTGTCCAACATGGTGAAGAAGGTATTCGATTTGTTCAACAAGGCATTTACTTTGTTAACAAGGCGTTGAAGTTGTTCCACAAGGCATTCTACTTATTCAACAAGGGATTAGACTTGTTCAATATGGCATTCTACTTGTTCAATTTGGTGAAGAAGGCATTCGATTTGTTCAGCAAGGCATTCTACTTGATTAACAAGGCATGACTTGGACAACAAGGCATTCGACCTGTTTAATAAGGCATTCTACTTGGTCAACAAGGCATGACAGTTCAACAAGGCATTCGACTTGTTCAACAAGGCATTTGACTCTGTCTACAAGGCATTCGACATTGTTCACAACGCATTGAAGTTATTCAACAAGGCATTCGACTTGTTCAGCAAGGCATTCTACTTGTTCGACTTGGTCAACAAGGCATTCGACTTGTTCAACAACGCATTTTACTTGGTATACAAGGCAAGACTTGTTCAACAATGCATTCCACTTGGTTAACAATGCATTTGACATGGTAAACAAGGCATCCGACTTGGTCAACAAGGCATTTGAGTTGTTCGACGAGGCCTTCTACTTGTTCAAAAGGGCATTCGACTTGGTCAACAAGGCATTCGACTTGGTCAACAAGGCATTCAACTTGGTCAACAAGGCATTCTACTTTGTCAACAAAGCATGACTTGTTCAATAATGCATTCGACTTGTTCAACAAGGCATCATATGGTCAACAAGGTATTCGACTTTGTCTACAAGGCATTCAACATAGTTAACAAGGCATTGAAGTTGTTCAACAAGCATTCGACTTGTTCACCATGGGATTCGACTAGTTCATTAAGGCATTCTACTTGTCCAAGATGGTGAAGAAGGTATTCGATTTGTTCATCAAGGCATTCTACTTGGTTAACAAGGCGTTGAAGTTGTTCAACAAGGCATTCGACTTGTTCAACTAGGGATTCGACTTTTTCAAAAAGGCATTCTACTTGTTCAATTTGGTGAAGAAGGCATTCGATTTGTTCAGCAAGGCATTCTACTTGATTAACAAGGCATGACTTGGACAACAAGGCATTCGACTTGTTTAATAAGGCATTCTACTTGGTCAACAAGGCATGACAGTTCAACAAGGCATTCGACTTGTTCAGCAAGGCATTTGACTCTGTCAACAAGGCATTCGACATTTTTAACAAGGCATTGAAGTTGTTCAACAAGGCATTCGACTTGTTCAACAAGGCATTCTACTAGTTCGACTTGGTGAAGAAGGCATTCGACTCGTTCAACAAGTCATTCTACTTGATTAACAAGGCATGACTTGGACAACTAGGCATTCGACTTGTTTAAGAAGGAATTCTACTTGTTCAACAAGGCATGACTGTTCAACAAGGCATTCGACTTGTTCAACAAGGCATTCGACTTTGTCTACAAGGCATTCGACATTGTTCACAAGGCATTGAAGTTATTCAACAAGGCATTCGACTTGTTCAACAAGGCATTCGACTTGTTTAACAAGGCATTCTACTTGTTCGACTTGGTCAACAAGGCATTCGACTTGTTCAACAACGCATTTTACTTGGTATACAAGGCAAGACTTGTTCAACAATGCATTCCACTTGCTTAACAAGGCATTTGACATGGTAAACAAGGCATCCGCCTTGGTCAACAAGACATTTGAGTTGTTCGACGAGGCCTTCTACTTGTTCAAAAGGGCATTCGACTTGGTCAACAAGGCATTCGACTTGGTCAACAATGCATTCAACTTTGTCAACAAGGCATTCTACTTCGTCAACAAAGCATGACTTGTTCCATAATGCATTCGACTTGTTCAACAAGGCATCATATGGTCAACAAGGTTTTCGACTTTGTCAACAAGGCATTCAACATAGTTAAAATGGCATTGAAGTTGTTCAACAAGCATTCGACTTGTACAACATGGGATTCGACTTGTTAATTAAGACATTCTACTTGTCCAACTAGGTGAAGAAGGTATTGGATTTGTTCATCAAGGCATTCTACTTGGTTAACAAGGCGTTGAAGTTGTTCAACAAAGCATTCGACTTGTTCAACAAGGGATTCAACTTGTTCAATAAGGCATTCTACTTGTTCAACTTGGTGAAGAAGGCATTCAATTTGTTCAACAAGGCATTCTACTTGATTAACAAGGCATGACTTGGACAACAAGGCATTCGACTTATTTAATAATGCATTCTACTTGGTCAACAAGGCATGACTGTTCAACAAGGCATTCGACTTGTTCAACAAGGCATCCGACTTGGTTAACAAGGCATTCGACTTGTTAAACAAGGCATCCGACTTGGTCAACAATGCATTCGACTTGGTCAACAAGGCATTCTACTTCATTAACAAAGCATGAGTTGGTCAACAAGGCATTCGACTTGTTCAACAACGCATTCTACTTGTTCAACAAGGCATCATATGGTCAACAAGGCATTCGACTTTGTCAACAAGGCATTCGACATAGTTAACAAGGAATTGAAGTTATTCAACAAGGCATTCGGGGTGTTCAACATGGGATTCGACTTGTTCGTTAAGGCATTCTACTTGTCCAACTTGGTGAAGAAGGTATTCGATTTGTTCAACAAGGCATTCTACTTGGTTAACAAGGTGTTGAAGCAACGGCAGCCCCAATAGGGGGTGATCCATGATCCCTGTACGTGTGTAGAATGTGCGTGGTCTCAATAAGAGGGACCACGGAAGGGCGGTGGGGGAGCTAGTTGTCGATGTCATTGTTGATATCGTAGTTGTACCCGATAGCATGTTATCGGTTGATGCGGCATGAGTTTTTCTCCTGCGCGCTCTTTTGTATTCTTCTTTTCATATATATATATATATATATATATATAAAGGGACATTAATCCAAAAAAAACAAGGTGTTGAAGTTGTTCAACAAGGCATTCGACTTGTTCAATAAGGCATTCTACTTGTTCAACTTGGTGAAGAAGGCATTCGACTTGGTCAACAAGGCATTCGACTTGGTCAACAATGCATTCGACTTGGTCAATAAGGCATTCTACTTCGTCAACAAAGCATGACTTGGTCAATAATGCATTCGACTTATTCAACAAGGCATTCTACTTATTCAACAAGGCATCATATGGTCAACAAGGTATTCGACTTTGTCAACAAGGCATTCAACATAGTTAACAAGGCATTGAAGTTCTTCCAACAAGCATTCGACTTGTTCAAGAAGGCATTCGACATAGTTAACAAGGCATTGAAGTTGTTCAACAATCCATTCGACTTGTTCAACACGGCATTCGACTTGTTCAACAAGGCATTCTACTTGTTCGACTTGGTCAACAGGGCATTCCGACTTGTTCAACAATGCATTCTACTTGGTATACAAGGCAAGACTTGGTCAACAAGGCATTCAACTTGGTTAACAAGGCATTCGACTTGGTCAACAAGGCATTTGACTTGGTCAACACGGCATTTGAGTTGTTCGACGAGGCATTCTACTGATTCAAAAGGGCATTCGACTTGGTCAAAAAGGCGTTCGACTTGGTCGACAATCCATTTGACTTGGTCAACATAGCATTCGACTTGTTCAACAAGGCATTTTACATGGTCAACAAGGCATTCGACTTGTTCAACAAGGCATGACTTGGTCAATAACGCATTCGACTTGTTCAGTAAGGCATTCTACTTGTTCAACAAGGCATCATATGGTCAATAACATTCGACTTTGTCAACAAGACATTCGACATAGTTAACAAGGAACTGAAGTTGTTCAACAAGGCATTCGACATAGTTAACAAGGCACTGAAGTTGTTCAATAAGGCATTCGACTTGTTCAACAAGGGATTCGACTTGTTCAATAAGGCATTCTACTTGTTTGACTTGTTAAAGAAGGTATTCGATTTGTTCGACAAGGCATTTTACTTGGTTAACAAGGCATGACTTGGACAATAAGGCATCGACTTGTTTGAGAATGCATTCTACTTGGTCAAGAAGGCATTCGACTTGTTCAACAAGGCATTACTTGGTCAGCAAGGCATTACTTGGTCAGCAAGGCATTCAATTTGTTCAACAAGGCATTTTTCTTTGTCAACAATGCATTCAACTTGTTCAACATGGCATTCTATTTGGTATACAAGGCAAGGCTTGGTCAATAAGACATTCAACTTGTTCAACTATGCATTTTACTTGTTCGACTTTGTCGACAAGGCATTCGACTTGTTAACCACGCATTTTACTTGGTATACAAGGCAAGACTTGGTTAACAAGACATTCGACTAATTCGACAAGCATTCGACTTGGTCAACAAGGCATCCGACTTGGTCAACAAGGCATTTGAGTGGTTGAACGAGGCATTCTACTTGTTCAAAAGGGCATTCGACTTGGTCCACAACGCCTACCATGCATTTTACTTTTTCAGCAATGAGTTCGACTTTCTCAGCAATGCATTCTACTTGGTCAACAAGGCATTCGACTTGTTCAACAAGGCATTCCACATAGTTAACAAGGCATTGAAGTTGTTCAACAAGGCATGACTTGGTCAACAAGGCATTCGACTTGTTCAACAAGGCATTCGACTTTGTTAACAAAGCATTCGACATAGTTAACAAGGCATTGAAGTTGTTCAACAAGGCATTGGACTTGTTCAACAAGGCATTCTACTTGTTCGACTTGGCCAACAAGGCATTTGACTTGTTCGACAATGCATTCTACTTGGTATACAACGCAAGGCTTGGTCGATAAGGCATTCAACTTTTTCAACTATGCATTCGACTGGTTCAAAAAGGCATTCTACTTGTTCGACTTGGTCAACAAGGCATTCGACTTCTTCCACAACGCATTGTACTTGGTATACAAGGAAAGACTTGGTCAACAAGACATTCGACTAATTCAACAAGGCATGCGACTTGGTCAACAAGGCATCCGACTTGGTCAACAAGGCATCCGACTTGTCAACAAGGCATTTGAGTTGTTCAACGAGGCGTTTTATTTGGTATACAAGGCAAGACTTAGTCAACAAGGCATTAGACTTGGCTAACAAGGCATTCAACTTGGTTAACAAGGCATTCAACTTGTTAAACAAGGCATCCGACTTAGTCAACAAGGCATTTGAGTTGTTCGACGAGGCGTACTACTTGTTCGAAAGGGCATTCGACTTGGTCAACAAGGCATCCGACTTTTTCAACAACGCGTGACTTGGTTAACAATGCATTCGACTTGTTCAACAAGGCATTCTATTTGTTCAACAAGACAACATATGGTCAACAAGGCATTCGACTTTGTCAACAAGGTATTCGGCATATTTAACAAGGCTTTGAAGTTGTTCAACAAGGCATTCGACTTGTTCAACAAGGGAATCGACTTGTTCAATAAGGCATTCTACTTGTTGGTGATGAAGGTATTTGATTTGTTCAACAAGGCATTCTACTTGGTTAACAAGACGTTAAAGTTGTTCAACAAGGCATTCGGCTTGTTCAACAAGGCATTCAGCTTGTTCAATAAGCCATTCTACTTGTTTGACTTGGTGAACAAGGCATTCGACTTGTTCAACAAGCCATTCTACTTGATTAACAAGACATGACTTGGATAACAAGGTATTGAACTTGTTTAAGAAGGCATTGTACTTGGTGAACAAGGCATGACTTGTTCAACAAGGCATTCGACTTGTTCAACAAGGCATTCGACTTTGTCAACAAGGCATTCAACATGGTTAACAAGGCATTGAAGTTGTTCAACAAGGCATTCGACATGTGCCACATGGCATTCGACTTGTCCAACAAGTCATTCTACTGGTTCGACTTGGTCAACAAGGCATTCGATTTGTTCAACAAGGAATTCTACTTGGTATGCAAGGCAAGATTTGGTCAACAAGGCATTCGACTTGGTTAACAAGACATTCGACTTGGTCGACAAGGCATTCGACTTGGTCAACAAGGCATTTGAGTTGTTCGACGAGGCCTTCAACTTGTTTAAAAGGGCATTCGACTTGGTGAACAAGGCATTCGACTTTGTCAACAAGGCATTCGACTTGTTCAACAGGGCATTCGACTTGTCCAACAAGGCATTCTACTTGTTCGACTTGGTCAAAAAGGCATTGGACTTGTACAACAATTCATTCTATTTGGTATACAAGACATTCGATTTGGTTAACAAGACATTCGACTTGGTCAACAAGGCATTCGACTTGGTCAACAAGGCATTTGAGTTGTTCGATGATGCATTCTACATGTTCAAAAGGGCATTCGACTTGGTCAACAAGGCATTCGACTTGGTCAACAAAGCATTCGACTTGGTCGACAAGGCATTCGACTTTGTCAACAAGGCATTTCACTTGGTCAACAAGGCGTGATTGTCAACAAGGTATTTGGCTTGGTTAACAAGACATTCGACTTTTTCCACAAGGCATGACTTGGTCAATAAGGCATTCAACTTGTTCAACAAGGCATTCTACATGTTCAGCAAGTCATCATATGGTCAGTAACATTCGACTTTGTCAACAAGGCATTAGGCATAGTTAACAAGGCACTGAAGTTATTCAATAAGCCATTCGAATTGTTCAACAAGGGATTCGACTTATTCAATAAGGCATTGTACTTGTTCGATTTGGTGAAGAACGTATTCGATTTGTTCAACAAGGCATCCTACTTGGTTAACAAGGCATGACTTGGACAACAAGGCATTCGACTTGTTTGAGAAGGCATTCTACTTGGTCAACAAGGCAGTCAACTTAGTCAACAAGGCATTCGACTTGTTCAACAAGGAATTCGACTTGTTCAACGAGGAATTCGACTTGTTCAACGAGGCATTCGACTTGTTCAACGAGGCATTCGACTTGTTCAACAAAGAATTCTACTTGTTCGACTTGCTGAACAAAGCATTCGACTTGTTCAACAACGCATTCTACTTGGTATACAAGGCAAGACTTGGTCAACAAGGCATTCGACTTGGTAAACAAGGCATTCGATTTGTTCAACAAGGCATTACTTGGTCAACAAGGCATTCAATTTGTTCAACAAGACATTTTTTTTTTGGATGAATGTCCCATGTATAAAGAGTGTAAAACTGTACAATGAACAGGAGATATACTCCGCAACCAACCAGTAACAGACTACTGGGAACAAACAATAAAGGAATAAACCAATCAACCAATTAACCAATGACCCAATCAAACATACAACCAATCAAACACAACAAAAACCAATCCTACCAAGCCACACGCCATAGTCGGCGTAATGCCGCCCGATGAAGGTCGTACTTCGTAGATGTCCCACTAATACGCATGATGGCCAAGGCAAGAACACACCCCACGAGCCTGTGTGGAGTCGTGATGATCCCCTCTTTCCAGCGCCTATTCCTTGCCTGCCAAATATGGTAGACAAGGGATGCCAGAATATGCCGATATGCTACATGAATAAGATGCTTCCCTCGCCAACGGGCAGGCGCCCACCTAATACCCATAGTCCAATCCCGATAAGGCCAGATCCATCGAATCCGATGCTGCAGAAGCCGAAGGCATTGGCGTGAGAAAGAACAATCAAAGAAGAGATGCTGGGCAGTCTCATAATGCAGCTCATCGCAGAGAACACAAGCTGACGTTCCCGCCCTCTGAGCAATCTACGGTTTATCCCTAGTCGAAAGTCGATCCTGCAGTCCCAAATATAATATAAAATCATGACGTGGAACCTTCAACGGCCCTCCAAATAACACCGCCCAACCCATAGGGGGCCTCCTGTAGCGCATCACATCGTGAGCTAAGGAAGAAGTCATAGATCCATCCATCGATCCCGTCCACCATACGCCATCCTGATCCCCACGTACCACATTTGGTAATAGACGGCTAATCTCAAGATACTCCACCGCCCTCTGCCCTGGCCAATTCCACCCCTGCGTAGTAAGGACCACACTCAGCCGTGAGTCAATATACAGCCCCATCGCAATAGGACCCCTAGGAAATCTCTCCAAAAGTGACGTAGGTAACAACCAAGGATCCTTCCACAGCCAAATCGTTGAGCCATCTCCAATACGGAACGTAATCATGGACCTGAGCAGAGGCCGCAACTGCATCATCTTCCTCCAGCTCCAAGCATCATTCGCCGAGATTGGTAGATCCCATATCGAGCGAGAATGTAATCGCATCCTATAGAGCCATTCGACCCAAATCGAGTCCGGTGTCCTGGTAATCACACTCCACAAGTGCTTAAGCAATAGGGCCTTGTTGTCTACAGCTATAGACCGTAGTCCCAATCCCCCTTCAGCTACAGGTAGACATAAAACCTCCCATGCCACCTTAGGTGATGTGCCTCCCCACAAAAATTTCCTAAAGCGCGCCTCCAAAGCTCTGACAACTCCCTTAGGCAGCAAGAACATACCCGACCAATAGGCATGAAGCGCCTGCAAAACCGATTCAACCAACTGCAGTCTGCCTGCATAAGATAAAGAGCAATTGAGCCATGATCCCAACCGCTGATCCACTTTCTGTAAAAGAGGGGCACAGTCACCAATCATAAAGCGAGTAGTAATGAGGGGCACTCCTAAGTATCGCACCGGCAGTTGCACCACTCGATAACCCATGATTGCATGAAGCTGTGCAGTTAACCCTTCAGCCCCCCTCGAAATATACATCTCACTCTTGTCAGGGTTAGGTATCAACCCTGACAATCGGGCAAACTCACCCAACGCTTTCTTCAACACCCCAACTGAAATGACATCCGCATGGCTGAAAAGCAAAAGGTCATCCGCAAACGCCAACGACACCAAGCCCATCATCTCGCAACGCCAATGATATTTGAAGTGCGGTTCCTCCATAATGCAAACCTTGAGAAGCCCATGCATGACCTCCATCGCCAATGTAAATAGATAGGGGGAAATGGGATCCCCCTGTCGAAGACCCCTCTTGCCTTGGAAAAATCCAACCACCTGACCATTCAGATTCAACGAAAAGGCCGTCGTCGTCAGGCATGCCCGAATCCATCCAATGTAAGTAGGATGAAACCCCATGGCCCCTAAGACAGCAAGCAGAAACTCCCACTCAACCTTGTCGTACGCCTTGGCCAGGTCAATCTTGAACATAGCACGCGGCGGACGGCCCTTAGACTTATACCCAAGGCATAGCTCCTGCGCCATTAATACGTTATCACTGATCCGTCGCCCTGGGATAAACGTTGTCTGTGACCCATAGACCAATGTAGCAAGGTGCCCCTTAAGTCGATTGGCCAAGATCTTAAAGATCACCTTGTATACAACATTGCAACATGAAATGGGTCTGAAATCCGTTGCACGCCTAGGTGTAACTCGCTTCGGGATTAACGTAATAAGGGTCCCTTCCGTTGCAAGGCTTGGATCACTTTCACCACCTCGTCTCCAACAATCCCCCACGCAGCTCGAAAAAATGCAACCGTGTACCCATCAGGTCCTGGCGCTTTTTCATCCCTCATAGAGAAAAGCAACTCACGAACTTCCATGGCTGTTACCATAGTAATCATAGAGGTAGCGTCCGCTGGGGAAAGCGTACGCTGCACAGCTCTCTGCACATCAACAGGACGAATCGGCTCACGGTGAGCGGATTGCCCCAATAAGTCCTGATAGAACCCAAGTAGCCCTCCCTCCACCTGATCTGGTTCGTCAAGAAGATCGCCATTTGCAGCCTCAAGGGACCAGATGCGGTTAATAGCCCTTCGAAAAAAATAGGATAAACACTGGTCCCCATCCTTCCGCCATGCAAGCTTGGCCCGTTGCGATAATGCCGAGTGCTCCATCTCCACCACTTTGGCATAAAGCGCCCGACACAACCGTTCCAGCTCATAGAAAGAATCCTCCGCAGGGAAACGTGACGCGAAATCCTGTGCAATATCAAGGAAGTGTTTCGCCTCTGTGACATTCGCCGTCGAATCTCCCTTCGATCGTCGCAACCTCAGCAGAAAGGGCTTTAGTATCTTCAGCCTCCTCA
Organism: Linderniella brevidens; assembly: GCA_004919715.1. NCBI lineage: Eukaryota > Viridiplantae > Streptophyta > Magnoliopsida > Lamiales > Linderniaceae > Linderniella > Linderniella brevidens. Next base: position 11,064,039 of record SWDC01000156.1, on the reverse strand, counting down.
CCAAAACGAACATAGGATAACCATGCAAAGAAATATTCCAGACATTCTGAACAATATCCAAGAAAGCCGGGTATTTCGCCAGAAAGTTGTCAAAACGAAAAGTCGTCTTATGCTGCCGCGTCAAAAAATCTCCCAAGAGCACAGGCGAGTGATCTGAGGTTGCAGGGAGACCACACCTACAAAAAGAATCCGTAAACGGGGCGAGCCACTGAGGATTTCCTAGTATACGATCCAGTCTTCGCCAAACCCCCGCATCAAAACGCTGCTGATTATACCACGTGAATACGTGGCCCATCGTAGGTATCGTCACCAAATCAGCGCTTACCAAACACGCTTGGAAATCCTCCATATCATGCCGAGAGGGCGCACCACCACGGCCCTCACCCGTGTGCAAAATAGTATTGAAGTCCCCCATGACTATCCATGCATCCTCCACACGAGTCGCTGCCATAGTAATCAACTCCTCCCATAAGGGCAATCTCTCCTCCCTCCTGGACTTACCATAAGCAAAAGACACGAACATTATCTCCCTTGTCATTGCCAGCTCCACTCGACAATGTACAACTTGGGGTGAGAACCCAAGGACATCCACAGTCAAATAAGATGGATCCCAACCAACCCATATGCGTGACAATGGCCCATCTTCATAGTCAAAGAACCATCGCCAATTAGATCGAATAGTACTCGAAACACAACCCGCATTAGACTCCGCCACTCTCGTCTCCAGCAGCCCAATCATATGAAACCCCTCACGCGATACCAAATCCCCCACCGCCCTCATGTGGTCTTGCTTATTAAGACCACGCACATTCCATGCTCCGACAGCTAACATAAAAGCACCCTGTTTTGGGCTGCATTTGCTTTAGGACCCCTATGAGAATTGCTATCTTCAGGCATATCTCTAAGTAAGGCACACCGGTTCTGCTGCCCAGGGGACAGATTTGCGGCGTCATCTGGCGGTCGGGATGTGCTCCCAGCCCCCGCTTCAACCCTTGCAGGCTGTCGATCATCTCCAGTATTCGCAGCCCACACCACGTTGGCTTGGCCTTTGGCCCCCACATGTTGCCATTCTTCCTGTGGGCGTGTAAGGATTCCCCCTGATTCACACTTCTTATCCGGCCTTCTTGCACCGAGGTTCCCCGGCCCATGTCCCCTACCATTAGCATAACGATAACGTGATCTATTACGGATCTGGCCCCTATGTTGTCCAGTGACAACCTGCTCCTGTGCTGAGCCGCCTTCTTTCGCCTTCCTTGCCTCCCTCATTCCCTCAGATTGGCTTCGAGGATTTGACGTCCCTGCTGCCGGCTTCTTCGGTTGCTGTGGACAATGGGCTGCCCCATGTGCCCATGAGGAACAGTGAGCACATTTAGATGGTTTCCAGTCATACTCCACTCGTATAGGTACAGTCATATCCACTACCCCTTCCTCACCTTGAAGTAGCACATCAAACGTTTCAATAAATGGCTCATACAATTTCTTCATTACACAGACCCGGGCATAATCAAGTCGTTCCCCCACCTCCGTGATTCCATCTGCATACAATGGCCGTCCCACCGCACTTGCAACTAGCCCTAGCCCCTCATGCGTCCAAAGATCAGATGGAACATCCCATAACCTGACCCACAATGGCAGCTCCACCAACTCCTTACGCGTAAAGGTCATACGTGGTCTCCAAGGCTCAAGAAATAACGGCTGGCCCTGCATGAGCCAAGGTCCACCCTCTAAAACCACGGCTTGTGCGCCATCCGACTCAAAACTGAACATAAAAAATCCGTTGACGGTAGTCGAACCACTGCCAATCCCTTCTAAATCGATCTGAAGTAACTCTCCACAAAAGGGAAATACGGCTTACGGCCAAGAAAATATCCCATAAGAGTGTTCTTCCATCGATCACGTCCGCGCCGCGCCACCTCCAACGGAGCACGCACCATAGCCACACCATTCACAATCGAAGGCGGGGTGTAAGATAATGCCATCTTCCGTGATGGAGCAGCCCCTTTTCCTTGCACAGCCGCCGCAAAAGATACCGATTTGCCTTGGCTATCATCCTTCATTATTGATGGCCCAAGCCGCGAGAAAACAGACCCAACGTTCGGTTCCCCAGAGTTGATAGCTCCTGGTGGTGTGGTATTAACATCTGAAGTCTTAAGAACGAGTGGCGATGAACGGCCAGAACCTGGTACGTCCAATACCCTAGCCTGCGCTAAACTCATATTTGCCGTATCTGCCTCTCCACTATTATCAACTGCAATCTCCTCATCAACCTGATCATCATCCTCAGCTAGGGACATATCCTCGCAATTCCTCGCCAACATTACTCTCGCCGGCATAGGTGAGTCAGGCCTTCGGCGAAACACCCGCGTATTATGACGCAAAATTCCTCTGATCGGCACAGGCCCGTCCTTACGCCGCTTAGGGGATCCGCTCAGTGCCTTTTGTCGAACAAGTAGAATGCCTTGTTTGGATTAATGTCCCTTTATATATATATATGAAAAGAAGAATACAAAAGAGCGCGCAGGAGAAAAACTTATGCCGCATCAACCAATAACATGCTATCGGGTACAACTACGATATCAACAACGACATCGATAACTAGCTCCCCCACCACCCTTCCGTGGTCCCTCTTATTGAGACCACGCACATTCTACACACCTACAGGGATCATGGATCACCCTCTGTTGGGGCTGCCGTTGCTTCAGGGCCCGTAGAAAAAGGAGGATCATTATCCTCATCCCGTAACGAGTGCAAAATAGCGAAAGAGTTAGAGGCCAACCCGACCTCCTCATGCACGGGCACCACCCGCGAATGTGGCTCTGTGGTCCGAGACGATGTCGACAATCCTCCAGCATACTCTGTTGACCGGGCCAGTTTTCTACCATTAGCTGCCCCATCCTGTGGTTCCACCCTCACGGCTTTGCCCTTTGCGCCCAAATGCATCCACTCTACACGTGCGCTAGGAATCCCCGCCCCTCCATTTCCCGCTCGAACCCCATCTGCCCCAACATGACTCCACCCGTGCTGCTTTGCCCTTTGCTCCCACCTGCCGCCCCTCTACTCGTGGCTTATTGCCACCCACCCGAACAGCCCTCAGCCGAGGATCCGGTCGTTTTCCCGATGCGCTTTGTCCATCGGAGGACATCGGACACGCCGTCAACGCATGATTCCAAGAAGCACACTTCAGACATTTGGTTGGTCTCCATTCGTACTCCACCCGCCAGATGCCACACCCGATGTACCCCCACACTCTAACGGCAGTCGAATATTAAAGTGCTCCACAAACGGGTCAGCAAGCTTCTTAAGTACACAAACACGTGCAAAATCAATACTCTCTCCACTTGTTGTAACGCCATCAGCAAACAAGGGCTGCCCACAGCACTAGCAACGATTCCCAAACCAGCCTGAGTCCAGAATTCGCTTGGGACATTCCATAACTTAACCCATAGAGGTACTTCTACGAGATCCCGCTTCGCAAACGACATTCCTGGCCTCCAAACCTCCAAGAAGAGTGGCTGCCCTTGGAAGAGCCAAGGTCCCCTTCAAGGACCCCATGCATTGCATCCGCCGACATAAAACGGAACTTAAAGAAACCATTAATGGTAGCCCTGACCTCGGCCAGGTCAGCCTAATTCGCCCGCACAAATCGCTCCACAAAGGGAAAATATGGCTTCTTTCCCAAAAAATAGCCCACCAGTGTATGCTCCCATCGAGCAAAACCTTGACGGGCCACCTCCCACGTAGGTCGAACCTCCGCCACCCCATCTATGACTGCCGGCACAGTGTAAAATAGCGTTCATACATCTACCAAGCAATGTGCCACAGGCGACGCACGACACAATATTGTAGCTCATATCGACACGGTAGTAATGATAGATGTATAAGCAATACCCTCACAATATCCTCAACGAGCTGCTGGGGATGCTGCTGTCTGCCATCAGTCCAACGGTGGTTTCGCTCAGTCCAGATGTGGTGAATCGTCGAAGCCAGAACATGTCGATATGCCAGATGCTGAAGGTGCATACCTTTCCACCGCAGGCCAGCCCACCTAATCCTCTGCTGCCAATCGCGGTAAGGCCAGAGAAACCGAATCTGCCGCCGAAGAAGTCGTACGCATCGAGATGTGTATGGGCAATCAAAGAAAAGGTGATTGATCGTCTCCATCTCATCCGCGTCACACAATAAGCAAGCACTCGACGCGGCCTTGAGCGCAACCCAAGGCTTATCTCTGGTAGCTAGGCGTTCACGAATAGCAAGCCATAAGATGAATTCATAACTTGGAACCCTAAGCACCCCCCCAAATAGGGCTGCCCAATGCATTCGACTTAGTCAATAAGGCATTCGACTTTGTCAACAAGGTATTTTACTTAGTCAACAACGCGTGACTTGGTCAACAAGGCATTCTACTTCATCCATAAAGCATGACTTGGTCAATTAGGCATTCGACATGTTCAACAACGCATTCTACTTGTTCAATAAGGCATTCGACTTGGTCAACAAGGCATGGCCTAGTCAATAAGGCATTCGACTTGTTCAACAAGGCATTCTACTTGTTCGACTTGGTGAACAAGGCATTCGACTTGTTCATCAAGGCATTCTACTTGATTAACAAGGCATTCTACTTGGTCAATAAGGCATTGGCCTTGGTCAACAAGGCATTCGACTTGTTCAACAAGGCATTCTACTTGTTCGACCTTGTCAACAAGGCATTCTACTTGTTCGACCTTGTCAACAAGGCATTCGACTTGTTCAACAACGCATTCTACTTGGTATACAAGGCTAGACTTGGTCAACAAGGCATTCAACTTGTTTAACAAGGCATTCGACTTGGTCAACATGGCATTCGACTTGTTAAACAAGGCTTCCGACTTGGTCAACAAGGCACTTGAGTTGTTCGATGAGGCCTTCTACTTGTTCAAAAGGGCATTCGACTTGTTCAACAAGGCATTCGACGTGGTCAATAGGGCACTCGACTTTGTCAACAAGGCATTCGACTTGGTTGACAAGGCATTCGACTTCGTGAACAAAGTATGACCTTGTAAATACGGCATTCTACTTATTCAACATGGCATTTTACTTGTTCAACAAGGCATTCGACTAGGTTAATAAGGCATTCGACTTGGTTAACAAGGCATTCGACGTGGTCAACAAGACGTTCGACGTGTTAAACAAGGCATCCGACTTGGTCAACAAGGTATTTGTGTTGTTCAACGAGGCGTTCTACTTGTTCAAAAGGGCATTCAACTTGATCAACAAGGCATTTAACTTGGTCAACAATGCATTCGACTTAGTCAATAAGCATTCGACTTTGTCAACAAGGCATTTTACTTAGTCAACAGCGCGTGACTTGGTTTACAAGGCATTCTACTTCGTCAATAAAGCATGACTTGGTCAATTAGGCATTCGACTTGTTCAACAACGCATTCTACTTGTTCAATAAGGCATTCGACTTGGTCAACAAGGCATTCTACTTCGTCAACAAAGCATGGCCTAGTCAATAAGGCATTCGACTTGTTCAACAAGGCATTCTACTTGTTCGACTTTGTCAACAAGGCATTCGACTTGTTCAACAACGCATTCTACTTGGTATACAAGGAAGGACTTGGTGAACAAGGCATTCGACTTGGTGAACAAGGCATTCGACTTGGTCAAAAAGGCATTCGACTTGTTCAACAAGGCATTCGACTTGTTCAACAAGGCATTCGACGTGGTCAATAGGGCATTCGACTTTTTCAACAAGACATTCGACTTGGTCAACAAGGCATTCGACTTGTTCAACGAGGCATTCATCTTGGCCAACAATGCATTCGACTTGGTCAACAAGGCATTCGACTTGGTCAACAAGCATTCTACTTCGTCAACAAAGCATGAGTTGGTCAATAAGGCATTCGACTTGTTCAAGAAGGCATTCGACTTGTTTAACAAGGGATTCAACTTGTTCAACAAGGCTCGACTTGTTCAACAAGGCATTACTTGGTCAACATTGCTTTCAATTTGTTCAACAAGGCATTCGACTTTGTCTACAAGGCATTCGACATAGTTAACAAGGCATTGAAGTTGTTTAATAAGGCATTCGAATTGTTTAACAAGGCATTCGACTTGTTCAACAAGGCATTCTACTTGTTCGACTTGTTCAACAACGCATTCTACTTGGTATACAAGGCAAGACTTGGTCAGCAAGGCATTCGACTAGGTTAATAAGGCATTCGACTTGGTTAACAAGGCATTCGACGTGGTCAACAAGGCATTCGACGTGTTAAACAAGGCAACCGACTTGGTCAACAAGGCATTTGTCTTGTTCAACGAGGCGTTCAACTTGTTCAAAAGGGCATTCGACTTGGTCAACAAGGCATTTGACTTGGTCAACAATGCATTCGACTTAGTCAATAAGGCATTCGACTTTGTCAACAAGGCATTTTACTTAGTCAACAACGCGTGACTTGGTCAACAAGTCATTTGGCTTGGTCAACAACGCATTCTACTTCGTCAATAAAGCATGACTTGGTCAATTAGGCATTCGACTTGTTCAACAACGCATTCTACTTGTTCAATAAGGCATTCGACTTGGTCAACAAGGCATGGCCTAGTCAATAAGGCAGTCGACTTGTTCAACAAGGCATTCTACTTGTTCGACTTGGTCAACAAGGCATTCGACTTGTTCAACAACGTATTCTACTTGGTCTACAAGAAAGGAGTTGGTCAACAAGGCATTCGACTTGGTGAACAAGGCATTCGACTTGGTCAACAAGGCATTCGACTTGTTCAACAAGGTATTGGACTTGTTCAACAAGGCATTCGACTTGTTCAACAAGGCATTCCACGTGGTCAACAAGGCATTCGAATTGTTCAACAAGGCATTCGAATTGTTCAACAAGGCATTCATTTTGGCCAACAATGCATTCGACTAGGGCAACAAGGCATTCGACTTGGTGAACAAGACATTCTACTTCGTAAACAAAGCATGAGTTGGTTGATAAGACATTCGACTTGTTCAAGAAGGCATTCTACTTGTTCAACAAGGCATCATATGGTCAACAAGGCATTCGACTTGTTCAACAAGGGATTCGACTTGTTCAATAAGGTATTCTACTTGTTCGACTTGGTGAAGAAGGTATTCGATTTGTTCAACAAGGCATTTTATTAGTTAACAAGGCATGACTTGTTCAACAAGGCATTCGACTTGTTTAAGAAGGCAGTCGACTTGTTCATCAAGGCAGTATACTTGGTCAACAAGCCATTCGACTTGTTCAACAAGGCATTCGACTTTGTCAACAACGCATTCGACATAGTTAACAAGGCTTCGACATAGTTAACAACATTCGACTTGTTCAACAAGGGAATTCGACTTGGTCGACTTGGTGGACATGGAATTCTACTTGGTCGACTTGGTGGACATGGAATTCAACTTGTTCAAAAGGGAATTCGACTTGTTCAACAAAGCATTCTACTTGATTAACAAGGCATTCGACTTATTTAAGAAGGCATTCTACTTGGTCAACAAGGTATGACTTGTTTAACAAGGTATTTGACTAGTTCAACAAGGCATTCGACTTTGTGAACAATGAATTCGACATGGTTAACAAGGCATTGAAGTTGTTCAATTAATGCATTCGACTTGTTCAACACGGCATTCGACTTGTTCAACAAGGCATTCTACTTGTTCGACTCGGTCAACAAGGCATTCCGACTTGTTCAACAACGCATTCTACTTGGTATACAAGGCAAGACTTGGTTAACAAGGCATTCCGACTTGTTCAACAACGCATTCTACTTGGTGTACAATGCAAGACTTGGTCAACAAGGCATTCGACTTGGTTAACAAGGCATTCGACTTGGTTAACAAGGCTTTGACTTGGTCAACAAGGCATTTGAGTTGTTCGACGAGGCATTCTACTGATTCAAAAGGGCATTCGACTTGGTGAACAAGGCATTCGACTTGGTCAACAATGCATTCTACTTGGTCGACAAGGCATTCGACTTTGTCAACAAGGAATTTACATGGTCAACAAGGCATTTGACTGGGTCGATAAGGCATTCGACTTGTTCAACAAGGCATGACTTGGTCAATAACGCATTCGACTTGTTCAGGAAGGCATTCTACTTGTTCAACAAGGCATCATATGGTCAATAAGATTCGACTTTGTCAACAAGGCATTCGACATGGTTAACAAGGCACTGAAGTTTTTCAAGAAGGCATTCAACATAGTTAACAAGGCATTGAAGTTGTTCAACAATGCATTCGACTTGTTCAACACGGCATTCGACTTGTTCAACAAGGCATTCTACTTGTTCGACTTGGTCAACAGGGCATTCCGACTTGTTCAACAATGCATTCTACTTGGTATACAAGGCAAGACTTGGTCAACAAGGCATTCGACTTGGTTAACAAGGCATTCGACTTGGTCAACAAGGCATTTGACTTGGTCAACACGGCATTTGAGTTGTTCGACGAGGCATTCTACTGATTCAAAAAGGCATTCGACTTGGTCCAAAAGGCATTCGACTTGGTCGAGAATCCATTTGACTTGGTCAACATGGCATTCGACTTGTTCAACAAGGCATTTTACATGGTCAACAAGGCATTTGACTTGGTCAACAAGGCATTCGACTTGTTCAACAAGGCATGACTTGGTCAATAACGCATTCGACTTGTTTAGCAAGGCATTCTACTTGTTCAACAAGGCAATCATATGGTCAATAACATTCGACTTTGTCAACAAGACATTCGACATAGTTAGCAAGGAACTGAAGTTGTTCAACAAGGCATTCGACATAGTTAACAAGGCACTGAAGTTGTTCAACAAGGCATTCAACTTGTTCAACAAGGGATTCGACTTGTTCAATAAGGCATTCTACTTGTTTGACTTGTTAAAGAAGGTATTCGATTTGTTCGACAAGGCATTTTACTTGGTTAACAAGGTATGACTTGGACAATAAGGCATTCGACTTGTTTGAGAATGCATTCTACTTGGTTAACAAGGCGTTCGACTTGTTCAACAAGGCATTACTTGGTCAGCAAGGCATTACTTGGTCAGCAAGGCATTCAATTTGTTCAACAAGGCATTTTTCATTGTCAACAATGCATTCAACTTGTTCAATATGGCATTCTATTTGGTATACAAGGCAAGGCTTGGTCAATAAGGCATTCAACTTGTTCAACTATGCATTTTACTTGTTCGACTTTGTCAACAAGGCATTCGACTTGTTAACCACACATTTTACTTGGTATACAAGGCAAGACTTGGTTAACAAGACATTCGACTAATTCAACAAGCATTCGACTTGGTCAACAAGGCATCCGACTTGGTCAACAAGGCATTTGAGTGGTTGAACGAGGCATTCTACTTGTTCAAAAGGGCATTCGACTTGGTCCACAACGCCTACCATGCATTTTACTTTTTCAGCAATGAATTCGACTTTCTCAGCAATGCATTCTACTTGGTCAACAAGGCATTCGACTTGTTCAACAAGGCATTCCACATAGTTAACAAGGCATTGAAGTTGTTCAACAAGGCATTCGACTTGTTCAACAAGGCATTCGACTTTGTTAACAAAGCATTCGACATAGTTAACAACGCATTGAAGTTGTTCAACGAGGCATTGGACTTGTTCAACAAGGCATTCTACTTGTTCGACTTGGCCAACAAGGCATTCGACTTGTTCGACAATGCATTCTACTTGGTATACAACGCAAGGCTTGGTCAAAAAGGCATTCAACTTTTTCAACTATGCATTCGACTGGTTCAAAAAGGCATTCTACTTGTTCGACTTGGTCAACAAGGCATTCGACTTGTTCCACAACGCATTCTACTTGGTATACAAGGAAAGATTTGGTCAACAAGACATTCGACTAATTCAACAAGGCATGCGACTTGGTCAATAAGGCATCCGACTTGGTCAACAAGGCATCCGACTTGGTCAACAAGGCATCCGACTTGGTCAACAAGGCATTTGAGTTGTTCAACGAGGCGTTTTACTTGGTATACAAGGCAAGACTTAGTCAACAAGGCATCAGACTTGGCTAACAAGGCATTCGACTTGGTTAACAAGGCATTCGACTTTTTCAACAACGCGTGACTTGGTCAACAATGCATTCGACTTGTTCAACAAGGAATTCTACTTGTTCAACAAGACAACATATGGTCAACAAAGCATTCGACTTTGTCAACAAGGCATTCGGCATATTTAACAAGGCTTTGAAGTTGTACAACAAGGCATTCGACTTGTTCAACAAGGGAATCGACTTGTTCAATAAGGCATTCTACTTGTTGGTTATGAAGGTATTCGATTTGTTCAACAAGGCATTCTACTTGGTTAACAAGACGTTAAAGTTGTTCAACAAGGCATTCGGCTTGTTCAACAAGGCATTCAGCTTGTTCAATAAGCCATTCTACTTGTTTGACTTGGTGAACAAGGCATTCGACTTGTTCAACAAGGCATTCTACTTGATTAACAAGACATGACTTGGATAACAAGGTATTGATTTGTTTAAGAAGGCATTTTACTTGATGAACAAGGCATGACTTGTTCAACAAGGCATTCGACTTTGTCAACAAGACATTCCACATAGTTCACAAGGCATTGAAGTTGTTCAACAAGGCATTCGACTTGTGCCACAAGGCATTCGACTTGTCCAACAAGTCATTCTACTCGTTCGACTTGGTCAACAAGGCATTCGATTTGTTCAACAAGGCATTCTACTTTGTATACAAGGCAAGATTTGGTCAACAAGGCATTCGACTTGGTTAACAAGACATTCGACTTGGTCGACAAGGCATTCGACTTGGTCCACAAGGCATTTGAGTTGTTCGACGAGGCCTTCAACTTGTTTAAAAGGGCATTCGACTTGGTGAACAAGGCAATCGACTTTGTCAACAAGGCATTCGACTTGTTCAACAGGGCATTCGACTTGTCCAACAAGGCATTCTACTTGTTCGACTTGGTCAAAAAGGCATTGGACTTGTTCAACAATGCATTCTATTTGGTATACAAGGCATTCGATTTGGTAACAAGACATTCGACTTGGTCAACAAGGCATTCGACTTGGTCAACAAGGCATTTGAGTTGTTCGATGAGGCATTCTACTTGTTCAAAAGGGCATTCGACTTGGTCAACAAGGCATTCGACTTGGTCAACAAAGCATTCGACTTGGTTGACAAGGCATTCGACTTTGTCAACAAGGCATTTTTCTTGGTCAACAAGGCGTGATTGTCAATAAGGCATTTGGCTTGGTTAACAAGGCATTCGACTTGTTCCACAAGGCATGACTTGGTCAATAAGGCATTCAACTTGTTCAACAAGGCATTCTACTTGTTCAGCAAGGCATCATATGGTCAGTAACATTTGACTTTGTCAAGAAGGCATTCGACATAGTTAACAAGGCACTGAAGTTATTCAATAAGCCATTCGAATTTTTCAACAAGGGATTCGACTTATTCAATAAGGCATTGTACTTGTTCGATTTGGTAAAGAAGGTATTCGATTTGTTCAACAAGGCATCCTACTTGGTTAACAAGGCATGACTTGGACAACAAGGCATTCGACTTGTTTGAGAAGGCATTCTACTTGGTCAACAAGGCATTACCTGTTCAACAAGGCATTCAACTTGTTCAACAAGGCAGTCGACTTGGTCAACAAGGCAGTCAACTTAGTCAACAAGGCATTCGACTTGTTTAACAAGGAATTCGACTTGTTCAACGAGGCATTCGACTTGTTCAACGAGGCATTCGACTTGTTCAACAAGGAATTCGACTTGTTCAACAAGGCATTCGACTTGTTCAACGAGGCATTCGACTTGTTCAACAAAGAATTCTACTTGTTCGACTTGCTGAACAAAGCATTCGACTTGTTCACCAACGCATTCTACTTGGTATACAAGGCAAGACTTGGTCAACAAGGCATTCGACTTGGTAAACAAGGCATTCGATTTGTTCAACAAGGCATTAGTTGGTCAACAAGGCATTCAATTTGTTCAACAAGGCATTTTACTTTGTCAACAATGCATTCGACTTGTTCAATATGACATTCTATTTGGTATACAAGGCAAGGCTTCGTCAATAAGGCATTCAACTTGTTCAACTATGCATTCGACTGGTTCAACAAGGCATTCTACTTGTTCAACAAGGCATTCGACTTGTTCAACAACGTATTCTACTTGGTATACAAGGCATGACTTGGTCAACAAGACATTCGACTAATTAAACAAGGCATTTGACTTGGTCAACAAGGCATCCGAGTTGGTCAACAAGGCCTTTGAGTTGTTAAACAAGGCGTTCTACTTGTTCAAAATGGCATTCGACTTCATCTACAATGCCTACCATGCATTCTACTTGTTGAGCTATGCATTAGACTTGTTCAGCAATGCATTTGACTTGGTCAACAATGCATTTGACTTGGTCAACATGGCATTCGACTTGTCAACAAGGCATTTGACTTGTTCAACAAGGCATTCGACTTTGTCAACCAGGCATTCGACATAGTTAACAAGGCATTGAAGTTGTTCAACCAGACATTCGACTTGTTCAACAACGCATTCTACTTGGTATACAAGGAAGGACTTGGTGAACAAGGCATTCGACTTTGTCAACAAGGCATTCGACTTGTTCAACAAGGTATTCGACTTGTTCAACAAGGCATTCGACGTGGTCAATAGGGCATTCGACTTGGTGAACAAGGCATTCGACTTGGTCAACAAGGCATTCGACTTGTTCAACAAGGCATTCATCTTGGCCAACAATGCATTCGACTTGGTCAACAAGGCATTCGACTTGGTCAACAAGGCATTCGACTTGGTCAATAAGGCATTCGACTTGTTCAAGAAGGCATTCGACTTGTTCAACAGGGCATTTTATTCGACTACCGTTAGAGTGTGGGGGTACATCGGGTGTGGCAACTGTGCGGGTGGAGTACGAATGGAGACCAACCAAATGTCTGAAGTGTGCTTCTTGGAATCATGCGTCGACGGCGTGTCCGATGTCCTCAGATGGACAAAGCGCACGGGAAAACGACCGGATCTTCGGCTGAGGGCTGTTCGGGTGGGTGGCAATAAGCCACGAGTAGAGGGGCGGTGGGTGGGAGCAAAGGCAAAGCAGCACGGGTGGAGTCACATGTTGGGGCAGATTGGGTTCGAGCGGGAAATGGAGGGGCGGTGATTCCTAGCGCACATGTAGAGTGGATGCATGTGGGCGCAAAGGGCAAAGCCGTGAGGGTGGAACCACGGGATGGGGCAGCTAATGGTAGAAAACTGGCCCGGTCAACAGAGTGTGCTGGAGGATTTCGACATCGTCTCGGACCACAGAGCCACATTCGCGGGTGGTGCCCGTGCATGAGGAGGTTGGGTTGGCCTCTAACTCTTTCGCTATTTGCACTCGTTACGGGATGAGGATAATGATCCTCCTTTTTCTACGGGCCCTGAAGCAACGGCAGCCCAATAGGGGGTGATCCATGATCCTATAGGTGTGTAGAATGTGCGTGGTCTCATAAGAGGGACCACGGAGGGCGGTGGGGGAGCTAGTTGTCGATGTCGTTGTTGATCGTAGTTACCCGATAGCATGTTATCGGTTGATGCGGCATGAGTTTTTCTCTCTCCTCGCGCTCTTTTGTATTCTTCTTTTCATATATATATAAAGGGACATTAATCCAAAAAAAAAGGCATGACTGACTTGTTCAACAAGGCATTCGACTTGTTCACAAGGCAGTCGACGTGTTAACAAGGCATCTGACTTGGTCAACAAGGCATTTTGGGCTGTTCAACGCGGCGTTCTACTTGTTTAAAAGGGCATTCGCCTTGGTCAACAAGGCATTCGACTTGGTCAACAATGCATTCGACTTGGTCGATAAGGTATTCACTTTGTCAACAAGGCATTTTACTTGGTCACAATGCGTGACTTGGTCAACAAGTCATTTGACATGGTCAACAAGGCATTCTACTTCGTCAATAAAGCCTGACTTGGTCAATTAGGCATTCGACTTGTTCAACAACTCATTCTACTTGTTCAATAAGGCATTCGACTTGGTCAACAAGGCATTCTACTTCGTCAACAAAGCATGACCTAGTCAATAAGGCATTCGACTTTTTCATAATAAGGCATTTTACTTAGTCAAAACATCATATTGTCAACAAGTATTCGACTTTGTCAACAGGCATTCGACATAGTTAACAATGCATTGAAGTTGTTCAGCAAGGCATTCGACTTGTTCACTTGGTGAAGAAGGTATTCGATTTGTTCAACAGGCCTTCTACTTGGGTTAACAGGCATTGACTTGTACAACAAGGCATTTTGAGTTGTTTGATCTACTGGTTCGAAAGGGCTTTCGACTTGGTCAACAAGGCATTCGACTTGGTCAACATGCATTCGACTTGGTCGACAAGGCATTCGACTTTTCACAAGGCATTTACTTGGTCAACAAGGCAGACATGGTCAACAAGGCATTCGACTGATCACAAGGCATGACTTGGTCAATAGGTATTCGACTTGTTCAACAAGGCATTCTACTTGTTCACAAGGCATCATATGGTCAATAACATTCGACTTTGTCAGAAGGCATTCGACATAGTTAACAAGGCACTGAATTTTTTCAACAAGGCATTCGACTTGTTCAATAAGGGATTCGACTTTTTCAATAAGGCATTCTACTTGTTCGACTTGGTGAAGAAGGTTTCGATTTGTTCAACGAGGATTCCACTTGGTTAACAAGGCATGATTTGGACAACAAGGAATACGACTTGTTGAACAGGCATTCTATTTTGGTCAACAAGGCCTGACTTGTTCAATAAGGCATTCGACTTGTTCACAACGCAGTCGACTTGGTCAACAAACAGTCAACTTGGTCAACAAGGCATAGACTTTTCAACAGGAATTCGAATGTTCAACTAGGCATTCGACTTGTTCAACAAGGCATTCGACTTGTTAACAAGGCATTCTACTTGTTCGACTTCGTGAACATGGCATTCGACTTGTTCAACAACACATTCTACTTGGTATACAAGGCATTCGCTGTTCAACATGGCATTCGACATGTCACAGGCTCGACTTGTTCAACAAGGCATTACTTGGTCAACATGACATTCAATTTGTTCAACAGGCATTCGACTTTGTCTACAAGGGCATTCAGAATAGTTAACAAGCATTGAAGTTTGTTTAATAAGGCATTCGAATTGTTTAACGATGCATTCTACTTGTTCGACTTGGTCAACAACGCAGTCGACTTGTTCACAACGCATTCTACTTGGTACAAGGCAAGACTTGGTCAACAAGGCAAGACTT
The DNA here is from genome assembly GCA_004919715.1 of Linderniella brevidens. Lineage (NCBI taxonomy): Eukaryota > Viridiplantae > Streptophyta > Magnoliopsida > Lamiales > Linderniaceae > Linderniella > Linderniella brevidens. The sequence continues at coordinate 11,048,776 of SWDC01000156.1, read as the reverse complement.
GGTCAAAAAGGCATTCGACTTGTTAACAAGGCATTCGACTTGGTCAACAAGCATTCGACGTTAAACAGGCATCTCTTGGTCACAAGGCATTTGTGCTGTTCAACGCGGCGTTCTACTTGTTTAAAATGGCATTCGACTTGGTCAACAATGCATTCGACTTGGTCAATAAGGTATTCAACTTTGTCAACATGGAATTTTACTTGGTCAACAATGCGTGACTTGGTCAACAAGGCATTCTACTTCGTCAATAAAGCATGACTTGGTCAATTAGGCATTCGACTTGTTCAACAACGCATTCTACTTGTTTAATAAGGCATTCGACTTGGTCAACAAGGCATTCTACTTCGTCAACAAAGCATGACCTAGTCAATAAGGCATTCGACTTGTTCAACAAGGCATTTTACTTAGTCAACAAGACATCATATGGTCAACAAGGTATTCGACTTTGTCAACAAGGCATTCGACATAGTTAACAATGCATTGAAGTTGTTCATCAAGGCATTCGACTTGTTCGACTTGGTGAAGAATGTATTCGATTTGTTCAACATGTCATTCTACTTGGTTAACAAGGCATTGAACTTGTACAACAAGGCATTTTGAGTTGTTCGACGAGGCATTCTACTTGTTCGAAAGGGCATTCGACTTGGTCAACAATGCATTCGACTGGTCAACAACGCATTCGACTTGGTCGACAAGGCATTCGACTTTGTCCACAACGCATTTTACTTGGTCAACAAGGCGTGACATGGTAACCAAGGCATTCGACTTGTTCAACAAGGCATGACTTGGTCAATAAGGCATTCGACTTGTTCAACAAGGCATTCTACTTGTTCAACAAGGCATCATATGGTCAATAACATTCGACTTTGTCAACAAGTCATTCGACATAGTTAACAAGGCACTGAATTTTTTCAACAAGGCATTCGACTTGTTCAATAAGGGATTCGAATTTTTCATTAAGGCATTCTACTTGTTTGACTTGGTGAAGAAGGTATTCGATTTGTTCAACAAGAAATTCCACTTGGTTAACAAGGCATGATTTGGACAACAAGGCATTCGACTTGTTCAACAAGGCATTCTACTTGGTCAACAAGGCATGACTTGTTCAACAAGGCATTCGACTTGTTCAACAAGGCAGTCGACTTGGTCAACAAGACAGTCAACTTGGTCAACAAGGCATTGGACTTGTTCAACAAGGAATTCGAATTGTTCAACTAGGCATTCGACTTGTTCAACAAGGCATTCGACTTGTTCAACAAGGCATTCGAGTTGTTCAACAAGGCATTCGACTTGTTCAACAAGGCATTATACTTGTTCGACTTCGTAAACAAGGCATTCGACTTGTTCAACAACACATTCTACTTGGTATACAAGGCATTCACTTGTTCAAGAAGGCATTCGACTTGTTCAACAAGGCTCGACTTGTTCAACAAGGCATTCATCTTGGCCAACAATGCATTCGACTTGGTCAACAAGGCATTCGACTTGGTCAACAAGCATTCTACTTGGTTAACAAGGCATTGAACTTGTACAACAAGGCATTTTGAGTTGTTCGACGAGGCATTCTACTTGTTCCAAAGGGCATTCGACTTTGTCAACAATGCATTCGACTTGGTCAACAATGCCTTCGACTTGGTCGACAAGGCATTCGACTTTGTCCACAAGGCATTTTACTTGGTCAACAAGGCGTGACATGGTCAACAAGGCATTCGACTTGTTCAACAAGGCATGACTTGGTCAATAAGGCATTCGACTTGTTCAACAAGGCATCATATGGTCAATAACATTCGACTTTGTCAACAAGGCATTCGACATAGTTAACAAGGCACTGAATTTTTTCAACAAGGCATTCGACTTGTTCAACAAGGCATTCTACTTGTTCGACTTCGTGAATAAGGCATTCGACTTGTTCAACAACACATTCTACTTGGTATACAAGGCATTCACTTGTTCAACAAGGCATTCGACTTGTTCAACAAGGCTCGACTTGTTCAACAAGGCATTACTTGGTCAACATGGCATTCAATTTGTTCAACAAGGCATTCGACTTAGTCTACAAGGCATTCGGAATAGTTAACAAGGCATTGAAGTTGTTTAATAAGGCATTTGAATTGTTTAACAAGGCATTCTACTTGTTCGACTTGGTCAACAAGGCAGTCGACTAGTTCAACAACGCATTCTACTTGGTATACAAGGCAAGACTTGGTCAACAAGGCAAGACTTGGTCAACAAGGCATTGGACTTGGTTAACAAGGCATTCGACTTGGTCAACAAGGCATTCGACGTGTTAAACAAGATGTCTGACTTGGTCAACAAGGCATTTGTGCTGTTCAACGCGGCGTTCTACTTGTTTAAAAGGGCATTCGACTTGGTCAACAATGCATTCGACTTAGTCAACAATGCATTCGACTTGGTCAATAAGGTATTCAACTTTGTCAACAAGGCATTTTACTTGGTCATTCGACTTGGTCGACAAGGCATTCGACTTTGTCAACAACGCATTTTACTTGGTCAACAAGGCGTGACATGGTCAACAAGGCATTCGACTTGTTCAACAAGGCATCATATGGTCAATAACATTCAACTTTGTCAACAAAACATTCGACATAGTTAACAAGGCACTGAATTTTTTCAACAAGGCATTCGACTTGTTCAATAAGGGATTCGACTTTTTCAATAAGGCATTCTACTTGTTCGACTTGGTGAAGAAGGTATTCGATTTGTTCAACAAGGAATTCCACTTGGTTAACAAGGCATGATTTGGACAACAAGGCATTCGACTTGTTTAACAAGACATTCTACTTGGTCAACAAGGCATGACTTGTTCAACAAGGCATTCGACTTGTTCAACAAGGCAGTCGACTTGGTCAACAAGACAGTCCACTTGGTCAACAAGGCATTGGACTTGTTCAACAAGGAATTCGAATTGTTCAACTAGGCATTCGATTTCTTCAACAAGGCATTCGACTTGTTCAACAAGGCATTCTACTTGTTCGACTTCATGAACAAGGCATTCGACTTGTTCAACAACACATTCTACTTGGTATACAAGGCATTCACTTGTTCAACAAGGCATTCGACTTGTTCAACAAGGCTCGACTTGTTCAACAAGGCATTACTTGGTCAGCATGGCATTCAATTTGTTCAACTAGGCATTCGACTTTGTCTACAAGTCATTCGGAATAGTTAACAAGGCATTGAAGTTGTTTAATAAGGCATTCGAATTATTTAACAAGGCATTCTACTTGTTCGACTTGGTCAACAAGGCAGTCGACTTGTTCAACAACGCATTCTACTTGGTATAGAAGGCAAGACTTGGTCAACAAGGCAAGACTTGGTCAACAAGGCATTCGACTTGGTAAACAAGGCATTCGACTTGGTCAACAAGGCATTCGACGTGTTCAACAAGGCATCTGACTTGGTCAACAAGGCATTTGTGCTGTTCAACGCGGCGTTCTACTTGTTCAACAAGGCATCATATGGTCAACAAGGCATTCGACATAGTTAACAATGTATTGAAGTTGTTCAGCAAGGCATTCGACTTGGTGAAGAAGGTATTCGATTTGTTCAACAAGGAATTCTACTTGGTTAACAAGGCATTGAACTTGTACAACAAGGCATTTTGAGTTGTTCGACGAGGCATTCTACTTGTTCGAAAGGGCATTCGACTTGGTCAACAATGCATTCGACTGGTCAACAATGCATTCGACTTGGTCGACAAGGCATTCGACTTTGTCAACAAGGCATTTTACTTGGTCAACAATGCGTGACTTGGTCAACAAGTCATTTGACATGATCAACAAGGCATTCTACTTGGTCAATAAAGCATGACTTGGTCAATTAGGCATTCGACTTGTTCAACAACGCATTCTACTTGTTCAATAAGGCATTCGACTTGGTCAACAAGGCATTCTACTTCGTCAACAAAGCATGACCTAGTCAATAATGCATTCGAGTTGTTCAACAAGGCATTTTACTTAGTCAACAAGACATCATATGGTCAACAAGGTATTCGACTTTGTCAACAAGGCATTCGACATAGTTAACAATGCATTGAAGTTGTTCAGCAAGGCATTCGACTTGTTCGACTTGGTGAAGAAGGTATTCGATTTGTTCAACATGTCATTCTACTTGGTTAACAAGGCATTGAACTTGTACAACAAGGCATTTTGAGTTGTTCGACGAGGCATTCTACTTGTTCGAAAAGGCATTCGACTTGGTCAACAATGCATTCGACTGGTCAACAATGCATTCGACTTGGTCGACAAGGCATTCGACTTTGTCAACAAGGCATTTTACTTGGTCAACAAGGCGTGACATGGTCAACAAGGCATTCGACTTGTTCAACAAGGCATGACTTGGTCAATAAGGCATTCGACTCGTTCAACAAGGCATTCTACTTGTTCAACAAGGCATCATATGGTCCATAACATTCGACTTTGTCAACAAGGCATTCGACATAGTTAACAACGCACTGAATTTTTTCAACAAGGCATTCGACTTGTTCAATAAGGGATTCGAATTTTTCAATAAGGCATTCTACTTGTTCGACTTGGTGAAGAAGGTATTCGATTTGTTCAACAAGGAATTCCACTTGGTTAACAAGGCATGATTTGGACAACAAGGCATTCGACTTGTTTAACAATGCATTCTACTTGGTCAACAAGGCATGACTTGTTCAACAAGGCATGACTTGTTCAACAAGGCATTCGACTTGTTCAACAAGGCAGTCGACTTGGTCAACAAGACAGTCAACTTGGTCAACAAGGCATTGGACTTGTTCAACAAGGAATTCGAATTGTTCAACTAGGCATTCGACTTGTTCAACAAGGCATTCGACTTGTTCAACAAGGCATTCGACTTGTTAAACAAGGCATTATACTTGTTCAACTTCGTAAACAAGGCATTCGACTTGTTCAACAACACATTCTACTTGGTATACAAGGTATTCACTTGTTCAACAAGGCATTCGACTTGTTCAACAAGGCTCGACTTGTTTAACAAGGCATTCATCTTGGCCAAATATGCATTCGACTTGGTCAACAAGGCATTCGACTTGGTCAACAAGCATTCTACTTCGTCGACAAAGCTTGAGTTGGTCAATAAGGCATTCGACTTGTTCAAGAAGGCATTTGACTTGTTCAACAAGGCATTCTATTCGACTGCCGTTAGAGTGTGGGGGTACATCGGGTGTGGCAACTGTGCGGGTGGAGTACGAATCGAGACCAACCAAATGTCTGAAGTGTACTTCTTGGAATTATGCGTCGACGGCGTGTCCGATATCCTCCGATGGACAAAGCGCACTGGAAACGACCGGATCCTCGGCTGAGGGCTGTTCGGGTGGGTGGCAATAAGCCACGAGTAGAGGGGCGGTGGGTGGGAGCAAAGGGCAAAGCAGCACGGGTGGAGTCACATGTTGGGGCAGATTGGGTTCGAGCGGGAAATGGAGGGGCGGTGATTCCTAGCGCACGTGTAGAGTGGATGCATGTGGGCGCAAAGGGCAAAGCCGTGAGGGTGGAACCACGGGATGGGGCAGCTAATGGTAGAAAACTGGCCCGGTCAACAGAGTGTGCTGGAGGATTGTCGACATCGTCTCGGACCACAGAGCCACATTCGCGGGTGGTGCCCGTGCATGAGGAGGTTGGGTTGGCCTCTAACTCTTTCGCTATTTTGCACTCGTTACGGGATGAGGATAATGATCCTCCTTTTTCTACGGGCCCTGAAGCAACGGCAGCCCCAATAGGGGGTGATCCATGATCCCTATAGGTGTGTAGAATGTGCGTGGTCTCAATAAGAGGGACCACGGAAGGGCGGTGGGGGAGCTAGTTGTCGATGTCGTTGTTGATATCGTAGTTGTACCCGATAGCATGTTATCGGTTGATACGGCATGAGTTTTTCTCCTGCGCGCTCTTTTGTATTCTTCTTTTCATATATATATAAAGGGACATTAATCCAAAAAAAAAAGGCATGACTTGTTCAACAAGGCATTCGACTTGTTCAACAAGGCAGTCGACGTGTTAAACAAGGCATCTGACTTGGTCAACAAGGCATTTGGGCTGTTCAACGCGGCGTTCTACTTGTTTAAAAGGGCATTCGCCTTGGTCAACAAGGCATTCGACTTGGTCAACAATGCATTCGACTTGGTCGATAAGGTATTCAACTTTGTCAACAAGGCATTTTACTTGGTCAACAATGCGTGACTTGGTCAACAAGTCATTTGACATGGTCAACAAGGCATTCTACTTCGTCAATAAAGCATGACTTGGTCAATTAGGCATTCGACTTGTTCAACAACTCATTCTACTTGTTCAATAAGGCATTCGACTTGGTCAACAAGGCATTCTACTTCGTCAACAAAGCATGACCTAGTCAATAAGGCATTCGACTTGTTCAATAAGGCATTTTACTTAGTCAACAAGACATCATATTGTCAACAAGGTATTCGACTTTGTCAACAAGGCATTCGACATAGTTAACAATGCATTGAAGTTGTTCAGCAAGGCATTCGACTTGTTCCACTTGGTGAAGAAGGTATTCGATTTGTTCAACAAGGCATTCTACTTGGTTAACAAGGCATTGAACTTGTACAACAAGGCATTTTGAGTTGTTTGATCTACTGGTTCGAAAGGGCTTTCGACTTGGTCAACAAGGCATTCGACTTGGTCAACAATGCATTCGACTTGGTCGACAAGGCATTCGACTTTTCCACAAGGCATTTTACTTGGTCAACAAGGCATGACATGGTCAACAAGGCATTCGACTTGATCAACAAGGCATGACTTGGTCAATAAGGTATTCGACTTGTTCAACAAGGCATTCTACTTGTTCAACAAGGCATCATATGGTCAATAACATTCGACTTTGTCAAGAAGGCATTCGACATAGTTAACAAGGCACTGAATTTTTTCAACAAGGCATTCGACCTTTTCAATAAGGGATTCGACTTTTTCAATAAGGCATTCTACTTGTTCGACTTGGTGAAGAAGGTATTCGATTTGTTCAACGAGGAATTCCACTTGGTTAACAAGGCATGATTTGGACAACAAGGAATTCGACTTGTTGAACAAGGCATTCTATTTGGTCAACAAGGCCTGACTTGTTCAACAAGGCATTCGACTTGTTCAACAACGCAGTCGACTTGGTCAACAAGACAGTCAACTTGGTCAACAAGGCATTAGACTTTTTCAACAAGGAATTCGAATTGTTCAACTAGGCATTCGACTTGTTCAACAAGGCATTCGACTTGTTCAACAAGGCATTCTACTTGTTCGACTTCGTGAACATGGCATTCGACTTGTTCAACAACACATTCTACTTGGTATACAAGGCATTCACTTGTTCAACATGGCATTCGACATGTTCAACAAGGCTCGACTTGTTCAACAAGGCATTACTTGGTCAACATGGCATTCAATTTGTTCAACAAGGCATTCGACTTTGTCTACAAGGCATTCAGAATAGTTAACAAGGCATTGAAGTTGTTTAATAAGGCATTCGAATTGTTTAACGATGCATTCTACTTGTTCGACTTGGTCAACAACGCAGTCGACTTGTTCAACAACGCATTATACTTGGTATACAAGGCAAGACTTGGTCAACAAGGCAAGACTTGGTCAAAAAGGCATTCGACTTGGTTAACAAGGCATTCGACTTGGTCAACAAGGCATTCGACGTGTTAAACAAGGCATCTGACTTGGTCAACAAGGCATTTGTGCTGTTCAACGCGGCGTTCTACTTGTTTAAAATTGCATTCGACTTGGTCAACAATGCATTCGACTTGGTCAATAAGGTATTCAACTTTGTCAACATGGAATTTTACTTGGTCAACAATGCGTGACTTGGTCAACAAGGCATTCTACTTCGTCAATAAAGCATGACTTGGTCAATTAGGCATTCGACTTGTTCAATAACGCATTCTACTTGTTTAATAAGGCATTCGACTTGGTCAACAAGGCATTCTACTTCGTCAACAAAGCATGACCTAGTCAATAAGGCATTCGACTTGTTCAACAAGGCATTTTACTTAGTCAACAAGACATCATATGGTCAACAAGGTATTCGACTTTGTCAACAAGGCATTCGACTTTGTCAACAAGGCATTTTACTTGGTCAACAAGGCGTGACATGGTCAACAAGGCATTCGACTTGTTCAACAAGGCATGACTTGGTCAATAAGGCATTCGACTTGTTCAACAAGGCATTCTACTTGTTCAACAAAACATTCGACATAGTTAACAAGGCACTGAATTTTTTCAACAAGGCATTCGACTTGTTCAATAAGGGATTCGAATTTTTCATTAAGGCATTCTACTTGTTTGACTTGGTGAAGAAGGTATTCGATTTGTTCAACAAGAAATTCCACTTGGTTAACAAGGCATGATTTGGACAACAAGGCATTCGACTTGTTTAACAATGCATTCTACTTGGTCAACAAGGCATGACTTGTTCAACAAGGCATTCGACTTGTTCAACAAGGCAGTCGACTTGGTCAACAAGACAGTCAACTTGGTCAACAAGGCATTGGACTTGTTCAACAAGGCATTCGAATTGTTCAACTAGGCATTCGACTTGTTCAACAAGGCATTCGACTTGTTAAACAAGGCATTATACTTGTTCGACTTCGTAAACAAGGCATTCGACTTGTTCAACAACACATTCTACTTGGTATACAAGGTATTCACTTGTTCAACAAGGCATTCGACTTGTTCAACAAGGCTCGACTTGTTCAACAAGGCATTCATCTTGGCCAAATATGCATTCGACTTGGTCAACAAGGCATTCGACTTGGTCAACAAGCATTCTACTTCGTCGACAAAGCTTGAGTTGGTCAATAAGGCATTCGACTTGTTCAAGAAGGCATTTGACTTGTTCAACAAGGCATTCTATTCGACTGCCGTTAGAGTGTGGGGGTACATCGGGTGTGGCAACTGTGCGGGTGGAGTACGAATCGAGACCAACCAAATGTCTGAAGTGTACTTCTTGGAATTATGCGTCGACGGCGTGTTCGATATCCTCCGATGGACAAAGCGCACCGGGAAAACGACCGGATCCTCGGCTGAGGGCTGTTCGGGTGGGTGGCAATAAGCCACGAGTAGAGGGGCGGTAGGTGGGAGCAAAGGGCAAAGCAGCACGGGTGGAGTCACATGTTGGGGCAGATGGGGTTCGAGCGGGAAATGGAGGGGCGGTGATTCCTAGCGCACGTGTAGAGTGGATGCATGTGGGCGCAAAGGGCAAAGCCGTGAGGGTGGAACCACGGGATGGGGCAGCTAATGGTAGAAAACTGGCCCGGTCAACAGAGTGTGCTGGAGGATTGTCGACATCGTCTCGGACCACAGAGCCACATTCGCGGGTGGTGCCTGTGCATGAGGAGGTTGGGTTGGCCTCTAACTCTTTCGCTATTTTGCACTCGTTACGGGATGAGGATAATGATCCTCCTTTTTCTACGGGCCCTGAAGCAACGGCAGCCCCAACAGGGGGTGATCCATGATCCCTATAGGTGTGTAGAATGTGCGTGGTCTCAATAAGAGGGACCACGGAAGGGCGGTGGGGGAGCTAGTTGTCGATGTCGTTGTTGATATCGTAGTTGTACCCGATAGCATGTTATCGGTTGATGCGGCATGAGTTTTTCTCCTGCGCGCTCTTTTGTATTCTTCTTTTCATATATATATATAAAGGGACATTAATCCAAAAAAAAAAGGCATGACTTGTTCAACAAGGCATTCGACTTGTTAAACAAGGCAGTCGACGTGTTAAACAAGGCATCTGACTTGGTCAACAAGGCATTTGGGCTGTTCAACGCGGCATTCTACTTGTTTAAAAGGGCATTCGCCTTGGTCAACAAGGCATTCGCCTTGGTCAACAGTGCATTCGACTTGGTCAATAAGGTATTTAACTTTGTCAACAAGGCATTTTACTTGGTCAACAATGCGTGACTTGGTCAACAAGTCATTTGACATGGTCAACAAGGCATTCTAATTCGTCAATAAAGCATGACTTGGTCAATTAGGCATTCGAGTTGTTCAACAACTCATTCTACTTGTTCAATAAGGTATTCGACTTGGTCAACAAGGCATTCTACTTCGTCAACAAAGCATGACCTAGTCAATAAGGCATTCGACTTGTTCAACAAGGCATTTTACTTAGTCAACAAGACATCATATGGTCAACAATGTATTCGACTTTGTCAACAAGGCATTCGACATAGTTAACAATGCATTGAAGTTGTTCAGCAAGGCATTCGACTTGTTCGACTTGGTGAAGAAGGTATTCGATTTGTTCAACAAGGCATTCTACTTGGTTAACAAGGCATTGAACTTGTACAACAAGGCATTTTGAGTTGTTCGACGAGGCATTCTACTTGTTCGAAAGGGCTTTCGACTTGGTCAACAAGGCATTCGACTTGGTAAACAATGCATTCGACTTGGTCGACAAGGCATTCGACTTTTTCAACAAGGCATTTTACTTGGTCAACAAGGCATGACATGGTCAACAAGGCATTCGACTAGATCAACAAGGCATGACTTGGTCAATAAGGTATTCGACTTGTTCAACAAAGCATTCTACTTGTTCAAGGCATCATATGGTCAATAACATTCGACTTTGTCAAGAAGGCATTCGACATAGTTAACAAGGCACTGAATGTTTTCAACAAGGCATTCGACTTGTTCAATAAGGGATTCGACTTTTTCAATAAGGCATTCTACTTGTTCGACTTGGTGAAGAAGGTATTCGATTTGTTCAACAAGGAATTCCACTTGGTTAACAAGGCATGATTTGGACAACAAGGCATTCGACTTGTTGAACAAGGCATTCTACTTGGTCAACAAGGCATGACTTGTTCAACAAGGCATTCAACTTGTTCAACAAGGCAGTCGACTTGGTCAACAAGACAGTCAACTTGGTCAACAAGGCATTGGACTTTTTCAACAAGGAATTCGAATTGTTCAACTAGGCATTCGACTTGTTCAACAAGGCATTCGACTTGTTCAACAAGGCATTCTACTTGTTCGACTTCGTGAACATGGCATTCGACTTGTTCAACAACACATTCTACTTGGTATACAAGGCATTCACTTGTTCAACAAGGCATTCGACTTGTTCAACAAGGCTCGACTTGTTCAACAAGGCATCATATTGTTCAACAAGGCATTCGACTTTGTCTACAAGGCATTCGGAATAGTTAATAAGGCATTGAAGTTGTTTAAGAAGGCATTCGAATTGTTTAACAAGGCATTCTACTTGTTCGACTTGGTCAACAAGGCAGTCGACTTGTTCAACAACGCATTCTACTTGGTATACAAGGCAAGACTTGGTCAACAAGGCATTCGACTTGGTCAACAAGGCATTCGACTTGGTTAACAAGGCATTCGACTTGGTCAACAGGGCATTCGACGTGTTAAACAACGCATCTGACTTGGTCAACAAGGCATTTGTGCTGTTCAACGCGGCGTTCTACTTGTTTAAAAGGGCATTCGACTTGGTCAACAAGGCATTCGACTTGGTCAACAATGCATTCGACTTGGTCAATAAGGTATTCAACTTTGTCAACAAGGCATTTTACTTGGTCAACAATGCGTGACTTGGTCAACAAGTCATTTGACATGGTCAACAAGGCATTCTACTTCGTCAATAAAGCATGACTTGGTCAAGTAGGCATTCGTCTTGTTCAACAACGCATTCTACTTGTTCAATAAGGCATTCGACTTGGTCAACAAGGCATTCTACTTCGTCAACAAAGCATGACCTAGTCAATAAGGCATTCGACTTGTTCAACAAGGCATTTTACTTAGTCAACATGACATCATATGGTCAACAAGGTATTCGACTTTGTCAACAAGGCATTCGACATAGTTAACAATGCATTGAAGTTGTTCAGCAAGGCATTCGACTTGTTCGACTTGGTGAAGAAGGTATTCGATTTGTTCAACATGTCATTCTACTTGGTTAACAAGGCATTGAACTTGTACAACAAGGCATTTTGAGTTGTTCGACGAGGCATTCTACTTGTTCGAAAGGGCATTCGACTTGGTCAACAATGCATTCGACTGGTCAACAATGCATTCGACTTGGTCGACAAGGCATTCGACTTTGTCAACAAGGCATTTTACTTGGTTAACAAGGCGTGACATGGTCAACAAGGCATTCGACTTGTTCAACAAGGCATGACTTGGTCAATAAGGCATTCGACTTGTTCAACAAGGCATTCTACTTGTTCAACAAGGCATCATATGGTCACTAACATTCGACTTTGTCAACAAGGCATTCGACATAGTTAACAAGGCACTGAATTTTTTCAACAAGGCATTCGACTTGCTCAATAAGGGATTCGAATTTTTCAATAAGGCATTCTACTTGTTCGACTTGGTGAAGAAGGTATTCGATTTGTTCAACAAGGAATTCCACTTCGTTAACAAGGCATGATTTGGACAACAAGGCATTCGACTTGTTTAACAAGGCATTCTACTTGGTCAACAAGGCATGACTTGTTCAACAAGGCATTCGACTTGTTCAACAAGGCAGTCGACTTGGTCAACAAGGCATTGGACTTGTTCAACAAGGAATTCGAATTGTTCAACTAGGCATTCGACTTGTTCAACAAGGCATTCGACTTGTTCAACAAGGCATTATACTTGTTCGACTTCGTAAACAAGGCATTCGACTTGTTCAACAACACATTCTACTTGGTATACAAGGCATTCACTTGTTCAACAAGGCATTCGACTTGTTCAACAAGGCTCGACTTGTTCAACAAGGCATTCATCTTGGCCAACAATGCATTCGACTTGGTCAACAAGGCATTCGACTTGGTCAACAAGCATTCTACTTCGTCGACAAAGCATGAGTTGGTCAATAAGACATTCGACTTGATCAAGAAGGCATTCGACTTGTTCAACAAGGCATTCTATTCGACTGCCGTTAGAGTGTGGGGGTACATCGGGTGTGGCAACTGTGCGGGTGGAGTACGAATGGAGACCAACCAAATGTCTGAAGTGTGCTTCTTGGAATCATGCGTCGACGGCGTCCGATGTCCTCCGATGGACAAAGCGCACCGGGAAAACGACCGGATCCTCGGCTGAGGGCTGTTCGGGTGGGTGGCAATAAGCCACGAGTAGAGGGGCGGTAAGTGGGAGCAAAGGGCAAAGCAGCACGGGTGGAGTCACATGTTGGGGCAGATGGGGTTCGAGCGGGAAATGGAGGGGCAGTGATTCCTAGCGCACGTATAGAGTGGATGCATGTGGGCGCAAAGGGCAAAGCCGTGAGGGTGGAACCATGGGATGGGGCAGCTAATGGTGGAAAATTGGCCCGGTTAACGGAGTGTGCTGGAGGATCGTCGACACCGTCTCGGACCACAGAGCCACATTCGCGGGTGGTGCCCGTGCATGAGGAGGTTGGGTTGGCCTCTAACTCTTTCGCTATTTTGCACTCGTTACGGGATGAGTATAATGATCCTCCTTTTTCTACGGGCCCTGAAGCAACGACAGCCCCAACAGGGGGTGATCCATGATCCCTGTAGGTGTGTGGAATGTGCGTGGTTTCAATAAGAGGGACCAGGGAAGGGCGGTGGGGGAGCTAGTGGCTAAACATGTAATTAAATTAGTAGGGATATTGGAGACGAGAGTTGCTAGTATTAATGCTGCGATGGTGTCGAGCGACTTAAAGACACAATGGACTTGGTTTTATGACTATAGAGGGGGCCCCGACACACGGATTTGGGTAGGATGGGATCTCGCATTTCTTCAGATACCAGTTCTTGGGCTTTCGGATCACGCGATACATTGTGAGGTTTTATCTCGTGAGCCACGCGAGACGGTGTTTGTTTCCTTCATCTATGGGAAAAATTGGCGAGAGGAGCGGTAACGCTGTGGGAGGATATTATTGCACGTTCGGAGGAGCGGGCGGAGATTGCTTGTTGGTATTGGGTGATTTCAATACCATTTTTGAGTTCGGCGAAGCAAGGGGAGGGTCGCCCAATGTCCTTGATGTTGAAGACATGCGAGCATGCCTGGTTACAGCGGATCTTGTCACGTTGCCTTCAACTAGGCACTTTTATACCTGGTATAATCAGCAGAGGGGAGATGCAGGTATTTGGCGTCGAATTGATCGTATGCTTGGTAACCCGACGTGGTTCTCTAAATATCCGGATATAGCTTATCACGGCTGATCTTCCATCGACATCGGATCATAGCCCGCTAATTCTTGAGGCAGCGCGACGATCGTCTCGAAGAGGCACTTTTTGCTTTGACAATTTCTTGATCAAAGACTCGCAATTTCTTGCACATGTTCAGTAGATATGGCGAATCCCGATTCCGGGATACCCGATGTACACGATGGTACGGCGACTGAAACTGCTGAAGCCTATATTCTGACAGATGGGAAGGGCGAAGGGCGACCTTGCGGCGAATGTTAGTGAGGCAAAGCACTTTCTTGACGTGTGTCAACAGTTTACGATGATGTTCCCGATGGAAGGCCGATTTCATGAGTTGGAGCGGGTGTATTGGGGAGTGTATGCACGGGCTATTGAGATCGAGCATGCCGCCCTATCCCAACGAGCTAAGTTGGCGTGGCTTAAGGATGGGGATCAATGCACTTCTTATTTCTTTAAGAAGGTGGCATTGCGACGTGCAGCTAACCGTATCTTCTCCCTAGAAGGCGATATGGGCGAGGTTTTAGAGGGGGATGATAGCATTAGGGCAGATTGATTCGGTTTTACCAGGCACTATGGGGACACTCGGCCAGGGATGTCCCTGTTGAGACACAAGACGTTACACCGTTCGTTGCACGGACATTATCTGATGAGACTGCGGCTGATATGGTTCGAACGGTGGAGGCGTCAGAGATTAAGGAGGCACTTTTCTCGATGGGGGATGAGAACGCGCCTGGACTGGATGGCTATACGGCGGGGTTCTTCAAGGCGGCGTAGAGGGTTATTGGTGATAACTTGATTCAGACAGTCGAAGATTTCTTTTCTTCAGGGCATTTGCTAAAAGGGCTGAATAGCACCTTTATACCCTTATTCCGAAGGGTGCTTCTCCGAGGAAAGCGTCGGATTTTCGGCTAATTTCGTGTTGTAATGTTATCTTCAAGGTTATCTCGAAGATTATGGCCAATCGACTCAAGCCGTGGCTGGGGAGTTTGGTTCATTCTTTTCAGACGGCCTTTATTCCAAGTCGGAGAATTAGCGATAATATCTTATTAGCACATGAGATTTGTTTGGGGTATTGGTGCAATCGACGTCCCCCTCGTGTAACCTTTAAGGTTGACCTAGCTAAGGCGTATGATAAGGTTGAGTGGAGCTTCGTGATTGCCACGCTTACGGCTATGAAGTTTCATCCAACCTTTGTCCATTGGGTGCAATGTTGTATGACTACGACAGCTTTTTCGATTAATCTCCATGGGTGCCCAGTGGGATACTTCGAGGGGAAGCGTGGTCTACGGCAGGGCGATCCTCTGTCGCCGTAAATCTTTACGCTAGTCATGGAGGTGTTGTATGGCATCGTTACACATCGGATCAGCCGCGAGCCTCGATTTCGCTATCATTGGCGGTGCGAGGCCAATCGACTTGCTATGCTCGCTTTTGCAGACGATCTCCTCATGTTCTGTCATGCAGATCTTGTGTCGGCATGGGTGCTCAAGGAAGCCTTGGTGGAGTTTGCGGCGCTTTCTGGTCTTCATCCTAACCCGGCTAAAAACGAGTGTTTGTCGCCAAGCGGGCGGAGAGTCTTGCAAATGACATGCAAGGCCTCATGGGATTTCTGAGGGGACAGTTGCCTGTTCGTTATTTGGTAGTTCCTGTGCTTTATTCTCGCTTGACGTTAGCAGATTGTGTCCCATTGTTGCACAAGGTAGATGCGCGGCTGGGATCGTGGCTCAACAAATCCCTTTCATATGCCTGGCGGGTCCAACTAATCAAATGGTCTTTTCCTCCATGCATGCATATTGCTCGGAGATTTTTCTACTACCAAAGGGGATCATTGCGACTTTGGAGGCTCGATTTATACGGTTTCTTTGGGTTGGGTCGCCGGCCAAGGTGGGGTGGGTGGACATTTTTTTACCCATTGCTGAGGGAGGCCTTGGGATTCGTTCGATTGCGACGGATAACAAGGCCCTCCTTTTGCGTCATCTATGGAGTGTTGTTTCCCGAGAGGAGAGCTCGATCTGGGTGGACTGGTTGTTTCTCAATCGCCTCCGCACCATTTTTGGGTGGTGCGTCCATCACCTAATGATGCTTGGAGCTGGAAGAAGATGCTGAAGCTACGGCCTCTACTTAGGTCTCTCATCTCCTTTCAGATTAGGAATGGTTCTTCCATTTGGTTATGGAAGGACCCCTGGTTATTTCCATTTCCATTGTTGGATCGGTTTCCTCGGGGCCCGTTAATTATGGGTCTACCACAGGATGCTCATCTTAGAGCCGTTATCTCAACACAGGGATGGATGTGGCCTACTCAATCTACTATTGAGTTCATTGAGATTAGTCCACAACTGCCGGAAGTAGACCCATCACGTCGGGACTTAGTGCGGTGGGAAGTCGTTTCAGATGGCCGTTACTCGGCTGCTAAGGTACGAGAAGCCATTCGTTTCAGACGTAAACCGGTCGGTTGGGCTATGCTATTTGGCTGTAGTTTACGAGTCCCACGGTATGAATTCATCCTATGGCTGGCGATCCGGGGGCGTATTTCAACACGTGATTTTGCATGGGTGGAACAACGGGCGGGAACGGATGCATGCATGTTGTGCGATGATAACATACGTGAGACACATAACCATTTACTTTTTGAGTGTAGATTCTCGAGACTTTGCTTGGGGCTGTTGTGCCGTAAGATTAGATGGAAATGGCCGTTCAGGGAATTCGACTTGTTCAACAAGGCATTCGACTTGTTCAACAACGCATTCTACTTGGTGTACAAGGCAAGACTTGGTCAACAACGCATGACTTGTTCAACAAGGCATTCGATTTGGTCAACAAGGCATTTGAGTTGTTCGACGAGACATTCTACTTGTTCAAAAGGGCATTCGACTTGGTCAACAATGCATTCGACTTGGTCGACAAGGCATTCGACTTTGTCAACAATGCATTTTACTTGGTAAACAAGGCGTGACTTGGTCAACAAGGCATTCGACTTGTTCAACAAGGCATGACTTGGTGTATAAGGCATTTGACTTGTTCAACAAGGCATTCTACTTGTTCAACAAGGCATCGTATCGTCAATTACATTCGACTTTGTCAACAAGGGATTCGACTTGTTCAACAAGGAATTCGACTTGTTCGACAAGGGATTCGACTTGTTCAGTAAGGCATTCTACTTGCATTCTACTTGTTCGACTTGGTGAACAAGGCATTCGACTTGTTTAACAAGGCATTCTACTTGATTAACAAAGCATAACTTGGACAACAAGGCATTCGACTAGTTTAAGAAGGCATTCTACTTGTCCAACTTGGTGAAGAAGGTATTCGATTTGTTCAACAACGCATTCTACTTGGTTAACAAGGCATTGAAGGTGTTCAACAAGGCATTCGACATAGTTAACAAGGCCTTGAAGTTGTTCAACTAGGCATTCGACTTGTTACACAAGGCATTCGACTTGTCCAACAAAGCATTCTACATGTTCGACTTGGTCAACAAGGCATTCGACTTGGTCAACAAGGCATTCGACTTTGTCAACAAGGCATTTTACTTGGTAAAAAACGCGTGACTTGGTCAACAAGGCATTCTACTTCGTCAACAAAGCATGACTTGGTCAATAAGGCATTCGACTTGTTCAACAAGGAATTCGACTTTGTCAACAAGGCATTCGACATAGTTAACAAGGCATTGAAGTTGTTCAACATGGGATTCGACTTGTTTATTAAAGCATTCTACTTGTCCAACTTGGTGAAGAAGGTATTCGATTTGTTCAACAAGGCATTTACTTGGTTAACAAGGCGTTGAAGTGGTTTAACAAGGCATTCGACTTGTTCAACAAGGGATTCGACTTGTTCAATAAGGCATTCTACTTGTTCGACTTGTTTAACAAGGCATTCTACTTGATTAACAAGGCATGACTTGGACAACAAGGTATTTGACTTGTTTAAGAAGGCATTCTACTTTTCCAACTTGGTGAAGAAGGTATTCGATTTGTTCAACAAGGCATTCGACTTGTTCAACAAGGCATTCGACTTTGTCAATAAGGCATTCGACATAGTTAACAAGGCATTGAAGTTGTTCAACAAGGCATTCGACTTGTTCAACAAGGCATTCGACATGTTCAACAAGGCATTCTACTTGTTCGACTTGGTCAACAAGGCATTCAACTTGTTCAACAATGCCTTCTACTTGGTATACAAGGCAAGACGTGTTCAACAAGGCATTCGACTTGGTTAACAAGGCATTTGACTTGGTAAACAAGGCATTCTACTTGTTAAACAAGGCATCCCACTTGGTCAACAAGGCATTTGAGTTTTTTTACGACGCCTTCTACTTGTTCAAAAGGGCATTCGAACGTGTCAACAAGGCATTCGACTTGGTCAACAATGCGTTCGACTTGGTCAACAAGGCATTCTACTTCGTCAACAAAGCATGACTTGGTCAATAAGGCATTCGACTTGTTCAACAAGGCATCATATGGACAAAAAGGCATTCGACTTTGTCAACAAGGAAGTGTGACGAGCTACTTTCTCTCTCTAGGGGATTTTTCTCTCATCTCTCTCTAGAGTTCCTTAAAGAATATCATCCATAATATAGTCCAGATTCATTACAAACTACCTCCAAAATCTCTACGGCGTGTTGACGGGCGGCGGAACACGGTGGCGCACCTCCATCGCCGTGATCAGACGGCTTTGGAGGGTTTGATTCTCATTTTTTGAGTTTTGTTTTTACATTTTTTCGACTTTGCTTGACAATGGCATCGACATCCCTCATGTATGGATCGATAATGAGTGGATCTTCTACACCGATGAAGAATTCGGATCCGAAAGATTGTTCACGAGATATTGATTCACTATGGCAAGAATACCCATCGTTCGCCTCTAGATTTGATGGAGCACGTTTTAATTCTTTGATGGCTAGGATTAATGGCCGCTCCGATGGCGGAACGGAAGACGATCCTCAGATTCCCGAAGGGGGCCGTGGCGGGGGTAATAGACGGAATGGAGTGACAATACTACAACCACTACGTGGCGCTCGGGTGGGAGCCGAATATCATCGACCGGGAACGCCGCCACCACCTAGCCGGAGAGCCGATCGACGAGGGGACGTGTCGGACGTGACAACCAAAATTGCGCAAGATTCATTGTACCTAGACACCCCTGCAATTGCGCAAGATTCATTGCACCTAGACACGCTTGAAATTGCACAAGATTTATTGCACCTAGACACGTTTGCAAGATTCGTTGAACCTAGACACGGTTGAGAATGAATTGGAAGAGGCTATTTCGGGAAGAGATCTTGCATATCTGGCTGAAAATGCAAAGGGCCACCCTAGTATGGAAAAGATCTTGCATTATCTTCGTAAAGATTTGGGGCTATCTTTGTGCGATTCTCAATCTGCGGTACCCCAACCACACGCCGTGAATTCCATAGTGACCTCGGCAATGATCACATCGCCAACAATCATCACACCGGCCATAAAAGCCCCGGTGAACGGTCCACGAGCTGAATCGTTGGCTGCCCCGCCACGACCGAACGAAGTACCAAGGCCGACGTTAAACAACACCGACATCGGGATAAATTTGGAGGCTCCGGCGGCGCCTACATCAGCGGGCAATGGTGGGAACACGCCGGGAATCATATCGGCAGTACAACATGGGAATGACACTAGGGTTTCTGAACCCGTTCTGACGCCATCATTCGCAGATATTCTGAAAGGGAGACGTCCATCTCCACCTACCGATACTCGTCGTCGGACTGTAGGGTTCACCTCCAGTATACTGCACCTATGCTTGTCAATGGAATGATTGAGGTTCAGCCAACTAAAGAGATAGCATCGAAGGGCTGCCTTCGATGGGCTAATACAGCGGTGGGATATTTCTTGGGACGCAAACCTTACTTCCCACATGTGGATCGCTATTTCCGCACAAGATGGCCGGGGGCTGGTGGAAGTGCGTGCTACCTCAAATGGCTTCTTCAAATTCCATTTCGACTCCACAGCTACAATGGTTGATGCTTTGGAGGGTGGCCCATGGTTATTGTATGGCCAGCCCCTCTTTCTTGAGGAGTGGCGGCAAGGGATGACTTTGGAAAAGCGACCGCATGATGAGGTCCCGACGTGGGTTTGTTTTCGCCACCTCCCATCGGAATACTGGACTCCGGAGGGATTAGGACTCGTGGCCAGCGCGGTTGGTACACCGTTATTTCCCGACGCTTTTACGATCAGCATGGAACGTATCGATTTTGCGCGCGTTTGCATTATGAGGAAGATCGCTGATCCATATGTTGAAGCTTTCAGGGAGAATGTTCCAGGCAACCTCATCATAGATCCTCTCCAGACTCGGCGGGTACGGGAGGCGTGATTCGGCCAACCATCGAGAATAGCATGGTGGTGGTGCCAAGCCCTGCTCAGATGACACCACCTCCTACGAACCCATTTGACATGCTTCACCTCATTGATGAAGATGGGAACTTCCTACATCCGGGCCCTGATAATGACGCAGCCCTTCATGGGGTTGTTTATGATACCATTTGGCTGCTGGAATGTACGTGGTCTCCACAAGAGAGACCATGGGAGAGCGGTAGGGGATTTGATTCGTCGTTTTGACCTTAAGCTTGTTGGATTGCTAGAGACACGAGTAACAGTGGCAAACGCTGATTCGATTGCCAACAGTATTAAGCAGTGGGCATGGTTCTTCGATTATGATATGGGCCCCGGGAAGCGTATCTGGCTAGGATGGGACGCGCGATATCTTCGTGTTGATGTTATCGGGATGACGATGCAAGCCCTACACTGCAGAGTTCTATCGTTGGCGACTCGTCTGGTTTCTTTATTACATTCATATATGGGCTCAATCAGCTGGAGGAGCACTGCGCATTATGGGATGAGTTAGTTACGATCTCCGAAGCTCGCGCGGATGACGCTTGGTTAGTGGTCGGTGATTTCAATGCGATAGTGGAACCTAATGAAGCACGGGGAGGATCTCCACATCCAGTAGACTATCATGATCTGACTCGATGTCTCATCTCGGCTGATCTTCATAACTTACCATGCTCGGGTCAATATTTCACGTGGTTTAATCAACGACGAGGTGATGCGGGTATTTGGCGCCGTTTGGACAGGATGGTTGCTAACCCGACGTGGTTTGCTAAATTTGGGGATCTTGGATATCGATGTGAACTACCAGCCACTTCTGACCATTCTCCTCTTATTCTGGAGCCGGGGCGATCGACGTTTTCTCGAGGTACGGTGTTTCGATTCGATAATTTTCTCACGTTGGATCCACAGTTTGGCTCTGTCGTAAGCTCAGGGTGGCAGCTTTCTATTTCAGGGTACCCGATGTTTCGGGTCCTTGCACGTCTGAAGGCCCTCAGGCGAGCGTTCAAGGATATGAGGCGTGCTAAAGGGAATCTGGCGCGTAACGTGGTGGAGGCACGAAATTTCCTTGACATTGCCCAGGAGTTTGTCTCATTGTACCCGCATGATGATCGTTTTCTGGTACTACAATCTATATGTCGATGTCTCTATGCAGCTGCGGTAGCAATGGAGCAATCGGCCCTAGCACAATGGGCCAAAATGACTTGGCTCAAAGAAGGCGACCGTTGCTCCGCTTTTTTCTTCAAGAAGGTTGCCATACGACGAGTGGCAAACCGTATCTTCTCGCTTGAGGATGATGCTGGGAACTTAATTGAAGGGGAGCCACAAGTAAAGGGCGAGCTTCTTAGACACTACAAGAACCTCTTGGGTACGACCGCTCGGAGCGGCCCGCTGGATCGCTCTGCTATCTATGCGGCCATATCTCGCACATTACCCAATCACGCACCGGGAGATCTACTTCGACTCATCGACGAAGGTGAGATTAAGCTGGCGCTTTCTTCTATTACGGATGACAAAGCACCGGGTCCGGATGGTTTCACTTCGGCTTTCTATAAAGCCGCTTGGCCTACTATTGGAGGGGACATCATATCTGCTATTCAGGAATTTTTTCGTACAGGCCATCTTCTGAGGGAGCTGAATACTACACTTCTTACGTTGATCCCTAAGCGGGACTCCCCACGACGACCTGCTGACTTTCGGCCTATATCGTGCTGTAATGTCTTATACAAGATTATTTCGAAGATCTTGGCTAATCGTCTGAAGACTTATCTCCCAGGCTTAGTGGATGTCTCCCAGACTGCATTTATCCCTGGTCGCAGGATCAGTGATAATATTCTCCTCGCTCAGGAGTTATGCTCTGGTTACCGGAATCAGAGCTTACCGGCACGGGCTACGCTGAAGGTTGACTTGGCCTTATACGATCATGTCGAGTGGGACTTTTTAGTGTGTGTGTTGGAGGCCATGGGTTTTCCTTCGCGGTTCGTTGCATGGATCCAGGTGTGTTTGACGACTCCTTATTACTCGATCAATATCAATGGTCGAGCGAAGGGGTATTTTCCGGGACAGCGGGGTCTTCGTCAGGGCGATCTATATCTCCGTATCTTTTTACGTTGGCCATGGAGGTGCTTCATGGTATTCTTCGAAACAAGATTCTTTCGGAGGGGAGATTTACTTTTTTTTTTTGGTGTAAGGTCCCTTATATATATATATATATGTCGAAAAGGTACATGATGGGTGGGAGTATAACTCCACACAATCAACCAGTAACATGCTACTGGTAACTCCACATAATCAACCACCTCAACCAACTACCATGCCACCCTCCAAAGTCGACGTATAGCCAATCTCTGGAACGCATATTTAGTGGACGTACCACTAATGCGCATGGGTGACCAAGGCGAGCACACAACCAACAAGTCGATCAGGTGTTGTAACGATCCCCTCCTTCCATCGCTTGTTCCGGGCCTGCTATATGTGATAGACCAGCGACGCAAGCACATGCCTGTAAGCTGCATGAAGAAGATGTCGCCCATGCCATTTAGCCGTTGCCCATCGAATCCCCGCTCTCCACTCCCTATATGGCCATGCCCACCGAATACGTCTCCTCAGTAGGCACTGGCACTGGCGTGAATACAAACAATCGAAGAATAGGTGCTGGGCAGTCTCAAAATGCAGCTTGTCACAGAGGACGCATGCCGGCGTTCCTGCCCTCTGAGCTACCCAAGGCTTATCTCTAGTCGACAGCCGATCCTGTATGCCTAGCAAGAGAATGAACTCATGGCGTGGAATCTTCAACGGCCCTCCAAATAATGTAGTCCACTCAATGGGTTCCCTCCTAAGCCGAATCGCATCCCTCGCTGATGTGGCCGTTATGATCCCCGTCGATGAGCGTGTCCAAATCACCCCATCCTGATCTCCACGAATGACCTGAGGAACGAGGCGACTGATCTCAATATACTCGACCGATCCTTGCCCTGGCCAGTTCCAGCCGTGGTTCGTAATAACCTCGCTCAGGCGTGAATCAGCAGGTAGACTCATCGCAATAGGCCCTCGAGGAAACCTCTCCAGTAACGGTACATTCAACAGCCAAGGGTCCTTCCATAGCCATATAGTCGAGCCATCAGCTACCTTAAATGTAATAAGTGAACGTACCAATGGTCTCAGCTGCATCAGCTTCCGCCAGCTCCACGCATCATTCGGTGAGATCGAGAGATCCCACATCGATCGAGAATGTAGGTGCGTTCTGTATAGCAACTCCACCCAAATCGATTCAGGATATCTTGTGAGCACGCTCCGCAATTGCTTCATGAGAAGTGCCCTGTTGTCAACCCCAATTGATCGAAGGCCCATTCCCCCCTCACACACTGGGAGACATAGGACATCCCACGCCACCTTTGCCGGCGATCCCCCCCATAGGAACTTCCTAAATCGCGTCTCCAAAGCTCGGACAACACCCTTAGGAAGCAAGAAAACCCCCGACCAGTAAGCATGTAGAGCCTGAAGCACCGATTTAATCAGCTGGAGTCGGCCGGCGTACGACAGCGACCTATTAAGCCATGAGCCTACGCGCTGATCTACGCGATGTAATAACGGTGCACAGTCAGCAATCGACAGGCGTGTGGTAATAAGCGGTACCCCCAGGTAACGGACTGGAAGATATCTCACTCTATAACCCATCAGTGTCTGAATCTGCAATGTCATGCCTTCCGCCCGTCTTGACAAATACATTTCGCTCTTGTCCGGGTTTGGGAACAACCCTGACAGAGCCGCAAAGCGCCCAAGCGCGTCCTTCAGCACACCAATCGATACTATATCCGCATGACTGAAGAGCAGCAGATCGTCCGCAAAAGTCAGAGAGGCCAAGCGCATCGAGTCACATCGCCAGTGGTAAGTAAACCTCGGTTTCTCAGAAATACATAAGGTGATCATCCCATGCAGCACCTCCATAATCAGAGTAAAGAGATAGGGCGATATGGGGTCTCCCTGCCGAATTCCCCTCTTCCCCTCAAAGAATCCAACCACCTGCCCATTCAGGTTCAGCGAGAACGCCGTCGTCGTCATACAAGCCCGAATCCACCCTATGAAAGTTGGGTGAAACCTCATAGCCTCAAGCACGGTAATTAAGAACGTCCACTCGACCTTGTCGTAAGCTTTAGCTAGATCAATCTTGAACATAGCTTGCGGCGGCCTTCCCTTCGACTTATAACCCAGACATAACTCCTGTGCCAACAGGATATTATCGCTGATGCGCCTACCAGGTATAAACGCCGTCTGCGTCCCATGCACCAACCCAGGCAGAAACGGCTTGAGTCTGTTCGCCAAGATCTTAGAGATAACCTTGTACAGCACATTACAGCATGAAGTTTGCCCGTCCTAAAGAAATCCTATACAGCGCTCACCACTTCCTCACCCACTGTTCCCCAAGCCGCCTTGAAAAAGGCAACCGTATACCCATCCGGTCCAGGCGCTTTCTCATCCCCCATAGAAAAAAGCGCCTCTCGTACTTCCCTACCATCCACTGGGCTGATCATAGATTGCGCATCCGCTGGGGAAAGCGTGCGCGTAACAGCCCCTTCCATAACTGCTATCGGCGTCGAGTGGACAGAGTGGCCTAACAGCTCCTGGTAGAACCCAATCAGTTCCCCCTCGATTTGGTGCGGTTCTTCCAACAATACCCCCGTCGCATCTTCCAGAGCAACGATACGATTAGTAGCTCGCCGCATGGCCACCCTACGAAAGAAATACGAAGAACATTGGTCACCATCCTTCAGCCAAGCGAGCTTCGCCCGTTGCGACAACGCCGTCTGTTCCATCTCCACTGCTTTAGAATACAGCGAACGGCACAGCCGCTCTAGATCGTAAAAAAGGCCCTCCAGTGGATAGCGTGATGAGAACTCCTGTGCAAGATCCAGGAATCGCTTCGCCTCAATGACATCGCAGCTAAATCCCCTTTGGCCCTCCTCATTTGTTGAAAAATCGGTTTCAACAGCTTCAACCGTTGCACAACCACGAACATAGGAAACCCATGAAGCGGTATACCCCAAATGCGCTGTACCTGCTCCAAAAAAGCATCATCCTTTATCAAGAAATTCTCAAATCGAAACGCCCTCTTGCGCTGGCGGTGCGCGACGGATCCCAATAGAATGGGCGAGTGATCTGAGGAAGACGGAAGCCCGCATCGACAGGTCAAGTCAGGAAACCGGGCAAACCACTGGGGGTTGGCCACTATACGATCGAGCCTCCTCCAAATGCCTGCCACATTCTTCTGCTGGTTGTACCACGTAAACATCTGCCCCGTCGTTGGTACCGTCACAAGATCCGCCCCAACTAGGCAAGATTGAAACTCCTCCATATCCTGCGTAGCTGGCGCTCCCCCTCGTCCCTCACCCGTGTGCAATATAGCATTGAAGTCCCCCAGGACCATCCATGCATCTGCCACACGAGTTTGGGACACAGTAATCAATTCCTCCCACAAAGGAAGTCGTTCATCCCTCCTAGACTTCCCATACACAAAAGAAACAAAGACCGGGTCAGTCGTACCTGGCAATGTCACCCTACAATGAACTACTTGGGTCGATAACTCCAGGATGTCCACAGTCACAACCAACGGGTCCCATCCTAGCCAAATCCTCGTAGCCGGGCCCTCATCGTAGTCGAAAAATCATCTCCAATATGAGCGAATGCCACTCGACACAATCCCCGCATTAGAGACTGTCACTTGGGTCTCCAACAGCCCAATCAAACTCAACCGCTCAAGCGCTATCAATTCCCCCACCGCCCTCCTGTGGTCATGCTTATTAAGACCACGTACATTCCATGCACCCAATGCTAACATAAATGCACCCCATTATGGGCTGCATTTACTTCAGGGCCCAGTTGAGATGTGATATCATCCGTTTCGCTAGTCCTGTCGCTTAACACTTCAAATCAATTACGCCCCTTGGCTTTAGGGGCCAAGGGCCCCCCTGGCGCACTGGCTCTGGGCTGCGCCGTGATAAACTCATCTCCCCATGGGCACATTCCCCTCGCGTAGTCACTATATGAGGCCCAGCAGCCGGTGAAGTCACCACCCTAATGGCCTTCCCTTTTACACCAACCTGACTCCACTCCTCATGGATCCGCCTTCCTGCAGGAACGTACCCACGACCCCCTCCATTCCGTCTTGCCCCATGATTGTGCTGGCGGCCCTTTGGAGGCGGGTTATGTCGTTCTCTGTTCGACCTTGTTTGAGCCTCACCTGGTCGATGTACCACGATCAACCTCTGTGGAGTTTGACCCTGATGTGCAGCCCGCCCATCTTGCCTTTCCCCCCGCTTCGGACATTGGGCCACCTTATGGCCCCATGATTTGCATGTAAGACACTGGGTTGGCCTCCATTCGTACTCTACCCGACTGTGAATAAGCTCATCAATCCCACCCCCATCATCTGGTGACATTCGTACATTAAACTCCTCGACAAACGGATCGTCCAGCTTCTTCATGATACAGATGCGCGCGTAATAAATTCTGTCACCCCTCGTTGTTACGCCGTCCGCATACAGTGGCCGACCAACGACGTTCGCTACTACCCCCAGGCCTTCTTGTGTCCACAGTTCGCATGGAACGTTCCAGAATTTTACCCATAACGGTATCTCGACAACCTCCTTACGTACGAAGGACATCCTAGGCTTCCATGGCTCCAATAATAGGGGCTGACCTTGCATCAGCCACGGGCCCCCTTCCAGAGCCGCCTCTAAGGCTTTCTCAGTCTCAAATCTGAACATAAAAAACCCATTAATGGTGGAGCGAACGTCCTCCAACCCGTGCCATAACGACCGGACGTATCGTTCCACAAAGGGAAAATACGGCTTCTTCCCCAAGAAGTAACCCACCAATGAATGTTTCCATCGATCAGCCCCACTCCGCCGCATCTCTCTCGACGGTCGCGCCTCGGCCAGCCCTTCAATAATAGTGGGTGGCGTGTATCCTAACTTCATTCCCCGACCCTCAGATACGACGCGTTGCGGCACCCTATGGACGCCCTTTACCGCAGCTGAATACGAGAATTCACTCGGAGGGCCCAGCCGTGCGAAGACTGGCCCCCGTTGGTCGGGCCTGTTGAGGGGCCCATCACCTCCCCCGCCGTCCCCATCAGGGCCGGGCATCCCAGTCTGCCTTATTATCTCAGACACCATAGGCTGATCCGTCGGCGACGATATCAGCGTAGCTTGAGTCGTGGAAATTGTTGGTGCGGATGAAGCTGTATTCAGCTCTTCAGTAGTTGTAACCCGAATCTTCACGATGGGTTGAGAGTCAACCCTACTTTGAACCGCATCCTTCCCAGACGAAGCAGACACATCTCTATCGTCGACTTGAATCTCCTCATCGACCTGCTCCTCATCCGCCGGCGATCCCATATTCACAAATCGCCGGGCTGTCATACGCATAGGTGGTGGAGTATCTGGTCGCCCCCATCTTTGCTTGCGGCTAGGATGGCACAGAATTCCTTTGAGCGGAACAGTTACGCCTGCACGCGCAGTTGGAGAACCATGCAAAACCCTAGGCCCAATCTGATCCCCCACCTTATTCGGGCCAGATCTCATTGTCCGATCCTCGGCGACACTCACCGCGTCGTTGCGCTGAGTCCGCACATCAGACCAATCGCTCACCCTAGCAAATCCAACCGCCCCCATAGGCTCCATCCTGACTCCATCAGATCGCCCACCATCACCAGATCTCGCCCCTTCAGCCCCATGAATCTTGCTCTGCAGCGCGCGGAAACGTTCCCTATCAAAACATGCCGCAAAATCGGGATAAGCCGCGGTAAGGGCATCCAAATCAGGCAGAACTTGACCAGCCCTAGGATCTGTCAACAGATCGGCATCATCCACCGTCCTCCTGTATTGATTCACGATCAAGGCGGCTGGCTGCACTCCTAATCCGTGATCATTGATCAAATCCCTATCCCCCATTGCCCCTATCGCCGCCGCATCCTGGGTGGATGATGCCCCGACTTCAGCCGTGCCATCCATCATCGTCAGCGCCTTGTTGTACCAAGAATCCCGATCAGATTCCCAAAACCCCGTCGCCGATCAGATCAGAACTGCCCACCGGCCAGCCTTCACCCTAGGGTTTAGGCCGGAAACAACGATGAAGGATCGTTGAAGACGCGTCTCTCTCTTTTACGACGTAGAATATCACTTCAAAAGCCCTCCAAGCGCCGTCTGCTCCCGGCGACGGAGGCCACTGATCGCCCTCAGACGGTAGTCAAGGCGGACGGATGATGGTGGTATAACGGTTTTGCGGTGGTGGAGGTTTGGTCGACGACAATTTTGTTAGGGTTTGGTAGAGAGAAAAATGAGATTTACTTTCCATTGGAGATGCGAGCCTTCCCGTATTTTCATGCTTACATTTGCCGACGATCTTCTTCTTTTCAGTCACGCGGACACTGAATCCAACCAGACTTTCCGAGTGGGGTTGGATGAATTTGCGATACTTTCGGGGTTAAGGGCTAACCCTGGAAAGAGCGAGATGTTTCTTTTCAAACGGGCGAGCGGCTGCCAACCCTTATTATCTATTATGGGTTTTCCTTTAGGCAATTTACCAGTGAGGTATTTGGGTGTCCCGTTACTTACATCACGACTGACTATTCTAGACTGTAATCCACTTCTACAGCGCATTGACCAACGCTTAGGCTCTTGGCTCAATCGCTCTCTTTCATATGCTGGGAGGGTACAATTGATCCGTTCAGTCCTTGCTGCGCTGCATGGGTATTGGTCCGGGGTGTTCATCCTGCCCAAAGGCGTTATTAGAGTGATTGAGCAACGATTCAGATCGTTCCTCTGGGCGGGTTCTGCTGCCAAGGTTGCTTGGGATGATGTATGTTTCCCGGTGGATGAGGGTGGTTTGGGCATTCGCTCGCTTGTGGACGATAACAAGGCCCTTCTTCTTAAGCACCTATGGAGTATTCTGAGCAAGGATCCCAATTCTATTTGGGTATCGTGGCTTCTCCAGACGCGACTGCAAAATCGCTCGTTGTGGACTATATCGGGAACCGCCCAATCGGCGTGGAGTTGGAGGAAACTCTTACAACTTTGCCCTATGCTTCGATCGAAGGTTAGTATCCGTATTGGTAATGGCGAAACTATTTGGTTGTGGCAGGACCCATGGATCTATGATAGGCCGCTTCTGGAACGATTTCCACGGGGACCGATGATTATGGGCCTTTCTGATGATTCACGGTTGAGTCGAGTCATTGCTAGTGACGGTTGGAGGTGGCCAACGACTTCCTCGATGGAATTTCTGATGATTGAACTCATGCTCCCGGACCTTCACCCATTGGAAGCTGACTCTTACCGATGGCTACCGTCTCCCACATGACTTTTCACCACTGCTTCTGCTCGGGATGCGTTCTGGCAGAAATGCTCGCCGGTTCATTGGGCAGCCCTATTTGGGGGGGTGCTTAGGGTTCCAAGTTATGAATTCATCTTATGGCTTGCTATCGTGAAAGCCTAGCTACCAGAGATAAGCCTTGAGTTGCGCTCAAGGCCACGTCGAGTGCTTGCTTATTGTGTGACGTGGATGAGATGGAGACGATCAATCACCTTTTCTTTGATTGCCCATACACATCTCGATGCTTACGAGTTCTTCGGCGGCAGATTTGGTTTCTCTGGCCTTACCGCGATTGGCAGCAGGGGATTAGGTAGGCTGGCCTACGGTGGAAAGGTATGCACCTCCAGCATCTGGCATATCGACATGTTCTGGCTTCGACGATTCACCACATCTGGACTGAGCGAAACCACCGTTGGACTGATGGCAGACAGCAGCATCCCCAGCAGCTCGTTGAGGATATTGTGAGGGTATTGCTTATGCACCTATCATTACTATCGTGTCGATATGAGCTACAATATTGTGCCCTGCGTCGCCTGTGGCACATTGCTTGGTAGATGTATGAACGTTATTTATGGTAGTTTGTTTGGTGGATATAGATTATATCCATCTTGTACACAGTTGCATGTCACTGGTCTTTGCGACATGAATCATATCATGTGCGCTTTACTGTCCTTTATTTCATTTATTTAGTGAACGTTCCCCAAAAAAAAAAGACTTTGTCAACAACGCATTCGACATAGTTAACAAGGCACTATAGTTGTTCAGCAAGGCATTTGACTTGTTCAACAAGGCATTCGACTTGGTCAACGAGGCATTCGACTTGGTCAACAATGCATTCGACTTGGTCAACAAGGCATTCTACTTCATCAACAAAGCATGACTTGGTCAACAAGGCATTCGACTTGTTCAACAACGCATTCTACTTGTTCAACAAGGCATCATATGGTCAACAAGGCATTCGACTTTATCAACAAGGCATTCGACATAGTTAACAAGGAATTGAAGTTATTCAACAAGGCATTCGGGGTGTTCAACATAGGATTCGACTTGTTCGTTAAGGCATTCTACTTGTCCAACTTGGGGATTCTACTTGGTTAACAAGGTGTTGAAGTTGTTCAACAAGGCATTCTACTTGGTTAACAAGGTGTTGAAGTTGTTCAACAAGGCATTCGACTTGTTCAACAAGGCATTCTACTTTGGTCAATAAGGCATTCAACTTGTTCAACAACGCATTCTACTCGTTCAACAAGGCATTCGACTTGGTCAACAAGGCATTCAACATAGTTAACAAGGCATTGAAGTTGTTCAACAAGGCATTCTACTTGTTAAACAAGGCATTCGACTTGTCCAACAAGGCATTCTACTTGTTCGACGTGGTCAACAAGGCATTCGACTTTTTCAACAACGCATTTTACTTGGTATACAAGGCAAGATTTGTTCAACAAGGCATTCGACTTAGTTAAAAATGCATTTGACATGGTAAACAATGCATTCGACTTGTTAAACAACGCATCTGACTTGGTCAACAAGGCATTTGAGTTGTTCGACGAGGCCTTCTACTTGTTCAAAAGGGCATTCGACTTGGTCAACAATGCATTCAACATAGTTAACAAGACATTGAAGTTGTTCCAACAAGCATTCGACTTGTTCAACATGGGATTCGACTTGTTCATTAAGGCATTCTACTTGTCCAACTTGGTGAAGAAGGTATTCGATTTGTTCAACAAGGCATTTACTTTGTTAACAAGGCATTGAAGTTGGTTAACAAGGCATTCGACTTGTTCAACATGGGATTCGACTTGTTCAATAAGGCATTCTACTTGTTCGACTTGGTGAACAAGGCATTCGACTTGTTCAACAAGGCATTCTACTTTATTAACAAGGCATGACTTGGACAACAAGGCATTCGACTTGTTTAAGAAGGCATTCTACTTGGTCAACAAGGCATGACTGTTCAACAAGGCATTCGACTTGTTCAACAAGGCATTCGACTTTGTCCACAAGCCATTCGACATAGTTAACAGCGCATTGAAGTTGTTCAACAAGGCATTCGACTTGTTCAACAAGGCATTCGACTTGTTCAACAAGGCATTCTACTTGTTCGACTTGGTCAACAAAACATTCGACTTGTTCAACAACGCCTTCTACTTGGTATACAAGGCAAGACTTGTTCAACAAGGCATTCGACTTGGTAAACAAGGCATTTGACTTGGTTAACAATGCATTTGACTTGGTAAACAAGGCATTCGACTTGTTAAACAAGGCATTTGACTTGGTTAACAATGCATTTGACTTGGTAAACAAGGCATTCGACTTGGTCAACAATGCATTCGACTTGGTCAACAAGGCATTCTACTTCATCAACAAAGCATGACTTGGTCAATCAGGCATTCTACTTGTTCAACATGGCATTCTACTTGTTCAACAAGGCATCATATGGTAAACAAGGCATTCGACATAGTTAACAAGGCACTGAAGTTGTTCAGCAAGGCATTCGACTTGTTCACCAAGGCATTCGACTTGTTCAACAAGGCATTCGACTTGGTCACCAAGGCATTCGACTTGGTCAACAAGGCATTCGACATGGTCAACAAGGCATTCTATTTCGTAAACAAAGCATGACTTGGTCAACAAGGCATTCGACTTGTTCAACAACGCATTCTACTTGTTCAACAAGGCATCATATGGTTAACAACGCATTCGACTTTGTCAACAAGACATTCGACATAGTTAACAAGGAATTGAAGTTATTTCAACAAGGCATTCGGGGTGTTCAACATGGGATTCGACTTGTTCGTTAAGGCATTCTACTTGTTCGACTTGGTCAACAAGACATTCGACTTGTTCAACAACGCCTTCTACTTGGTATACAAGGCAAGACTTGTTCAACAAGGCATTCGACTTGGTAAACAAGGCATTTGACTTGGTTAACAATGCATTTGACTTGGTAAACAAGGCATTCGACTTGTTAAACAAGGCATCCGACTTGGTCAACAAGGCATTTGAGTTTTTTGACGACGCCTTCTACTTGTTCAAAAGGGCATTCGACTTGGTCAACAAGGCATTTGACTTGGTCAACAATGCATTCGACTTGGTCAACAAGGCATTCTACTTCGTCAACAAAGCATGACTTGGTCAATCAGGCATTCTACTTGTTCAACATGGCATTCTACTTGTTCAACAAGGCATCATATGGTCAACAAGGCATTCGACATAGTTAACAAGGCACTGAAGTTGTTCAGCAAGGCATTCGACTTGTTCAACAAGGCATTCGACTTGTTCAACAAGGCATTCGACTTGGTCAACAAGGCATTCGACTTGGTCAACAAGGCATTCTACTTGGTTAACAAGGCATTCGACTTGTTCAACAAGGGATTCGACTTGTTCAATAAGGCATTCTACTTGTTCAACTTGGTGAAGAAGACATTCGATTTGTTCAACAAGGCATTCTACTTGATTAACAAGGCATGACTTGGACAACAAGACATTCGACTTGTTTAATAAGGCATTCTACTTGGTCAACAAGGCATGACTGTTCAACAAGGCATTCGACTTTGTAAACAAGGCATTCAACATTGTTAAAAAGGCATTGAAGTTATTCAACAAGGCATTCGACTTGTTCAACTTGGTGAAGCAGGCATTCAATTTGTTCAACAAGGTATTCTACTTGATTAACAAGGCATGACTTGGACAACAAGGCATTCGACTTGTTTAATAATGCATTCTACTTGGTCGACAAGGCATGACTGTGCAACAAAGCATTCGACTTGTTCAACAAGGCATCCGACTTGGTCAACAATGCATTCGACTTGGTCAACAAGGCATTCTACTTCATTAACAAAGCATGACTTGGTCAACAAGGCATTTGACTTGTTCAACAACGCATTCTACTTGTTCAACAAGGCATCATATGGTCAACAAGGCATTCGACTTTGTCAACAAGGCATTCGACATAGTTAACAAGGAATTAAAGTTATTCAACAAGGCATTCAGGGTGTTCAACATGGGATTCGACTTGTTCGTTAAGGCATTCTTCTTGTCCAACTTGGTGAAGAAGGTATTCGATTTGTTCAACAAGGCATTCTACTTGGTTAACAAGGTGTTGAAGTTGTTCAACAAGGCATTCGACTTGTTCAACAAGGGATTCAACTTGATCAACAAGGCATTTGACTTGGTCAACAATGCATTCGACTTGGTCAATAAGGCATTCTACTTCGTCAACAAAGCATGACTTGGTAAATAATGCATTCAACTTGTTCAACAAGGCATTCTACTTGTTCAACAAGGCATCATATGGTCAACAAGGTATTCGACTTTGTCAACAAGGTATTCCAGAGCACTTTAATATTCGACTGCCGTTAGAGTGTGGGGGTACATCGGGTGTGGTAACTGTGCGGGTGGAGTACGAATGGAGACCAACCAAATGTCTGAAGTGTGCTTCTTGGAAACATGCGTCGACGGCGTGTCCGATGTCCTCCGATGGACAAAGCGCACCGGGAAAACGACCGGAACCTCGGCTGAGGGTTGTTCGGGTGGGTGGCAATAAGCCACGAGTAGAGGGGCGGCAGGTGAGAGCAAAGGGCAAAGCAGGACGGGTGGAGTGACATGTTGGGGCAGATGGGGTTCGAGCGGGAAATGGAGGGGCGGTGATTCCTAGCGCACGTGTAGAGTGGATGCATGTGGGCGCAAAGGGCAAAGCCGTGAGGGTGGAACCACGGGATGCGGCAGCTAATGGCAGAAAACTGGCCCGGTCAATAGAGTGTGCTGGAGGATTGTCGACATCGTCTCGGACCACAGAGCCACATTCGCGGGTGGTGCCCGTGCATGAGGAGGTTGGGTTGGCCTCTAACTCTTTCGCTATTTTGCACTCGTTACGGGATGAGGATAATGATCCTCCTTTTTCTACGGGCCCTGAAGCAACGGCAGCCCCAACAGGGGGTGATCCCTGATCCCTGTAGGTGTGTAGAATGTGCGTGATCTCAATAAGAGGGACCACGGAAGGGTGGTGAGGGAGCTAGGTATCGATGTCGTTGTTGATATCGAGTTGTACCCGATAGCATGTTATCGGTTGATGCGGCATGAGTTTTTCTCCTGCGCGCTCTTTTGTATTCTTCTTTTCATATATATATATATAAAGGGACATTAATTAATAAAAAAACATGGCATTAACCAGTGTTAACAAGGCATTGAAGTTGTTCAACAAGCATTCGACTTGTTCAACATGGGATTCCTGAACACTTTAATATTCGACTGCCGTTAGAGTGTGGGGGTACATCGGGTGTCGTAACTGTGCGGGTGGAGTACGAATTGAGACCAACCAAATGTCTGAAGTGTGCTTCTTGGAATCATGCGTCGACGGCGTGTCCGATGTCCTCCGATGGACAAAGCGCACCGGGAAAACGACCGGAACCTCGGCTGAGGGTTGTTCGGGTGGGTGGCAATAAGCAACGAGTAGAGGGGCGGCAGGTGGGAGCAAAGGGCAAAGTAGCACGGGTGGAGTCACATGTTGGGACAGATGGGGTTCGAGCGGGAAATGGAAGGGCGGTGATTCCTAGCGCACGTGTAGAGTGGATGCATGTGGGCGCAAAGGGCAAAGCCGTGAGGGTGGAACCACGGGATGCGGCAGCTAATGGCAGAAAACTGGCCCGGTCAACAGAGTGTGCTGGAGGATTGTCGACATCGTCTCGGACCACAGAGCCACATTCGCGGGTGGTGCCCGTGCATGAGGAGGTTGGGTTGGCCTCTAACTCTTTCGCTATTTTGCACTCGTTACGGGATGAGGATAATGATCCTCCTTTTTCTACGGGCCCTGAAGCAACGGCAGCCCCAACAGGGGGTGATCCCTGATCCCTGTAGGTGTGTAGAATGTGCGTGGTCTCAATAAGAGGGACCACGGAAGGGTGGTGGGGGAGCTAGGTATCGATGTCGTTGTTGATATCGAGTTGTACCCGATAGCATGTTATCGGTTGATGCGGCATGAGTTTTTCTCCTGCGCGCTCTTTTGTATTCTTCTTTTCATATATATATATATATAAAGGGACATTAATCCAAAAAAAAAACAAGGCATTTAACAGTGTTAACAAGGCATTGAAGTTGTTCAACAAGCATTCGACTTGTTCAACATGGGATTCGACTTGTTCATTAAGGCATTCTACTTGTCCAACATGGTGAAGAAGGTATTCGATTTGTTCAACAAGGCATTTACTTTGTTAACAAGGCGTTGAAGTTGGTTAACAAGGCATTCGACTTGTTCAACAAGGGATTCGACTTGTTCAATAAGGCATTCTACTTGTTCGACCTTGTGAACAAGGCATTCGACTTGTTTAACAAGGCATTCTACTTGATTAACATGGCATGACTTGTTCAACAAGGGATTCGACTTGTTCAATAAGGCATACTACTTGTTCGACTTGGTGAACAAGGCATTCGTCTTGTTGAACAAGGCATTCTACTTGATTAACAAGGCATGACTTGGACAACAAGGCATTCGACTTGTTTAAGAAGGCATTCTACTTTTCCAACTTGGTGAAGAAGGTATTCAATTTGTTCAACAAGGCATTCGATTTGTTCAACAAGGCATTCGACTTTGTCAACAAGGGATTCGACATAGTTAACAACGCATTGAAGTTGTTCAACAAGGCATTCGACTTGTTCAACAAGGCATTCTACTTGTTCGACTTGGTCAACAAGGCATTCTACTTGTTCGACTTGGTCAACAAGGCATTCGACTTGTTAAACAACGCCTTCTACTTGGTATACAAGGCAAGACTTGTTAAACAACGCCTTCTACTTGGTATACAAGGCAAGACTTGTTCAACAAGGCATTCGACTTGTTAAACAAGGCATCCGACTTGGTCAATAAGGCATTCTACTTCATGAACAAAGCATGACTTGGTCAACAACGCCTTCGACTTGTTCAACAACGCATTCTACTTGTTCAACAAGGCATCATATGGTCAACAAGGCATTCGACTTTGTCAACAAGGCATTCAACATAGTTAACAAGGCATTGAAGTTGTTCAACAAGCATTCGACTTGTTCAACATGGGATTCGACTTGTTCATTAAGGCATTCTACTTGTCCAACATGGTGAAGAAGGTATTCGATTTGTTCAACAAGGCATTTACTTTGTTAACAAGGCGTTGAAGTTGTTCCACAAGGCATTCTGCTTGTTCAACAACGGATTCGACTTGTTCAATATGACATTCTACTTGTTCAACTTGGTGAAGAAGGCATTCGACTCGTTCAACAAGGCATTCTACTTGATTAGCAAGGCATGACTTGGATAACTAGGCATTCGACTTGTTTAAAAAGGCATGCTACTTGGTCAACAAGGCATGACTGTTCAACAAGGCATTCGACTTGTTCAACAAGGCATAAGACTTTGTCTACAAGGCATTCGACATTGTTCACAAGGCATTGAAGTTATTCAACAAGGCATTCGACTTGTTCAACAAGGCATTCTACTTGTTCAACAAGGCATTCTACTTGTTCGACTTGGTCAACAACGCGGTCGACTTGTTCAACAACGCATTTTACTTGGTATACAAGGCAAGACTTGTTCAACAATGCATTCCACTTGGTTAACAAGGCATTTGACATGGTAAACAAAGCATCCGACTTGGTCAACAAGGCATTTGAGTTGTTCGACGAGGCCTTCTACTTGTTCAAAAGGGCATTCGACTTGGTCAACATGGCATTCGACTTGGTCAACAATGCATTCAACTTGGTCAACAAGGCATTGTACTTCGTCAACAAAGCATGACTTGTTCAATAATGCATTCGACTTGTTCAACAAGGCATCATATGGTCAACAAGGTATTCGACTTTGTCAACAAGGCATTCAACATAGTTAGCAAGGCATTGAAGTTGTTCAACAAGCATTCGACTTGTTCACCATGGGATTCGACTTTTTCATTAAGGCATTCTACTTGTCCAACATGGTGAAGAAGGTATTCGATTTGTTCATCAAGGCATTCTACTTGGTTAACAAGGCGTTGAAGTTGTTCAACAAGGCATTCGACT
This sequence comes from Linderniella brevidens, assembly GCA_004919715.1. Classification (NCBI taxonomy): domain Eukaryota; kingdom Viridiplantae; phylum Streptophyta; class Magnoliopsida; order Lamiales; family Linderniaceae; genus Linderniella; species Linderniella brevidens. The sequence continues at coordinate 11,010,880 of SWDC01000156.1, read as the reverse complement.
TGTTCAACAAGGGATTCGACTTGTTCAATAAGGCATTCTACTTGTTCAATTTGGTGAAGAAGGCATTCGATTTGTTCAGAAAGGCATTCTACTTGATTAACAAGGCATGACTTGAACAACAAGGCATTCGACTTGTTTAATAAGGCATTCTACTTGGTCAACAAGGCATGACAGTTCAACAAGGCATTCGACTTGTTCAACAAGGCATTTGACTCTGTCAACAAGGCATTCGACATTTTTAACAAGGTATTGAAGTTGTTCAACAAGGCATTCGACTTGTTCAACAAGGCATTCGACTTGTTCAACAAGGCATTCTACTTGTTCGACTTGGTGAAGAAGGCATTCGACTCGTTCAACAAGGCATTCTACTTGAATAACAAGGCATGACTTGGACAACTAGGCATTCCACTTGTTTAAGAAGGCATTCTACTTGTTCAACAAGGCATGACTGTTCAACAAGGCATTCGACTTGTTCAACAAGACATTCGACTTTGTCAACAAGGCATTCGACATTGTTAACAATGCATTGAAGTTATTCAACAAGGCATTCGACTTGTTCAACAAGCCATTCGACTTGTTCAACAAGGCATTCTACTTGTTCGACTTGGTCAACAAGGCATTCGACTTGTTCAACAACGCATTTTATTTGGTATACAAGGCAAGACTTGTTCAAAAATGCATTCCACTTGGTTAACAAGGCATTTGACATGGTAAACAAGGCATCCGACTTGGTCAACAAGGCATTTGAGTTGTTCGACGAGGCCTTCTAGTTGTTCAAAAGGGCATTCGACTTGGTCAACAAGGCATTCGACTTGGTCAACAATGCATGCAACTTGGTCAACAAGGCATTCTACTTAGTCAACAAAGCATGACTTGTTCAATAATACATTCGACTTGTTCAACAAGGCATTCTACTTGTTCAACAAGGCATCATATGGTCAACAAGGTTTTCGACTTTGCCAACAAGGCATTCAACATAGTTAACAAGGCATTGAAGTTGTTCAACAAGCATTCGACTTGTTTAACATGGGATTCGACTTGTTCATTAAGGCATTCTACTTGTACAACTTGGTGAAGAAGGTATTCGATTTGTTCATCAAGGCATTCTACTTGGTTAACAAGGCGTTGAGGTTGTTCAACAAGGCATTCGACTTGTTCAACAAGGGATTCAACTTGTTCAATAAGGCATTCTACTTGTTCAACTTGGTGAGGCAGGCATTCGATTTGTTCAACAAGGCATTCTACTTGATTAACAAGGCATGACTTGGACAACAAGGCATTCGACTTGTTTAATAATGCATTCTACTTGGTCGACAAGGCATGACTGTTCAACAAGGCATTCGACTTGTTCAACAAGGCATCCGACTTGGTCAAAAATGCATTCGACTTGGTCAACAAGGCATTTTACTTCATTAACAAAGCATGACTTGGTCAACAAGGCATTCGACTTGTTCAACAACGCATTCTACTTGTTCAACAAGGCATCATATGGACAACAAGGCATTCTACTTTGTCAACAATGCATTCGACATAGTTAACAAGGCATTCGGGGTGTTCAACATGGGATTCGACTTGTTCGTTAAGGCATTCTACTTGTCCAACTTGGTGAAGAATGTATTCGATTTGTTCAACAAGGCATTCTACTTGGTATACAAGGCAAGACTTGTTCAACAATGCATTCCACTTGGTTAACAAGGCATTTGACATGGTAAACAAGGCATCCGACTTGGTCAACAAGGCATTTGAGTTGTTCGACGAGGCCTTCTAGTTGTTCAAAAGGGCATTCGACTTGGTCAACAAGGCATTTGAGTTGTTCGACGAGGCCTTCTAGTTGTTCAAAAGGGCATTCGACTTGGTCAACAAGGCATTCGACTTGGTCAACAATGCATTCAACTTGGTCAACAAGGCATTCTACTTCGTCAACAAAGCATGACTTGTTCAAAAATGCATTCGACTTGTTCAACAAGACATTCTACTTGTTCAACAAGACATCATATGGTCAACAAGGTTTTCGACTTTGTCAACAAGGCATTCAACATAGTTAACAAGGCATTGAAGTTGTTCAACAAGCATTCGACTTGTTCAACATGGGATTCGACTTGTTCATTAAGGCATTCTACTTGTCCAACTTGGTGAAGAAGGTATTTGATTTTTTCATCAAGGCATTCTACTTGGTTAACAAGGCGTTGAAGTTGTTCAACAAGGCATTCGACTTGTTCAACAAGGGATTCAACTTGTTCAATAAGGCATTCTACTTGTTCAACTTGGTGAAGCAGGCATTCAATTTGTTCAACAAGGCATTCTACTTGATTAACAAGGCATGACGTGGACAACAATGCATTCGACTTGTTTAATAATGCATTCTACTTGGTCGACAAGGCATGACTGTTCAACAAGGCATTCGACTTGTTCAACAAGGCATCCGACTTGGTCAACAATGCATTCGACTTGGTCAACAAGGCATTCTACTTCATTAACAAAGCATGACTTGGTCAACAAAGCATTCGACTTGTTCAACAACGCATTCTACTTGTTCAACAAGGCATCATATGGTCAACAAGGCATTCGACTTTGTCAACAAGGCATTCGACATAGTTAACAAGGCATTCGGGGTGTTCAACATGGGATTCGACTTGTTCGTTAAGGCATTCTACTTGTCCAACTTGGTGAAGAAGGTATTCGATTTGTTCAACAAGGCATTCTACTTGGTATACAAGGCAAGACTTGTTCAACAATGCATTCCACTTGGTTAACAAGGCATTTGACATGGTAAACAAGGCATCCGACTTGGTCAACAAGGCATTTGAGGTTTTCGACGAGGCCTTCTAGTTGTTCAAAAGGGCATTCGACTTGGTCAACAAGGCATTTGAGTTGTTCGACGAGGCCTTCTAGTTGTTCAAAAGGGCATTCGACTTGGTCAACAAGGCATTCGACTTGGTCCACAATGCATTCAAGTTGGTCAACAAGGCATTCTACTTCGTCAACAAAGCATGACTTGTTCAATAATGCATTCGACTTGTTCAACAAGGCATTCTACTTGTTCAACAAGGCATCATATGGTCAACAAGGTTTTCGACTTTGCCAACAAGGCATTCAACATAGTTAACAAGGCATTGAAGTTGTTCAACAAGCATTCGACTTGTTCAACATGGGATTCGACTTGTTCATTAAGGCATTCTACTTGTCCAACTGGTGAAGAAGGTATTCAATTTTTCATCAAGGCATTCTACTTGGTTAACAAGGCGTTGAAGTTGTTCAACAAGGCATTCGACTTGTTCAACAAGGGATTCAACTTGTTCAATAAGGCATTCTACTTGTTCAACCTGGTGAAGCAGGCATTCAATTTGTTCAACAAGGCATTCTACTTGATTAACAAGGCATGACTTGGACAACAAGGCATTCAACTTGTTTAAGAAGGCATTTTACTTGGTCAACAAGGCATGACTGTTCAACAAGGCATTCGACTTGTTCAACAAGGCATTCTACTTTGTCAACAAGGCATTCCACTTGTTCAACAATGCATTCTACTTGTTCAACAAGGCATCATATGGTCAACAAGGCATTCGACTTTGTCAACAAGGAATTCGACATAGTTAACAAGGAATTGAAGTTATTGAACAAGGCATTCGGGGTGTTCAACATGGGATTCGACTTGTTCGTTAAGGCATTCTACTTGTCCAACTTGGTGAAGAAGGTATTTGATTTTTTCATCAAGGCATTCTACTTGGTTAACAAGGCGTTGAAGTTGTTCAACAAGGCATTCGACTTGTTCAACAACGCATTCTACTTGTTCAACAAGGCATCATATGGTCAACAAGGCATTCGACTTTGTCAACAAGGCATTCGACATAGTTAACAAGGCATTCGGGGTGTTCAACATGGGATTCGACTTGTTCGTTAAGGCATTCTACTTGTCCAACTTGGTGAAGAAGGTATTCGATTTGTTCAACAAGGCATTCTACTTGGTATACAAGGCAAGACTTGTTCAACAATGCATTCCACTTGGTTAACAAGGCATTTGACATGGTAAACAGGCATCCGACTTGGTCAACAAGGCGACTTGGTCAACAAGGTTTTCGACGAGGCCTTCTAGTTGTTCAAAAGGGCATTCGACTTGGTCAACAAGGCATTTGAGTTGTTTCGACGAGGCCTTCTAGTTGTTCAAAAGGGCATTCGACTTGGTCAACAAGGCATTCGACTTGGTCCACAATGCATTCAAGTTGGTCAACAAGGCATTCTACTTCGTCAACAAAGCATGACTTGTTCAATAATGCATTCGACTTGTTCAACAAGGCATTCTACTTGTTCAACAAGGCATCATATGGTCAACAAGGTTTTCGACTTTGCCAACAAGGCATTCAACATAGTTAACAAGGCATTGAAGTTGTTCAACAAGCATTCGACTTGTTCAACATGGGATTCGACTTGTTCATTAAGGCATTCTACTTGTCCAACTTGGTGAAGAAGGTATTCAATTTTTTCATCAAGGCATTCTACTTGGTTAACAAGGCGTTGAAGTTGTTCAACAAGGCATTCGACTTGTTCAACAAGGGATTCAACTTGTTCAATAAGGCATTCTACTTGTTCAACCTGGTGAAGCAGGCATTCAATTTGTTCAACAAGGCATTCTACTTGATTAACAAGGCATGACTTGGACAACAAGGCATTCAACTTGTTTAAGAAGGCATTTTACTTGGTCAACAAGGCATGACTGTTCAACAAGGCATTCGACTTGTTCAACAAGGCATCCGACTTGGTCAACAATGCATTCGACTTGGTCAACAAGGCATTCTACTTCATTAACAAAGCATGACTTGGTCAACAAAGCATTCGACTTGTTCAACAACGCATTCTACTTGTTCAACAAGGCATCATATGGTCAACAAGGCATTCGACTTTGTCAACAAGGCATTCGACATAGTTAACAAGGCATTCGGGGTGTTCAACATGGGATTCGACTTGTTCGTTAAGGCATTCTACTTGTCCAACTTGGTGAAGAAGGTATTCGATTTGTTCAACAAGGCATTCTACTTGGTATACAAGGCAAGACTTTTCAACAATGCATTCCACTTGGTTAACAAGGCATTTGACATGGTAAACAAGGCATCCGACTTGGTCAACAAGGCATTTGAGGTTTTCGACGAGGCCTTCTAGTTGTTCAAAGGGCATTCGACTTGGTCAACAAGGCATTTGAGTTGTTCGACGAGGCCTTCTAGTTGTTCAAAGGGCATTCGACTTGGTCAACAAGGCATTCGACTTGGTCCACAATTGCATTCAAGTTGGTCAACAAGGCATTCTACTTCGTCAACAAAGCATGACTTGTTCAATAATGCATTCGACTTGTTCAACAAGGCATTCTACTTGTTCAACAAGGCATCATATGGTCAACAAGGTTTTCGACTTTGCCACAAGGCATTCAACATAGTTAACAAGGCATTGAAGTTGTTCAACAAGCATTCGACTTGTTCAACATGGGATTCGACTTGTTCATTAAGGCATTCTACTTGTCCAACTTGGTGAAGAAGGTATTCAATTTTTTCATCAAGGCATTCTACTTGGTTAACAAGGCGTTGAAGTTGTTCAACAAGGCATTCGACTTGTTCAACAAGGGATTCAACTTGTTCAATAAGGCATTCTACTTGTTCAACCTGGTGAAGCAGGCATTCAATTTGTTCAACAAGGCATTCTACTTGATTAACAAGGCATGACTTGGACAGCAATGCATTCGACTTGTTTAATAATGCATTCTACTTGGTCGACAAGGCATGACTGTTCAACAAGGCATTCGACTTGTTAAACAAGGCATCCGACTTGGTCAACAATGCATTCGACTTGGTCAACAAGGCATTCTACTTCATTAACAATGACTTGGTCAACAACATTCGACTTGTTCAACAACGCATTCTACTTGTTCAACAAGGCATCATATGGTCACAAGGCATTCGACTTTGTCAACAAGGCATTGACATAGTTAACAAGGCATTCGGGGTGTTCAACATGGGATTCGCTTGTTCGTTAAGGCATTCTACTTTCCAACTTGGTGAAGAAGGTATTCGATTTGTTCAACAAGGCATTCTACTTGGTATACAAGGCAAGACTTGTTCAACAATGCATTCCACTTGGTTAACAAGGCATCTGACATGGTAAACAAGGCATCCGACTTTGTCAACAAGGCATTTGAGTTGTTCGACGAGGCCTCTAGTTGATCAAAGGGCATTCGACTTGGTCAACAAGGCATTTGAGTTGTTCGACGGGCCTTCTAGTTGTTCAAAGGGCATTCGACTTGGTCAACAAGGCATTCGACTTGGTCAACAATGCATTTAAGTTGGTCAACAAGCATTCTACTTCTTCGTCAACAAAGCATGACTTGTTCAATAATGCATTCGACTTGTTCAACAAGGCATTCTACTTGTTCAACAAGGCATCATATGGTCAACAAGGTTTTCGACTTTGTCAACAAGGCATTCAACATAGTTAACAAGGCATTGAAGTTGCTCAACAAGCATCGACTTGTTCAACCTGGGATTCGACTTGTTCATTAAGGCATTCTACTTGTCCAATTGGTGAAGAAGGTATTCGAATTTGTTCAACAAGGCATTCTACTTGATTAACAGGCATGACTTGGACAACAAGGCATTCGACTTGTTTAATTATCTTCTAACTTGGTCGACAAGCATGACTGTTTAACAAGGCATTACAACGCATTCTACTGTTCAACAAGGCATCATATGGTCAACAAGGCATTCGACTTTGTCAACAAGACATTCGACATAGTTAACAAGGCATTCGGGGTGTTCAACATGGGATTTGACTGTCGTTAAGGCATTCTACTTGTCCAACTTGGTGAAGAAGGTATTCGATTTGTTCAACAAGGCATTCTAGTTGGTATACAAGGCAAGACTTGTTCAACAATGCATTCCACTTGGTTAACAAGGCATTTGACATGGTAAACAAGGCATCCGACTTGGTCAACAAGGCATTTGAGTTGACGAGGCTTCTAGTTGTTCAAAAGGGCATTCAACTTGGTCAACAAGGCATTTGAGTTGTTCGACGAGGCCTTCTACTTGTTCAAAAGGGCATTCGACTTGGTCAACAAGGCATTCGACTTGGTCAACAATGCATTCAACTTGGTCAACAAGGCATTCTACTTCGTCAACAAAGCATGACTTGTTCAATAATGCATTGGACTTGTTCAACAAGGCATTCTACTTGTTCAACAAGGCATCATATGGTCAACAAGGTTTTCGACTTTGCCAACAAGGCATTCAACATAGTTAACAAGGCATTGAAGTTGTTCAACAAGCATTCGACTTGTTCAACATGGGATTCGACTTGTTCATTAAGGCATTCTACTTGTCCAACTTGGTGAAGAAGGTATTTGATTTGTTCATCAAGGCATTCTACTTGGTTAACAAGGCGTTGAAGTTGTTCAACAAGGCATTCAACTTGTTCAACAAGGGATTCAACTTGTTTAATAATGCATTCTACTTGGTCAACAAGGCATGACTGTTCAACAAGGCATTCGACTTGTTCAACAAGGCATTCGACTTGGTCAACAATGCATTCGATTTGGTCAACAAGGCATTCTAGTTCATTAGCAAAGCATGACTTGGTCAACAAGTCATTCAACTTGTTCAAGGCGTTGTAGCAAAGCATGACTTTGTTAACAAGGCGTTGAAGTTGGTTAACAAGGCATTCGACTTGTTCAACAAGGGATTCGACTTGTTCAATAAGGCATTCTACTTGTTCGACCTTGTGAACAAGGCATTCGACTTGTTTAACAAGGCATTCTACTTGATTAACAAGGCATGACTTGGACAACAAGGCAATCGACTTGTTTAAGAAGGCATTCTACTTGGTCAACAAGGCATGACTGTTCAACAAGGCATTCGACTTGTTCAACAAGGCATTCGACTTTGTCGACAAGGGATTCAACTTGTTCAACAACGCATTCTACTTGTTCAACAAGGCATCATATGGTCAACAAGGCATTCGACTTTGTCAACAAGGCATTCGACATAGTTAACAAGGAATTGAAGTTATTGAACAACGCATTCGGGGTGTTCAACATGGGATTCGACTTGTTCGTTAAGGCATTCTACTTGTCCAACTGTTGAAGGTGAAGAAGGTATTCGATTTGTTCAACAAGGCATGCTACTTGTTCAACAAGGCATCATATGGTCAACAAGGCATTCGACTTTGTCAACAAGGCATTCGACATAGTTAACAAGGAATTGAAGTTATTGAACAAGGCATTCGGGGTGTTCAACATGGGATTCGACTTGTTCGTTAAGGCATTCTACTTGTCCAACTTGGTGAAGAAGGTATTCGATTTGTTCAACAAGGCAGGCTTCTTGGTTAACAAGGTGTTGAAGCAACGGCAGCCCCAACAAGGGGTGATCCATGATCCCTGTAGGTGTGTAGAATGTGCGTGGTCTCAATTAGAGGGACCACGGAAGGGCGGTGGGGGAGCTAGTTGTCGATGTCGTTGTTGATATCGTAGTTGTACCCGATAGCATGTTATCGGTTGATGCGGCATGAGTTTTTCTCCTGCGCGCTCTTTTGTATCTTCTTTTTCAATATATATATATATATAAAGGGACATTAATCCAAAAAAAAAAAACAAGGCATTCAACATAGTTAACAAGGCATTGAAGCTGTTCAACAAGCATTCGACTTGTTCATTAAGGCATTCTACTTGTCCAACATGGTGAAGAAGGTATTCGATTTTTTCAACAAGGCATTTACTTTGTTAACAAGGCGTTGAAGTTGGTTAACAAGGCATTCGACTTGTTCAACAAGGGATTCGACTTGTTCAATAAGGCATTCTACTTGTTCGTCCTTGTGAACAAGGCTTTCGACTTGTTTAACAAGGCATTCAACTTGATTAACAAGGCATGACTTGGACAACAAGGCATTCGACTTGTTTAGAAGGCATTGTACTTGGTCAACAAGGCATGACTGTTCAACAAGGCATTCGACTTGTTCAACAAGGCATTTGACTTTGTCAACAAGGCATTCAACTTGTTCAACAACGCATTCTACTAGTTCAACAATGCATCATATGGTCAACAAGGCATTCGACTTTGTCAACAAGGAATTCGACATAGTTAACAAGGAATTGAAGTTATTGAACAAGGCATTCGGGGTGTTCAACATGGGATTCGACTTGTTTGTTAAGGCATTCTACTTGTCCAACTTGGTGAAGAAGGTATTCGATTTGTTCAACAAGGCATTCTACTTGGTTAAAAAGGTGTTGAAGCAACGGCAGCCCCAACAGGGGGTGATCGATGATCCCTGTAGGTGTGTAGAATGTGCGTGGTCTCAATAAGAGGGACCACGGAAGGGCGGTGGGGGAGCTAGTTGTCGATGTCGTTGTTGATATCGTAGTTGTACCCGATAGCATGTTATCGGTTGATGCGGCATGAGTTTTTCTCCTGCGCGCTCTTTTGTATTCTTCTTTTAATATATATATATATATATATAAAGGGACATTAATCCAAAAAAAAAAAACAAGGCATTCAGCATAGTTAACAAGGCATTGAAGTTGTTCAACAAGCATTCGACTTGTTCAACATGGGATTCGACTTGTTCATTAAGGCATTCTACTTGTCCAACATGGTGAAGAAGGTATTCGATTTGTTCAACAAGGCATTTACTTTGTTAACAAGGCGTTGAAGTTGGTTAACAAGGCATTTGACTTGTTCAACAAGGGATTCGACTTGTTCAATAAGGCATTCTACTTGTTCGACCTTGTGAACAAGGCATTCGAGTTGTTTAACAAGTCATGACTTGGACAACAAGGCATTCGACTTGTTTAAGAAGGCATTCTACTTGATCAACAAGGCATGACTGTTCAACAAGGCATTCGACTTGTTCAACAAGGCATTCGACTTTGTCAACAAGGGATTCGACATAGTTAACAACGCATTGAAGTTGTTCAACAAGGCATTCGGCTTGTTCAACAAGGCATTCGACTTGTTCAACAAGGCATTCTACTTGTTCGACTTGGTCGACAAGGCATTCTACTTGTTCGACTTGGTCCACAAGGAATTCGACTTGTTAAACAACGCCTTCTACTTGGTATACAAGGTAAGACTTGTTCAACAAGGCATTCAACTTGGTTAACAAGGCATTTGACTTGGTAAACAAGGCATTCGACTTGTTAAACAAGGCATCCAACTTGGTCAACAAGGCATTCGACTTGTTAAACAAGGCATCCGACTTGGTCAACAATGCATTCGACTTGGTCAACAAGGCATTCTACTTCATGAACAAAGCATGACTTGGTCAACAACGCATTCGACTTGGTCAACAACGCATTCTACTTGTTCAACAAGGCATTCTACTTTGTCAACAAGGCATTCAACATAGTTAACAAGGCATTGAAGTTGTTCAACAAGCATTCGACTTGTTCAACATAGGATTCGACTTGTTCATTAAGGCATTCTACTTGTCCAACATGGTGAAGAAGGTATTCGATTTGTTCAACAAGGCATTTACTTTGTTAACAAGGCGTTGAAGTTGTTCCACAAGGCATTCTACTTGTTCAACAAGGGATTAGACTTGTTCAATATGGCATTCTACTTGTTCAATATGGTGAAGAAGGCATTCGATTTGTTCAGCAAGGCATTCTACTTGATTAACAAGGCATGACTTGGACAACAAGGCATTCGACTTGTTTAATAAGGCATTCTACTTGGTCAACAAGGCATGACAGTTCAACAAGGCATTCGATTTGTTCAATAGGCATTTGACTCTGTCTACAAGGCATTCGACATAGTTCACAAGGCATTGAAGTTATTCAACAAGGCATTCGACTTGTTCAACAAGGCATTCTACTTGTTCGACTTGGTCAACAAGGCATTCGACTTGTTCAACAACGCATTTTACTTGGTATACAAGGCAAGACTTGTTCAACAATGCATTCCACTTGGTTAACAAGGCATTTGACATGGTAAACAAGGCATCCGACTTGGTCAACAAGGCATTTGAGTTGTTCGACGAGGCCTTCTACTTGTTCAAAAGGGCATTCGACTTGGTCAACAAGGCATTCGACTTGGTCTACAATGTATTCAACTTGGTCAACAAGGCATTCTACTTCGTCAACAAAGCATGACTTGTTCAATAATACATTCGACTTGTTCAACAAGGCATCATATGGTCAACAAGGTATTCGACTTTGTCAACAAGGCATTCAACATAGTTAACAAGGCATTGAAGTTGTTCAACAAGCATTCGACTTGTTCACCATGGGATTCGACTAGTTCATTAAGGCATTCTACTTGTCCAACATGGTGAAGAAGGTATTTGATTTGTTCATCAAGGCATTCTACTTGGTTAACAAGGCGTTGAAGTTGTTCAACAAGGCATTCGACTTGTTCAACAAGGGATTCGACTTGTTCAATAAGGCATTATACTTGTTCAATTTGGTAAAGAAGGCATTCGATTTGTTGACCAAGGCATTCTACTTGATTAACAAGGCATGACTTGGACAACAAGGCATTCGACTCGTTCAACAAGGCATTTGACTCTGTCAACAAGGCATTCGACATTTTTAACAAGGCATTGAAGTTGTTCAACAAGGCATTCGACTTGTTCAACAAGGCATTCGACTTGTTCAACAAGGCATTCGACTTGTTCAACAAGGCATTCTACTTGTTCGACTTGGTGAAGAAGGCATTCGACTCGTTCAACAAGGCATTCTACTTGTTCGACTTGGTGAAGAAGGCATTCGACTCGTTCAACAAGGCATTCTACTTGATTAAGAAGGCATTCTACTTGTTCAACCAGGCATGACTGTTCAACAAGGCATTCGACTTGTTCAACAAGGCATTCGACTTTGTCAACAAGGCATTCGAAATTGTTAACAAGGCATTGAAGTTATTCAACAAGGCATTCGACTTGTTCAACAAGGCATTCTACTTGTTAGACTTGGTCAACAAGGCATTCAACTTGTTCAACAACGCATTTTACTTGGTATACAAGGCAAGACTTGTTCAACAATGCATTCCACTTGGTTAACTAGGCATTTGACATGGTAAACAAGGCATCCGACTTGGTCACCAAGGCATTTGAGTTGTTCGACGAGGCCTTCTAGTTGTTCATAAGGGCATTCGACTTGGTCAACAAGGCATTCGACTTGGTCAACAATGCATTCAACTTGGTCAACAAAGCATTCTACTTCGTCAACAAAGCATGACTTGTTCAATAATGCATTCGACTTGTTCAACAAGGCATTCTACTTGTTCAACAAGGCATCATAGGGTCAACAAGGTTTTCGACTTTGTCAACAAGGCATTCAACATAGTTAACAAGGCATTGAAGTTGTTCAACAAGCATTCGACTTGTTCAACATGGGATTCGACTTGTTCATTAAGGCATTCTACTTGTCCAACTTGGTGAAGAAGGTATTCGATTTGTTCATCAAGGCATTCTACTTGGTTAACAAGGCGTTGAGGTTGTTCAACAAGGCATTCGACTTGTTCAACAAGGGATTCAACCTATTCAATAAGGCATTCTACTTGTTGAACTTGGTGAAGAAGGCATTCAATTTGTTCAACAAGGCATTCTACTTGATTAACAAGGCATGACTTGGACAACAAGGCATCCGACTTGGTCAACAAGGCATTCGACTTGTTAAACAAGGCATCCGACTTGGTCAACAATGCATTCGACTTGGTCAACAAGGCATTCTACTTCATTAACAAAGCATGACTAGGTCAACAAGGCATTCGACTTGTTCAACAACGCATTCTACTTGTTCAACAAGCCATCATATGGTCAACAAGGCAGTCGACTTTGTCAACGAGGCATTCGACATAGTTAACAAGGAATTGAAGTTATTAAACAAGGCATTCTACTTGTTCAACATGGGATTCGACTTGTTCGTTAAGGCATTCTACTTGTCCAACTTGGTGAAGAAGGTATTCGATTTGTTCAACAAGGCATTCTACTTGGTTAACAAGGTATTGAAGCAACGGCAGCCCCAACAGGGTGTGATCCATGATCCCTGTAGGTGTGTAAAATGTGCGTGGTCTCAATAAGAGGGACCACGGAAGGGCGGTGGAGGAGCTAGTTATCGATGTCATTGTTGATATCGTAGTTGTACCCGATAGCATGTTATCGGTTGATGTGGCATGAGTTTTTCTCCTGCGCGCTCTTTTGTATTCTTCTTTTCATATATATATATATAAAGGGACATTAATCCAAAAAAAAAAAAACAAGGCATTCAACATAGTTAACAAGGCATTGAAGTTGTTCAACAAGCATTCGACTTGTTCAACATGGGATTCGACTTGTTCATTAAGGCATTCTACTTGTCCAACATGGTGAAGAAGGTATTCAATTTGTTCAACAAGGCATTTACTTTGTTAACAAGGCGTTGAAGTTGGTTAACAAGGCATTCGACTTGTTCAACAAGGGATTCGACTTGTTCAATAAGGCATTCTACTTGTTCGACCTTGTGAACAAGGCTTTCGACTTGTTTAACAAGGCATTCTACTTGATTAACAAGGCATGACTTGGACAACAAGGCATTCAACTTGTTTAAGAAGGCATTTTACTTGGTCAACAAGGCATGACTGTTCAACAAGGCATTCGACTTGTTCAACAAGGCATTCTACTTTGTCAACAAGGCATTCCACTTGTTCAACAATGCATTCTACTTGTTCAACAAGGCATCATATGGTCAACAAGGCATTCGACTTTGTCAACAAGGGATTCGACATAGTTAACAAGGAATTGAAGTTATTGAACAAGGCATTCGGGGTGTTCAACATGGGATTCGACTTGTTCGTTAAGGCATTCTACTTGTCCAACTTGGTGAAGAAGGTATTCGATTTGTTCAACAAGGCATTCTACTTGGTTAACAAGGTGTTGAAGCAACGGCAGCCCCAACAGGGGGTGATCCATGCTCCCTGTAGGTGTGTAGAATGTGCGTGGTCTCAATAAGAGGGACCACGGAAGGACGGTGGGGGAGCTAGTTGTCGATGTCGTTGTTGATATCGTAGTTGTACCCGATAGCATGTTATCGGTTGATGCGGCATGAGTTTTTCTCCTGCGCGCTCTTTTGTATTCTTCTTTTCATATATATATATATAAAGGGACATTAATCCAAAAAAAAAAAACAAGGCATTCAACATAGTTAACAAGGCATTGAAGTTGTTCAACAAGCATTCGACTTGTTCAACATGGGATTCGACTTGTTCATTAAGGCATTCTACTTGTCCAACATGGTGAATAAGGTATTCAATTTGTTCAACAAGGCATTTACTTTGTTAACAACGCGTTGAAGTTGGTTAACAAGGCATTCGACTTGTTCAACAAGGGATTCGACTTGTTCAATAAGGCATTCTACTTGTTCGACCTTGTGAACAAGGCTTTCGACTTGTTTAACAAGGCATTCTACTTGATTAACAAGGCATGACTTGGACAACAAGGCATTCAACTTGTTTAAGAAGGCATTTTACTTGGTCAACAAGGCATGACTGTTCAACAAGGCATTCGACTTGTTCAACAAGGCATTCTACTTTGTCAACAAGGCATTCCACTTGTTCAACAAGGCATTCCACTTGTTCAACAATGCATTCTACTTGTTCAACAAGGCATCATATGGTCAACAAGGCATTCGACTTTGTCAACAAGGAATTCGACATAGTTAACAAGGAATTGAAGTTATTGAACAAGGCATTCGGGGTGTTCAACATGGGATTCGACTTGTTCATTAAGGCATTCTACTTGTCCAACTTGGTGAAGAAGGTATTCGATTTGTTCAACAAGGCATTCTACTTGGTTAACAAGGTGTTGAAGCAACGGCAGCCCCAACAGGGGGTGATCCATGATCCATGTAGCTGTGTAGAATGTGCGTCGTCTCAATAAGAGGGACCACGGAAGGGCGGTGGGGGAGCTAGTTGTCGATGTCATTGTTGATATCGTAGTTGTACCCGATAGCATGTTATCGGTTGATGCGGCATGAGTTTTTCTCCTGCGCGCTCTTTTGTATTCTTCTTTTCATATATATATATATGAAGGGACATTAATCCAAAAAAAAAAAAAAACAAGGCATTCAACATAGTTAACAAGGCATTGAAGTTGTTCAACAAGCATTCGACTTGTTCACCATGGGATTCGACTAGTTCATTAAGGCATTCTACTTGTCCAACATGGTGAAGAAGGTATTCGATTTGTTCATCAAGGCATTCTACTTGGTTAACAAGGCGTTGAAGTTGTTCAACAAGGCATTCGACTTGTTCAACATGGGATTCGACTTGTTCAATAAGGCATTCTACTTGTTCGACTTGGTGAACAAGAACAAGGCATTCTACTTGATTAACAAGGCATGACTTGGACAACAAGGCATTCAACTTGTTTAAGAAGGCATTCTACTTGGTCAACAAGGCATGACTGTTCAACAATGCATTCGACTTGTTCAACAAGGCATTCGACTTGTTAAACAAGGCATCCGACTTGGTCAACAATGCATTCGACTTGGTCAACAAGGCATTCTACTTCATTAACAAAGCATGACTTGGTCAACAAGGCATTCGACTTGTTCAACAACGCATTCTACTTGTTCAACAAGGCATCATATGGTCAACAAGGCATTCGACTTTGTCAACAAGGTATTCCAGAGCACTTTAACATTCGAGTGCCGTTAACTGTGCGGGTGGAGTACGAATGGAGACCAACCAAATGTCTGAAGTGTGCTTCTTGGAATCATGCGTCGACGGCGTGTCCGATGTCCTCCGATGGACAAAGCGCACCGGGAAAACGAGCGGATCCTCAGGTGGGTGGCAATAAGCAACGAGTAGAGGGGCGGCAGGTGGGAGCAAAGGGCAAAGTAGCACGGGTGGAGTCACATGTTGGGGCAGATGGGGTTCGAGCGAGAAATGGAGGGGCGGTGATTCCTAGCGCACGTGTAGAGTGGATGCATGTGGGCGCAAAGGGCAAAGCCGTGAGGGTGGAACAACGGGATGGGGAAGCTAATGGCAAAAAACTGGCCCGGTCAGCAGAGTGTGCTGGAGGATTGTCGACATCGTCTCGGACCACAGAGCCACATTCGCGGGAGGTGCCCGTGCATGAGGAGGTTGGGTTGACCTCTAACTCTTTCGCTATTTTGCACTCGTTATGGGATGAGGATAATGATCCTCCTTTTTCTACGGGCCCTGAAGCAACGGCAGCCCCAACAGAGGGTGATCCATGATCCCTGTAGGTGTGTAGAATGTGCGTGGTCTCAATAAGAGGGACCACGGAAGGGCGGTGGGGGAGCTAGTTGTCGATGTCGTTGTTGATATCGTAGTTGTACCCGATAGCATGTTATCGGTTGATGCGGCATGAGTTTTTCTCCTGCGCGCTCTTTTGTATTCTTCTTTTCATATATATATATATATATAAAGGGACATTAATCCAAAAAAAAAAACAAGGCATTCAACATAGTTAACAAGGCATTGAAGTTGTTCAACAAGCATTCGACTTGTTCAACATGGGATTCGACTTGTTTATTAAGGCATTCTACTTGTCCAACATGGTGAAGAAGGTATTCGATTTGTTCAACAAGGCATTTACTTTGTTAACAAGGCGTTGAAGTTGGTTAACAAGGCATTCGACTTGTTCAACAAGGGATTCGACTTGTTCAATAAGGCATTCTACTTGTTCGACCTTGTGAACAAGGCATTCGACTTGTTTAACAAGGCATTCTACTTGATTAACAAGGCATGACTTGGACAACAAGGCATTCGACTTTGTCAACAAGGGATTCGACATAGTTAACAACTCATTGAAGTTGTTCAACAAGGCATTCGACTTGTTCAACAAGGCATTCTACTGTTCGACTAGGACAACAAGGCATTCTACTTGTTCGACTTGGTCAACAAAGCATTCGACTTGTTAAACAACGCCTTCTACTTTGTATACAAGGCAAGACTTGTTCAACAAGGCATTCGACTTGGTTAACAAGGCATTTGACTTGGTAAAAAAGGCATTCGACTTGTTAAACAAGGCATCCGACTTGGTCAACAAGGCATTCGACTTGTTAAACAAGCCATCCGACTTGGTCAACAATGCATTCAACTTGGTCAACAAGGCATTCTACTTCATGAACAAAAGGCATGACTTGGTCAACAAGGCATTCGACTTGTTCAACAACGCATTCTACTTGTTCAACAAGGCATTCGACTTTGTCAACAAGGAATTCAACATAGTTAACAAGGCATTGAAGTTGTTCAACAAGCATTCGTCTTGTTCAACATGGGATTCGACTTGTTCATTAAGGCATTCTACTTGTCCAACATGGTCAAGAAGGTATTCGATTTGTTCAACAACGCATTTACTTTGTTAACAAGGCGTTGAAGTTGTTCCACAAGGCATTCTACTTGTTCAACAAGGGATTCGACTTGTTCAATATGGCATTCTACTTGTTCAACTTGGTGAAGAAGGCATTCGACTCGTTCAACAAGGCATTCTACTTGATTAACAAGGCATGACTTGGACAATTAGACATTCGACTTGTTTAAGAAGGCATTCTACTTGGTCAACAAGGCATGACTGTTCAACAAGGCATTTGACTTGTTCAACAAGGCATTCGACTTTGTCTACAAGGCATTCGACATTGTTCACAAGGCATTGAAGTTATTCAACAAGGCATTCGACTTGTTCAACAAGGCATTCTACTTGTTCGACTTGGTCAACAAGGCATTCGACTTGTTCAACAACGCATTTTACTTGGTATACAAGGCAAGACTTGTTCAACAATGCATTCCACTTGGTTAACAAGGCATTTGACATGGTAAACAAGGCATCCGACTTCGTCAACAAGGCATTTGAGTTGTTTGACGAGGCCTTCTACTTGTTCAAAAGGGCATTTGACTTGGTCAACAAGGCATTCGACTTGGTCAACAATGCATTCGACTTGGTCAACAAGGCATTCTACTTCGTCAACAAAGCATGACTTGTTCAATAATGCATTCGACTTGTTCAACAAGACATTCTACTTGTTCAACAAGGCATCATATGGTCAACAAGGTATTCGACTTTGTCAACAAGGCATTCAACATAGTTAA
Organism: Linderniella brevidens; assembly: GCA_004919715.1. Taxonomy (NCBI): domain Eukaryota; kingdom Viridiplantae; phylum Streptophyta; class Magnoliopsida; order Lamiales; family Linderniaceae; genus Linderniella; species Linderniella brevidens. The sequence goes on along the minus strand of SWDC01000156.1, from coordinate 10,992,821 downwards.
CAAGGCATTGAAGTTGTTCAACAAGCATTCGACTTGTTCACCATGGGATTCGACTTGTTCATTAAGGCATTCTACTTGTCCAACATGGTGAAGAAGGTATTCGATTTGTTCATCACGGCATTCTACTTGGTTAACAAGGCGTTGAAGTTGTTCAACAAGGCATTCGACTTGTTCAACAAGGGATTCGACTTGTTCAATAAGGCATTCTACTTGTTCAATTTGGTGAAGAAGGCATTCGATTTGTTCAGCAAGGCATTCTACTTGATTAACAAGGCATGACTTGGACAACAAGGCATTCGACTTGTTTAATAAGGCATTCTACTTGGTCAACAAGGCATGACAGTTCAACAAGGCATTCGACTTGTTCAACAAGGCATTTGACTCTGTCAACAAGGCATTCGACATTTTTAACAAGGCATTGAAGTTGTTCAACAAGGCATTCGACTTGTTCAACAAGGCATTCGACTTGTTCAACATGGCCTTCGACTGGTTCAACAAGGCATTCTACTTGTTCGACTTGGTGAAGAAGGCATTCGACTCGTTCAACAAGGCATTCTACTTGATTAACAAGGCATGACTTGGACAACTAGGCATTCGACTTGTTTAAGAAGGCATTCTACTTGGTCAACAAGGCATGACTGTTCAACAAGGCATTCGGCTTGTTCAACAAGGTATTTGACTCTGTCAACAAGGCATTCGACATTTTTAACAAGGCATTGAAGTTGTTCAACAAGGCATTCGACTTGTTCAATAAGGCATTCGACTTCTTCAACAAGGCATTCGACTTGTTCAACAAGGCATTTGACTTGGTCAACAATGCATTCGACTTGGTCAACAAGGCATTCTACTTCGTCAACAAAGCATGACTTGGTCAATAAGGCATTCTACTTGTTCAACATGGCATTCTACTTGTTCAACAAGGCATCATATGGTCAACAAGGCATTCGACTTTGTCAACGAGGCATTCGACATAGTTAACAAGGCACTGAAGTTGTTCAGCAAGGCATTCGACTTGTTCAACAAAGCATTCGACTTGGTCAACAAGGCATTCGACTTGGTCAACAAGGCATTCGACTTGGTCAACAAGGCATTCTACTTCGGCAACAAAGCATGACTTGGTCAATAAGGCATTCTACTTGTTCAACATGGCATTCTACTTGTTCAACAAGGCATCATATGGTCAACAAGGCATTCAACATAGTTAACAAGGCACAGATGTTGTTCAGCAAGGCATTCGACTTGTTCAACAAGGCATTCGACTTGGTCCACAAGGCATTCTACTTGGTCAACAATGCATTCGAGTTGGTCAACAAGGTATTCTACTTCGTCAACAAAGCATGACTTGTTCAATAATGCATTCGACTTGTTCAACAAGGCATTCTACTTGTTCAACAAGGCATCATATGGTCAACAAGGTATTCGACTTTGTCAACAAGGCATCAACATAGTTAACAAGGCATTAAAGTTGTTCAACAAGCATTCGACGTGTTCAACATGGGATTCGACTTGTTCATTAAGGCATTCTACTTGTCCAACTTGGTGAAGAAGGTATTCGATTTGTTCATCAAGGTATTCTACTTGGTAAACAAGGCGTTGAAGTTGTTCAACAAGGCATTCGACTTGTTCAACAAGGGATTCGACTTGTTCAATAAGGCATTCTGCTTGTTCAACTGTGTGAAGAAGGCATTCGATTTGTTCAGCAAGGCATTCTACTTGATTATTTTTTTGGGGAACGTTCACTAAATAAATGAAATAAAGGACAGTAAAGGGCACATGATATGATTCATGTCGCAAAGAACAGTGACATGCCACTGTGTACAAGATAGAATATAATCTCTATCCACCAAACAAACTACCATAAATAACGTTCATACATCTACCAAGCAATGTGCCACAGGCGACGCAGGGCACAATACTGTAGCTCATATCGACACGGTAGTAATGATATGTGCATAAGCAATACCCTCACAATATCCTCAACGAGCTGCTGGGGATGCTGCTGTCTGCCATCAGTCCAACGGTGGTTTCGCTCAGTCCAGATGTGGTGAATGTCGAAGCCAGAACATGTCGATATGCCAGATGCTGGAGGTGCATACCTTTCCACCGCAGGCCAGCCCACCTAATCACCTGCTGCCAATTGCGGTAAGGCCAGAGAAACCGAATCTGCCGCCGAAGAAGTCGTAAGCATCGAGATGTGTATGGGCAATCAAAGAAAAGGTGATTGATCGTCTCCATCTCATCCGCGTCACACAATAAGCAAGCACTCGACGCGGCCTTGAGCGCAACCCAAGGCTTATCTCTGGTAGCTAGGCGTTCACGAATAGCAAGCCATAAGATGAATTCATAGCTTGGGACCCTAAGCACCCCCCCAAATAGGGCTGCCCAATGAACCGGCGAGCGTTTCTGCCGGAACGCATCCCGAGCAGAAGCAGTGGTGAAAAGTCCTGTGGGAGACGGTACCCATCAGTAAGAGTCAGCTTCCAATGGGTGAACGTCCGGGAGCATGGGTTCAATCATCAGAAATTCCATCGAGGAAGTCATTGGCCACCTCCAACCGTCACTAGCAATGACTCGACTCAAACGTGAATCATCAGAAAGGCCCATAATCATCGGTCCCCGTGGAAATCTTTCCAGAAGCGGCCTATCATCGATCCATGGGTCCTGCCACAACCAAATAGTTTCGCCATTACCAATACGGATACTAACCTTCGATCGAAGCATAGGGCGAAGTTGTAAGAGTTTTCTCCAACTCCACGCCGATTGGGCGGTATCCGATATAGTCCACAACGAGCGATTTTGCAGTCGCGTCTGGAGAAGCCACGATACCCAAATAGAATTGGGATCCTTGCCGAGAATACTCCATAGGTGCTTAAGAAGAAGGGCCTTGTTATCGTCCACAAGCGAGCAAATGCCCAAACCACCCTCATCCACCGGGAAACATACATCATCCCAAGCAACCTTGGCAGCAAAACCAGCCCAGAGGAACGATCTGAATCGTTGCTCAATCACTCTAATAACGCCTTTGGGCAGGATGAACACCCCGGACCAATACCCATGCAGCGCAGCAAGGACTGAACGGATCAACTGTACCCTCCCAGCATATGAAAGAGAGCGATTGAGCCAAGAGCCTAAGCGTTGGTCAATGCGCTGTAGAAGTGGATTACAGTCCTGAATAGTCAGTCGTGATGTAAGTAACGGGACACCCAAATACCTCACTGGTAAATTGCCTAAAGGAAAACCCATAATAGATAATAAGGGTTGGCAGCCGCTCGCCCGTTTGGAAAGAAACATCTCGCTCTTTCCAGGGTTAGCCCTTAACCCCGAAAGTATCGCAAATTCATTCAACCCCGCTCGGAAAGTCTGGATGGATTCAGTGTCCGCGTGATTGAAAAGAAGAAGATCATCGGCAAATGTCAGCATGAAAATACGGGAAGGCTCGCATCTCCAATGGAAAGTAAATCTCCCCTCCGAAAGAATCTTGTTCCGAAGAATACCATGAAGCACCTCCATGGCCAACGTAAAAAGATACGGAGATATAGGATCGCCCTGACGAAGACCCCGTTGTCCCGGAAAATACCTCTCCGCTCGACCATTGATATTGATCGAGTAATAAGGAGTCGTCAAACACACCTGGATCCATGCAACGAACCGCGAAGGAAAACCCATGGCCTCCAACACATACACTAAAAAGTCCCACTCGACATGATCGTATGCCTTTGCCAAGTCAACCTTCAGCGTAGCCCGTGCCGGTAAGCTTTGATTCCGGTAGCCAGAGCATAACTCCTGAGCGAGGAGAATATTATCGCTGATCCTGCGACCAGGGATAAATGCAGTCTGGGAGACATCCACTAAGCCTGGGAAATAAGTCTTCAGACGATTAGCCAAGATCTTCGAAATAATCTTGTATAAGACATTACAGCACGATATAGGCCGAAAGTCAGCAGGTCGTCGTGGGGAGTCCCGCTTAGGGATCAACGTAAGCAGTGTAGTATTCAGCTCCCTCAGAAGATGGCCTGTACGAAAAAATTCCTGAATAGCAGATATGATGTCCCCTCCAATAGTAGGCCAAGCGGCTTTATAGAAAGCCGAAGTGAAACCATCCGGACCCGGTGCTTTGTCATCCGTAATAGAAGAAAGGGCCAGCTTAATCTCACCTTCGTCGATGAGCCGAAGTAGATCTCCCGGTGCGTGATTGGGTAATGTGCGAGATATGGCCGCATAGATAGCAGAGCGATCCAGCGGGCCGCTCCGAGCGGTCGTACCCAAGAGGTTCTTGTAGTGTCGAAGAAGCTCGCCCTTTACTTGTGGCTCCCCTTCAATTAAGTTCCCAGCATCATCCTCAAGCGAGAAGACACGATTTGCCACTCGTCGTATGACAACCTTCTTGAAGAAAAAAGCGAAGCAACCGTCGCCTTCTTTGAGCCAAGTCATTTTGGCCCGTTGTGCTAGGGCCGATTGCTCCATTGCTACCGCAGCTGCATAGAGACGTCGACATATAGAAAACGATCATCATCCGGGTACAATGAGACAAACTCTTGGGCAATGTCAAGGAAATTTCGTGCCTCCACCACGTTACGCGCCAGATTCCCTTTAGCACGCCTCATATCCTTGAACGCTCGCTTGAGGGCCTTCAGACGTGCAAGGACCCGAAACATCGGGTATCCCGAAATAGGAAGCTGCCACCCTGAGCTTACGACAGAGCCAAACTGTGGATCCGACGTGAGAAAATTATCGAATCGAAACACCGTACCTTGAGAAAACGTCGATCGCCCCGGCTCCAGAATAAGAGGACAATGGTCAGAAGTAGCTAGTAGTTCACATCGATATCCAAGATCCCCAAATTTAGCAAACCACGTCGGGTTAGCAACCATCCTGTCCAAACGGCGCCAAATACCCGCATCACCTCGTCGTTGATTAAACCACGTGAAATATTGACCCGTGCATGGTAAGTTATGGAGATCAGCCGAGATGAGACATCGAGTCAGATCATGATAGTCTGCTGGATGTAGAGATCCTCCCCGTGCTTCATTAGGTTCCACTATCGCATTGAAATCACCGACCACTAACCAAGCGTCATCCGCGCGAGCTTCGGAGATCGTAACTAACTCATCCCATAATGTGCAGCGCTCCTCCCGCTGATTGAGCCCATATATGAATGTAATAAAGAAAACCAGACGAGTCGCCAACGATAGAACTCTGCAGTGTAGGGCTTGCGGTCGTCATCCCGATAACATCAACACGAAGATATCGCGCGTCCCATCCTAGCCAGATACGCTTCCCGGGGTCCATATTATAATCGAAGAACCATGCCCACTGCTTAATACTGTTGGCAATCGAATCAGCGTTTGCTACTGTTACTCGTGTCTCTAGCAATCCAACAAGCTTAATGTCAAAACGACGAATCAAATCCCTACCGCTCTCCCATGGTCTCTCTTGTTGAGACCACGTACATTTCAGCAGCCAAATGGTATCATAAAACAACCTCATGAAGGGCTGCATCATTATCAGGGCCCGGATGTAGGAAGTCCCCATCTTCATCAATGAGGTGAAGCATGTCAAACGGGTTCGTAGGAGGTGGTGTCATCTGAGCAGGGCTTGGCACCACCACCATGCTATTCTCGATGGTTGGCCGAATCACGCCTCCCGTACCCGCCGAGTCTGGAGAGGATCCATGATGAGGTTGCCTGGAACATTCTCCCTGCTGCTCGCTGGAGACAATGGGTACGAGAGGCCTATTATGTTGCTCAGTGGCTACGCGGCGTGTCTCACCCGTCGACTTGGCCTTCGCGATTGGACGCCAGATCCACGTATTAGTCGGGGCTGCCCGATTTGTCGTAGCCTTCGGGGCCGTTGGGGCGGTCATGGGGCATGCACCAATCGATTGACCCATAGTCGAACACGTCGAACATCGTGGCGGTTTCCATTCATATTCCGCTCGAATAGTGATCACCCTGTCCGTATTGGGTAGGCGAAGGTTGAAAGCTTCAACATATGGATCAACGATTTTCTTCATAATGCAAACGCGCGCAAAATCGATACGCTCCATGCTGATCGTAAAAGCGTCGGGAAGTAACGGTGTACCAACCGCGCTGGCCACGAGTCCTAATCCCTCCGGAGTCCAGTATTCCGATGGGAGGTGGCGAAAACGAACCCACGTCGGGACCTCATCATGCGGTCGCTTTTCCAAAGTCATCCCTTGCCGCCACTCCTCAAAAAGAGGGACTGGCCATACAATAACCATGGGCCACCCTCCAAAGCATCAACCATCGTAGCCGTGGAGTCGAAACGGAATTTGAAGAAGCCATTCGAGGTAGCACGCACTTCCACCAGCCCCGGCCATCTTGTTCGGAAATGGCGATCCACATGTGGGAAGTAAGGTTTGCGTCCCAAGAAATATCCCACCGCTGTATTAGCCCATCGAAGGCAGCCCTTCGACGCTATCTCTTTAGTTGGCTGAACCTCAATCATTCCATTGACAAGCATTCTACTTGATTAACAAGGCATGACTTGGACAACAAGGCATGACTGTTCAACAAGGCATTCGACTTGTTCAACAAGGCATTCGACTTTGTCAACAAGGCATTCGACATTGTTAACAAGGCATTGAAGTTGTTCAACAAGGCATTCGACTTGTTCAACAAGGCATTCTACTTGTTCGACTTGGTCAACAAGGCATTCGACTTGTTCAACAACGCATTTTACTTGGTATACAAGGCAAGACTTGTTCAAGAAGGCATTTCACTTGGTTAACAATGCATTTGACATGGTAAACAAGGTATTCGACTAGTTATACAAGGCATCCGACTTGGTCAACAAGGCATTTGAGTTGTTCGACGAGGCCTTCTAGTTGTTCAAAAGGGCATTCGACTTGGTCAACAAGGCATTCGACTTGGTCAACAATGCATTCGACTTGGTCAACAAGGCATTCTACTTCGTCAACAAAGCATGACTTGTTCAATAATGCATTCGACTTGTTCCACAAGGCATTCTACTTGTTCAACAAGGCATCATATGGTCAACAAGGTATTCGACTTTGTCAACAACGCATTCAACATAGTTAACAAGGCATTGAAGTTGTTCAACAAGCATTCGACTTAATCAACATGGGATTCGACTTGTTCATTAAGGCATTCTACTTGTCCAACTTGGTGAAGAAGGTATTCGATTTGTTCATCAAGGCATTCTACTTGGTTAACAAGGCGTTGAAGTTGTTCAACAAGGCATTCGACTTGTTCAACAAGGGATTCGACTTGTTCAATAAGGCATTCTACTTGTTCGACTTGGTGAACAAGAACAAGGCATTCTACTTGATTAACAAGGCATGACTTGGACAACAAGGCGTTCAACTTGTTTAAGAAGGCATTCTACTTGGTCAACAAGGCATGACTGTTCAACAAGGCATTCGACTTGTTCAACAAGGCATTCGACTTGCTCAACAAGGCATTTGACTTTGTCAACAAGGAATTCGACATTGTTAACAAGGCATTGAAGTTGTTCAACAAGGCATTCGACTTGTTCAACAAGGCATTCGACTTGTTCAACAAGGCATTCTACTTGTTCGACTTGGTCAACAAGGCATTCGATTTGTTCAACAACGCATTTTACTTGGTATACAAGGCAAGACTTGTTCAACAAGGCATTTGACTTGGTTAACAAGGCATTTGACTTTGTAAACAAGGCATCCGACTTGGTGAACAAGGCATTTGAGTTTTTTGACGACGCCTTCTACTTGTTCAAAAGGGCATTCGACTTGGTCAACAACGCATTTGACTTGGTTAACAATGCATTCGACTTGGTCAACAAGGCATTCTACTTTGTCAACAGAGCATGACTTGGTCAATAAGGCATTCTACTTTTTTTTTTGGATGAATGTCCCATTATATATATATATGAAGAGAAAAATACAAAATAGCACGTATGAGTAGAAACTCATGCCGCAAACAACCGATAACAAGCTATCGGATAACAACGACATCAACTACGACATCGACTACGACTGCGACGACAACTAAAGCTCGAAACAAGCTACCATGCAATTCGCCACAGACGGCGAATAGCAGCTACTTGTAAAGGATATCTATGTGCTATAGTGTCCAATCGTAAACAAGCATTCCCCAGAACCAAAGCAATCACTTGCTCAGGGGAGCCGCGTCTATGCTCCTTTCCACCGTGTATTCCGTTCCTGCCAAATGTGATAAACAAGCGACGACAAAACATGACGATAGGCTACATGGTAAAGATGATGCCCTCGCCACTTAGCCGCTGCCCATATGACATCAACACGCCACTCACGAAACGGCCATCTCCATCTAATCTGGCGGCTCAAAAGCCTCAAACAGCGTCTCGAGAAGCGACAATCAAAGAACAAATGGTTATGTGTCTCTCGTATGTTATTGTCACACAACAGGCATGTATCTGTTCCCGCTCGCTGTTCCACCCATGCAAATTCTCGAGTCGAAAGACGTCCCCGAATCGCCAGCCATAGAATGAATTCGTAGCGTGGAACTCGTAAACATCCGCCAAATAGCATAGCTCAACCCACCGGATCACTTCTCAATCGGATCGCTTCTCGGACTGATTTTGTCGAGAAATGACCATTCGGAGTACCTTCCCACCGCAGTAAGTCACGACGTGACGGGTCCACTGCTGGTAGATGTGGACTAAGCTCAATGAACTCAACTGTAGATTGAGCAGGCCACATCCACCCATGTGTCGAGATAACAGCGCTAAGAGGAGCATCATGTGGTAGTCCCATAACCAGCGGGCCTCGTGGAAAACGATCCATCAACGGATATGAAAACAACCAGGGGTCCTTCCATAGGGAAATGGAAGAACCATTTCCTATATGAAAAGAAATGAGTGACCTAAGTAGAGGCCGTAACTTCAGCATCTTCTTCCAGCTCCAAGCGTCATTAGGTGCAGGACGCCCCACCCAAAAAGAATTGGAGCGGAGTCGATAGAGAAGCAACCATTCCACCCAAATCGAGCTCTCCTCTCGGGAGACAACACTCCATAAATGCCGCAAAAGGAGGGCCTTGTTATCCGTTGCAATCGAACGAATTCCAAGACCTCCCTCAGCAACAGGTAAGCAAATGTCCACCCACGCAACTTTTTCCGGCAACCCTGCCTAGAGAAAGCGTCGAAAACGAGCCTCAAAAACCGTAATGATCCCCTTCGGCAAAAGGAAAACCCCCGACCAATACGCATGCGTGGTAGTCAGTACCGACTTGATAAGTTGAACCCGCCCCGCATATGACAGGGAGCGGTTAAGCCATGATCCCAGTCGCGCATCAACCTTGTGTAACAATGGGTTACAATCTGCTAGCGTCAATCGAGGGTGAAGTAGCGGAACTCCTAGATATCGTACAAGCAACTGTCCCCTTAGAAAACCCATTAGACCATGGAGGTCATTCGCAAGGCTCTCCGCCCGCTTGGCAACAAACATCTCGCTTTTGGCCGGGTTCGGATGAAGTCCAGAAAGCATTGCAAATTCCACTAATGCTTCCTTGATAACTCCAGCCGACACAAGATCGGCGTGACAGAACATGAGGAGATCGTCAGCAAAAGAGAGCATAGAAAGTCTATTCGCCTCGCATCGCCAATGATAACAGAACTGAGGCTCACGGCTGCTCCGATGTGTGACGATGCCATGTAGCACCTCCATGACTAATGTAAATATATACGGCGATATAGGATCGCCTTGCCGAAGACCACGCTTCCCTGCAAAGTATCCCGCTGGGTGTCCATGGATATTAATCGAGAAAGTCGTCGTGGTCATACAACATCTCACCCAATGGATAAAGATAGGATGAAACTTCATAGCCGTGAGCGTGGCTAACACGAAGCTCCACTCAACCTTATCATAAGCCTTAGCCAGGTCAATCTTGAAGGTTACACGAGAAGGGCGCCTATTGCATCGATAGCCTGAACAAATCTCCTGTGCTAACAAGATATTATCACTAATGCGTCGCCCAGGGATAAACGCCGTCTGAGAAGAGTGAACCAAACTTCCTAACCATGGCTTGAGCCGATTGGCCATAATCTTCGAGATAACCTTGAAGAGAACATTACAGCACGAAATTGGCCGAAAATCCGACGCTTTCCTCGGGGAATCACCCTTTGGAATAAGTGTAAGAAGCGTGTTATTCAGTCCTTTTAGCAAATGGCATGACGAAAAAAACTCCTGGACGGCCTGAATCAAGGCATCACCAATAACTCCCCACGCTTCCTTGAAAAACCCCGCCGAATAGCCATCCGGTCCCGGGGCCTTTTCATCCCCCATCGAGAAAAGTGCCTCCTTAATCTCTAAAGCCTCCACCTTCCGAATCATATCAGTTGCAGCCTCATCAGATAGCTTCCTTGCTACGAATGGTGCAATCTCTCGTGGCTCAACGGGAACCTCCCTCGCTGACTGTCCCAATAAGGTTTGGTAGAACCGAATCAACTCTGCTCCTTCGCTATCTTCTCCTTCAAAAACCTCGCCCATATCACCTTCAAGGGAAAAAATGCGGTTAGTCGCACGACGCAATGCCACCTTCTTAAAGAAATAAGAGGTGCATTGGTTCTCATCTTTAAGAAACGCCAACTTAGCACGCTGGGATAAGGCAGCATGCTCGATCTCGATGGCCTTCGCATACACCCTCTTACAGATACGCTCCAACTCATGAAATCGACTTTCCATGGGAAAAAACGTCGCAAACTGCTGGCACACATCAAGAAAGTGTTTGGCTTCACTAACATTCACCGCAAGGTCACCCTTTACCCTTCTCATCTGTCGGAGAATGGGTTTCAGTAGTTTCAGTCGTCGTACCAGTGTGTACATCGGGTAACCCTGGATCGGAATCTGCCAAATCTTCTGGACATGTAAAAGGAACTGTGCGTCATGGGTCAGAAAATTATCGAAATGAAAAGGACCGCCTCGGGGACTTCTGCGCACCAACTCGAGAAGTAGCGGGCTATGGTCCGATGTCGATGGGAGAGCCGCGTGGTAGGAAATATCAGGATACTTGGAGAACCACGTGGGATTACCAAGCATACGATCAATACGGCGCCATACACCTGCATCCCCTCGTTGTTGGTTATACCATGTGAAAAATTGCCCCGTAGAAGGCAAGGTGACAAGATCTGCAGCAACAAGACATTCTCGCATATCACCCATATCGTGGGCGTTGGGTGACCCTCCCCTCGCTTCGCCTGACTCTAAGATGGTATTGAAATCACCCAATACCAGCCATGGATCCTCCGCCCGCTCCTCCGATCGGATAGTAATGTCGTACCACAATGTAAATCGCTCCTCTCGCCGGTTTTTCCCATAGATAAAGGAAATAAAAACCGTCTCACGCGACTCCCGGGAGAAAACTTCACAATGTATCGCTTGGTTCGAAAGCCCAAGAACCGATACCTGAAGAAACACGAGGTTCCATCCTACCCATATTCTCGTACCGGGGCCCTCTGTGTAATCATAAAACCACGTCCACCGCGTCCGTAGACCATTCGACACCATCGCAGCATTAGTGCTAGCCACTCTCGTTTCCAACAACCCCATTAATTGAATTTCAGACTTAGCCACGAGCTCCCCCACCTCCCTCGCGTGGTCCCTCTTATTGAGACCACGTACATTCCATACGCCGACAGGGATCATGGATCACCCCCTCCCGGGGCTGCCATAGCTTCAGGGCCCATAGAGATAATGAGATCGTCATCCTCATCTCGCAAGGTGTGTAGGATAGCGAAAGAATTCGATGCCAATCCATCTGCGTCATGTACCGATTCGTCACACGCATGTGGAGCCGTGGTCCCATACGATGTCGAGGGTCCACTATCTGCCCGCCGAGTCACCTCACCATGATTTCGCACATTAGCACGATTTGCCCTCTCAGTGGACTCCACCCTAACAGCCTTGCCCTTTGCACCCACCTACCGCCACTCAACCCGGGATCGAGTTGCCATTATCCCGCCTTTGCTATCTCGAGCCCTGACTGTCGGACCGGGCCTGCCAGACTGTTGGCCCGTTACTTGTGAACCACCCATAGGAGTATTCGACAACTGTGTAGGCGGACGACAACCTTGCACTTGCTGCCCGGCTGGAGATGTCGGGCATGCCACAGCCGTGTGAGTCCATGACTTGCACTTCGAACATTTTGTTGGTCTCCATTCGTACTCCACCCGTACGCTAACCACACCCCCTGAACCCCCATCTTCTAACGGCATCTGTATATTAAATTGCTCGACAAACGGATCAGCAAGTGTCTTAAGCAACAAACTCTCGCGTAATCAATGCGCTCGCCTGTAGTAGTAACGCCATCAGCAAACAATGGCCGCCCCACCGCACTGGCCATGATTCCTAGTCCCGCCTGAGTCCAAAACTCGCTCGGTACATTCCATAACTTAATCCAGATCGGCACTTCAACAATGTCTCGTTTCGCAAATGACATACCTGGCCGCCAAACCTCCAAGAATAATGGCTGCCCTTGCATGAGCCATGGACCTCCATCAAGAGCCCCGTGCATTGCATTCTCCGATTTAAATCGGAATTTGAAAAACCCATTAATGGTTGCGCTAACCTCCACTAAATCAGCCCAGATCGAGCGCACAAACCGTTCCACAAAAGGAAAGTATGGTTTTCTTCCCAAAAAATAGCCCACCAGAGTGTGTTCCCACCGGGCAAACCCTTGACGTGCTACCTCCCATGTTGGGCAGACTTCGGCTATTCCATCAACTATCATTGGTGCCGTGTAATCCAACGAGACCCGCTTCGTTGCGGGTCGTGTACGTCGTGCTGATCCTTTGGTCACATTTGCATAAGTTGGTGCGGTACGTTTCTCAGGAGTAGTTCCGATGAGCGCACGCGGAAGATTTATATGTGCTGCAATAGTCGGCTGCGGCGTCGTACCCGTCCCCTTGCGAATCTTTTCCATCGTGGCAGATACCTTTGTCGTCGGTCGTTGCTCATCCATACGTTCATTTGACGGCGTAGATTGCATTGGCTGTTCCGCAATCGAGGCGGCCCCACAATCCTCCAAAGGCAGGATATCAAAACCGGGATCTTTTCCATTAATGTCGGGATCTTTACCATTAAATTCCTCCAAGGGCAGGATATCAAAGCCGGGATCTGTTCCATTAATGTCGGGATCTTTTCCATTAAAATCAGCCACGGGCAGGATATCAAAATCGGGATCTTTTCCATTACTGTCGAGATCTTTGCCATTAAATTCCTCCAAGGGCAGGATATCAAAGCCGGGATCTTTTCCATTAATGTCGGGATCTTTTCCATTAAAATCCTCCACGGGCAGGATATCAAAACCGGGATCTTTTCCATTAATGTCGGGATCTTTGCCATTAAAATCGAGATATCCTGGCAAGCTTAATTCGTGACGAAGATATGTTAAGATCTTTGCCATAATAGGATGATCCTCAGAATGATTGGCCAAAAAATCAAGATCATCTCCCGAAATAGATTCAACAATCGGGAACGGAGATGTCGTTGTGCAAACCCTAGCCGCCATAATTTCCGTTCGCTTCCCTAATATTTTTTAATCTTACTACGCAACTTTCAAGAGGGAGAAACTTTATTTCGGAACCATTATTTGAGAGGGAGAAATTCTTTTTTGATAAAGGCTTACCTATCGAGAAATTTTATCGCAAACCTCATCCGGAATTTTTTTTTTATATAGCTCATTCCGAGAATTTTTTTTCGATACACCTTATTTCAGAATATTTTCTCGCTACATCTCATCCTGAGAAATTTTTTTCGATATACCTCATTCGGAGAAAAAAAAAATTCGATACACTGCAAACGAATTTTTTTTTCTATATCTCTACTTCTCGACTCCGGCTCGACAAACTCTCACCCGCACGCCACATATATATATAATATAATATTATATATTTCATATAAATATACATATATTCTTCATTAAAAAAACAAAAAAATAAATATATATAAACAAAAAAAATCTCCTCTCATCTTCATTAAGCTTGATGAATATTTCCTCCGACGACTTTCGACGGACTTCAAGGAAGAATCTCGAGTTTACCACGAACTGATATTTCGAAAAGGCAAAGGTGGCAATCTTCATGACGATCCAAATGCTCATTTTCAACGACCGGCTCCGGCTTGCTGATTCAAATAAAGCAACACTCATCTCGCTAGTTCACATGGTTAAGTCTAAATCGACTTGACCTAACCCCGGAACGCGTTCGAGCATTAATGACGATCCGACCTACCACCTATCCTACATCATGCGAACAACAAGCAAGTTGACTTTGATGATGAATTGGAAATATTTTAAGGTACATAAATCCCTTATCTCATAAATAATTCGGACCATATCGCCATAGGTGCTAATTTATTAGCTCCCGGGTAGAAGATGCCGCATTAGGTCCAACGGCGCATGCACAACTAAGCCTTACCCACTTATCGTCTCCTAAAAGACCGATTTTCATTTTCTCACGGGGAGCCACGTCTACTATCACCACTTCACTCGGAAGTGGGAGATATTAAACTAAGTGGTAATCCGCCATGTACAACGCTTTCCATGATCACATCGTGTCTAGTGTGTCCTCAGTTCCTAAATTTTTATAAATCTAGGACACATACACTTTTTATATACTTGGTCTTTGTGATCAAGTTAGAACTTTCGTAGACATGTCATTCTCAGACATGCTTCTATGATCGAAAGGAAGTCATGTCGTTGCAACATCAAACCAATAACGGTATTAGGCCATCTCCTAAAATGATGTCAACGGGAAGCCTATGTGGCCCCGGTTTTATATCGGCGGAACGCCTTCGTGGCTCCGTCGGGTTATTACCAAACTTGATTTCCTACGAAGTCTACAACCTCCATCTCCTTGTCACGACGATACAATCTTGTTGCCAACGACGATCCCCCATTTTGACACATCGGCATGACGATCTCCCCACTCGATCTTCAGGAGGGGGACTAGTACTAAGGAAAATGGGAGCAATACAACAACGAAAAGTGCAAGATTGATTTGGAAATACTAAATTCTTAAGCGTCGACGAATCAAGCAAACACCACGAGCTTCAATGACCGAAGTTGCCGCTCGTGTGCGTCTATCCAAATTTTGAATCGAATTTTCCGATCCCAACACAAGGTTCAACTAAAATAGGGGGAGTTCCGTCGCTATCAAAGGAAGAGATGGAACACAAAAGAGGAAATTCTCCAAAAATCCGACAGGCAACTTCACACACCTCCGGCATTTGGAGACAAACTTGAAAAGAAAATTAGAAGAAAGATCCGGTGCCGAGAAGAGTATTACAAGATATGGTGAGCTTGAAGATCTACAAAGAAGAAAGAGACCACAAAACAAGATAAAGGAATAGATTATACAAATATTCTCGTAAAGGGGAGATTGTTAGGACTCGATGAATCTTTTCAAAACAAGACAAACCTACGCTCAAGCGAAGATTGAACACAAAGGGGGAGATTGTTTGGAAATTTTTATTGTGCTCAAATATAATTGTTATCTTAGTCTTGTAGTAGTTTGGGTTTTATTATAATTAAGCCATAGATTAGGACTACTTAGCAAATATACCAAACTTATTTGGTATATAAGGAATCCTAATGTGATGTATTAGGGTTAAGAATTCATTTTAATAGAAAACCAAGCTTTACAACATGAAAAACGCTCTCAAGCTTCCGCGCCAAATTCAAACGTGTTCTTCGTATGTTTTACATTTTCTATCAAATTCTTCACCGAACATAATCGTGTTGGATATAATAGGACCTAACAAGCTTTCCCAAGAAATAAGTTTTGTAAGAATCAGAGCATGGTAGCTAGGTCAAAACTGTTAAAAACGCAGCTGCAGAAAAATCTGAATTAGGTTTGCAGTTGTTAAAGCTGAAGGTTCAAAGTTCGTAATAAATTGTAGAAATATCCGATTGAGCTGATTCCAACGGCTGAAAAAAACTGAGGAACTTCACTTTCAAGAGGAAAAAATTTCGGAACAATCGGAGCAGCAAAGACAGGTCAAAACTGAAAAATACGAAAGTTGCGCACGTTGGTTTCTCAAAACAGAAAAATTGATAATGGATTGAAATAGCTGAAGAAGAACGCCTCTTACCTTGATACAGCTTGAACTAAATAGAACCTATGCTTAGAAGATGAAAAGCTTTGCTTAGAAGATCAAACTTCCACCATTTTCCCCTTTCTCTCGTTTCTCTCTTCTCTCGTTGTTGATTTTTTTTTCTTTTTTTTTCTTTCCACGTTACTTAGGGTTTAGGTAGTCCAAATGATAATTATGATAATAATGGAAAATACTACATGGGCTTTGGGCTGCAAATTACTGAAAATTTAAATATGGGCCAATAATTTGATATAGATGTCATAAGTTATCTCCCCTTTCAAAAAGTTTCGTCCTCGAAACTCGAAAACGTACCTTACGAATTCAAAAAGGTGAGGATATTGACGATGCATGACTGCCTCAGGTTCCCACGTTTCTTCTTCAACTTTGTCACTTCGCCAAAGAACTTTTACCATAGGAATGGACTTGTACGAAGCTTCTTCTCTTGTCGATCCACGACTTGAATCGGTTGAACTTCGTATTAGAGATTTTCCTTTAGTTCTTGCGGAGGAGATTCAAGGATATGTGAAGGATCTGGTTCGTACTTCCGTAGCATAGACACGTGGAAGACGTTATGGATTTGCGACAATTCTGATGGTAGTTCCAATCTATATGCGACACGACCAATCTGTTCGATAACGGGAAACGGGTCGATATATCGGGGGCCGAGCTTTCCACGATGACGAAATCGTAATATACCCTTCCACGGAGAAATCTTTAAAAATACCATGTCACCTTCATTGAATTCCAGATCACATCTTAGATTATCCGCATAACTCTTATGTCGATCTTGAGCCGCTTTAAGCCTATCTCGAATGAGTTTAACTTTTTCAGTCGCGTCTTCAATGAACTTCACTTGTTCAATCTTCCTATCGCCAACTTCATCCCAAAAGAGCGGTGTTCGACACATTTGACCGTAGAGAGCTTCATACGGGGTCATCTCAATGCTTGAGTGGTAACTATTGTTATACACGAACTCCATTAACGCAACATATTTGTCCCAACTGCCGCTTAGATTTAAAACCACCGCACGTAACATGTCTTCTAACGTTTGAATCGTCTTCTCCGATTGCCCATCGGTCTTTGGATGATATGCCGTGCTGAATAATAATTTCGTCCTAAAGTTTTTTGAAGACTAGACCAAAAGCGTGAAGTAAAACGAGGGTCTCGATCTGATACAATGGACACTGGTATGCCATGCACTCTTACGACTTCATCAACATACATCTTCACCAATTTCTTCAAGCTATCCTTGGTATGAACGGGAAGAAAATGAGCAGATTTTGTCAGTTGATTAACGATAACCCATACGGAGTAATTCCCCTTCTGGGTTCGAGGTAAACCGGATACAAAATCCATTGTGATATTGTCCCATTTCCACTTGGAAATAGGGAGAGGTTGAAGAGTGCCCGTAGGTTTCTAGTGCTCAACTTTAATTTGTTGGCATGACAGACATTTCGATGCGAATTCTGCAATGTCTCGCTTCATACCAGGCCACCAATAGTATTCTCGAAGAGTTCTATACATTTTCGTGCTACATGGATGCATTGCATAGGCTGATGAATGAGCTTCTTCGAGAATAGATCGACGAAAATCTTGGTCTGATGGTACACATACACGATTTCGAAAGGTAAGAAGTCCATCGTCTCGAGTTTTGTAATTGCTCGTCTCTTCTTGTTCTTGCTTTGCAATTTGTTGTAAATGAGTGTCATGTGCCTGTTTTTCTCGAATTTGTTCGAACAATGTAGGTCTAATTTCGAATTTAGCAAGTAAGGAAGCTTCATTTGGCTCTTCGTGATGAAGCGAGATACAGAGGTCTTTCATTTGTTCCAAGAGAGGAAGATAATCCGATCGGATCAAAGCAAGTGAGGTCGAAGATTTTCTGCATAAAGCATCGATTACGGACATTGGCTTTGCCTGGATGATAATCAATGATCAAATCGTAGTCACTAGTTAACACCATCCGTCGTCGTTGTCGAAGATTGAGCCGGGTAGGCGAACCCGGTTGTCCCCGAAATTGTTCGAGCCGTGTTTTTACGGTTTTGCATAATCAAAACAGGGACGGACGTGGGAGAGGCGCCGAGGAGACCCACGCATGCCGCGGGTTTTCTTGGGACTTCATGACGCAAAGGAGTTAGAGAACTTCTTTTTCGACGTGGAGTCCTATTTTGAGGGGGCGAGAGTAGCTGATGAGGACAAGGTGGGCACGGTGGTGTCGTACTTTGACGGAGACACGAAGCTGTGGTGGCGGATGAGACTCACGCTGGACGCTCAACTCAACCGGCCGAGGTTGGCTACATGGGAGGAGCTAAAGCGCGAGTTGCAGGCACAAGTCATGCCTGGCAACTCGGCGTGGCGGGCACGCGACTTGGTTTGGAGATTACACCAGACGGGATCGGCGAGCGACTACGTGAAGCAATTCGCCTCACTGATGCTGGACATAAAGGTGATGTCGGAGGCAGATCGGCTATTCAACTTTATGTCGGGGCTAAAGGGGTGGGCTCAGGCGGAGCTTACCCGACAAGGGGTTCAAGACCTCACATCGGCATATGCGGCGGCCGAAAGGCTTGTCGAGTACAAGCCGGCCAAATCGCTGGCCGCGGCGGGCGGAATCGCGGCCAACACTTCCAAAAGGGCGAACAAGGAGAAAAAGTCCAGGAGGAGGGACGGCGGTAAGAAGTCCAAGAAGGCCGATTCTAAGGGCAAGGGGCCAACGCAGACGGAGGTGGAGTGCTACGTATGCGGCGCGGCCGGGCACATCGCCCGGGCATGCCCGAAGCGAGCCACACTTTCGTGTCGATTCGGGTGATCGGAGACCTCAAGCTGGAGGTGCACTACCATGGAGGAACGATGAAGGCCGTTAACTCCCGACCAGCCAGGACAACGGGCTTAGCGCTCGTGGGCGCGGCAGCTGGCGGGAGAGGTTCTCAGGAAGCTGTTGGACGAGGTCGAGACCAAGTCTTCGATCCGCGTGAGAGTTTGAACGAGCTCGTGCTGTTGAGAGAATTCGGGGCGCCGAGTTCAAACGGGAGAAAATCTCGGAGAGAGATTCTCGCAACAACCGAATTCGAATTTTAACGAGGTTGTTGAGATAATCTCTCCGAGCCAGATTCTCCCGACTCCAATATAAAGGAGGGGGCGGCCGACTCATAAAGACAATCTCAAACATCTCATACTCGAGATCCACCACATATTCGAGAGAGAGCGATCGATCCCTTATACGAACGACACACACATTCGAGAGAGAAGAGAGAATCGGGGCGTGCGGCGACCCGAGCGATCGTGCCACACACATACTCCGAGTTCGAGCGTCGAACTTGGACGGGGTCCCGACGAGGGTTTCACAAGCGAGGTGAACGAGTGAATAAGATCCCAAGGTGACGTAGGAGATAACCGTGAGTTTGGGTAGATTAGGCGAGTAAGGCCGAGACTTGTTTGGACCCACGGGTTTGAGTGTTTTCCTACGACTGTAAACTTTACGTGAAATAAAGATTACGACAAGCCGGGTAGGCGAACCCGGTTGTCCCCGAAATTGTCCCCGACAAGCCGGGTAAACTTTACGTTTCCGCATAATCAAAGCAGGGACGGACGTGGGAGAGGCTTATATCGCGGCAAAGTCACGAATCGGGCGAGCGAGAAGGGGCTTTGACGCGTGCTGGTTGTGAAGCGCGCGGGATTAAGAATTTTCGAAAAAAAATTTCTAAGTCCCGGATTTGCAACACTTATATACCAAATAAGTTTGGTATATTTGCTAAGTAGTCCTAATCTATTCCTTAATTACAATTAAGCCCAAACTACTACTTATACTACAAGACTATGATAACATTTATATTTGAACACAATAAAAATGTCCTAACAATCTCCCCCTTTGTGTTCAATCTTCGCTTGAGCGTAAGCTATCTTGTCTTGTTTTGAAAAGATTCCTCGAGTCCTAACAATCTCCTCTTTATGAGATTATTTGTATAATCTCTTCATTTATCTTGTATTGTGATCTCTTTCTTCTTTGGATATCTTCAAGTTCACCATATCTTGTTATTTTCTCTTCTCGACATCGTCGGGAAGTGTGTGAAGTTGCTTGCCGGATTTGGTGAATTTCCTCTTTTGTGTTTCATCTCTCCCTTTGATAGCGACGAAACTCCCCCTATTTTAGTTCAACCTTGTGTTGGGATCGGAGAATTCGATTCCAAATTTGGAGAGACGTACACGAGCTGCAACTTCGGTCATTGAAGCTCCTGGTGCTTGCTTGATTCGACGACGCTTAAGAATTTAGTATTTCCGATCAATCTTGCACTTTCGTTGTTGTATTGCTCCCATTTTTTTAGTACTACTCTCCGTCATGAAGATTGAGTAGGGAGATCGTCATGGCAATGTATCAAAATGGGGCATTGTCGTCGGCAAGAGGATTTGTATCGTCTTGACAATGAGATCGAGTTTGTAGACTTCGTAGAAAATTAAATTCGGTAATAACCCGACGGAGCCACGAAGGCGTTCCGCTGATATGAAACCGGGACCACATAGGCTTCCCGTTGACATCGCTATAGGAGCGTTGCTCGTAGAAGATGGCCTAATACCGTTGTTGCTGTGATGTTGCAATGGCAGGACTTTCTTTCGATCATCGAAGCATGTCTGAGAATGACACGTCTACGAAAGTTCTAACTTGATCACAAAGACCAAGTATATAAAAAGTGTATGTGTCCTAGAAAATTATAAAAATTTAGGAAATGAGGACACAATAGACACGATGTGATCAATGAAAGTATGGTTCGGGACGAATTACCACTTAGTTCAATATCTCCCTCTTCCAAGTGAAGTGGTCATAGTGGACGTGACTCCCCGTGAGAAAATGAAACATCGGTCTTTTAGGAGACGATGAGTGTGTAAAAGGCTCGGATGTCCATGCGCCGTTGGACCTAATGCGGAGTCTTCTACCCGGGAGCTAATAAAATTAGCAACTGTACCTATGGGGGTTAGTCCGAAATATTTGTGAGTTAAGGGATTTATGTACCTTCAAAAATTTCCAAGTCATCATCGAAGTCATCTTGCTTGTTGTTCGGATGATGTAGGATAGGTGGTAGGTTGTATCCTCACAAATGCTCAAACGCGTTCCGGGGTTAGGATCAAGTCGGTTTAGACTGAACCATAGGAACTAGAATCCATGCTCCCGGGATACGTGATAAGTGCTGCTTTATTTGAATCAGCAAGTCGGAGCAAGTCGTTGAAAAATACCATTTGGATTGTCATGAATTGTCACTTTTGCCATTTGGGAATATTTGTTCATTGTAAGTTCGAGATTCTTCCTTGAAGTCCGTTGAAAGTTATCGGAGGAAATATTCATGAAGCTTAATGAAGCGGAGAGGAGATTTTCTTTTTTTTTTGTATTTTTTTGTATTTTTTTTTATTTTGAAGTACATATGTATATTTATGAGTAAAATATAGTAGTATATGATATTATATATATATATAGATATATATATGTGGTTTGCCGGTGAGAGGTTGCCGGGTCGGAGTTGAGAAGTGGAGATATCGAGGAAAAAAAATTCGGATAAGGTGTATCGAGAAAAATTTTCGAGTGAGGTTTATCGAAAAATATTTTCGAATAAAGCATTTTCGAATAAAGTGTATCGAAATTTTTTATTTTTTTTTTCGAATGAGGTGTATGGAAGAAAAAAAATTCGGATGAGGTTTGCGATAAAATTTCTCGATATAGTGGAGAAAATTTCTCGATAAAAAATTTTACGATAATGTTCCATGAGAAAAATTTCACGAGAAAGTTGTACGAAAAAAAAATTGTCGATAGAGTTTTCGCATTACGTCTCAAGAAAGTTTGTCGACAAAAAATGTGTCGAGAAAGTCTTGCGAGAAAATTTCTCGACAAAGTGTAGAAAATTTATCGGTAAACTTTGTCGGTAGAATTTTCAAAAATTCAATATTTGAAAACTATATCTATATTTTTATTTCTCTCTCGCAAATAATGCTTCCGAAATAAATTTTCTCCCCCAAGAAAGTTGCGTAGTAAGATTAAAAATTACGAATCTCTTTCCCTTAATGCATTCGGTTAAAGTTTTAACTCCCCCTCAAAAATTAAAATTGTTGCTCCCTCTTGAAGAAATAAGAGACGCTCCTCTTTAAAATAAAAAGAGTAGCTCCCCCTCAAATTAAGCTCATTTAAAAATATTATATTAAAAAATGGTATTTATCATTTCCGTGTGTAATATACATTTAGAATTTAAAATCTCTTAAAGTGTTGAAAATGCACATTTTAAATGTACCATTTTGAAAAATAAGGTATTTTTCAATGTAGCTCGTATGCGTACGCAAATTTAAAATATTAAAAGTTCGTTCAATCATACGCATGGTTAGAATGTACCTCGTTGAAGTATAGTTATATAGCTCACGCCTCTTCCCTTTATCATGTATGTTGAGCCGCTTCGTCAAATGCCATACACGAGGAAATCTGCAAAACATTATCGGGACTTTGGTACCCATTGTAAAGCGGGTCCTCCCTTAGTAGCAGAAAACAGGTTAATCAAAGATGGAGTCAAATTTAATTTCGGTCTTAAATCATCCATTAATGTGCGTTTAGGTACCCAAATTTGGGTGGGATTTTCTAACTTAATAGTAGACATAGGAACCCATGTAGGAGTGATTTGACATGGAAAAGACATTTTAGCTTTGGTGAAAGTGTGTCTTGGAGAAAATTTAAATATTTTCTCCGAAGCCAGTCACATAAGATTCTTCTTAGAATGAACTTGGACTGGATACTTCATGTAGGAATACGAGCATATAGAATTATAAGCATCACTAGCATATAAGTCGTGTATCCTATGTTGAGAATTCACACAATTCACATTAGAATGATGAGAAGAATTAGGAAAATTATTTCCATGTCTAAGGTTCTTAAATAGAGAATTAGTAAAATCATTTGAAGCACACGATGAAATATTTTTTCTTTAAATTTCCGTTCCGTAACTTTGGGAAATAATGTAGATTTTCCTTTCTCCTTCCTAAGTTGTATTTGTTCCTTAGCAATGAAGTTCTTGGCTTTTACTTTGAATTTCAATTTCGGTCAAAATTGACGTAGAAGTATTAGTAAAAGTCTTTTTGATTTTAGGAACAAAAACGTCCATTTGCGTTGCTTTATCCTGTTTAAGAGAAGATTTTTCTTTAGAAATATCGTTTAAAACAGGTAAGGGAGATGAATTTTTGAGATTTGATATCTCCAATAAAAGCACATTCTTTTCTGCTTCAAAATTCTTTCTTTCTGATTCTAAGGAGGAATTTAAATCAGCTATTTTCTTAACAATAGCAGGAATATAACAGAAAGTATAATTTTTAGAGTGATCATAGTTTTCTTCCTTAACTTTAGGAAGATCTCTTCTAATGAATTATAGTCACTAGACAGGTTTACTTCTCGTGTCTTGTAACTATTGTTCAATTTAGTGTATTCAAAGGGAATTTCAGTCCTAGTTGGGACTTTTCGTTCAGATTCTTCTAAGGCATTTATTTCGGAAGAGTTAGTAAAAGTCATTAAAGAAGTGAATCCTAAACCCATGTACTTGATATCATATAATTGTTTTACGTTAATCTTTTTCAAGTTACAAGGATTAGTAAAGCCTAAGCCTTCAACAGGATTATAAAATTCCATGTCAATGAGGGGAATTTTTTAGATTTGATATCTCATCTAAAAGCTTTTTCTTTTCCGCTCTGAAACCTACTCTTTCTAATTCCAAAGATGCGTTTAATTCGGTTATTTTATGAATAACCTCCGAAATTTCCCAACAAGAGGTAGGTTTATCAGAATGTAAAATATTTCCCCACTTAGATGCTAAGGCTTTAAAGGAACTTTCGTCTTTTTGATCTTTTTCATCAAGATTTTATTCTAAATTTTAATTTTAGAGTATAATTTTCCGCGTTCCTCAACTAATTCATCATAAAGGAGTGACTTATTATGACACCATCACTATTTTTAAGACGCGTGGTAAGTTCCCTATTTTTTGCTTCTAACTCTTTAACTGTTTTTTCTAATTTTTCAAATACACTATAGTCAGAAGGACTAACCTTGATATGATGGTCAGCTGAAGAGTTCATTCGTAGATACTGTGCTCTCTGAAGAGCATCAATTAGGTCTTGGTTGTGCTCCATAAAGTAGGTATCCGTTTGTTATGGTTAGGTTGGATATTTGATCGTTGGCGCGTTTTTGGATTTTAGAATTTTAATTTTTTAAGATTCGAAACTTTTGGCTTTTATAATAATTCAGTATCGAAAAATTTTGGTATTAAAGAAAAATAGCGTGAAGTATTGAAAATTTTGAGAATTGAAAACTTTTTGGTGTGTATCGAAAAGTTTTAAATTGATGTTCAGCACTTCGAAAGTTTGACCAAAACTTTTCTATAATGTGCCTAAACATTGAATAAGGTTGAAATCTTTTATTTTTTCTGAAAAAAAAAATTGAAATTGAAGCCTTTTGGATCAAAATAATAAAGTTTGAAAAATTCGAGTCAAAAGGTTAAGCATTGAAAAATATGTGCATCGAGAAAGTGTTTCGTACAGAGAAACTTAATTTTGCGATATAGGTTCTCGATAACACTTCTGCGAAAAGTAAACTTTCTGGAGTTGACCAAGTTTTTCGGATTGACTAACTTTTCTCGGTAAAAATTTATTCGAAAAAAAATTTAAAATTGGCTTTATAAAACCCGTATCGAAAAATTTTGGTGTTTCGTGAAGTATAGTGATGTTTCAAAAATTTTATTCTTATCCATAAGTTTTTGGTAGGTACCGAAAAGTTATATGTTGATGTTGAAAACTTCGTAAAGATTACCAAAACTTTCTTATAATTTGTAGAAATTGATATCAAGAAATTTTATTGTCCAATGATACCTAGAAAGTTTGTCCATAAAGGTTTTACGGTAAAGTAAAGTTTCGCGATAATATTTTGTGCACTAAAAGTTTCGTTTAAAAATTTTGTGCGAAAAATTTTTATGCAAGAAGGTATCGAGAAACTTTATTTTGCAATAAAGTGTCGAAAAACAGTGTTTGCGACTAAATATGTGTCTAAGAATGTTCGCGAGAAAAACAATGTTTGCGAGAAACTCTCAATTTTTTTTATTGACCAGCTAGCGAGAAACTTTCCAGGAAGAATTGTTTGTATTGTAGCTTTGTCTAGAAACTTTCCAGCA
Source organism: Linderniella brevidens (assembly GCA_004919715.1). Classification (NCBI taxonomy): domain Eukaryota; kingdom Viridiplantae; phylum Streptophyta; class Magnoliopsida; order Lamiales; family Linderniaceae; genus Linderniella; species Linderniella brevidens. Next base: position 10,967,558 of record SWDC01000156.1, on the reverse strand, counting down.
AGAAACTTTATTGTACTGTAGCGAGAAACTTTATTTTACTTTCTAGCGAGAAACTTTCTAGCAATAGAGAAGTTTTGCTGTACTGTAGCTTTGTCTAGAAAAATTGTCGTGAAAGTAAAAAAAATTATTCTATCTTACCGTGAACTCTTACGAATAACAGTGACGAAAATTTATAAAGAACACATAATCTTCGATCCGAAAAACAAAATTGTTCCAATTTAGTCCGGGTTATGAATCAAAACACTTATATCTTCAAGAAAAAACACCCAATTAAACCTGAAAACAATAAAATAGGTCGAATTTTTGAGAAATCGGATGAATTTCACGAAGAACACGATTTATCGGATCTTCAAAAGTCGTGAAAATTAGCGCTTCGATCAATCAAATTTCAGTCCAGACAAGTTTAAAACACTTGATCGAACCTCAAAAATAGCAAATCAATGCAAAATTTGAAGAAAAAATCGATGATGAACAGTGCGTAAATTTCAAAACCACGAGAAAGCGCGTCCCCGGACTCGTCCTCGCGTATGGGCTCGAGGTGCCATAGTGACTATCAGTGAAAAAATCGAAGTTAGGACAAAACTATAACATCAAAGTCATGAAAGACTGGAAAATGGATCCATGGACATCACTGAAGAAAGAAAGAAAAACAAAACTCAAGAATGCAACGAGACATAAAGATGCAACAAGTACACCGAAACTATCACGCCCCGACCCGCGCCTGAGGGATGACAGCCGCCGCGTTTGTCAATAAACGCAAGGCTTCGATATCAACTCACACACCAACGAATTTAATCACACGTAAGAAGTCGAAATGAACGGAATAATATTTATATAACAAGGAAGATTTTACACTATACAATACAACTCAAAACATTGATACTAGAAGGAATACAAACATCAATCAACAAAGGAATGTATGTACAATCAAAACCTCCTTCCAAAAGATATCCCAGCCAATGGATCCAAAGCAAAATAAAGATACTTTACCCCAAAATGAGAGCAAGAGTAGCGGAAATGTCGATAGAAGAGAGGCAACCTCCGGTCAAAATGATATCAACCTAAAAGAGGATATATGTATATATGGGGCGAGCAAACCACAAGCTCAGTGAAAAAATAATATGGACACACCTTATCCTCACGATGAGGTGTATCCCCAACGATGAATACCAATACAATGATCAAACATCACTACTTCGAACTATCGCACAAACGAAATCATAGACACCAAAGATAACAAATCACATAAACGACGTGTGGGTAGCCATAACCTCACTCGAGCTGAACTCCCCGTCGAGAGTCAGACGAGTCCGTCATCATACTCTAGACCATGTATCGTGAATGATCGTATCAAGTATGTATGTTAAGCATGTCCCACTCCGTTGATGTTGGTCGTAATAAATCCTAACGATCACCTTCCAAAAATAATGGCGAACGAATAGGTGTAATCGTTAGGCCACACTCACACGGGCTCACCTAGCCATGGGCTACTAGTTCCAATCTCACTCACCCGAATCGTGGCGGTTTCAGGCTACTAATCAATACTGTCACTCTCACTCACCCGAATCTTGGCTAGTTCGGGCTACTAATGTCTTGGTACCGAGTATGCAACATAAAATCCACACATATCACAATCGTGAGCCCTCCCATCAAATGGAGCATACAGAAGAGTGACGCGTCATCACTTTCATTTAATCCACATATCAAATCAATCCAAAAACCAACTCATATGTTTAATATCACGTCAACAAAAATAAATATGAATATTCTATAGCCGGCAAGGCTCACTATCACATAAACACCACAAATTCACACCAAATCTCATCAAATAAGGCGAATATCAATAACCTATAGCCGACAAGGTTCTCTATCCTCATAAAAGAATGAAATAAACGATTCATCACAAGGTTCACACATCCCGTGAAGAGAAAGTGTTCCCATATTATCAACTAACAGGTAAAGGCTAACTTTCCACAACGTCACCAACTGCCCTCGAGTCCCTCGGCGTCACTCCTTCACCTAAAAAAGAAGATAATGCTTTAGTATTAATATTAGAAGAGCGATCGATAATCTTCAACTTTTTTTTTCAAAACCTTAGTATTCAACATAAGCCCTTCCATCAAAACAGTCGAAAAACTATTTAAACATCGTCACGAGGTATTCAAAATATCGTGAAATTACATTCTGGAACAGCCGAGACAGTTTTGAAATCATTCGACCGCATGTAGAAAATTTCAGGTTCGCAGTCTTCTCTTCAAAAATTCTTAATAAATCGTAGTTGGATTGAGGTGATTCGAGTGTCTGTGAGCTCAGAAAATTAGCTTTCCACAGAGATCAGGTTTAAAGAATTCAGAGCAGTTTAACCAGGTCGAATCTGCGAATTAAAGAAACTGTGCACAAATCTATTCCTGAAAATATCTCTTTCGCAGCAGCAACTTTAAATTTATATAAAATCGTAGAAATATCGGATTGAGCCGTTTCAAGCGGCTCTGGATACCTGAGAAACTTAGCTTTCCCCAGAAATAAATTTTGTAAGAATCAGAGCATGGTAGCTAGGTCGCAAAAGTTAAAAACGCAGCTGAAGCAAAATCTGAATTAGGTTTGCAGATACAATATTAAAGCTGAAGGTTCAAAAATTCGTAATAAATTGTATAAATATCCGATTGAGCTGATTCCAACGAATGAAAAAAACTGAGGAACTTAACTTTCAAGAGGAAAAAATTCTGGAACAATCGGAGCAGCAAAGACAGGTCAAAACTGAAAAATACGAAAGCTGTGCACGTTGGTTTCTCAAAACAGAAAAATTGATAATGGATTGAAATAGCTGAAGAAGAACGCTTCTTACCTTGATACAGCTTAAACTAAACAGAATCTATGCTTAGAATATGAAAAACTTTACTTCGAAGATCAAACTTCCACCATTTTCCCCTTTCTCTCTTCTCTCGTTACTCTGGTTGTTTTTTTCTTTTTTTCTTTTCACGTTACTTAGGGTTTAGGTAGTCCAAATGATAATTATGATAATAATAGAAAATACTACATGGACTTTGGGTTGCAAATCGAATTGGGCTGAAAATTTATATATGGGCCAATAATTTGATACAGATGTTATACAACCCGTTGGGATTCGATCCCTACGCGGCATGTGATTCTTGCATCCTAGGCAACGTGACTACGTCGCCCTTCACAAAAGATTTAGCAATGAGCCAAGGAAGTGCTCGGTTAGATTCACTTACATTTGTGGCCTTTAGCATAATGGCCCAAGGTAGTTTCTCGTGCACCTTCACTTATGAACATTCTCGGCTTGGTGAGGTGTGTCTCATGGTGTGTACGACTCATTATATTGATAAGTTACATGAGTATAAGGCGCTAGTGAAAAAACCAAACGCGAACTATATTCAAGTCGTTCAATCAGATCGAGGCAAAAAATTTATGAGTTTCGAGTTTGACAAGTTCTTGGAAGACAGCGTGATTACTCGCATATAACTATTAAGAGTATGTCTCGGAATGTGTTTTGAGGATTAGGAAAATTTGGATTACGGACTACGTAATATTCAGATTCGCTATTGTAATCGAAGTATTATTTTGAATAAATAAATACCGAATTTCTGTGTTTTTCATTCAAAGTGAGGCAAGTTATTTAGTAATCACACAACTTCATATTTATGTGCAATGAGAAAGATAAATAAATAAAACCCTAACACTGTGGAAGTTTAGTCCTCGATTATGCTAGGCAGAGAGGGGATACCGGTGAACCTCCAAGCGGGGTCGACGACATCGAGTAAGTTGAGATATATGTGCTATGAAGGTTTCGAGAACGGAAAATTACAAAGTATTCGCCCGAGCATTAAATTGACTTATGTTGCGATGTGGAGGGTAATTTAGTAATTTGTCAGTCGCTAATTATCATATCGTTGTGTTAAGTGAGTTTGACAAGGCATGACTTTCACCGATCGAGACATTCATTGAAGGGTTAATACGTGTGAAAATCTGTAAGTTTGTTCATGAACTTGAAGTTTAGATCGAAAATTCATACTCAACCGGGAACAGTTTGATACCGCAAGATCGGTTAGGTGCGTATCGAATTGTTGGATTCTCCCAGTCCTAGTTTAAACGAACCAAGAGAGTCGAGCTTAAAAAAGATCACCAAGGTTGTCTTAATTAATAGAGAGTAGACATAGAAGTCCGTCTCAGCTAAAACAGAATAAAAAAAATAATTTGAGACTTGACCGAAATTAATCATTTGGGTGGAAGAATATATATTTTTTATTAGATAATAAGTTTAAATATTCCAAGGATAAAATTAATATTGTACCATTATTTACTTAGAAAAATAAACTAGGTATTTACCGTAATATAAATTTTGAAATTATAATATTGGATATAATATAAGTATATACACACATATATTATATATATATATATATATATATACTGGATATATATTTCGAAAATTATATATTTAGGAAAGATATGATTTCTGAAAAGCTTTGATTTGTGGAGAATATCTCAAAGAGATAATATCTCAACCATCTAACGGACCTTTGAATTTATTGTTTCGAAATATATCCTAGGAATTTTCGAAAACAACATGTTACTCCTAGAGCTATTTTCAAGAAACACAAAGAGCTAGGAAATCTCTCATCGGTTGAAATTCCTTTAGCCATACAAGGTAAATTTCGGATGGACACACCATAGGATCGGCGTAACCACCTTGCCACCCCGAACCACGGGTATCATGGCTGAGGAGGACGTTAGCAAGCCATCAACGGATGCTAGGTATCATGGCTTGTAACCTACCTTGTTCTGGTGTCTATGTTTGTGCACATCCGAGCGATCCTAGGGAACCGGGATAGCCGAAAATATTTTAAACTCCTCACGTTCTTGGGGAACACGGATTCCGAGAATCCTTCGGCCATTCTCCAATAATAACTCCTCCAGATACACTTTTATTGAATGACGATGGAATCATACTTTATTAGATATTATTTGAATCATGCTCATCTATATGGATTTACCTATTGAGTTGTATGGTCATGCGTTATTGAGCGCCAAATGTGTTTTGAACAGTGTTCCCTCAAAGTATGTCGATATTCCGTATGAGATATGGTCTTCCGAGAAGCTGAGATTAGGTCACATTTAGGTTATGAGTTGGCCCTGCCTTCGTGAAATAGCTCATGACACACAAATTAGAGTCGAAGGTCGGTGAATGGGTGAGTCACATTATTCCGTGGGATACATGTTCTACTTTCACGATGATCAAAGGAGTAGTCGAAAGGGAACTCTCGACGAGTCGACTGAGAAACCTTCACAGGCCATAGTGCCTGAGAGCACCAAGGGGTAGTCACATACAGAAGCTGAGTTGTGCAGGTCAGATAGAGTACCTCACCAGCCTGAGAGCTATGGCATTATACACGTCGAATACGAGATGTATGTTAGACATTGACTCGATAAAATGGATCGCAGCTATGAAAACCGAGATGAACTCCATGCATGACAACAATTCAGAATCTCCTTACGATTGTTCCGTTGTGTAATTACGAGATCTGGCAAACGACATTCCTAAATAGATTCTCGAGGAGGAGCTCCATTTGGAGCAGCCATAGAGCCAATGCTCATAAAGTTTGCGAGCTTTAAGAGGCTTAAGCATACATCAAGGAACCTTTCGTGCCAATGAAGTAGTTGGAACTACAGATTCATAAGGAACGAAGATGAGTTATGCATTTAGGGAATGGGCAGTGGGAGCAATGTTCATTTATGCTATTGTACGTAGATGACGATATGCTCTTGTTGGAGAGCGGTCGAAGGATTATCGAAATCCGTATTTCTCGGGAACGTGCAACATTTAAAATATTTTCGAAGACCCCAGGTTCTCTAATACCACTCGGATGTACACATGACACATATAACGTAAATAGCCTTAACTCGTAAAGAGAACAAGGTTTCGGCCATGATACCAAGCGACTCGAGATGGTTCTCCGTTCTCGTCTCCACGGTGCACGCGGTTAGGTGTGACGGCAAGAGAGATTACGCCGACCCTGCAAAAACTCGACCGATTGAAGATTGCTTCGAGAGTTTGTTGTGTTTTCGATTCTTCCATTAACTTAGTAAGGCTCAAATTCTAAGCCCCATATTATATAAAGTGTGAGTTCCTCATATATAGGGTAAGACGATGGAATATTTTCTCCTTAATTGAATTTTAAGATTACGTTTGGTTGAGATGATGGGTTTATATAGTATTAGTTTAATCATGTTTAAATGTTGGGGATATGATTTTTTTGGATTGTTTGGTTGATGGGTTTAAATAACGACGTATGATGTCCTTGGAGATAAATTTAGATGCTATTAGATGTATTTATCCACATTTCAAATTAAAAAATTAATTGGTTATTTGGCTTTCGTCTTCATCTGCACAGTTTGTATCCCGACATGCTCATAGCTGACATCCTCTTCTGCGACTGCCTAAACATTGGTTAAAACAACTCAATTTTATTGAAATAACGTAAACAGCACCATAACCATTTCTTTTAACCACATCAATCGTCCAACATAAAGTTATTCAAGATAAGAGAGAATCCAATTGGGAACTTCTATGTGGTGAACACGTGCGAGCCCAATTTTGATATAGTAAACGTGTATGATAATCATATATTGTTATCATAGTGATGATTGAATATGATATGACCCGAAATGTTTGTTTATTGTCATAAACTAACGGTGTAACTCAAACTGGGATTGTCGGAAGAGAATTGGTTAGAGTGAATTAAGAAATTTTTTTGATATAAGAGATAAATTTGTCAAAACGACAAACTATTAGCTAAAAGGAGGGGATTGCTGATTTATTTAATACTTTGTGGGGATATTAAGGGATTATTAACTAAATACCACGTTTAGATAAATATTTATACCAAATACCACTTTAGTTAATATCTACCCCTCTAATAATACCTCAAACCAAACATTTTCTAAGATCATATCTTTTGAATATTTGATTACAAAATCTTTCCATAAAAGATGTCAATTTCAAAAATCATATCTTTTCCAATATATGAATTTAAAAAAAGCATATAATCTCCTATATATTAATTTTCGGAAAATCATCTAACATCTAATATTAATATTTCGAAAATTATATTTAGGTTAATACTCATTTTATCCGTTTTAGTAAATCTTGGTATAATACTGATTTTACCCTTCGCAATATTTAAATTTATTACCAAATAATAAAATAAATATTCGATCACTTATTAAAATAAATTTGGGTCAAGCCTAATTTGATTTCCGAGTCTAAGTCCAATATCTCTTTAACGACACTACCTTGGTGATCGTTTTTAAACTCGACCCTCTTGGTTTGTCTTAACCGGTACTTGAGGGAATCTATGGGTTCCATAGCTAGTCAATCTTGTGGCATCGAACATATCCCGAGTAAATTACGAATTTCGATCTAATCGTAAATTTTGCGAACCTACTACAGATTATAGATTCAACGTACAAACCATTCACTGATGCCCGGTCTAGTGAGAGTCATGCAACGTCAAACTCGGGATAATAGTGAAGGATGTATACATAGATTCTATAATCTATGCACTTTTGCATAAGCAAATGGGAATAGTAATTACTAATATACATTTTTTTGCGTTCTAACCAGCTCAGCCTGTGCTGTGGCTTATGTTTAGCAGCAAAGAACTGAGTGATGAGGCGGCAAAGCACACTTCCATTGCACCGCACGTCTTATCCATGGAGTAGAAGACGATTTCTCATCTTGATGGTATGCATATATAACAGAAGCCTCTTGGATATCACCATTCTATTACAGCCTCATACGAAACTCACAACTACCTTTTTGGGGCAGCTTTGTTTTCTCAAACAATTTAAAAGTTAGGTGACAAAATCTAATTACGTTGCGCTGAGATCAAGCTTCATCGCGGTGGGTATTTTTATTGGGCTGATTTCAAATGCTTACTATATTCGTTGTAGTATTCCAACACTTAAAAATCGCAGAACCATAAACTTTCATATTCTTACATCTTCCACAAGTATATGGGATTTGGTTTGACACCCCGATGAACCATTCACCTGATCGATGCGGAAATAGGAGTGGAATTCAATGGAGCTCGTTGATGCAATCCCTCACGAATCTCTTTGTGTAAACACCTTACAATCACTATAATTGGAAATTCAGAGCATTCACCGAGGAAACCAGCAACATAATCATGGGTTTTGCCTAGACAAACTGTTAAAATTAATGGTTTTTATTTTTGTATTTATGTTACTGGCCTTGTCTAAGAATTTGGCCCATTTAGAGTTCTCTTGTATTAAAACATTTAGTAACAGTGAATGAAAAGTATATTGAGCTGAGAACGATTTTGGAAAGAAAAGAGAACGGTTGCTGCTCTTCGTCTCGGCCATCCACACACCCAAAAAATCTGAAACATAAGTATGTCAAGGGCAACATAAATGGTATCATAGCTTGGATTATAAGTGATTGCAAGTGGGGTGTTCCATTGAAGGAGTAAAATCAGTTAGGATTTATGAGTAGAGCATCATGGTTACGCAAGGAGGTGCTTGGGCTCCGCAAGGTGGACTACCCATATTTGACGGTGAGAGTAACGATTATTGAAGTATTAAGATGAAGACACTCTTGATTTCACAAGATTTATGGAAGATTGTGGAAGAGAGTTATGTCAAAAAAGGAAAGGTTGAAGAAAAAAGGATGAAAAAGGAAATATCGTGAAGGTTACGATAGTGGCTCCCGACGAGAAGGTGAATCCAAAAAAGGATGCACAAGCTCTTTTTTTCTTGATTCGAGGCATCTCCAAGAAGATTTTTTCGAGAATAGTCGGCGTTCAAACTTCGGGGTGAGAGATTTTACAAAAGGAATTTCAAGGAACCGAAAAAGTTAGAACAAGGGAGTTTCAAAATTTAAAAATAAAGGACAAAGAGACTCAACGGGAGTATTTCTCTAAGGTGATTGAGATAGTAAATCAAATAAAAAATTTGGGTGAAGCGTTGATTTCTTGATATTTAATGACATAATTAGCAAGTTTGGATAGCTAATTAGCTTTAAAAAAAATTATTGATTGATACATATCGCAAAACTTTGCTTCACCCGAAAATATTTTTTTGGTCAACCCACAAAATGAGGTCAACCCGCAAACTAAATCTATTGGTTTTACCGAAAAAAAAAGTTTGCGGCACTTCTTAATTTGCGATAAGTTACTTTACTCAAACTGGTTTACGATAAGATTCACTATTACACTAGTATAATAAAAAAAAACTCTTATCGAGAAACAGCCGTGCGAGAAACTTTCTCGACAAAAGTCTATCGCGAAATTTTCACTACCGAAAATTTTTATCGCAAAACCTCACTTTACCAAAAATTGTATCGATAAATTTTCACTAAAGGACAAGCTCTTATCGAGAAATTTTTTTTCGACAAAGTTTCTCGATATCATTGACAACCGAATTTCTCGGTATCAATTTCGGCAAATTATAAGAAAATTTTGGTATTTTTTTACGAAGTTTTTGACATCAATATAAAACATTTTGGTATCGACCAAAAGTTTTCGAGACTTATATAATTTTCAAAACTTCACTATATTTCACGAATACACCAAAACTTTTCGATACGGAATTTTATAATGCCAATTTTAAATTTTTTATCGAAGAAATTTTTTTACCAAGAAAAGTTAGTCATACCGAAAACTTGGTCAACCCGAGAAAGTTTACTTTTCGCATAAGTGTTATCGAGAACCTATATCACAATTTAATTAAGTTTATCGATACGAAAAATTTTCTCGATACACATCAGGGCTACCAGAGAGCTCTCCTTCCGGTTCTCATCATCTCTTCTCTTTCTCCTTGGCAATCTTCGCATGCTCCTTTTGCGTGATCGCCTTTGCATAGGAGACTCTCTTGATATCATGAAGTCGGACGACTTCACTCAGTTGATCCTCAGTGAGAGAAGCTGCAATATCCGTAAGCCCATGCGGGTGATAGATGCACTCAAACGGTCCTACTTGGGCTTCTACTATTCCTTGTAGACGAAGAGGCGGGAGTTCTTGATCCGGTATTACCAGGGGGAGGACTTTATTTCGTTCTTCACCGTTGTCCGTGAACCTGCACCTTGGAGAGTAGAGTTGCAAGAGAAGCACTGGTCCGTGACCTCGTCAGTACCAGAAAAAGGTTGGGTACCATTGACGTAGACTCGGGAACCGGCGCTTGCTCTGATGTCTGCTCTCTAGTGCCAGCCTTGGACTTTCCACCACAACTTTTGCCTTTCCCTTCCCCCTTTTTGGCAATCACCGTGCCGATTTTGCCCTGAGCAGCCAAATGCTCGACGACGACGGCGAGCTATGCGAAGATTACTTTGATCTCGTCCGTCACAGTCTCCCGCACTTCGGTGATACCAACCCGCAATTCAGCTAGGCTGGCAGCGAGTGTCCAACTTTTGCATCAATTGCTTGTAGGACTTGGCGGATGTGCGGAGCTTGTGCTTAATCTTGGTGAGCTCCCGATCGGTGCTCCTGACATAGATGGTCCCTCGCAATCCGTGCTCACGAATGGCTGGGTGCGGGCGGGACGTTGAGGGAGCTGAGGCTAGAGATTGCTGAGTAGGTGTCAGACTCTGCTCTAAGTGTTGAGCTTCTGGTGGCGGAGTAACCTCAGCACGCTGGGGTGGAAACGGAGTACCGGCCTCTTGTGTTCCATGCAGTTGACATTTCTGGAGCATGGTCGACATCTTGTTCATGTCGCTGAGGCGGTGGTGACGAGAGGGCAGGGGCTTCTCCAGCAACCTGCGGCAAACTTTGCTGTTGGAATGCCTCTTGAGCCCGAGGTGAAGAAGCGCTCTCCATGGCCTCTTGCAGAACCGGAGCAGGCTGTTCTGCTTCACTGGCCAAGCCGGGGTAAACCGATGTGGTTTCCCTTGGGGACACTGGAACCAGAGTTGGGGCCCTCTGAGTAGGTGAGGGCAGATGATCTTGAGGACTCACAGTTGGCGTATGAGAAGTCTCTACTGTGCCGGTTCCGTAGGTGCTGAGGGTCATAGAGCTGATCGGTCCCCGCATATGCAGCTCTGAAGGCACAACCCCACACGCGACTGCAACCCGCAACTTCCGCCCAGAGCCTCTTCAATATCTTTGTCTCGCGGCGGGCTTCCTTGTGATTGGGGTCGAAAGCTGCTTCCCTTTATTGAAGGAGTTGAGCGAGCTCGTGCAGTCAGGTGTACACCTCAAGCAGTTCTCGGCATTGGACTAGAGTCATGGGAGACTCTAATCCAAGTCGCTCCAGCAGTCGGTGCTCGATGGACATAGCGCTGCTAGCAGTGCGCTTAGAGATGTTGGCCAGAGTCATTGCTAATTGTACACTCCACCACTCTTCAAATTCTTTAAGTGCAAGGTTCAGAGCTTCTTGGATATGGGCTTCGATGGCTCGCAGAACCGTGGTGGTGTATGATGAGTGGCGAGGGCTGGAACGAAGCATTTTTCTCTTCCGACTTATTCGCTTCTTCTTCTTGGAGGGTGCCGCAGTGGGTTCACTAATGAGATGTCCAGAATAATAGTGCAAGCAATCGCCTCAAGTCGGTCCTCAACCGTCGTTTGTTGTACTGGGACCACTTCGGGGGCGGAACATCTTATGTCCCCCCTCTTGGGACCGCCAGAGCAGATTCACTTTGGAAACTGGTTCCGGTTTCGCGACTTGTGCTCTCCCCGATTGGGCAGGGATGCGCTCCATATCTTCCGCGAGGCTACGGAAGATCTCAGTGAGAACCAGAGAGGTTGGGCAATGATCGACAGCGACGGAGTCAACCACCACCTTAATGGACTTCTTTCTTGGTAGCTATGGTGGTGGTGAAAATGGTACGTCTGCTGCAACCAAAGACGATATTGACTGCAGTGGCACCGATTTCGGTATTGGCTGTGGGATGACAGCCAGTGACTTCTCCTTAGGTGTCGCATCGTTCTTTTTCTTGGGTTGCGGTGTTGGTGCTTTTTCCTTTGACATTGTGGGAGCTGCTCTTTTTGTCCCTTTGGCAGGAGTAGGAAGGGCCGCCTCCGGTACTGAGTGAAGGCCGATCACTTGTTCGTCAGAGAGGTAGTCCCTTCGGGCGGTGTTCTCAAAAACTTCCCCCGTTATCTTCTTCTTTAAGATATGGGTGATCTGGGGTCCGAAGTTCTTGATGAGGCGATACTTGGCCCGAACGGTGGCTTGGAAGGCTTTGAAGACGATGGTGTCCCAGTCCACATCTGCGTGGGTGAGAATGGCCACCATTGCGTCAAGTTTCTCACCCGTGAGCATGTAGAATGCTCCAGCCTTTCCAAGTAGCCCTTTCGCCACTATGTCATGGAGAAGGAGATACGCGGGCTTCAGTACCGCCTTCCTATCGGAGTCTTTGAAAATGGCTCCGTCCAAGGACATCTCCGGCTTCAGATCTTCGCACATATCTCTAATCGCCTCGCGAAGATTTGCCGGTCCCGCCGTTGGTAAGTCGAACTCTTCGACGAACCATGCCTTCGTCACTTCAACGTTGCGGTTCTCAACGCGGTTGAAGATCGTTGTTTCTGAGAGGAAGGCGGCATTGTTGATGAACTCACAAATGTGATCTGTGAAGATTTCACGTTCATTGTCTAGAAATGTCGCCAGGTCGGCGTCCATGATGCATGACGTCATCTGGTGGATTTTTCCATCGTTGGTGCCCATAAGTTCTAGGACGTCGACTTTGACGACCACCCACATGAACTCCATGGGGTTGTGGGTTGATGAATGCAGTGCAGAAGCTGTAGATTGAGAAGCCATTGTAGATGATTTTCTGGAAATTTTTTAAAGATTTGAAGGTTAGGGTTCGAGAACTTGAGAGCGTTTCGGAGCTTTTTAGGGTTTTGATTTGAGTAATGTAAATGGTAAGTGTGACGTTTCATGTGTATAGGTAGAGACGAATGGGCGTATTGCGACTTGCTTGTACGGTTGGTAACATCATGCTGCGCCTCGCTCGCGCACGCCAAGGCATGGGGGTCACGCTCACTCAGCCAACATTGAAGGCTTTGACGATCCCCTTGCTACCTCGTCAATGCTTCCTTGACTCCTAGAGTTCACACATGCATCAAAATTATTCCTTGCTCTGCAACGGCTTGGTTGTCCGCGACCTCGCCCTGGTCACTCGGCCAAGTCTCCCCCAGCTTTGCCTTGGTTTCTCCCCAACCCGCTTATTTGCCTACGCTCTTAGCACAGACTCCCGCCATGCGCCGCGCGCAAAGGTCCCCTGGTGCCACATGTGTCACCCTGCGCTCCCCCCGCAATGGCTCGCTCCGTACGCAAGCCTTAGCGCGTGCAATGTTCGCCTGCCTCCGTCTCGTGAAACACACCAATTCACCAAGGAGATGTACACCTCACCGTGTTCAGCATTGTGTCCGGAGAGTCCTCATCGACTACCATTGTCGCTGCCCTGCACGTTTAGGACACTGTCGAGCCATGTGTCTGTTTGCTCCACTAACGTTACATCCCTCGCTCCCTTGATGTGGTTTTGCAGCCTCATCCGCTTGCTTCTCCTTGTTTCCCTTCTTCCGACCACCCCACTTTTTGGTCTCCCTTTTTCAATTCGCACGTCTTTTTCGGTTACCTTGCTCGTAGCCTCGATAGTTATTGCCATGATTTCAACAAGCCGTTCGGCCGCCGCCTTCGCTGTGGCTAAGTCCTACACGTCTAGGCTCGCCAACTCGATCTGAGCCCAACTCTTGAGCCCGGCCATGAAGTTGAACAGTTGGTCATCATCTGACATTTCCTGAACATCGAGCATAAGTGAAGAAAACTACTTAACATACTCGTGTACCATGCCGGTCTTTTGCAACTTTCGTAGTGCCTCGTGCGCCATCCACGAAGTGTTGCACCACAGGAATTGGGCCCTCAACTTGTGTTTTAGTTCGTCCCACGACGCCTCGCGATTAGCTTGAGCATCCGTTGTCAATTTCGTCCTCCACCACAATTTTGCATCACCCTTAAGGTTGATCGTTGTTGTGTTCACCCGCTCGTCCTCGGTCTCCGTAGCCGCATCGAAGTAGGCTTCCATATACCACAAGAAGTTCTCTAACTCATTGGCATCGCGCCCCCCTAAGAATGTCTTCGGCTCGCGTACCTGCTTGGTTCGATTGGGCGCAAACGATCCTCTTCGATTCGCCAACGCGTCCTTCATAATCTCCAGGTCGCGTTCGATCTGCTTCGCGTGCTCCTTGCTTTCTCGGGCTGCACGTTCGATCAGCGCCACACACTCATCGTTCGTCCGTGCCACTTCTTGGGAATCTGCGTTTAGCCCATTGATCAGTCGGTTGAAGCCCGCCATGACTTCATCCATCGCTGCAACTTCATTTCTCATCTTCATGATATGTGCCACCAAATCCACCATATTCGGAAGCGCCTCGAGTTGTGTTCGGAAAGCCTTGCGCCGGCTTTCAAGCTCCGCCGCCCTAGCCGAAGTCATCACGCCTCCAAACATTTGCTCTGATACCAACTTTGTTGCAAATCCAGGACTTAGAAATGTCTTTTCTCAAAATTTCAGCCCCGCGTAAATGTGTTTGTTTGTGTTTGACACCGAAATTTTTTATGGAAGTTCGTATTGTTATTGAACTCCTACCATTCCCATTCTTCCCTCAGGAAGGCATCCTTTAGAAGTATGGTTTACTTACACGTACAACCTACACCTTTTAAAACTACAATAATTTTTTAAAGTCCGTTGTTTACAAAGTATTTCACTCAAATACTTGAACACTCAAAGACGTAAAAACTTATACAATTTTTCGTACAGACTCTCTCTTAGTAATTCTTACAAAAAAAAATTGTTCTTCTATGTCTTGAGGTTCTTCGGCTATTTACACTTCGGGCTCCAGAAGTAGCCGTTGTGATTTGAATGCTCGAGCCCGCTCTTGCAGCATTAACTTCTTTTCCTCTTGCGGGTACTGCCGCTGTCAGAGTTGACTCTGCAGCTTTGCATTCAATGCTCCAGTTTGCCTTTTGCACCTTGTCCTTGATGAGCAGGTGCCTCGTCATCACTCCGCTACTAGCTTGCCACCAACTAGTATCCGGTACTTCGTTGTAGTTTCGGTACTGGTGGATTGCGGTTCTTGCTCAATTACCAAAACTTCAGCATCCATCAATTTCCCCCTTTCTGGTAATTGGAAAAACCTCCGTCAAGGCCACCAGAGAGCTCTCCTTCCGGTTCTCAGCCTCTCTTCTCTTTTTCCTTCGAAATCTTCGCAAGCTTGTTTTGCGTGATCGCTTTAGTGTAGGAGATTCTCTTGATATCGTGAAGTCTGGAGACTTCACTGAATTGGTCCTCGGTGAGACAACTTGAAATATCCCTTAGTCCATGCGGATGGTAGATGCGCTGCGGCGATCCTACTTGGGCTTCTACTCTTCCTTGTAGACGGACATGCGGGAGTTCATGATCCGGTATTACCAGGGCGAGGACGCTGTTCCGTTCTTCACTGTTGTCCGTGAACCTCGCACCTTGATAGAGTGGAGTTGCAAGCGAAGCACTGGTCCGTGACCTCGTAAGTAACGGAAACAGGTTGGGTACTGCTGACGTAGACTCGGGAATTGGAGGCGGTTCTTGCTCTGATGTCTGCTCTCTGGTGCAAGCCTTGGAGCTTCCACCACCACGCTTTCCTCTTCCTTTCCCCTTTTTGGCAATCACCGTGCTGGTTTCGCCCTGAGCTGCTAGATGTTCGACGACGGCGGCGAGCTATGCGAAGAGGACTTTGATCTCATCCGTCACACTCTCCCGGACTTCGGTGAGGCCAACCCGCAGTTCAGCTTGGCTAGCAGCATCGTATCCACCTTCTGTAGCACTTCTTTGGTGCAATTAGTGGATTTGCGGAGCTTTCGCTTAATCTTATTGAGCTCCCAATCGGTGCACCTTACGTAGATAACCCCTCGTGAGCTATGCTCACGAATCTCTGGGTGCGGGCGGGTTGTTGAGGGAGTGGAGGCAAGTGGTTGCTGAGTCGGTGTCAGACTCCGCTCGAAATGTTGGGCTTCTTGTGGCGGAGTGACCTCAGCATGCTGGGGTGGAACCAGAGTACCAGCCTCTTATGCTCCATGCAGTTATTCCTGAACAGTTGGAATCTCTGGAGTAGGGTCGATATCATTTTTCTTGATAAGTGAGAAGAAGTTGAAGCGTTGATGTCGACGGAGGCGGTGATGACAGAGGGGCCGAAGCTTCTACAGCTGTCGGTGGCGGACTTTGCTGTTGGGAAGCCTTCGTGTGCCCGTGTTCGACATCGTCCAAAGCGTGATGAGGTGTTGAAGTCCGTCAGTTCTCCCTTTGAGGTGAGACATGCCTCGAAGACGGAGCTCGTCCACTGCCTTTGTTTTGCACTCCTTTCGCCAGATCCTTGGGTATAGATCTTCAAGGTATGGAGCCTTTATCTTCTTATTGTCCCGAGGAGTCTCCTTTTTCTTGATGCTCGCCGCCTCTTTTTTGGGCGCTTGATGGCTAAGAAATCTGGCAGTTCCGTGAGGTCTGCTCCCTCTTCCTCCTCTTCAGGCTCGAGGAGACAGATGTCAGCCGCCACCATTTTGAGATAATGTCGGATATGGTTTAGGCGTAGGCAGGCCTCTTCCTCAATCTCGGTCCTCTCTAGTCACTCCTGCTCCAATATATATTTGCCAATATATGGGTATGGATTGCAGGAGGGATGTCAAGATATAGTGGTTGTTTGGACTATTTGGTTGGAAATGGTAGTGGTTTGTATGGTGGCTTGGGCTTGGGGTGGTTGGGATGATAATGGTGGTGGTGGTGGGTTAGATGACGCTCCAACTCCTCTTGTTAGCATCTTTCCACTTCCTCGTCCGCGACCTCCCCGGGTAGTCTTCTGTCGCTTCTCTCCCTCAGGACGATCCTGATCGTTAGTTGTCATGGCCTCTTGCAGAACCGGAGCAGGCAGTTCTTCTTCATTGGCCGAGCCGGGGAAAACCGATGTGGTTTCCCTTGGGGACACAGGAACCGGAGTTGGGGCCCTCTGAGTTGATGAGGGCAGATGATCTTGAGGACTCACAGCTGGCGTATGAAAAGTCCCTACTATGCCGGTTCCATAGGTGCTGAGGGTCACAGAGCTAAGCGGTCACCGCATAAGCAGCTCTGCACGAATGACCCCCACACAGACTGCAACGATTCAACTTCCGCCCAAAGTCTCTTTAATATCTTCATCTTGTGGCGGGCTTCCTTGTGATTGGGGTCGAAAGCTGCTTCCCATTGTTGAAGGAGTTGAGTGAGCTCGTGTAGTCAGGTGTGCACCTCAAGCAGTTCCTAGCCTTGGATTACAGTCATGGGTGACTCTAACACAAGTCGCTCCAGTAGCCGGTGCTCGAAGGCCATAGTGCTACCAACAGTGCGCTTGGAGATGTTGGCCATAGTCATTCCTAACCGCACACTCCACCATTTTTCAAATTCTTGAAGTGCAAGGTTCAGAGCTTCTTGGATGTGGGCTTCGACGGCGTTCAGAACCGTAGGGGTGTATGATGAGTGGCGAGGGCTGGAGCGAGGCATTTTGCCCTTCCCACTTGTTCGCTTCTTCTTCTTGGAGGGCGCCGCAGTGGGTTCCTTGATGATGATGCCCAGAATAGCAGTGCGGGCAATCGCCTTAGGTCAGTCCCCACCCGTCGTTTGTTGTATTGGGACCACTTCGGGGGTGGCAACATCTTCTGTGGCCCCTCTAGGAACCGCCAGAGTAGATTCACTGTGGAAACCTTGTCTTGTGTGCTCTCCGGTTCTATGGGCGGGGATACGCTCCATATCTTCCGCGAGGCTGCGGAAGATCACAGTGAGAACCGGATAGGTGGGTCGTGGATCTACAGCACTAGGCACCTTTGCTGCAATCGGAGTCGGTACTATCTGGAGAGCCACTAGTTCCGGTACTGGTTGTGGGGTGACAGCCAGTGAGTTCTCCTTTGGTGCCGCAGCTTTTTTTTTTCTTGGGCTGCGTTGCTGGTGCCTTGGCCTTGGACTGTGCAGGAGCCGCTCTTTTCGTTCCTTTGGTAAGAGAAGGATCAGCTACCTCTGGTACTGAGTGAAGTCTCATCACTCGTTCATTAGAGGTAGTCCCTTCGAGCGCTGTTCTAAAAAATATCCCCCTTTATCTTCTTCTTCAAGATATGGGTGAGCTGGGGGCCGAAATTCTTGATGAGGCGAGAGTTGGCCCGAACTGTCCCTTGAAGTCTTTGAAGATGATGGTGCCCCAATCCATGTCTGTGTGGGTGAGAATGGCTATCATTGCATCAAGTTGCTCACCCGTGAGCATGTCGAATGCTCCAGCCTTTCCGAGTAGCCCTTTCGCCACAATGTCACGGAGAAAGTGATACGCGGGCTTCAGTACCGCCTTCATGTCGGGGTCTTTGAAAAGTGGCTCCATTCAGCGACATCTCCGGCTTCAGTCTTCGCCCATGTCTCCAATCGCCTCGCGAAGATTTGTCGGACCCGCCTTGGTAAGTCGAATTCTTCGACGAACCAAGCATTCGTCACTTCAACATTGCGGTTCTGAACGCGACTGAAAATCGTTGTGTCGGAAAGGAAGGTTGCGTTGTTGACGATCTCACGAATGTGATATGTGAAAATTTCACCTTCGTCTAGGAATGTTGCTCGGCCGACGTCCATGATTCATGACGACATTTGGTGAATCTTGCCGTCGTGGCACCCATAAGTTCCAGGACGTCAACTTTGACGGCCACCCTCATGAACTCCATGGGGTTGTGGGTTGATGAAGATGAATGTTGTGCAGAAGTAGCTTGAGAAGCCATTATCGTCGATTTTCCAGAGAATTTTTGAAGGTTTGAAGGTTAGGGTTTGAGAATATGAGAGCATTTAGGAGTTTGAAGATTCTAGAGTTTGAGAGATTGAGAAACGTAAATGGTAATTGTGACGTTTCATGCGTATAAGTAGAGACAAATGGGCGGGATAAGGTGGCGCGACAACATTTAATGCTGTCAGACGATTTGACTACTCTGAGGAAATTCCTCGGACTGACGGCATGTGTGTCAGTCATGGTTATCTCATTTAAGGAAAACTGATTCGGTTTCTTCTATCCCGTTTTCGGGTACTGTGTAGTTCCATGTGAGTGATTTGCTTCTTCATGGTACCGAATATTCCCCCTGAATAGGTACTCCCTAGGTACCAATGCTTCCCCCTTATCTTGTGCTCTGTTATCCTCAACCTATAATTCCTGTACTCAGGCACTTAGGATTTGTTGTTCCCAAGTTAGTTGCTGGACAGATCAAGTAGGCCCAAGGCGTTCATGAAGGTGACAAACTTCGCTTCAAGGAGTGGTTTGGTGAATATATGAGCTACTTGTTGTTCAGTTCTTACATGCTCCAACCGAACATCCTTTTTGAGCACATGATCTCGGATGAAATGGTGTCAGATCTCAATATGTTTAGTTCTTGAGTGGACTACCGAATTTTGTGATATTGCGATAGCACTTGTATATCGCAATATATGGGAGTTCTGACTCGTTTATCCAATCATCCTTGGGTTGATGCTGGATCCATAATACTTGTGAGCAGCAACTCCCATTAGCTAAGTATTCTGCTTCTGCCGTTGAAGTAGCAATGGAAGTTTGTTTCTTGCTGAACCAAGATATCAGCCTGTCTCCAAGGAATTGGCACGTGCCACTGGTACTTTTCCTATCCAGCTTGCAACCGGCATAGTCGGCATCTGTGTACCCATATAGTGAGAAGGAAGAGTCCTTAGGATACCATAGTCCTACATTAGTCGTGCTCTTGAGATACTTCAGGATTCGTTTGGCATGTATGTAGTGACTCTGCCTTGGATTCGATTGAAACTGGGCACAGAGGCATACATTGTACATGATATCAGGGCTGCTTTCTGTGAGATATAACAGGGACCCAATTAATCCCTAGTACTTGGTTGTTTCTACATTGGTACTAGATTCGTCCTTGTCAAGTTTGATTGAGGAGCTCATAGGTGTGTAGATGCCGGCGAGCACTCTTCAAGTCTGAATTTCTTAAGGAGATCCAATGTGTACTTTTGTTGACTTATAAAGATTCCTGACTCATTTGCTTGACTTGAAGCCCTAGGAAGAAATACAGTTCCCCAGCATGCTCATTTCAAACTTTTCTTGCATGAGCTTTGACAATCCTTTGCAAAGTTTTGGATCCGTGGAACCGAATATTATATCATCCACATATATTTGCACTAGTAGGAAGTGTTCCCCTTTTGTGAACCGGAAGAGGGTCTTGTCGACAGCTCATATCGTGAAATCATGATCAACAAGGAATCCTATCAGGGTCTCGTACCAAGCTCTGGGCGCTTGTTTTAGACCATAGAGAGACTTTGTACACGTGATCCGGTTTTTCATGATCTTCAAAGCCTGGTGGTTGAGCGACGTAGACTTCTTCAGACAGTACTCCGTTGAGAAATGCGCTCTTGACATCCATCTGATATACTTAAAGTCCTTGGAGGCTGCGTATGCTAGAAATATCCTTATCGCTTCTAGTCTAGCCACCAGAGCGAAGGTTTCATCGTAGTCGATGCCTTCTTTCTATCTGAAGCCTTGAGCAACCAATCTTGCCTTATTTCTCATAACTAGGCAATCGCCATTGACCTTGTTTTTTAAAACCCACTTGATACCGATTAACGTTTGTGTGGCTCGAGGAACTAGGGTCCAGACTTCATTTCTTCATTGATTTAGTTCCTCTTGCATAGTAGCAACCCAACTATCATCCTTTAACGCCTCATCAATGTTCGTAGGTTGTGATTGAGATATGAATGCGTAGCCAAAATGATTTTGGAGTGATCGTCGAGTCTTCATATAATGCCTTTCGATTACCCATAATTAGATCTAATGGATGATTAAACTTAGTCATGTTCCATTTAATGCATTTTCCCTCACTTGGTTCATCTTCTACATTGGTGAGATGAGTATCGAATTCTTCCGGTACTACGTTTAGTTGCTCACTGGTATTCGGTGCCGGAGAACTTTCCAATGACTCCTCGTGATTGAGTTCTTGCGAGTTCGCCACGGCACCGATTAGTATTCTGGTATTGGGTCTTCATAGTGCTCACCTCTCAGTTGTTGACCCTTCATCACTGGATTCATCTAAGTGTGCCTTTTTCAAGAATTCACTTAGACGATTGACGTTTGTTGGAGAATTGTCCTCTTCTTGAGATTCCTCAAATACAACGTGAGTGGATTCTCTTCAATAGACAAAGTCTTGTTGTTGAATACTCTGTAGGCCTTACTTACGGCAGAGTATCCCACAAATATTCCTTCGTTTGCTATACTTTCAAACGCTGATAAGTGACCCCGTTTGAAGTGTATATAGCATCGGCTCCAGAAGGTCTTGAAGTATTGTACTGAAGGAATATTTCCTGTCCAGATTTCGCATGGAGTCTTCCCTAAGTATTTGCAGATCATCGAGCGTCTAGGTGTAACATGCGGTGTTGACTGCTTCTGCCCAGAACTTTTGCGACATATCAGCATCTGCTAGCATAGCCCTAGCTGCTTCCTTTAGTGTGTGATTGCTCCGTTCTGCGGCTCCATTCTGTTGTGGTGTCCTGGAAGCAGATAAGTAGTGGTGAATGCCATGGTCTTCGAGATAATCGTTAAGTGTGGAATTTAAGAATTCAATACCACGATACTTCTTATAGTGTTGATCTTGGAGCTTTACTCATTCTCAACTCTTTTTAATTCATCAAAATAGAAGGGGTTTGATATTTAGATCTACCCAAGTGTACCGTGAGGAGTCATCTATAACTACAAGGGTATACTTGGCTCCTCCTAAGCTTGGTACTGGTATTGGACCAAACAGATTCATGTGCAGTAGATCGAGACAGCGCTTAGATGTTGTTTTCCCTTTACTTTTGAAGGTAGATCTGACTTGCTTGCCATGTTAGCAGGCAATACATGTCTTTGCATTAAAGTAATGCACTTTTGGTAATCCATAAACTAAGTCATTTGAGCTAAGTTTGGATATTGTTTTAAAATTCAGATGGTTCAATCTTTTGAGCCACAACCAACTCTTAGAGCTCTCAGCTATAAGGCATGTTGGTTTTGTCATAGATTGTTCTTTCTATCTTACTATATAGGCACCGTTGGTTCTCCAACCAACGAATGTCATTTTTCCTGAAGAATGGATCACTTCACATCTATTCTTTTTGAAGTCACAGACATACCCGATATCGCGAGTTGACTTATGCTTATTAAGTTGTAGTGTAAATTCTTCACAAGGCTTATGTTGTCCAGTGTGAAGTTGTCGTAGGTAAGCTTACCCTTACCCATAACCTTAACTTTGTCGTTATCCCCAAATGTAACTGTTTGTCTCGTACAGGGCTTTCTGTCGGAGAGGAGATCCTAGTTCCCTGTCCTGTGCTTACAACACCCAATGTCCAGGTACCAGCTGGACCTGCAGACCCCGTTAGCATATACCTGCAATGAGTGGGTTTATGGTACCCATATTTTATTTGGGTCCATGCACTAGTAAGTGTTTAGGTATCCACATTTGGATAACCTTGAAGCACCATCACGTGCTGGGATCTAATAGAACCCTAAGTAGAGTCTTCCCCTACCTGGGTGACGGGAGTTATTTGGTTTAGGTTTCTGAAATTTATACTGAGTACCGAAGTTTCTCTGAACCTGGTTCCGGTAGCCAGTAGCCTCTCATGGGGTTTTCTATTGGTTCTTTTGTCATGAGTTCTAGGCACTTAACGTTCACTCATGGACCCCCACCTTTGTCTATATAATGGTGTCGTTTGTGCAGAGTTCTGAGGTCTAGTAGCCTAGTCCATATTTGCTTTTTACCTCAGTGGGTGAATACCGAAATACGGTCTTTTCCACCGTTCTGAGGACTTCACGAACGACAAATTTTGAAGTCGTGGGAATGGAGTTTTGTGGCTATGGGCTATATCCTAGACCCATTCTGTCGCTATGGTTCTTTGATAGGCTTTGCAGAGTCTCAAGTTTCCGTGATGACTTTGACCAAGATTCAGACATTTTGTGGAAGTCTGGAAACTTGGGTTTTATCCTTGTAAAGTTTTCTCTGAGAGATTCATTTTCAGCTCTCAGAGAGATCACCTCAGCCTTAGTTTTGGTGAGTTCTTCATTATTAATACCGGTGGTTATTATTATTGATTCTGGTACTACTTTTTTGAAAGAAGATAGTTTCTGGTAGTCCTTTGTCATCCCATGTAGAGCTTGTACCTGATCATCACGGGTGAATTCTGATTGAGAGAAATCAAATATCTCACATTCGTCGATGTCTTCTATTAGGCACTCGACCTCGTCATCGCTCGATTCCTCTTCTGACTCTCAGTCATCAGAGTCCGTCTCTACCCATTTTTTGTTGTCCTCTGCTACGAGGTCCTTAGGCTTCCTGCGGAACCTTTTCTTGCTTTCCTCCTTGCCCTTGTCATTTCTGGGCTTCTTACAGCCGGCAATGAAGTGGTATTTCCTGCCACTGTTAAAACAAGCGTTGTTATTTGATTCATCCTTAGTATTTTTCATACCAGACTGCAACGAGTAAGTGGGCTGATTTCGCTTCATGAAACGCCCGAATTTCTTGATGAAGAGTGTCATCGCCTCTTCACTCATGTCCTCTGTGGACTTTGATGTACTTTTAGCTGCCGCCAGAGCTTTTACTGGTGGTACCGGCGTAGCTTCTTCCATTCGAGTTGTTGTTCGAATTCATAGGCCTTTAGACGGCAAAGAGATCATGCAGTTGTAGCTTGCTTAGATCTTTAACCTCTCTCGTTGCCATTGTTTTTACGTCCCATTCTTTAGGGAGCGCCTTCATAACCTTTATGGTCATGTCTTTGTTTTCGATTGTCCTCCCAAGTGTTGAGAGGTCATTGATGATGGTGGTGAAGCGGTCTTCGAATTCCGTCATGGTCTCCCCGACCTTCATCTTGATCGAATCGTATTTTTGAATGGCCACTAGGAGCTTATTTTCTCGGGTCTGCTAATTTCCTTCGCACATCTGGCAGAGTTTTCGCCAGACCTACCCCGTTATTTTACACAACATGACTTGTTTGAAAGTTCCTGTGTCGAAGGTTTTGAACAGTGTATCCGAGGCTACCTTGTCGAGGTTCATTAGCTTCTTCTCAGCATCAATCCATTCGCTTTTGACCTTAGCAATCTGTTGAGCTTGTGTAGGGTCACTAGCATGTGCATGATTGATCTTAAGGAGAGTAGGTGGTCCTTCAGTGACAACATCTCACATGTCCTCGTTTTGCGCAGCCAAGTGAGATTCCATTCTAATCTTTCATTGAAGGAAGTTTTCTCTGGTGAACATCGGCATCTTGTTGTAGGTACTCATTTTGTATCATTTAAGTAAACCCGCTCTGATACCACTTGTTAGGATCGGGTCGGTACTATGTAGTGTTTAGAGGGGGTGAGCACTACTCGATTTTTTTAAGTGTATGTTACTTAGTACCGGAAGGGTCCGATACTGTGTATACTTTCTGGTTCTTTTGCTTAGTCAATCACAAGTGACATTGAAGATATCACTACTGAGTACCAAAATGTATTGGTGTGAATGTGTTTGTTTATATTTGATACCGAAATTGTTTATGGAAGTTCGGACTGTTAATGAACTCCTACGTCACCCTTTAGAAGTATGGTTTACTTACACGTACAACCTACACCTTATAAAACTACAACTTTTTAAAGTTCGTTGTTTACAAAGTATTTCACTCAAATACTTGAACACTCAAAGACGTAAGAACTTATACAGTTTTTCGTACAGACTCTCTCTTAGTAGTTCTTACAAAAAAATCGTTCTTCTATGTCTTGAGGTTCTTCGGCTATTTATATTTCGCGCTCCAGAAGTGGCCGTTGTGATTTAAATGATCGAGCCCGCTGTTACAGAATTAACTTCTTTTCCTCTTTCGGGTACTGTCGTTCTCAGAGTTGACTCTGCGTCTGGGTACCGCTTTTGCTACTTTGGTAAGCCTTCTGCTCATCTTCAGTACTCAATGCAGCTTTGCATTCAATGCTCCAATTTGTCTTCTGCACATTGTCCTTGATCAGCAGGTGCCTCGTCATCACTACGGTACTAGCTTGTCTCCAGTTAGTATCCGATACTCAGTTATAGTTCTAGTACTGGTGGATTTCGGTTCTTACTCAATCCCCAAAACTTCAGCATCTATCAGACCACTTGTCATCAAATAATTCAAAATTCAATAAATAACTAACATTTAAATTATGGACAAATTTTAGTGAACTCGAAATCAAAATCGGTTCAATTCCCAAACGGATTATTTGGGAAAAAAATCCAAATTTTTTAAATCCAAATCCGGATAACCAAACATGGCATGATACTTAGACCGGTAAATGAATTGCCGGCATTGTAGTACCAGCCGCCCAGAATAATGGTTATACTGTTTAGGACGTACGCGTCCCTTTGATGTAAGCCGGACAGACATAACGAGGAAACTGTCTTTTTTATGCACGTAATGTTGTTTTTCACGACGTAGGAATAATAGTGCAGGCTGCCGTTGATTTCCCCATGTATTATTATATAATAATTGTAGTTCACTCAATTTGATTTCATCATAAAGCGCGACGTTGAGTTTTTAGGCTCATTCTCTGCACTGAGCGAGATTAGAAAGAACATAACCACGGCCAATAACACCTCCCAGTTCAGTTTTTTTAAGTCACTTCCACTACAAATTTCGAGAGAAACGAAGTACAATCTATCATGGCCGAGTGGGGAGATATTGATTCATTCTGCTTACAGTATGGATTCTACCACGAGACTCCTTTACAAACTATAATAAGTCAAGACAAAAGCACGATGACGACGCTACCCGCTCCTTGTACCGACGAGCAGAATCCACTGTCCGATGATGCAGCTGCTACTCAGAGCGCCCAAGAATCTGTTGATGAAAGTGGAACATCGAGCCAGAAACTATCAACGGAGCAAATACTGAAGCTTGCAGGAGAGAGATTCGTTAGTTCTTCCTCAGAAAAACTCAACCAGGCTGATATGCTTCCGTACGATTCTTCTCTCTCCTCCCAACTTTCCACACAAGATAGGCAGGACGTAGAACTCGCCCAACTTCTCCTGTCCGCAGCCCAAAAGGTGAGCAACGGACAGATCGAAACAGCTAGATATCAGCTCGGCGATTGCCGAGAGATTTCCTTGAGTAGAGGTACCCCGGTTCAAAGAGTCGTCTTCTACTTCGCCAAGGCTCTAATGGAGCGAATCAACAGAGGAGGAAAGGGTGACAAACGTGTGGAAGAGGAAGGAAACCCAACCGATGCTTGTCGCAATACGTACCTACCAGCGTTCATCAGCATGTACCGAAACATCCCTTTCTACCAAATACTGCATCTCACTGCGGTTCAAACGATACTAGAAAATGTCTCATCAGTTTCTAGAGTTCACATTGTTGACTTTCAAATCATGTCCGGACTTCACTGGGCCGCCCTCATGATCTCCTTGTCCGAGAAACTAACCGGTGAAAGCTGCTACCTCAAGATCACGGCCATTTTAACAGACGATGAACGTTACGGTGGTGAAACTGGAAAACTCTTGAGGAGCTTCGCTATGCACCTAAACCTGCCTTTTCATTATAAAGCGTTCTCTTTGACCGATATGAAGGATCTCAGTGAGGAGGACCTTGATATCAAGCCCAACGAAGGCGTGGCAGTGTTTTGCCCCTACAGGCTGAGAACTCTGATATCTAAGCCCGTCTGCATAAAGAATCTGATGAGGGTAGTGAAGAAGCTCAAGCCGCTGGTGATGGTCGTGGAAGAAGTGGAATCGAATCACAACTCGCCTTCGTTCGTCAACCGATTCGTAGAGGCCCTCTTCTTTTACGGAGCCCTATTCGATAACCTCGAGGATAGTGCGACTCGGGACGATTCCACTAGAAAGGCTCTTGAATCGGGAGTGTATTGGGAGGGACTGCGCAACATTGTGGCCACGGAAGGCGTCGAGAGGGAGACGAGAAGCATAAGTTTAAAGGTGTGGAGAGCATTCTTTGTCAGGTTTGGAATGATGGAGATGGAGATAAGCGCGGCTTCTATTAGACAGGCTTGTCTAATGGTCAATCGGTTTCCCCTTGGGAAATCGTGCACTTTGGACATAAGCAGCAAGTGCTTGCTCGTGGGGTGGAAAGGGACTCCACTGTACTCTCTTTCAGCTTGGAAGTTCCAGTAGTTAATAATCGCTGTGACTTTGTTAACCTTTGTACTCTTGGCTAATACGAAAGGACCAACGGTCAAAGCTATATCAATCTTCGGAGCCTATATTTGATAATCCGAACAAATATGGCTATCCATATTTTTTTTTAGGAAAACATACCCTTAAATACTCTTTTATATAAAAATTATTAATTCAGTCACTAATTTTTTTACATGTAGGCACCTCGTCGAATAAAGTTTTTACACATAACTACTAGTTTTGCCGCATGTACATCATATAAGTAATTTTAGGTACCATATAAAAATGTATTCTAATACATAATACCATGAGAAAAGGTACATCATATAATCAATTTAGGTAACATAAAGAAACGTATATATGTACCATATAAATGCTTGACGTGATACGTAATATACATAAAAAAAAGGTACGTCAAAGATGATAAAATGGTACACACAGCAATTTGGGTTCCTAGAAATAATTTTTTTCTGACAGGATATTGAATTGAAACTTTTATATACATAAAAGTATTTAAGTGTAGATTCCCCTAATTTTTTTTTCGCGCAAAATAAGTCAGTAATCGTGTTAGGCTGGTCGATTACTTCTCACACATTTGGCTGTTGAATTGGAACTCAACCAAGTACGATTTCCAATTTGAAAAGTATCATCTGGTGGAGATTGAATGATTTCTTATTATTACGGGAGAAAATGTAATGTACACAACAAATTTATATAAAAGAGGAAAACATTGATATTACATAATGACCCTCAAATAATAACGTTACTCGACATCTTGCTTTGCTGATCAACGAATCTTGTCATCTCACATACCCTTAGGCTTGGAGCGATGACCATCATAGAGTCCAAGCTCGACAAGCAAACGGCGAAAGTGAGCAACATATAGAGTATTTATGAAGATGTGAGCCAGTTCCCGGAGAGAAGTTACATTATATGACTATAGAAAACCTACCTAGGTGTTTGGTGCGTTCATGGAATACTGAATTGGAGGTGATGTGCAATTAGACGTGTTATCACATGCGAAAGACACTGAAAGAGAGACATACATCTGAAGATCTTGGAGAATGTAGGAGATACACCACAATTCTGCAAGAGTGGTAGCAGTGCTCATATACTCAGCTTCCCAGGTTGATCGACACACTGTGGATTGCTTCTTAGTCTTCCAATAGATCAGAGAGCTTCCAAGAAAGATGCAGAACCCAGTCAGCGAGCACTTAGAGATGACATGTAAATCAATTGGCATCACAATAAGAGTGAAGGCTACCAGCTGAGCTAGACAAAAAGATGCCTAAGGATGCACACACTTCTAGATGTTTGAAAATGTTGATAAAACGCTTTTCATTGGATCGAGGTTGTTGAAGGAATTTGGTCAACTATTGAGTGGCATGGGAGATATCAAGCCAAGTGAAACTCAACATTAACACTCTACCAATTAGACTTCGACATGAACGACGATCAGACAATAGACGACTATTTTCATTATACAGGTTCAGTCCTTTAGGCAAAGGCACTTGATGAGCTTGCAGTCCAGTAGTCATGCATCCTTTAAGATATCAAGAATATACGTGCTATGATTCAGATAAATACACATGCAGACCATGCAATTTCAACACTTGGGAAATATTCGGCATGGTGAACGACTTTGATGGTAAAATCATCGTCACGAAAACATGGCCATGTCAGCAATATATGATCAACGTAAACAATTAGAACAATCATATATGAGCTAACTATGAACAATTGTGATGACTTTTCACAAAAGTTTAATTAATGTAATATACCATTTCGATTCTCGTGACATAGATCATATATGTCCAATTTATATTCATATTCCTAATATGAATATTACTTCAATTTTAGACAAATTTTGGTTAATCAATTTCCAACAACTTGCCCGATCGATCTGGAGATCTGGAGGATCAGTTAGGTAAATGGACCTCTCATCACATTTCTTATAACGACTACCCCTCATTCTAAAAATACATATATACCATTACTAATACATCATAAAAGACAATAAACCCTCATTAAATGATGTCCAATGCCTGATTTAACATAATAAATATTATTACTGTTCATTTTACTATTCAATCATCGTTCCTTTTTTAGCCCTAATTTTTCAGTTTTCACAAATTCACTTTTCACAATTCACAATTCACAATTTCTCTCAAGCAACTTCGCTACAAGCTTTTTAATCGAGTTCTCTCTCAGCAAGTAATTTGAATTTCTCAGAGCAAGCAATTTGTTTTTTCAGAGCAAGCTCGGATTTCTCAAAGCAAGCACTTCAGTTATCTTTGTCATTTCAGTTTTCTACAGCCCAACAAAATTCAAAAATCTCAATCGCAAGCAAGCGATGTCCAAGAAGGTGAGTTTTTATGTTTCGATTGTCTTTCGCTTATGCTTGTTGTGTAGATTGTACATGATGGCATGGATTCACGTGGTTTTATGCGCATGGATCCTGTTCATTTGTGAAGAGAAGGTAGCAGGGATGTGCACGAGTCTCTTATATGCACGAGTCCCCTGCGCATTGGGGATAGGCCGCAGGGATGTACACGTATTCACATGGGACCTGTGCACGTATACGCATGGGACCATCTGCACCTCTCCCATGAGCGTTGTGGAGAGGAGGTGACATGGATGTGCTTAGGCGCAGGGGACCCCTGCGTTGCGAAAGGATGTTCAGAGGACCCGTGTAATTAGGCGCATGGTATCTAACAGTTCATTGTCCTAAACTTCCGTAAATTTAATTTAGAGGTTCCATTCAGGACGTAGTTGTCCACTAAAGATTGGAAGTTCAAAAGCAGATTAATGTTTACGACCATGATATTGAAGAAAACCAGAAAATCAAGTGCACAAGTGTAATTTGTTCGTTTCTTGATGCACTGGAGGTATACTTTGTTTGTTTCTTAATAATTTTTAAGCCACTCTGTTAAATTTCGTAACGATATTGCCCTCTAGTAAATGTTGTATATAGCGGCCAAACAAAAAATTTCCAAAATAAGGCCCAATGCGCTAGTCCCTTGCATATGTGCGCGGGTCCCCTGCTATTGTGCACTGGTCCCTAGCGCATGCATAGGGATTCCCCAGCATGACCTAGATCCCCATGTTGGACTCGTGCACACATGCGCAAAGGACCCAACACACATAGCGGGGGACATGTGCACATATTAGATAATTGCACTCACTATTAGTGTACGCATGGGCTACATGCCTAATAAACCCTATACCGTAAACTATATACCCTAAACCTTAAATCGCAAACCTTATACCCTAAACATTTAATCATATACCTTAAGCATTATGCCTAAATCCTAAACCATATACCCCAAACTCTATGCCCTAAATCCTATACACTAAACGGAAATCCTTAAACTCTAAACCTAATTCCTAAATCCTGAACTTTAACACCCGAATCCTAAACCGAGTATTTGATTTTTACTATTCTCATATAATATACTTAACCAAGTATGTGGTATGTGGAAAGTAACACGTGTCATGCCCGACCCACCAAGCCGTGACGTGGCAATCGCCACGTGTACACTTCGCCAACCTTTCGGGTTGGCGAGACCATTTGGATCGGTTTCGCGCACACGTAAGACTTTACGTGGTCATAATCGAGTCATACAAGTAAAAATAATATACATAATTGCGTCGAGTAAAATAAAAAAAATACATTACCGGATTGAGTAAATACAACATAGTTCGAATAGTTCAAATATTTAAACATTTACGTAACTTTCATCTTGGCAACCTATGCGACACGAGCCCACGAGCAAGTCGAGAAAAGCTTACCACGACTTCAACTGTGGAAACACGACAACAACGGAAATTTGAGGACTACTCTTCGTGTAACTCAATGAGTTTGGAAAGAAGAAGAAAACACAAAAAATACGGTGAGACCCCTCGTTACTGAAAGATAACGATTGGACATTCTTTCTGACGCACGGCAATAGGTCTTAGACCATTCAGGATGTGTCGTACGCATATTAAATAATTTTATATCCAATGTATATACACACTTCACACAAATAATGCTAGCAAATAAACATTTTTTGTGCAAATAAAATGACACATAATCGGCACGAATAACATCAATTCCACTATATTTGATTTGAGGACCAATGCCCGGTCACCTCGAAATATCATCGCATCCTATAAGACGATAGTTAACACATTCATGGGTATTCCCACCGTTCACGCCGTGGTCATGGGATGTCCGTCACCGAATCAATACTCTCAAACGCACATTTGGTTACGTTGGCGAGCCTTTTTGGTGTCTAACAAGGATCGAAAGACAACCGGCATAAGAACTAAACCCGGCATGCCAATGCGTGCATCATAACACTGTCCCACGCTTCTACCCCTACGAGACTCACATGGGCTCTAGTTCGTAGACGGTAAACATAAACTTTCATAGTACCGGACACATTACGACATCGATCACAATCACGAGTAATTAGCCATAAATCGTATGTAATATGATTATACAATATCACGGAAAAGCAATAAAAACACTTAGTCACTTAACACTCGTCGCGCGTAGTCACATCAGACATACCCATCTAAGACTACCCTACGAGCACGTAATACGACCAAATCCGCGTATGCGAAATCAATGCATGATGTGTACCCTGGTCGAGCGATGATGAAAATAATACATCTATCCGTCGAGTCCAATCGTGACATTGCGGGTTTATATGGAGTGCGCTAATTCTACGAATCTCGTAAATCACATTGATATCCAAACACGAATATGCAACATGCCACGTATGAAAAATACAAATGAACATTCAAGAATAAAATGCCCGTACGACAATCTTGGCACGTTGAAGCACAACGTGCCATGCGTCAAGCAGAACGGGTAACCGTTATAGTTCACTCACCTCGATCCGAGAGTCTTAATGCGTTTAGTCCTCGGCAATCTCTTTTCCCTTCGAGGTCGATGATCGAGCTTTCTCACCTATTCAAGGTCATTCAAATGAGAAATGATGAAGATGTCGAGATATCATTATTGGGAGATCTAGTCCGCTATCGAGTTAGTCAAATTCGACTATTATTGGTCCGTTCTTATTCCGTTACGCTACCCGAATTATTATCAAAAGTATTTACCCACATTTCTAAGGCTTAGGACTATCCAATCGTCGATGTCTAACCTCTGGACTCACTCAAATCAATTTCAACGCGGCTTGTTCTTCCCACGACTAATACAACGGGTTTTCGGGTTTAGTTTGGGTTTGATCATTGACGAAAAGATTCTAGGACAACACCCAACTAATCCCAGACCTTAAACAACCTCAAGTCATCGTTTTTTGAACTAGTAAATCGGCCTAAAATCTTCAAATCTGATACATGGAAGATATTTTCGAATCGGCTCTGTTTTTCTGCTCATGACTTACACCTAACTTGAAAAATTCATTTTTCCCGATCTACTCAACCAAGTATTATGATACCGGTTCCATTTTGAAGTCCTATTTGTCTAGTTTCTGCTGTTAAAATTTCAAGGTCTAGCTCATATTGATGAATAAAGACTAAAGACCAACAAAAGGACTACATGTTGCCAATTATAAAACAGCTTTGAGTTTGGTTCAAACACATACTTTGTGAGATTCGTTCTCCTCACCTAGACCACGAAATGACATGATGCCAACGCCATTTACAATCTTAGATCATCTTCAATGGGGACTCTATTTTAGTGTAAACACTAAAATAGAGTAAACAACTACTCAAACGGGTACTCTATTTTAACACTATTATAGAGTTTGCATATAGTGATACTCCATATTTAGAGTAACTCTCTTTCTCATCTCTAAAATAGAGTTATAATTAAATATTTATTTTCTATTTTTTTTAAATATACAATTATTTTATTATATTTCAAATATTTTATATCATTAAATAATAAATTAAATTCTATAAACTTCTTTTAATATTCTATATGTTTCGTTTTTATATTATGAAATAAAAATAAATATTTTTAACGTATATTTATTTAAATTAACATGTCAATTTTACAATTTTATATCTAAAAATTATTATTTACATTTTGAAATATAAAAAAATAAATTTGGGCATAATTTAAATTTACTTTGTATAATGTTTTAGTGTTTATACATAAATTATAAAAACAATACGTAAGAATATGTATAATATTATTTTTAGAGTAGAAATAGAGTAAATGGATTCGAGTAAAAATCAGTGTAGAAAATAGAGATAGTGAGTTGGAGTAAAAATATTGTTGCAATTGTATATTTGTGTTGTGAGTTGGAGATGGCCTTAGAGAGTCCTATTTCAAGTCCTGAAATTTCGTGACCTAACTCGAGCTGAAGAGGAAATGGTGAGGTGAAAACTATCTACTACTCATACTGCAAACTGAGATTGTGATGGTGTCTTTAGCTCTAAACTCGAATTTTCTTCCTTTGCTTGTGTTAAGACATAATTATTTTGCTGCGAACTGAGACTGTCTTCACCACAACGACCTATTTCGATAAAGGCAACAACAAGCCACTACACCTGTAATATCGCAACCTATACCATCCCCACCTCCTAAAAGTCCAATTCCTTGTCCAGAAATTATTAAGCCTACAACCGAGCCATCCTCTACATCAACCTTCATAGTCGATACAAATGAAAGGATTGATGATTACATCATGAAAGAAAAATGGCGCACTCAACCAGAAACCGAACAGTAGTCAAGGCAAGACTAGACAAAGTTCGGTACTTATTCCGAAGGCTACAATATATTTCTTTTATATACTTGAAGAAGAACTCGAAGAAGGAGAGGACTACATGCAAGAAGTACCTGAACTACCACAACTCATAGCTTGTCAAGAGGTTGACACTCCACCTAATATGCCTAAACGATAAAAGAAAGCTCATAAGGTTAAGGTGGAAGCCCCTTCAAAGAATGTCAGGATCCTTTTCCCGTTTTAAGAAGAAATTCGTCGTAGATTTGGAGAAGGGAACATCGCTTGAAGAAGCTTGATGAGCTCAACCTACGAGGGCTTTCACATCTGAAAGGAACGACAGCAATCGGGCATATATACATGCGAAAATTCATGACTGCAGCTACGATGTAGATGAGTAGAGAGAAATACATCAAGCAAAAAAAGGCCAAAGCATCAATATCTCTAATTATTGACGTGGAACATCACACGTCGAGAAAACCCATTATCTCGTCTACATGGTTGAGGGCACAGATTGCTCAAAAGATAAGATCGCGGAAGCAGCTTTGTCAATACTAGAGCTCCGTGAAGTTCAACACATGATAGTTCCTCTACTGAATAGGATATGAGGCAATCAAGCGATACATTCTCTGGCAAATCAAATATTGTTAGTCCGATTACGCACTCAAGAGAGGATCAAAGGCTTAAAAATGATAAAGTTCTTAAAACACCTTCAGTGTGTGTTTGTGTGTGTGTGCCGAAATTAAGAACTTACTTTTAAGAATTATGCTTGACCAACCCTAATTAGGGTTAATGGGATGCCTTATATACCACATGAGTTGGTATATTAAGGCTTGGGACTCAAACAATAAAATATTTACAATTTGACCCCAAATACAATAAATTAACTAATATTGACCCAAAACTCAAATACTAACTAAGGACACTACAATTAATTCCTAACATTCTCCCCCTTAGTGTCCTTTCTTCGTCTTTGTCTGTTTCTTTGAGCCTTTGGGTCGTTGCTGGGCGTACACGGATTTCCGTAGTCCAAGCTTGTGCTCGTACGTCCTTATTTCCCTCCGGAACGAAAGCCTTTCTTGTATGTTGTTCAGCATATTCAGTATCTTGGCTTTTGTGTCCGGTCCTTCACCTTCCATCTTATCCAGTATGCTCCTCAACTTCTCTCGTATGATGAGGAGCGTTCCGTCGGAGAATTTTGGTATCTCCGATGTCTTCAATATTCGCTTTTCTCCCTTGTAGTTGATGTAGACCATCGCTGGATCTTCACTTTCGAACACGTGGCCTTCACCATATTCAACTTGTTCAGGGAGCTCGAATGATGGTTTGGTGAGGTTGACCTTTCTGACATTTGACTCCAGTGCTAGCTGCAGGTCGTGCGTCGCTCCGTACTTGATTTGTCGGAGCATGAACCTTTTGATCGTCATGTATCCTAATTTGACGTCCTGGTCCTGCAGCGTTCCCACGTATCGGTAGCTTCCAATCATCTGTGAGATGTCTTCAGCTCTGATGTACGGGAAGTCAGCCTCTGTCAAGGTCTCTCTTGTACCGTCTTCCCTCACTACGTGGTAGACGCTTAGTAGGAAGGTCCCGAGCCGATCTATTCCAACTCTTTCTACGGCTTGTATTCGGGGCCTCTGCTTTTCCTCTCGCCTGAGAGCAGCCAGATCATTTCCTTTCCCTAAGAACATATGAAGACGTCTTAGGGAAAGAAGGTAGAGATTGGCTCTGCGCTCTGACAGGTGCGTCATCCCACGTAGCTCCAGCTCGTTCAATTTAACGAGATGATCCTCTTTACGCCTGATTCTTTTCCTAAAAATAAGCTCCCCCTTAATAAAAATGAAATATGCTCCCCCTTAATAAATATGAAATATGAACTCCCCCTTAATGAAAATGAAATATAAACTACCCTTTTAAAATTTGCATGTAGAATTAATTTGTCTACTAAATAAAAGGTCATGAGGCACTATAGGTCAGTGTTGAAAATTCAACATGCCCAACTTAGAAACTAGGAAATGGAATCGTTTTTCATCCAGAGCCTTTGTAAATAAATCTGCAAGTTGAAGTTCTGTACTTACAAAATACATATCGATAGTGCCCTTTTCAACATGATCTTTTATAAAGTGATAACGAAGATCTATGTGTTTAGTGCGAGAGTGATGGACAGGGTTACATGTGATAGCAATTGCGCTCTTTGAGTCACTATATATGGGTATATGATTAAGATCGAACCCATAATCTCGTAGTTGCGTACGCATCCACAAGATTTGAGAGCAACAGCTTGCTGCAGCTACATATTCTGCTTCAGCAGTTGAGGTAGAGACACAATTTTGTTTCTTAGATGACCAACTAATTAGTTTGTCTCCCAGAAATTGTGCTCCACCCGAGGTGCTTTTTCTGTCCATCTTGCACCCTGCATAGTCGGCATCAGAATATCCGACGAGATTATACCCGGAACCTTTGGGATACCAAAGTCCGAGATTAGGTGTTCCTTTGAGATATTTCATGATTCTCTTCACGGCTATGAGGTGCGATTCTTTGGGATTAGCTTGGAATCGGGCACATAGACATGTCGAGAACATGATATCCGGTCTACTAGCTGTCAAGTAAAGTAATGAACCTATAATTCCTCTATAAAGGGTTGGATTGACTGGTTTCCCAAGAGGATCCGAGTCAAGTTGGCATGAGGGGGACATAGGGGTACTTTTTGTAGTACAATTTTCCATGTCAAACTTTTTCAAGATGTCATGGATATATTTGGTTTGACTTATGAAAATTGCGTCCGAAAGTTGCTTGACTTGTAAACCCAAGAAAAAGTTGAGTTCACCCATCATGCTCATTTCGAACTTAGTTTTCATAAGTTCTCCAAATTGGTCACACAGCTTTAAATTAGTAGATCCGAAAATAATATCATCTACATAGATTTGGACTAAGAGAATATCTTTACGTGTGCGTTGGATGAAAAGGGTTGTGTCAATTTTTCCTTTTTCGAAGCCTGACTTGACCAAAAAGTCAGAAAGAACATCATACCAAGCTCGAGGGGCTTGTTTGAGTCCGTATAAGGCTTTATCTAGCTTGTAGACATAGTCAGGGTGAGTTGAGCTCACGAATCCTTCGGGCTGTTCCACATAAACTTCTTCTTTCAAGACTCCGTTAAGAAACGCAGTCTTGACATCCATTTGGAATACGGTGAAGTTTTTATGGGCAGCATAAGCAAGGAATAACCTAATGGCTTCGAGTCGAGCTACGGGGGCGAAGGTTTCATCGTAATCAATTCCTTCTTGTTGATTATACCCCTTAGCTACGAGTCGAGCTTTGTTTCTTATTACTATCCCATTTTCATCCTTCTTATTCTTGAAAACCCATTTGGTACCAATAATGGTTTTGCCAAGGGGTTTCGGGATTAGTCTCCAGACCTGTAATCTATCGAACTGATTTATCTCTTCTTGCATTGCAATAATCCAATCAGGATCTTCCTATGCTTGTTTGGCTCTTTTAGGTTCTATTTGGCTCAAAAAGCAGGTAAATAGTCCTTCGTGAGTAGTTGAGGATCTAGTGCTTATTCCTTGGAGAGGGTCTCCAATAATTTGTTCTACGGGATGAGCACGTGTCCACTTTCTTTCATGAGGAAGTGGTTGAGAGGTTGTCTCGTTTATTGTGGACGCGATTTCATTTTCCGTAGAAATGGAGACCTCAACGGGAGGGTTTGTCTCATTTTCTAAGATCTCTTCGGAAGAGTCGGTTTCAACAGACACTTCGATTCCTAAATCATTGGTGACATCTAATTCTGGTTCTTGTGAAGTTTCACAGTTCACTATTGGTTCTACCATATGTGGACTGCCTGTGTCACCATCTTGGATGGATTGTCGTGAGACTAATTGTTGACATGGGTTAGAGTAAATTTTCTCAAAAAGGATACTTAATTCCATGTCTTTTGAGGAATTTGAGGCTGATGTCTCTTCCACAGGTGTGGGAATGTGTTGATCATCAGTCAACACTCTAATAAGTCCGGGTTCTGGACTGATTTGTTCAGAAGCCATTAAGGGTGTTTCATTGAAGGTCACATTGGAGCTTTCCATGACCGTTCTCCGCTTCTTAAGGTAGACTCGATATGCTTTAGATTCTAGAGAATACCCAATGAAAGTTGCCTCTAATGCCTTAGCATCAAATTTTCCTCGGTTTTCCCTGTCATTTGCTACGTAGCAAATGCATCCGAAAACGCGAAGAAATCCTATATTGGGGATTCTTCCATTCAATATTTCATATGGAGTCTTTCCAAAGCGTTTGTGAATTATTGTCCTATTTTGGGTGAAGCAGGCAGTACTGACTGCTTCAGCCCATAGAAAGTGAGGAAGTTTAGAGTGAATAAGCATAGTCCTAGCAGCTTCAACTAGGGTCCTATTCCTCCTTTCTACGACTCCGTTTTGTTGAGGAGTTTTAGGAGCAGAGAAGTGTTGGGAGATCCCTAGGGATTGGTAGAATTCGCTCAGTAACTGATTTTTAAATTCAGTCCCATTATCTGAGCGAATTATACGAATTTGTAAGCCCGACAAATTCTGTGTCTTTTTCACAAAAGCAATTATGAAGTCAGGAGTTTCTGCCTTTGTTCTTAAAAATTTGGTCCAGGTGAACCTAGAAAAGTCATCCACTATTACTAGTACGTAACGTCGTCCATTTATGCTCTCAATTCTCATTGGTCCACAGAGGTCCATATGAAGAATCTCGAGTGGTCGTGAGGTTGAGGCAGTTTGTTTTGATTTGTGGGATGTTTTTCGCATTTTTCCTAACTCACATGCTGAGCAGAGATGCTCTTTGTGATATTTCAAGGCAGGCAATCCCTGTACAAGATTATCTCTTTGAAGTTGACTTAGAGTCTTGAAATTTAGGTGAGATAATCGTTGATGCCATAAATTGTTCTGTTGAAGAGATGCTTTACTCAACAGGCAAATGGCTCGGGATTGATGAACGGTTCTAAGATTGATGGTGTAAAGATTGGATTTTCTAGTTCCAGTGAGTAATGGTTTACCGTTACCACCATTTACACTACATCCTTCAGTATGGAAGTTGACCGTGAGTCCACGATCACAGAACTGTCCTATACTGAAAAGATTGTGGCTTAAGCCATCAACATATGAAACATCCTTAATTAAGAGATTTTGATGTATGATATCACCGTGACCCAGGATGGGAGCTGAGTGGTTGTTCCCGAATCGCACATTTCCACCAAATCTCTCTGTGTAGTTGCTCAGCAGTTCTTTTCTTCCGGTCATGTGTGTGGAGCAACCCGAGTCTAAGTACCACACATGACTTATCTGCAAGATAAGATTAAGCAGTGTTAGAGATCCCGTTTATTACGGGTCTTCTATCATTTGCAGAGGTTGAGGTGCATGCAAGATTGGGTGAATTGTGTACCGGGTTGGCTTGTATCTTTCCTGAGTTTTTCGGTACCCAAATTTTTGTTACCCCTAATGGAAAACAGAGCTTTGTGCATGCAGCAAGCACTGTTTTAACTACCCAGATTTGTTTGCAATCTTTTCCCTTAGCTTCAGCTCGGGTTTTCGATTGCTCAGATATTTTTGGATCTGTTTTGGTCACGTTTTTGGCCTTTTTCTCTAAAGCTTGAGCTTTAGTTTTTGTTTCAGTGAGAGTTGGCCTTCTGAATCTTCTAGCTACCTTTTCGTCAACTTTTAGGTTGGACGTTTTGGATGGTAGAACCGTTTTCGTGTGTGTTCCTGAAATCATATTTCTACGACGTATAAATTTAGCATTCATAGCTATACACCTATCGTAGGTAATATAATCACTGACAGTCTTAACAGAACTGGTTTTGGAAGAAATACGGGAATAAGCGGAAGCATTGTTCGAACTACATGAAGAAAGATTTCTAAATGTTTTTGGAAATAATTTTAAATCAGAAACACTAGTCAAATTTTGCTTCGTCTTTTTATCAAAGATTTTGGCATCCTTCTCTTGCGTTCCTGAATTTTTCTTCCCAGCAGTCTCTGTCCGTCTCAGATCTGTCATAGATGGTGAAGGGATGTTAGCTGTTGCTTGAATGATAATCTTCTTATTTAGCCTATTCTTCATGGATGAGGAATCTATTGGTGTTATAATAACAGACTCCGACTTAGAAGATTTAGCGAGATCAGCATATGATTGATTTTCAAGTGAGGAAATTCTCTCAAGGAGTTTCTCCTTTTCAGCTTGAAATATTTTCCGTTCGAGCTCTATCGTGGATTGAATATTCTTGATCTTTTGGGGAATGTAAATTCTGCAAAGATCTGAGTTCTTTGAGCTAGATATTTCTGTCATGGGCTGATCAGATTCAGAGGGAGGATGGGGAAACATTTGTAGATAGTCATTTGAAAGAGGAATTTCCCTAGTTCCATAACTATCGTTGATTTCCTTGTAATCCAAGGATATTTCGGCCTTGCTTTTGGTCTTGCGCTTTTCTGTTCTAGGTTATCTTCTTCTTCAGATGATCTGAGAAAGGCTAACAAGCTAGGTATTCCTAGTCCTAGGTATGCAGCATTGTAAAGAGCAAGCGGCCGTTTATCAGTGGTTTGTTGGTTTGGCTTAAAGCCTAAGCCCTCACGTGGATTGTAAAATCTCGTGTCCTTAGGCTGATTCAAGAAAATGTTTTGTCGGTTTGTCCCCTTTTCGTAAGGAGGTCCTCCAGACTTTTGATTTTGGAGTAAAGCTTCTTACGTTCCTCCATTAGAAGATTGTATTGATCTGTTTTACCAATACGCTCTTCTTCACTAATTCGCAGGCTAGTGGTTAATTGACTAATATTTGCATTCAGCATATTAGTCTCGGATTCAAGCTTCGAGATTTTCTCAGATGCATTTTCTAAATGACATCTGAGAGTTGCTTTTTCACCTAAGTGTTTGAGCACAGATTGATAATTTGTTGCGTTTTTTTTTCCAGAGCTTCTAGTTTTTTCAAGTGTTCTAATGGAGAATTCTGGATATGCTCAAGCACGGTCAGTTTTGATGTCAGGGAAACTACTTTTTCTTCAGATTTTACTAGATTAGCTTCAGCTAATTCTAGTGATTTTTCTGAAGTAGCTAGTTTATTTTCTAGCTCAATGACCAAATTTTGTGTTTTGGCCAAGATGATGTCATTCGTGGCCATATCTTTATATGTAGACTTCCTACTTGAGCGTTCCTTTCGGAAGCTGTTCTTATTCTTAATTTTATGTCTGTAGAAGTCTATATTTTCTACCTCAATGTCCTCGGATGATTCAGTTTCGTCATTGCTCTCCGTCTCGGCTCCTTCTGCATCACCAGCTTCTTCTTCCACAAACGCCATTAGAGCCATGTTCTCGGGTTCATCCTCAGAAGTGTCATCGTACCATTCAGCTTGCTCCGCCAGCAGGGCTACGCCAGCTTTCTTCATTTTGGACAGTTTGAGCTTTTTGGCGTAGTAGTCTTCGTTCTTCTTCTTGGGAAGGAAACAGTCCCTGGCCCAATGTCCTGCCTTCCCACAATTATAGCATTTTGGAGGCTCAGGTAGGGATTTTTGTTCGGGCCGATGCGGAGTTTGTTGAGGTTGATGAGAAGATGAAACTCGTTGTTTGTTGGAAGAGGAGGAAGACTTCTTAAAGAATTTTCTGCCCATCATCTTAGTGATGAGGGCCATTTGTTTCTCGAATTCCTTTAGATCGGAATCCGATGAAGAGTCTGAGTTGTCTTCCTCAGATGAGCTTTCAAGTTTTACGGCCTTATCCTTTGTGGCGCGGGAAGGTTTCTTAGCTCTATTATCAGTTACTAAGGCTAGAGGATCTGCTGCTGATTTTCCTTTTGATTCCGCAGATTTTTGATGTACGTATCTGCATGTTGAGAGAGGCTCTCGAAAACGCAGTGGATGTCGATTTCATCAAGGTCTTTGTTCTGCCTGATTTGAGTGGCTATTTTCCTCCACTCTGGCTGCAGTGAGTTAAGGAATCTCACGTTCAATTCCATATTGGAACGATGAACGTTCACCTTTCGCATCTCGTTGACTTGAGTCATAAACCGTCTATACGTGTCCTCTATGTCCTCCCCTTGCTTTGCTTTGAAGGTATCGTAGGCCGCGAGGGTGTTTGCCTTACGTGCTTTGATTCCCATTTCCGTCCCTTGCATCAGCTTATGGATCTCGTCCCACATTTCCTTAGCAGTGGTGAGGCTATCTACTTGCATGTAGATATCGTTGTGAATACCCTGGATGAGATAGTTGAGTGCAAGTCGATCTGCCTTGACCCTGTTCTTTTCTTCCATTGTGTAGCATGTGGGAGATTTTTTCTGAATGGATGGTAAGGTGGGAGGATTTGTTGTGGAATCACCCTCTATATTAACCCAATATGTTATGGGTCCTTCCGAGAGGGACTCTAGGATTTCGTTTCCTATGTCCTTGGAGCTAACGAAATTTACAAATCGGTTTCTCCATGCTGTGAACTCCCCCCTTTTCATTGTTAGAATTGGGGGTCTGTTATCGCTTCCGATTGCTATGAAATCCATGGATGTAGTTGACTGCTTTTTAATGATCGTTCACGGTCGTGATCTGCAATCCTAAATGGTCAGTTTCGAAAAATAACGTCTAAGAATAACGTTAAGTTTGAGTAAATTTTGGTGGAAAGAAATTGTGTTTAAGTGTTCGACTTTTTATTTTAATTTTAAAGAATAAAATTCGGGCACTTGTAGAGTTGTTGCCGAAATTTGAATTCTGAAATTCGGATGAAAAGACTTTGTCGAGAATTTTGAAATCAAAGGAAATCAAAATTCGGGTGACAAAAATAAGTTCGCCGAAGTTCAGGATTAAATTAAGGTAGGAAAAATTTTATCGAAAATTACTTTCAAAATTCGGGTAAACTAAATTCAGTCGAGAATTAAAAAAAATCAAAATTCGGGTGACTTTCTGATAAAAGTTCGCCGAGAATTAAGAAATTCGGGTGACTTAAATCAAAACTTCGCCGAAAATTTTAAGTTGAAATTCGGGCAATCTTAATTTTAAAATTCGACCAAATTCGCCGTTAATTTTAAACAGTAGAAAGCAAATTCGGCGAATAAACTTAGCTTACTCAAATTCGGTCAATTTTCTGATCGAAAATTTTCTCAATTTCGGCGAATTTCAATTGAAATTCGGCAATATGAGTTAATTTTCGGGTTCAAGAACGAACTTCGAGCGAATAAACAGAGAAACGCCCGAAATTTTTCCAGCAACTTTAAAACACACCAATTTCAATCGATTTCTCCCCAGAAATTTCTCAAACTTGACGAAAATTAATCTAAACGAGTTCCTAAACAAGCCAAGACTGATAATCAAGCATTTAAAGGTTTAAAAACATCAATAACAGCAAGATCTAACCCAAAATACTTGAAAAAAAATCGAAAAAAATTTGCTTAGTAAACTCTTTCGATCTTGACGAAATCAAACGAAATTGGTATAGATTTGCACAGATCGATCCGTGTCTTGCTCTGATACCACTTGTTAGTCCGATTACGCACTCAAGAGAGGATCAAAGGCTTAAAAATGATAAAGTTCTTAAAACACCTTCAGTGTGTGTTTGTGTGTGTGTGCCGAAATTAAGAACTTACTTTTAAGAATTATGCTTGACCAACCCTAATTAGGGTTAATGGGATGCCTTATATACCACATGAGTTGGTATATTAAGGCTTGGGACTCAAACAATAAAATATTTACAATTTGACCCCAAATACAATAAATTAACTAATATTGACCCAAAACTCAAATACTAACTAAGGACACTACAATTAATTCCTAACAAATATTATGCGGCTCGGGACCTTCAAATTGCTTTAGAAAGCAATGCTAAGAAGGTCAATCTTACAAGAACAAGAAATTGTGCTCCCGACCTCGAAGACTTAACACGCAATCATTAGGAATCACAGGCTAGGATGTATCTACAAAAATTATAAGAACGAATTACGCATTTTTGTAATATCCGAAGTGGAGAAATATTGGGATGGAACACTGAAGATTATCTGAAAAACATGAGGCATTATATTCGAATCTTGAATGAAGCTGAGCCAGACGAAGAATTTGAAGACTTTCTCTTGAAGAATATAATCTAGCCGAGAAGATAATCCAAGCTATTCAAGGAAGGTTGAATCTTTGAAATGAGATCCGACAATGTAAGGTATCTCTTGGCCTAAAACTTTCTTTCTTCAAAAGACAAAACGAAACTCGGTGAAAACAAAGATAATTGAGCTACAAGGATGAAGAAAGGGGAGAATGTTAAGACATAATTGTGTTCTGATTTGTATTATCTTTGTTTTGGGGCAAAAGTGTAATTATTTTAGGGACCAAAATGTAAATATACCAAAATATGTGTGGTATATATAAGTATGTGAATGTATGATAAGTAAGTAACACACCAATCGTAAAGCTATCAAGTGTTATCGAAGATTTGGTTCTCAATCGAAGGTTACCCGAACAACTGCATTCCACACCTAATCGGTTATCTAATTCATGATTCTTCGATAATATTCATTGTTACGATTGGATTTGGGACACACGGCTTGAGTTGAATTCTTTCCTCATATGTTATAAGTGGTGTTTGAGAAGGTGTTCAAGGTGTTAAATTTGTCCATGTGTGGAGGGGGTAAGGAGAAATAGGGACAAGTGTCCCATGAGGTGTCCAAGCCTCATTTTTCTTTTTCTTTTGTTTTCTCTTTTCTTTTTTTCCTTTTATTGTTATTATCTTTATTACTATTATAAATTTATTATTACTATTATTGTTATTATTATTATTATTTTCTCTCTTTTTTTCGGAACGGGACTTACAACACGTGTACTCGTGGGACTTACTTGACTGTCCTAACCATTTTTCCACGTGTACCTACCATTCACTAAAACAAACCACCTAAGACAATAATAATAATAATAATAATAATAATATATAATTATTATTATTATCATTATTATTATCATCATTATCATTATTATTTTTATTATTATTATTAGGAGAATTTCACTTAAATACCTATGAGCCAAATTTCTTATCACTTAATTCCCTTGTC
The DNA here is from genome assembly GCA_004919715.1 of Linderniella brevidens. NCBI lineage: Eukaryota > Viridiplantae > Streptophyta > Magnoliopsida > Lamiales > Linderniaceae > Linderniella > Linderniella brevidens. Next base: position 10,922,683 of record SWDC01000156.1, on the reverse strand, counting down.
TGAAAAATTTACCACTTAAGAAAAATTTACCACTTAAGGACCAACTGGAAATTTATCTTTTACTTAATGATCATGTCATCTAAAAAAGACCATTATACCCCTTAGTTTATGAATTTATTTTTATTTTCCTTTTTTTTGTGAAACAAATGTTTGAGTAAGAGAAATTCGAGACAAACAGAAAAAAAAAAGGAAAAAAAGGAAAACGTGAAGGAGGAGGAAGAGGGAAAGAAGAAAATGTCGGACAAGACCAGCACAACGTGAGTTTATCAGTCCAATTTTGGGTTCTCACAGAAGAAGAAGAAGAAACGAAAATGGGAATAATAAAAGAAGGCGAAATTGAGAAGAAATTGTGGGTTTTCACATCCAATCTTGCGCAATTTTTGTCAATCAAGGTCAGTCAACGTGAGTCTTTTCAACTTATCGTGGGTTGTCGGAAATTAAATCGAAATTGTCCCAATTTATTTCTGGGTTTGGTGGATGTTAATTGACTGTTCTTGATTTCTATTTATCGAATATTGATCATCGAGTTAAATATTGTTTACTAAATGTCTCGCTTTTAATCGTTATCGCTAAAAATTTCATGAAAAAACTTATTGTTGGACGATCGATTGAATTTTCTGACTTTAGAGTGAAAATTTACTTTCTTTCTTTCCCCTTATATTGCCTTCTGCTGTAATTGCTTAATGAATATTTCTGTATATTTCTTCGTTCCCCTTTTATTGCCATTTGTTGTATATTGTGCTACATGAAGCTTGAAAGTGAAAAGTCTAACGTTGTTGCATTTGAGGGTTATGCAAGTACATTTGTTGTGGATTATAGTTGTGAACTTGCTCGCGAAAATTATATGAAAAATGCCGGCACAATCGTAGTACGTGTAGATGAGTTGTATGCATATAGGGCATATTTTTATGGGCCATATGTCATACAGGTACATAAGTTAGTGAAGATTTTGATTACGAGCATGTTTTTTGAGTTGGTGTAATACCGGTGGATGTATTAAGACAACGTTATGGCTAAATGATGTTTGTTATACCTGTAACTTTTGGTACGATAACAATGATAAATAGATAATCGTGTCTAAAAGGTACAACAAACATCCATTAAATGGTATGTGAAACGCATTAAAATGGTACGCTATGTTAACAATCATAAAAATTCCATGATAAATACAAAAAGTCAGCTCAATTTTGATATCTGAAAAATAACGATATCTGACATGTGAGGAAATACATCTTGAACAAATTTCCCTGTCAGAGAGTGTATTATGTCAACTTATGTATTTCTTAATTTTGTACGATAAACTGCTTAATTGTGGTACAATATATACCCACAATAAGGTACAATTAAAGTCTGCCAAATGATACATTATACACTATATATTTGGTATAGATTATTAGGGTAAGTGTTTTCGAGGCAATTCGAATTTTTCTTATTTGTGAAACCGTAATTCCATGTCTATAAGTTATATGTTTCACTTTGTATCATATTTGACAGAGTAACTGATATACCCATGATTTTTATATTATGTTAGGTCCTAGATTATCAACTACTGAGAGATCTATGGATGAATTTTATATATTTGAGTATAGATTTACGATTTGTTACCTTCGGTCGAATATCTCCTCTGAAGAACACGAGAGAGAAGCTTAGTGTGAGAAAGTATTTTGTGTGTGTTGCTCTCTCTAGAATGTGAATTTCAAGCCCTTGTGATTTTTCTGAATTCTTGTGTGTATGAATTTCAATAGTGTACATGGTATGTATACCTATATACATGGTATAATTACTAGTAAGTCCTACCCTATTAAAAATACAAGCTACGCCCCTAATTACAAGGATAACTAATAAATGAGCACAATCTATAAGTCTTCTTCAATCTCTCCATTTGTGTTCGTTTGTTCTTCAACTCTGTTTATCCTTGTCGGGCGTAGAAAGATTTCCTCAATCAAAATGTCGTCTCGTTGTGTCGGACATCATTCCTCAGCTCCAACCATTTGTTAATTGTGCTGAGAAGCTCATTTAGGAGAGGGGCTTCTTCTTCTCTCTGGTCCTCAAAGATCATTTCTTCACCGATCTCTGTCAATCTCCTTTCTATGTTCTTCCTTATGAGCTTCAACGTCCCGTCGTAGAACTTATGTACCTCAGACTTCATCATCGCTCTCGTGTTTTCAATAACTGGATTCCGATAAGTGATGGCGAGGCCTAGCTTCTTGATATGTAGTTCTCTGGGAAGTCGTTGAGCGGGAAGCCTTTCATGAGCGGCGATTCCATGTTGACCTTCTTCATGTTATTCTCCACAACGATCTGAAGGTCGTGTGCGGTGTGAAATTTGATCTGCCGCACCATGAATCTCTTTAATCCCTCGAGTCCTTCCTTCTTGATATACTCAGCAGGTGTCTGGTATTTCGTTTTGTACATCTGGAACAGACGGTAGACTTCGTCTGGTGGAAGGAGTGGAAGATAGCTCTCGTCTATATCTTCTCGAGTATGAGTCTCCTCAGCTCGCTCAATGATGTAGATCGGAGTTGGATATGGTCCAATCGTGTGTGATACGCCCACGAGTTGGAAGATCGGTGGCTTGTCCCTGAAGATTCTTCTGAGTTGATCCGTTGAGATGCCACTTCGATCTGGACCAAGATAAGTAAGCATGAAGATGTGTTCCCTCTTCTTCCGCTCCTCCCAGTGAGAAATCCCCCGTAGATATAGCTCATTCAGTTTCTTGATACGGTTTGGTGCTTTCCAGATCTGCTTCCTTATGTCTTCAAGGAAGGGCACTTCAATCCGAATGTTCTCCCATGGCATCTCGACTCGGACGGTCCCCTTTGAGAGACGTGGAGGGGTGTCCGCTCGGTGTCTTATCATCTCTGGCAACTCTGGGAGTTCGGTATTGTAGTCATCTCCTTCTTGAAGTTCTTCGTCTTCAAACAGAACTAAACCAACCGAGGCTTCTTGAAGTTTTTAGAATGATCAATTTTTTCTTCCTCGACTTTAGGAATATTTTCTATATGATATAATGAATTATAATCACTAGACAGATTAATTTCCCGTATCTTGTAACTATTATTCAAATCAGTGTAATCAAAGGGGATGTTAGTTCTAGTTTTGACTTTTCTTTTGGATTCTTCTAAGACATTTATTTCGGAAGCGTTAGTAGATGCCATTAACGAAGTTAATCCTAAACCCATGTACTTGATATCGTATAAATGTTTTACGTTGACCTTTTTTAAGTTACAAGGGTTATCAAAACGTAAGCGTTCAACATGATTATAAAATTCTATATCATGTGGCTGATTAGAAAATTAGTCTGATTCGTTTGTCCCCTTTTTGTCAAAAGATCATCTAAAGACTTAATCGTAGAGTAAAACTTCTAGCGTTCATCAGAGATTTCCTTATAATTATTTCTAGAAATTTCTAAATCTCTCTGACTATCGCTAGGAGTTTTACTAAGGTCGTTAATATTAGTCTCTGACGTAGTTATCCTAGATTCAAGATTAGTTATAGTTTCCTTACCATTAGATAAGAGAATTTATAAGTGAAGTTTCTTATTTTATTGCTAGGTGCTAGTCTCTCATCTAACTCTTTTGTACTTTTCCGTTCACTTTTCATGTTATCATATTTAATTGTACAGATTCTGACATGATTAATAATGTAGATACATGTGTAGCTACCTCTTGAGCTGAGGTTGATGCTTTGTCGTCGTTAGACCTCTTAGTTGAGCTTGTGTCTGAGGCATCTTCATGAAATGCCATGAGAGCTAAGTTGTCTGTTTCACAATCAGTGGTGTCTTCTAGCCAGTTCTCTTGTTCATCCATGATAGCTACTCCAGCTTCTTTTTGTTTTGTTAATTGATATAACTTGGAGTAGTAGTTTGCATCTTTCTTCCTCGGAAGATTGCATTCTATGGCGAAGTGTCCTATTTTGCCACAGTTGTAGCATTTTTGTGGCTCTTTAGCATTTTTTTATTCTGAAGGACTCGGCTGGTCTTTCCTTGTGCTTAGAGCTTGAGGTCCGAAGTCGATTAGCTGAGGAGGAGAACTTCTTTTTGTAGAACTTTTTGCTCATCATTTTTTTAATGAGAGCCAATTGCTTCTTGAGCTCTTTCATGTCGGGCTCATAATCCGATTCTGACTCGTCTTCTTCTACTGAAGAACTCGGCAATTTGATAGTCTTATCTTTACGAGATCGACTAGTTTTTCTTTCTGAAACTAGAGTCTGAAACTAGAGATATTGAGTGTTCGATCTATTTTCCCTTCTGTTCTTTCTGAATCTCGCTGATATCTTCCTCGTGTTGAGCGAGATTGTAAAAAACAGTGTGGATATCCATTTCGTCCAAATCCTTGTTTTGACGGATTTGCATGGATATTTTCTTCCACTCCGGATGAAGAGATGATAGAAATCGGATGTTTACCTCCATATGTGTCTTGAAGATTTCTATTTTCCTCATATCGTTCAGAAAAGTCAGATAGCGCTGATAGAGTTCATATATATATTCCTTTGTCTTAGCTTTAAAGGAGTCGTAGGCTGTGAGTATGTTTGCTTTCTTAGCCTTTACTCCGACTTCGGTCCTTTGCATCATTTTGTGGAGCTCGTCCCACATAGCCTTTAGCACTTGATAGACTATATATTTGCATATAGATGTCATTTGGGATGCCTAGCATCAGGAAAGTTTTAGCTCCGAGATCAGCTTTAGCTCTTAGTCTCTCCCCTTCAGAATATTCACTAGGAATTTTAAGTCTTCTAGTGGCTGGAATAGGAGGATTATTTGTGGCATTGCCTTCTTGGATGAGCCAAAATTGAGTGGGTCCTTCTTGGAGAGAAGCTATCAGATTAGCAGCTTGATCTTTCGTTTCCAATAAATTCATAAAGCGGCTTCTCATACGGTATATTCGCCTCTCTTAGAATTGGAGGATGGACATCGTTTCCAAGAGAGTAAGCATCCATATTTGTAGTCGATTGGTAGGATCTAGTGAAAGTTTGGATTTGAGTTGGTAAGTGTGCTTCACAAGTGACAAATTTATTAGTAATGTTTGTTTCGTACTTTAAACAATTTCCTTTGAGGGCCTATCGTTAGGTTCTTAAGAATTTTGTTTGAGTAAAAAAATATTTATCATAAAATTGATACTTCAAAATTGCTAAATAATTTTGAATTTATGATTTTGATCGAAAATTTTGAGTATCGTAAATGATTATGCGAAGAAAAATATTTTTCGTAAGTTTTGAAAATTACAATTTTGATTTTTTTTTTAAAAAATCAGATCAGTGTAAAATGTGTGTGCGTTTGAAAGTTTAGTAATTGAAATTTTTTCGAGCAATAAGATTTTCGATTTGAAAAATTTCGATCCTTATATTCAAAAATAATTTTCATTAGTATAAGTTTTTCGAAGGATTTTTATCGAAAATTATTTTTCGGCTGATAAAAGTTTCGAAAAAGTATCCTATCAAAAAATAGTTTATCGAAAAAAATTTGTCGATCGCAAAAACTTTTATCGAAATATTTGTTATCGAAAATCTATGTCTTTGAAAATTTTCGATAAGTTTGACTCAATTTGTTGACTAAACTTATTCGAGTGTGAAATATTCGTCGAAATATATTTTTGCTAAGTTTTAACTCGAGAATTTAGTTGATCGGAAAACTTGAGACCGAAAAACTTGTAACCGGAAAACAAGTTTTTCGTGTCAAAAGTAATTATGTATATAGCGAAAACAGTATTTTCGAAAAAATTTACGCTTAGTTATACTCGAAAAAGATTTTTGGGTGAGAATCGAAAAATATTTATCGAAAATAAAGTTTTTCGAGTCTATTTATGAGTGAAACTCGCGAAAACAATGTAATTGTCGAAAAACTTTTGCGCCAATGAACTATTCGAAAAGGATTTATGAGCCAAGTTTTCGACCGAAAAATATTTGAAGAACATAACACGAGTTCAATGGAACAGTAAATATCATATTCAACTGATAAGCTCAAATCAGACACTGAGATTTTGCGTAATCACTTGAACATGAGTACTGAACATGAACGAACAAAAGATTTAACACGTTTTACAGCAAAATATATCAATTTTGATGAAAATCAAATCGTATTCAAAAAGCAATCGCAAACAGTAAAATTGATCGAAATCAAAAATTAGATAAATCCGATGTTTTAAGCGATTGAAATTAGTACGCGATCCATTCCTAACATATAATCTATCACTTTTGCATCAGAATCATCAACAAAATTTTCAGAATTTAGCACGTAGATCAAATTTGCATTTCGCGCGCATTTTCGATCGAAAAAAATCTTGAAAACAAATTTGATCTAAAATAGTTAAATCAATCCAAAACAATCATGATCTGCTCTTATACCAATTGTTAGGTCCTAGGTTATCAACTACCGAGAGATCTAGGCATGCATTATAGATATTTGAGTATAGATTTACGATTTGTTACCTTCGGTCGAATATCTCCTTTGAAGAACACGAAAGAGAAGCTTAGTGTGAGAAAGTATTTCGTGTGTGTTTCTCTATCTAGAATGTGAATTTCAAGCCCTTGTGATTTTTATGAATCCTTGTGTATTGATTTCAATAGTTTACATGGTATTTATACCTATATACATGGTATAATTAATAGTAAGTCCTACACTATAAAAAAGACAAGTTACGCCCCTAATTACAAGGATAACTAATAAATAAGCACAATCTATACGTCTTCTTCATATTACAAACCCCAAGTATCACTATAAGAGGATTAACAGTGTAAGAAGAACTCACTGCAACATAGTATATATTTTTTCTAAATTCAAAAATTTCAACTTATTATAGATGTTTTGTTTGGTATTCTATTTATATATTGTCTTTAGGGCTTCATATTCATTACTTGATGCGCTGGACTCGTAATTTAAAATATCATATTGACCGGTAAAACTTGGTATGGTTTCAATACATATCTTGGTACGCCTTATTACTGAAATGTGGTACGACAAAACTACAAGATAAGATACGATCATCGGCTGCAAATTGGTACAGTAAAGGCAGTAGATTTGGTACAGCTTAGTAGGGTAAGCGTTTTTCATCTCGTTTTACATTAGTTTTGATGCATAAATACTTTAGTATACATAAATATGCTATAAGTTTCATTTCGTATTAGATTTAATGGGTCAGCCATCATAATCGTTGATTTGTAGTTTAAACTCAAGCTTCAATAGTAAGATGTTCTTACAATGGACATACTCTTATAATAAAACTTGGAGTTTGTGAATACAAAATCCTGCGTTTACGGGATAAACCATCAAATTTTGAAGAGAATATAGAATTGTGCTTTGTTATTTTATTATCCTTGTAATTAGGGGCGTAATTAGTAGTTTTGATAGTGTAGGATCAAATATTAAATATACCATGTAAATAGGTATAAATACAATGTGCACTATCAAAATCTATACACAAGTTTATTTTCGGAAAAACACAAGCATTGAATTCACATTCTAAGAGAGAGAATAGCAATCGAAAAACACTCTCTCTCAATATCTTTAAAGAAGATATCCGACAGAAGGTATTTTGTAAGATTTATCATTCGAATATCTAGAATTCATGCTTATGTCGATCGGTAGTTGATAAAATAGGACCTAACAATTGGTATCAGAGCAGATTGTGATCGCTTTTGGATTGAATTCGTGATTATAAGATAAAATAATTTTTCCAGATTTTTCAATCGAAAAACTCACGCGAAATAGATTTTGATCAATGTGCTTTATGTTTGCGAATTTTGTTAATGATCTTGCTGATTAAGTGATAGATTATATGCTAGGAATGATTTACGTACTAATTTCAATCGCTTAGAACATCATATTAATTCAGATTTTCGATTTAGATCGATATTTGCGTTTGCGATTAAGTTTTGATTCCGATTTGATTTTCCTAATAATCGATATATTTTGCTGTAAAATGTGGTTGATCTTGTGTTTGTTCATATTAAGAACTAAGAAACGAGTGATTATCCAGTATTTCAGCACCTAACTTGAACATCTCGGTTGAATCTGGAATTTTCATTGTTACATTGAACTTGGTTGTTCTACGATCGGTTTTTCGATCGAAAAACTTTGCTCGAAAATTACTTTTCGAATAAGTTTGCAGCCGAGAAATTTTTCGATGACAAACACTGTTCTCGTGTGTTTTACTCAAATATAAGACTCGAAAAACATTATTTCGATAATTAGTTTTTCGATTCATATATAAATATCTTTTTCGAGCGTAACAAAACGTATTTTTATTCGACGGATACTCTTTTTGCTAAATAAATATCTAATTTTGTCACGAAAAACTTGTCATAGTAAAACAAGTTTTTCGATCACAAGATTTTCGATCATTTAAATTTTCGAGTCAAAATTTAGCGAAAACTTATTTTGATCAAATAATTCACACTCGAAAAACTTTTAGTCAACAATTTGAGTCAAACTTCACGAAAAAAATTTCGATCACTCTTAATTTTTCGATTACAAATTTTTTTCGATAAAAGTTTTTGAGATCAACAATTATTCGACAAACTATTTTTCGACAGGATATTTACTCTGCAAAACTCTTACGTTCGAAAAATAATTTTCGATAAATACAACGAAAAACTTATATAATCGAAAATCTTTTTCGATCATAGGTTCGATTTTTTTAATCGAAAACTTTATTGTTCGAAAAACTTTTCGATCACTGCTCAAACGCACACACATTTTGCACTATTTTGAAAGAAATCAAAATTCATAATTTTTAAAACTTACGAAAAATATTTGTCTCCGAATTATCTTCTACGATACTCAAAATTTTCGATCTTAAAATCAAAATTCTTTAGCAAAATTTTGAAGTATCAATTATCATATCAAATATTTTTCGAAATCAAAACAATTTCTCTTTAACAACCAAAAATAGGTACGAAAGGGAAATTGCTTAAAATACGTAACAAACATTACTAACGAAGTTTGTCACTTGTGAAGCACTTTTACCATTTCGATTCCAAACTTTCACGAAGATCCTACCAATCAACTACCAATGGATGCTTACTCACTCGGAAACGACGTCCGCCCTCCAATTTTACGAAGAGGCGAATACACCGTATGGAGAAGCCGAGTCATGAACTTCTTGGAAACAAAAGAGCAAGCTACAAATTTGATAGCTTCTCTTAAAGAAGGTCCCGCTCAATTTTTGCTCATCCAAAAAGGCGATGCCACCAATAATCCTCCCATTTCCGCCTCACGAAGATTCAAAATTCCTAGTGAATACACCGAGGGGAGCGATTAAGAGCAAAAGAGGATTTAGGAGCCAAAACTTTCTTAATTCAACGAATTCCTAACGACATCTATATGCAAATAGATAGTCTATCTAGTTCAAAAGCTATGTGGGATGAACTCCACAAAATGATGCAAAGAACCGAAGTTGGAGTCAAAGCCAAGAAAGCGAACATTCTAACCCCTTACGACTCATTCAAAGCCAAGGCAGAGGAAACCGTTTATGAACTCTATCAACGCTATCTAACTCTTCTTAATGAGATGAGGAAGATAGATATCTTCAAGACCAACATGGAGGTCAACATCCGATTTCTTTCTTCTCTTCAACCGGAGTGGAAGAAAATATTCATGCAAATCAGTCAAAAAAGGATTTGGACGAAATGGATATTCACGCCGTCTTTGGTAATCTCACCCAACACGAGGAAGGTATCAGCGAGATACAAAAAGAACTTAAGGGCAAGCAGATCGACGATTCTATAGCTCTTGTTTCGGAAAGAAAAACAAGTCGATCTCGCAAAGATAAAAGCATCAAGTTGCCAAGTTCTTCAGAAGATGAAGACGAATCTGAATCGGACTCTGAACCTGATATGAAGGAGTTCAAGAAACATTTGTCTCTCATTTCTAAAATGACGAACAAAAAGTTTTACAAAAAGAAATCCTCTTCCTCGGCAAATAGACTTCGGACATCAAGCTCTAAGCACAAGGAAAGACCGGGCAAGTCCTCAGAATCTAAAATCGCCAAAGAACCACAAAAGTGCTATAATTGTGGTAAGATAGGACACTTCGCCAGAGAATGCAAACTTCCCAAGAAAAAGGACGCCAAACTACTACTCCAAAAAATTCCAACTCACTAAACAAAAAGTGGCTGGAGTAGCACTGATGGTCGAACAAGAGCATTGGCCGGAAGACACCACAGATTCTGTAGACGAAAATCTCGCTCTAATGGCATACCTCGACGATGCCTCAAATGATAACTCTTCAAGAAGGCCTGACGACGACGACGATAAAGCTTCCTCTTTGAGGTAACAATGTCAAATTCCACATTATTAAACATGTTAGAATCATTACAGATTAAGTACTCTAACATGAAAAATGAGAAGAAAAGAACTAGAGACTAGCTTTTAGTGAAAACAATTTTCCAAAGCAATTAGATAAGAAAATTCTAGAAATTCTCTTATCTAACGCTAAGGAAAAAATATCTCGTCTTGAATTAACCATAGCTACCTCAGAGACTAAAGTCAATGACCTTAATACGACTCTTATCGATTGTCAGAGAGATTTAGAAATTTCTAAAAATAATTTCAAAGAAGTCTCTGACGAACGTAAGAAACTTTACTCAATGATTAAAACTTTAGATGATCTTCTAACGAAAAGGGGTCAAACGGATCAAACTATCTTTCTAAATCAACCTCTTGATATAGAATTTTATAATCCTAGAGAATGCTTAGGTTTTAACAATCCCTGTAACTTGAAAAAGGTCAATGTTAAACAATTATATGATATCAAGTACATGGGATTAGGTTTAACTACTCTAATGGTGTTTACTAATTCTTCATAAATAAATGCCTTAGAAGAATCTAAACGAAAAGCAACAAATATGACTAACATTTACTTTGACTACACCGACTTGAATAATAGTTACAAGACAAGGAATCTCAACTTGTCTAGTGATTATAATTCCTAATATCCCCTAGAAGATTTTTCTAAAGATAAGGAAGAAAATAATGATCATTTTCAAAATTCTACTTTCTGTTATATTCCAGCTATTATTAAGAAAATAGCTGATTTAAACGCTTCCTTAGAAACAGAAAGAAAGAATTTCAAAGCTGAAAAGAATGAGCTTTTACTGGAGATTTCTAATGCTAAAACCTCCTCTACTTTACAAACTTGTCCTAATTTTATTTTGAAAGAAAAATCATTAATTAAAGACAAGATTACATCTAAGAAAATACCTCCCATTATTTTTCAAAATATTTTAAAAGAAGATAAATCTTCTTTAAAAACCGTAAAGGGAGGAAAAGAATCCTTAAATGATTTAAAAAGGAAAAAGACTTTTTCTAACTCTTTTTCTACTCCATCAACAGGTATTAAGAAAGTTTATAGCTCGATACATTCCTGTCCTCATTTTAGGTATCCGGTCAAAGTACAATCAGTCAAACACCTTGAGACTAGCTAGAGAAAATATTTTCTCATGCACTAAGATTAATAAGACATTTGTCCGCGCTGAAATTAAACCTCACATGTAAGGTTCAACCTCAATGGGTTCCCAAGACAGCATCTAGGCGAACGCAAGTCCAAAAGGCTAAAATTCCTAAAGATGTACCACTTAAACCAACTAATATCAAGTTGGTTTGGGTACTACCTAAAAACATAACTGGTTTAGGAACCAAAAATGAACAATCCTTACCTATCAAATTTGCTAATCCGAGAGGACCCATTACTAAGTGGGTACCTAAGTCTCTCTAAAATTTTATATGCAGATCCATCATGTGTGGTATTTTGTTAGGATTATTTTATTGTGTTCAATGTATTATTTTATCTTAGTCTTGTAATTAATTTAGCGAACTAGGCTTTAATTTAATTAGAGGCTAGTGAGCTATTAAATGTAACTGGGCTTACAAAAGCCCAAGGTATTATATACCAACTTGTGGTATAAATACCAAAAACCCTCACACATAGTGTGTGTGTGAAGAGATTAGTCATATTACAAGAGAATTCCCAAAGCTATCAAAGTCTCCCACGCCCATCCCACGACGAATCAATACTTCCGAGCTTTAATCGTGGTAAATCGTCTTTAATCTTAAACGTAGTTGGATGCGTAGGACTAACAAGTGGTATCAGAGCCAAACACGTTTGGATTTGATCAAATTTTCTGAAATTTTTGGTGTTTTTCATGTGATAAACTCGAAAATATTTAGGTCTTGGTCTTGAGATTTTTCAGTCTATGTTGCTGATTTTGCTTGATTAAGATCAACATTTAGTTTTTTTTCGAGTGTTTTTGAGTGATTACCCATCAATTTTCAGTTGATTTGAGTGAGTTTTGGGGAGAAATCGCGCATGAAATTTGATTCTAGAACAGTGTTCATCTGCCCGAAGTTTGTTCATCAGCCCGAAAATTGATTCATCTCGCCGAATTTCGATCGAAATTCGCCAGAATTTGAGACAATTTTCATTAGATAGCTGGCCGAATTTGGATATTGAATTTCTATCGCCGAAATTGGTTAATCCAATTTCAAAATTCTCGCCGAATTTCAATTAAGTTACCCGAATTTTGAATTCCTGATTTTGAATCAAATTTTACAATTTCGGCGAACTTCTACTACCCGAATTTGGCAAATTTTCGGGCAAAATTACAAAATTTGCCCAATTGTGGAAAACTCGGCGAATTACTACTGTTCAAATCAAATTCGACGAATTTCTACTAATACCCGAATTTCATAATTTCGTGACCAATTTAATTTGAGTCCCCCGAATTTGTGAAATTTGGCGAAACTGAAATCGAATTTCTACCCGAATTTAGACTAAGCGAAATATTTCCATCCGAGTTTCACTATAACCCACCCTTTGAAATTACCCTTAACATTTTCGACCACCTAAAATTTTCGGCCACCCCTTAAAAAAAAAAAAAAAAAAAAAAAAAAAAAAAAAAAAAGGACTTTCGAAAATTTTTTAAAAATAAATTTTTTCGGGCCCAAAATTTTAGGTATAGAAAACGCTTTTGTTAATTTTCCAAAGGCAAATCCACTTTACGTGTCAACGATCACGTATCCAACAATCTATTTAGGACATTTTTGGCAAATTTTAGAAAAAGTTTTGGTAACTCTCAAATTTTCGAAATCTAATTTTTTTTCGAAATTTCACGCTATCTTTTGACAAAACCAAACTTTTTGGAACAAAAGTTTCAAGAGCCATTTCTTTCAGAAAATAATTAATTTTAAAATTAATACTTAATTATGGATGCTCAAGCTAAAGAAATTGAGGAATTTAATCGATGTCGTTTTGAACTCAAAGCAACTGAGTGGAATGTCGTCACAGAACAATATGAGATTATCCTAGCAATCTGCAATAAATGGTACACTAGAACTATCCCTTTAAAGACAATTATTGCGAAGCTAGTCGACCAAGATTCCTTTTCAGCGCTTGACGGGGAAAACAAGTTATATAAATCTATCTCGTGGTTGGAAATTCCTATGATTGCTAGTAAAATTTCCGAATTGAACGCAACTTTGGAATCGGAAAGAGTAGTGTTTCAAGCAGAAAAGCAAAAACTCTTAGAGGAGATTTCAAATCTTAAAAATTCCCCGTCCTTACCTGTTTTCCATGATTTTTCAAAAGATACATCATCCTCGAAACAGGTCAAGACAACAAAAATTAAAAGCCTCTCTGTTCTCAAATCTGAGAAAGCTTCAAATACACATTCTAAGTTACCCGTGACGACTTCAAAGTCTACGGTGACCCGAGCAGAAAAGATAAGTAAAAAGCCTAAGCTTAATTCTTCCAAGGAACAGGAGAAAAATAGGAAGAGGAAAGGAAAATCAACACCTTCTATGAAAACTAGAGTAGAAACTGTTATTGATTTTTCCTCTCCTATTCCTATTAAAAAGGATGCTCCTCAAAGAGAAGTTTCATGCTCAAGCAAGCTAACTTCTCGAGCTTCCAAAATTTCCCATTCTTTAAAGAATGAGAAAAGTGGACTTCCTTACACGAACAAAAATGTTTATCATTCTCGTAAGCAAAATCCCACTAAAGACCATCATTATGGAGTGAATTGTGTGAAGTCTTCTCGTAGGTATTCACCCGCTATACATGCCTGCAATGTTGTAGCTTCGTATTCCTACTTGAAATATCCTGTCAAAGTCCATTCGGAAAAGCACCTTATGAGACTAGCCAAAGAGAAGATCTTTCACTCTAGAATACCTAGAGACACATTCACTGGCACTGAAACGTCTTTTCCGTGTCAAATTACCCCTAAGTGGTTATCCAATAATTTATTGTTGGACGATTTAGGACCGAATTTGACACATGCTAAGCATAAATTATTTTCTGCTAATAAGGGAGGACCCATACAAATATGGGTACCAAAGTCCCGATAAGGTTTTGCAGATAACCCCAGCATGGTTGGTATCCCGTTGAAAAATACCTTCTTTAAAATGGTACATTTTAAATATGCATTTTCAAAACATTACGAGATTTTGAGATCCGAGTTGCATATTACGCACGAAAATGATAAAAACCATTTTTAAATGAGCCTTATTTGAGGGGGAGCTACTCTTTTACTTATAAAAGAGAAGCAACCTCTACAATTGTTTAAAAGGGAGAAATAATTACATTTTTTTTGGGGGGAGAGAGCATGGATATGTAAATTTAGGGAAAGAGATTGAAGAGAAATTGTTTCAATCCGACTACGCATCTTTTGAGGGGGAGCAATATTATTTAGGGAGCATGATTCAAAAAAAAAAAAAAATTATTATCCCTCGGACACCATTCGACGGATTGGAACGAAGAATTTCGAGCATCCAAATATCAAGTCTTTTCTAAACGAAGAATCTCAAGCTTCCAATGGTGGCCTTTAGTGCAAACTCGGTGCTCACTTCAAGCAACCTGCTCCGGCATTGCTGATACAAATAAAGCAGCACTCACTACTTCCTACCGGACGCAAGGATAATTTGTTCTCATGATTCAGGCAAATCCAACTGAATCTAACCCCGGAACATCACCGAGAACTAGTCAATATCTTGCAAAGCTTGCCTCCGATGATGCTTCTGATCCATTTTGAAAAGACCAACACTACAACATTCCCTTACCTCACAAATATCTCGGATCACACCCCCATAGGTACAGGTGCTAATTTTATTAGCTCCCGGGTAGAAGTCGCCGCATTAGGTCCAACGGCGCATGCACAACCGAGCCTCACCCACTCGTCTGTCTCACAAAAGACAGGTGTTTCAAGAAATCACGGGGAGACACGACTACTATCACCGCTTCACTCGGAAGTGGGAGATATTGAATTAAGTGGTACTCAGCCCCACTACCACACTTTCTTGTGCACAATCGAGTCTAGTGTGTCCTCACGTCCCATATTTTAAATATTTTCTAGGACACATACACTCTTATAACACCTGGTCTTTGTGATCAAGTTAGAACTTTCGTAGACATGTTACTCGTAGACATGGTTCGATGATCGGAAGGAAGTCCTGCCGTTGCAACATCAAAACAACAACGGAATCAGGCCATCGTCTCGAGCTAGTCTCTAGAACGATGAAAACGGGATGCCTATGTGGCCCCGGTTTACCAAGCCCTGTACTCACAGGCAATCGTGATGACGGATTGCCTTAGTGGCTCCGTCTGTTCATTACCACGCCGACCTGTCGTTTGTGTCCTTATCTTCCAAAACAAGCATGCCGATCTCGTTAATTCGATCGCCATGAGGGGGAGAAGGGGACACGGATAAACAAAGAGGTCGGACCACCCAACAAATTCCGCCGAGCGTACCACTCTGAAGCCGGGCTCTCCTGCACTTGAACGTACATTCCAAAGGAGCCTCGGCACAACTTAAATCAAGCCCCACACTTACCTTCTTCCGGAGCCAGACAAGCTTTCTCGAAGCCGAACCAGACAACTTCCTTCGAAGAAGATGAACCTGGAGCCAAGAAGAAGAGAATTGATGTTAACGGGAAGTCTTTGTGACCCCGGTTAACCTTCAAGACGGATCGCCTTTGTGGCTCCGTTAGGTTATTGCCCAACCTGAGTTGCTTCTCCTCGTCCTGACGATGCAAACATCTTGCCATCGACGACCTATTTTCACCTAGTAGTAAAGAAAGAAAATGGGAGCCGTACCACAACGAAAAATGCAAGATTGATCGGAAATGCTCAAATCTCAAGCGTCATCAGAAAATCAAGCGAACCACGACCTTCAAAACTCGAATTTACAGCCACAAGTTCGCCTCTCCGAATATAAAGAGAACTCCCCAATCCCAACACAAGGTTGAACAAACGTAGGGGGAGTTGTGCACTATCAAAGGGAGAGACTGAACTCACCGGCAAGCCTCTTCGAGCCCCGACATCTCCAAGACAAGCTTCGAGAGAAGACTTGATGAAAGATGCGGTGCCGAGAAGAGAAGGTCAAGACGAGACAAAGGAGGAGAAACACTAAAGAAGAACACACGCACTAACGCTTTCGCTAATGCCACTTTGATACGTGTTCTTCAAGGACTCAGGAAAAGATTTACAAGACCAAGATACCAAGCGCTTAATTATAAATTGAACACAAAGGGGGAGATTGTTAGGATTATTTTATTGTGTTCAATGTATTATTTTATCTTAGTCTTGTAATTAATTTAGCGAACTAGGCTTTAATTTAATTAGAGGCTAGTGAGCTATTAAATGTAACTGGGCTTACAAAAGCCCAAGGTATTATATACCAACTTGTGGTATAAATACCAAAAACCCTCACACATAGTGTGTGTGTGAAGAGATTAGTCATATTACAAGAGAATTCCCAAAGCTATCAAAGTCTCCCACGCCCATCCCACGACGAATCAATACTTCCGAGCTTTAATCGTGGTAAATCGTCTTTAATCTTAAACGTAGTTGGATGCGTAGGACTAACATATTTAGATTCTGGTTGCTGCACACACATGACGGGAAATCAAGATCTGTTGAGCAACTACAAAGACCGTTACAATGGAAAAGTCAGATTCGATAACAATGATCCAGCTCCAATACTATGCTTTGGAGATATTCTACTGTAGAATCTGACGATCAAAGATGTCTCATACGTCTAAGGTCTTAAACACAATCTGTTTAGCATAGGACAATTCTGCGACAAAGGATTTCAAGTGGTGTTTCTAGCTGATCAGTGCAGAATTTTGAATAGTCAGAATCAAGAACTTCTAACAGGATCACGAAGATCAAATCTATACACCATCAATCTGACAACAGTTCGACCTTCGACAGTTGTTTGCCTCATCTCACAGACTACAATCAAGAGGAACAGCTTATGGCATCAACGATTGTCTCATCTAAATCTCAAAGTTCTTCACAAACTCTCAATCCAAAAGTTGGTACACGGTCTACCAACTATTTTCATACATCAAGAGCATATTTGTTCGGCTTGTCAAATGGGAAAAATGAAGCGAGCATCACACAAACTCAAGCAAGTTGCTTCTACATCTCGACCCTTGGAATTACTTCACATGGACCTTTGCGGACAATGCGTACACAAAGTATCAACGGTCGTAAATATGTGTTAGTAATCGTCGACGATTATTCTCGCTACACATGGAAAAGATATCTCCGAACAAAAGATGAGACTGGAGACTTGATAATCAGCTTTGTGAATACGACTCAGAATCTCCTGCAAAAGAAAATCCAAGTAATCCGGACTGATAATGGAACTGAATTCAAGAATCAACGTCTCAACAATATCAGTCACTTGGAATTATTCAACAATTTCAGCCGCTAAAACGCCTCAACAAAATGGCGTCGTAGAACGGAAGAATCAGACTCTTGTTGAAGCTGCAAGAAAATGCTGAAGCAGTGAGTACCGCGTGCTTTTACGCAAAATCAGACGATTATTCACAAACGCTTTGAAAAGATGTCGTATGAGATAATTAATCAAAGGATTCCGAATGTCTCATTCTTTAAAGTATTCGGGTGCAAATGTTTTGTGGCCAATGATCGAGAGCATCGAAGCAAGTTCGACCCTAAAGCATTTGAAGCCGTCTTCGTTGGATATTCATCCAGTTCTAAAGCATATTGCGTCTATATAAAGTCTTCCTGTACTATCTTGGAAAGCTACAACGTCACTTTTTAAGAAGTAACCGATTTGGCTTCTGAACAAAACAGTTCAGAACCCGAGCTTATAGGCGTGTTGGCACAAAGTCAACAACTTTCGACAACTTCTACTTCAAAGTCAAAAGAAGCAATTCTCGTCGACTTGGAAGATTTAGATTCTCTATTTGAACATTTCTATCGGAACGAGTTTCAAATGTCTGCTTCCTCTCATTCAATACCAAGCAGTGCTCCTTTTCCCTCTACGGAAGAAATTCCAATTGAGACTCCCACAAATGTTCAAGAAACTCCTAATTCTGAATCTTCAACTAGTGCAGCAACTCCTATAAATGGAGATGAGGAAATCCTTCCAATACAACCTCAGAATTGAATTTCCCAACTACGAATGATTAGCCCATCAATTCAGGATGTCTCGATCTACAAACCAATTAAGGATCTACTTCGGTTATTCATCATGAACGCAAGTGGACTCGAACTCATCCTATTAACCAAATCATCGGTGATCTTTCAAGTGGAGTACGCACTAGGATGTCCACACAAAGAGGCTTATTCACATGCTTCTTAAGCCAAAACGAACCAATTAAGGTAACTGAAGCTCTTAAAGACCCGGATTTGGTAATCACAATGCAAGATGAACTCAACCAATTCGAGCATCTACGAGTTTGGACATTAGTTCCTCGACCGCAAGACAAAACAATAATTGGAACTAAATGGATTTTCAAGAATAAGAAGAACGAGAACGGTGAAGTTATCAGGAATAAAGCACGACTCGTAGCCAAGGGATGCAATCAACAAGAAGGAACTGACTACGACGAGACGTATGCTCCGGTGGCACGTATCGAAGCAATTCGACTATTTCTCACATACGCGGCTCATAAAGACTTCAAAGTCTATCAAATGGATGTTAAAACCATCTTTCTTAATGGTGTGTTAAAAGAAGAAGTCTACGTCGCTCAACTCGACGGGTTTGTGCACGAAAATCATCCCGATTATGTATATCGATTGGATTGAAGCTGCAAGAACAATTTTGATCCATTCCGGTCTCCCTCACTTTTTATGGGCTGAAGCAGTGAGTACCGCGTGCTTTACGCAAAATCGGACGATTATTCACAAACGCTTTGAAAAGACGTCGTATCAGATAATTAATCAAAGGATTTCGAATATCATTCTTTAAAGTATTCGGGTGCAAATGTTTTGTGGCCAACGATCGAGAGCATCGAAGCAAGTTCGACCCTAAAGCATTTGAAGTCGTCTTCGTTGGATATTCATCCACTTCTAAAGCATACCGCATCTATATCAAGTCTTCACGTACTATCTTGGAAAGCTACAACGTCACTTTTCAAGAAGTAACTGATTTGGCTTCTGAACAAAACAGTTCAGAACCCGAGCTTATAGGCGTGTTAGCACAAGGTCAACAATTTTCGACAACTTCTACCTCAAAGTCAACAGAAGCAATTCCCGCCGACCTGGAAGATTTAGATTCTCTAATTGAACATTTTTATCGGAACGAGTTTCAAATGCTTGTATCCTCTCATTCAATACCAAGCAGTGCTCCTTCTCCCTCAACAGAAGAAATTCCAATTGAGACGACCAATCCTCAGACTCCAACAAATGTTCAAGAAACTCATAATTCTGAATCTTCAACTAGTGCATCAGCTCCTATAAATGCAGATGAAGAAATTCCTTCCAATTCAACCTCAGAAATGAATTTCCCAACTACGAATGATCAGCCCATCAATTCAGGATGTCTCGATCTACAAACCAATGAAGGATCTACTTTGGTTATTCCTCATGAACACAAGTGGACTCGAGCTCATCCTATTAACCAAATTATCGGCGATCTTTCAAGTGGAGTACGCACTAGGACGTCCACACAAAGCGGCTTATTCACATGCTTATTAAGCCAAAACGAACCAATTAAGGTAGCCGAAGCTCTTAAAGACCCGGATTTGGTAAACGCAATGCACGATGAACTCAACCAATTCGAGCGTCTACGAGTTTGGACATTAGTTCCTTGACCGCAAGGCAAAAAAATAATTTTCTTAATGGTGTGTTAAAAGAAGAAGTCTACGTCGCTCAACCCGACGGGCTTGTGCACGAAAATCATCCCGATTATGTCTATCGATTGGACAAAGCTCTTTATGGACTAAAACAATCCCCTCGTGCTTGGTATGATGTCCTAAGCAAATTTTAGTCAAGTTCAACTTCATAAAAGGGCACCATCGATACGACACTCTTCATCAAAAGACAAGGCAAAGACCTGATGATCATTCAAGTTTACGCTGATGACATCATCTTCGGCTCGAAAAATGAACGTCTCTGTCAGAAATTTGATACTCATGAAAATCAAATGATGAGCTTAATGAGAGAACTCCAATTCTTTCTTGGACTACAAGTAAAGCAACTCGAAGATGGAATCTTCATCAGTCAAACCAAATATATTCGAGATATTCTGAAGAACTTTAATCAAGACAAGAGCAAACTGATGAATACTTCCATCTCAACAAACTTCAAATTGGATGCTGATCCGTCTGGCAAGGCAGTCAACATCACAATCTATCGGATCATTATCGGATCTCTTCTCTACTTGACATCCAGCCGACCCGACATCATGTTCGCCACTTGTCTCTGTGCTCGTTTTCAAGCTGACCCAAAGGAGTCCCACATGCAAGCATTCAAGCGAATTCTACGCTATCTAAAAGGAACTCCCAACTTAGGGCTATGGTATCCTAAAAATACTGATTTTAGATTAATTGGCTATACTGATGTTGATTATGCAGGTTGTCGAATGGACAAAAAAAGCACGTCTGGCGGAGCACAATTTTTAGGCGAAAAGTTGGTCTGCTGGTCCTCAAAGAAACAAAATCGTGTGTCAACATCGACGGCCGAGCCGGAGTACGTCGAGGATGCCAGCTGTTGCTCGCAAGTTCTATGGATGCGGACACAACTACGCGATTACGGGTTGAATTTAATAACATTCCCATTTACAGTGATTCTCAAAGTGCTATTGCCATTATTTGCATCATGTTCATCATTCACGCACGAAACATATAGACATTCGCTATCATTTCATAAAAGATCATGTAGAAAAATGCACTATAGATATGTATTTTGTTAAAACGGAGCTTCAACTTGCCGACTTATTCACTAAGGCATTGGATGAAAAACGATTCCAATTCCTTATTGCTAAATTAGGCATGTTGAATCTCAATCTTACTTGACATATACTTTACATGCTCGACTATGCTTCTATTTGATACTCTATGTGCTTCTCGATATTCCTTGATTATCTTGCGTGACACTATCTTTTAAATTTTTTATATATAATAGTATATAAAGTAATAATAAAAAATGGGAGATGACGATAATTTTGCCTATTTTGAATTACTCACAAAATATTTCTTCGATATATATGCTTAGTTCTTTGCCTAAAAATTCACGTCACATTCTTTTATTGAAAGAGCTTCGTTTGTTTCACTAGACACAATGCCACATCATATATGTGAGAATTTAAACCTCAATATTTTTTCTTGAGAATGTCACACTTCAAATGACTATTCTTTGGTTTGTACTTCGTAGCTTCAATATTACTTTTGTGATTAATTTGTCATGAAAATGATAAGGGCATATTAGAAAATTCCTCATTTGGCCCAAATTATAAATCCTTTAATTTTTCCCCTAGAAATCCCCTTTTGGGCCTTCTCCGACATTTTTTTTCTTTATCAAACACAATTAAGCCTTCAATCTTATTCACATGATTCAGGGTTACTCAATCAAGAAAAAGAGGGGGAGAACAAAAGAGATGCACATGATGAATTTCTCAATCATTATAGAAGAGAAACACGGATCTCACTGTGAACTTCTCCTAGATAATCTCGTATACTCCTAGAAGAGAAGCACCTTGAAGTGAACTTCTCCCATGATAATCTAGATCTATGTAGAGAAAATGAGAAGGGAAGCACAGTCTTGGGTTCGAATACCATAACTGTGTCTCTTTCACAAGGAACACAGTCTCAACCCAAAAACAAAGAAGATCTCGTCTCTCAAAGCCTTGAAAAGAAGACGAAAATCATCTTGAGCAAGTATAAAAGAAAGGAAAAGCAAAAGGATCAGAACAGAATTTCACAAAAGGGCCCCTGGAACTGAAGAATTTTTTAAGCTCACTAACCCAAATTTCCTACCCCTTTAGTCAGAGCCTAAAAATAATCTCTTAAAAGTCCCTTTGATTCAAAATGATGAACTTTCACTTGGTAAGTTGATTAAATATGCTACGGTAACAAATTAATTGATATAATTTTGTCGTGATGATATGAGTGATATATCTACTAAATATTTCAATGATAAAAATAAATTGAGTGCTATGAGCGAAACTTGCGAGAGTTGTCAAAGTGAGTCATACAATGATCTTAGAATATTAGTTTAGTTACATGATTTTATGGGAAATTATTATTTTATATGTCATGAGAAATTTTTGTGATAATGTTCAAAATGTCCCATTTGACCCCAAAACAATTTTTTTTTTCAGAAAATATCAATCGCACATTTTAAAATGCATTAATACATGCATTGGCTCAGAATTGATAAAATGCGAAATTTTTATAAAAAAAACGCTAAATTTTAATGAATCTATGTTGAATTTTTAAAAATGTGTTACTTGTCCTTAAAAAGTAAATTTTCATATGCCAAATTGTACTAAATATGTGCTTAAATGCCGAAAAGTTAAATCGTGCAATTGTTGAGGGGGAGTTTTATATGAGAATTTGTTATTATCTACTATATGATTTACTTATAAAACATGACTTCTAACATTTTTTCTAAGCATCCCAGAAAATTTAGAGCTCATCCGATGAGTCAAATGTTGAATTTCATCAACATTAGGATATAATTTCATCTCTTTCAGAAATACAGGGAGTATTATGCAATTTATTTTTGGGTTAATCCATAAAAGATTAAATTTTTGTTTAATCAGACCTGAATTTTAACTAAAGCCCAAAAAATAATTTCGGCCCAACGTTTTTTTACCTTACCCGATCGTAAAGTATTAATACCACTTTATCGATCGAAAAACTCCCTCACACGCAACTCATTTCCATCGAAAATCTTTTCGACTTCCGAAAAACACTCTTCGAACTCCGGCGATTTCACCAAAAACCTCATCTATCTCTGTGATTTTCTTCCTAAAATCGCCCATTTCGAAGGTAGAAACACGTTTCGAATCATTTTCCGTTCAAAAACACACGATTCGCAAGCAGTTTCTCCAAAACATTTGCAGAAATTTCATTTTCATACTTTTTCGACTAAAAACGATTTTAAACTCTCAAATTAACGTGTATAAACTCGACTGCTTGGGTTAAAATCATGATATTTGGATTCGCAACTGTTTTCTGAACGTTCCGAACCCAGATTAACTCATGATTTACCCAGAAATTGAAATTTACATATTACGCGTTTACTGTTTGATTTGAAAATTTTTCGATCGAAAAAGTTCGTATCGCAAACAGTGTGGTCGAAGAACTTTAGTTTTCGTTAAGTTTTATTCGATCGCAAAACTCAGCGGCGAAAACCTTATGTTTTCGATATGTTTTTATTCGATCAAAAAACATTGCGGCGAAAACTTAGTTTTTTTATTAAAAAATTTTTTTATCGCAAAAATAAGCGGCGAAAACTTTAAGTTTTTCGATATTCTTTTATTCGATCGCAAAACTACGCGGCGAAAAACTTAGGTCATCGGCGAAAACTTGAGTTATTCGATACATTTTTTATTCGATCGCAAAGTTAACGATCGAATAAATTGTCACTCGAATAAAAACACACTGAAAAAGACTTAGAAAATTTTTCAAGTTTTTCTTCAAGAATTAGAGAACTTTCGATCGCAAAAATTAACATTCGAATAAATTCTCGATCGAATAAAAATACGCTTCTAAGACTTAGTCAACTTTACAAAGTTTTCAAAATTTTCACCAAATCTTTCGTATATAAACCTTAACACTTAAAATTTTCTCTTAGTCCATGTCCATTCTTAATCCCATTTATTCGCATATGAAATTTCCCAACTCATGAATTATCTTTCATTCTTTAAAGATATGGCAACTCCAAACTACCCAAACATCTACCCCTCTGGAAGTTACATGCCAGTCCAAGATAACAACTACCAGCTGGACCTTACTACGCTTCGGTGTCCGGATGAACTCATCATCTCCATCCTCAAAGGACACCCTCTATGGCCAGCCTTGACCAGGACGTCTACTGTACCAATGGTCTATCTCCAGCAATTCTGGGGAAGTATGCAGAGTTTCGTCAACGGCGATAGCGTGGAATACATGACGAAGATTAATACAAGACATGTCGCCCTGACAAAAAATCTGATGGCCATGGTGCTCGATCTCCCGCACTACAATGACTATGATCAACTTCCAACGGACGCGGAGATCGTAGAAGATATGCTCCGGATGGGATACAAACTCCCGCTGACCAAACTGGCGAATTTTCAAAACAACGGGATCCTACATCCGTTGAGGACTCTGTTCGGCATAATCAATAAATGCCTCTCCTCAAAACACTCCGGATTCGACAAGGCGAACGGGAATATCCTTCGCATCTTCCATGGAGTGATCTTCTCAAAGAAATACGACGTGGCCCAGCTGATATGGAATGATCTAGCGGACCAGATACGTCAAAGGGAGACCAAGTCAAAGGCCAAATCTCTCCCCCATGTACGGTGGTTCCCGGTGTTGATCTCACACTTCATGGACATTCATCGAGAGATCCCGAGACTGCCACCGGTTGGAGAATACATTCCACCTCACCTTCGCTTCTTTCACAACCGGAAGGCAGCCAACCTAGCGCTCCAACCAATGCTGATCCCATTGGAGCTGCTCAGACTAGCTGATCCAACGGACGAGGCCTACCAAGACTACTGTCAAAATACCTCCATCACGGAGGAGATGGTACGAGCCTTGGATCCAGCTCCGGCACCTTCTCAAAGGGAATCGCTGGTGGAAATAACGGAGCCTGAAGCCACGGCTCAGGAGATAGAGACACCGGCCGTTGAGCCCGAAGGTGTTCTTCAAGATGTATCTCCTGAGGCCACTGACTCGGATGAAGAATACAGACTCCAAAGAAGGGGCTCTCGCCGACAGCAACTCTCGGCCCCGTCTGTATCTCCTTCAATAGTACCGGCTTCGGTGGCAACATCTCCACCGACAACGGATCAGCAAACCACACAGATTCAAATTGAATCTGTCTCAACACCCACAGAGGTGATACCTATCGTATCATATCAAGGATTGGGTGGAAGCCCTATTGGACCCCCGATATCTTCGGAGCAAACAATAGGCCAACCCATTGAAGTGGTGACTTCAGGGTTGATAACGGATGTCCCCGGACCTTTCGGAACCTCAAGATCTATTCAAGGCGGCACATCGGAAACCTTTTCCGATGTTGTGACAGTGGAGCGCCTCCCTGGCCCCACTCCACCAATGATCGTGACGGAGCAATGCTTACAAGAAGCACTCTGCACAGCCATATCTTCTCTAGAAGATCGTTTGATGGACCGCATGCTCAAGGCTATCGAGACTTCCCGAAGAGATACCGGGAAAGCACCAGTGTCCGAGGCTGCTCCGACGGACACCCAAACCACCCTCGTCTCCTCACCACCTCTTACCCCCCCCCCCCCCCATACAACCCACCCCACCCCAACTCCATCACCTTCACTCATCAACCCCTATACCATCCCAAATCACCCAGCTTCACGACATAGTCATCTCCCGACTCCTTGCCTTAGACACCAGGACCCCCGCTGAGGAGAGTCTCTACAAAAGGCTGGTAGATGATCCCGAGCCGCCAGCTCAAAAAAGGTGCCGAGAAGAAAGCTCCCGCACCAAACGAAGACATGACGATCCCGATGATCGGATCGTCATGAGGGGGAGAAACGGCAACGAACCATACGGAGCGGCCGTGATGTGAGTCGAGAACAAACGAAGACTCAAGAAGCTGGAGGATCATCCTCAAACCCACCAACCACACGACCCACAACCCGCCAACAAACAACCACATCTCCCACCACATCCCACACACTACCTTCCTCTCCTACAAATCCAAATTCAATCCCAATCTCTAACCTCCTCCAAGCCCAAACAGAAGTAGTCGTCTACGATCCACATCTGATCGTAGACGATTATATCTTAAATGAGAAATGGATGACGCAATGGGAACCAGAGGAAGCTGCTCAAGCTCGACTCTCCAACGTCAGATATTTCTTACAACAAGCTTCAGTGGACGTGGTGCTGCTTCAAGATGAAGAACTTCAAGAAGGTGAGAACTACAATTCTGCTCTCCCAGAGCTATCAGAAATGATCAGACACAGAGTCGAATCTCCTCCCCGCTTATTAAATGGGGCAGTTAGAGTCGAGAAGCCGTGGGAGAATATCAGAATTGAAGTCCCGTTTATTGAAGATATTAGAAAGCAGATCTGGAGAGCTCCAAACCGGATAAAGAAGCTCAACGAACTAAATCTTCGGGGCATCTCACACTGGGAAGATAGGAAGAAAATGGAGCACATCTTCATGCTGAACTATCTTGGCCCCGATCGGAGTGGCATCCCAACTGATCAACTGAAGAAAAACTTCAGGGACAAGCCACCGATTCTCCAACTCATTGGATTTCCGCATACAATTGGACGTTACCCTACCCCTATCTACATCATTTAGTGAGCGGACAGCAACCGCACTCGAGAAGAGATAGATGAGAGCTATCTCCTTTTCCTTCCACCGGATGAGGTCTACCGTCTGTATCAGATGTACAAGAGAAAATATCATACGTCCTCTGGATATATCAAGACTGAAGGATTCGAGGGATTAAAGAGATTCATGGTGCGGTAGATCAAGTATCACACCTCACACTACCTTCAAATTGCTATAGAGAACAATATGAAGAAGGTCAACATGGAGTCTCCGCTCATGAAGGGCTTCCCACTCAACAATTTTCCCGAGAACTACATTTTCAAGAAACCTGGCCTCACCATAACTTATCGGAATCCAGTCATTGGAAAGACGAGAGCTATGATGAAGTCAGAGATCCACAAATTCTGTGACGGGACATTAAATTTAGTGAGGAAGAACATCCAGAAAAGATTGGGAGAGATAAATGAAGAGACAATCTTCGAAGATCTTTGTGAAGAAGAGGCCTCACTCTTAAATGAGCTTCTGGATGCGATTAATGTGAGATTGGAGCTGAGGAATGTTGTTCGACGTTACGAGACAACATTGGGATTACGAAAATTGTTTTACGCCCGACAAGGATAAAAGGAGCTGAAACGAAGACAAGCACAAAGGGAGAGATTGAAGAGATTTAGAATTGTGCTTTGTTATTTTATTATCCTTGTAATTAGGGACGTAATTAGTAGTTTTGATAGTGTAGGACCAAATAGTAAATATACCATGTAAATAGGTATAAATACAATGTACACTATCAAAATCTATACACAAGTTTATTTTCGAAAAAACACAAGCATTGAATGCACATTCTAAGAGAGAGAATAGCAATCGAAAAACACTCTCTCTCAAGATCTTCAAAGAAGATATTCGACCGAAGGTATTTTTTAAGATTTATTATTCGAATATCTAGAATTCATACTTAGATCGATCGGTAGTTGATAAAATATGACCTAACAGATACCAAGTAAACATATAATGTATATACATATAAAAAAATTGTTTTT
The DNA here is from genome assembly GCA_004919715.1 of Linderniella brevidens. NCBI lineage: Eukaryota > Viridiplantae > Streptophyta > Magnoliopsida > Lamiales > Linderniaceae > Linderniella > Linderniella brevidens. Next base: position 10,894,928 of record SWDC01000156.1, on the reverse strand, counting down.
CATGAAAATTTCGAATTGCGCCGAAAAACGTTTACCCTAATAAGTTGTACCAAATATAGTATGCACATGTGTCATTTCGAAGCCAGTAATGTACCACATTTCGATAGTTAGCCATATCAAGATAAGCATCGAATTGTACCAAGTATTATCTATTTCATTCTGACGGGAATCTTTTGTAGATGCCATATTTTTCTGTATCGTGTCAGAATTTGTTTCAAAAGTTTTCTGTGCTTGTCAGAATTTGTTTCCAAATTTTTCTGTGCATGTCAGGATATGTGCGTGTCATAATTTGATACCAACTTTTTTGTATTTTTCATCGCTTTTTTTACAGCTACTAATATAGCGTACTATTTTATAGCTTTTACCTTACATTTTAACCCATATTTACTGTACCATGATCACACATTTATCGTACCTTGTTTAACATTGTTACCGTACCAAAATTTTCAGGCATAACAATCAACTTTTTAGCATGGATGGTTTAACCTATATGCAGCAACATATGGACAAAGAATGAATGAGAAACATAGCGATTGTATTATGTTGTGCCTCAAAACTGAAAATTCCACGAAGGTTACACGCAAATTAGGAACTAGCTTTTACACAATATCAACAAACAAACATAGTCTCGAAACAAATAAACATCCAGCACGAAAAAGCATACTTATGATAGCATCATGATCTTCCTTATCTCCCTCAACTGAACATGTAGATAACCTCTCGTGTCTTACTACTACCGGCCCCTCAAAAACAACAACCGCGTGCCTCTGGAAACATATAAATAGGTTGCACGAGTTTTAACTCGCCCTTCGTGGATAGAAAGGTATATCACTTACAATCGACATCAGTGGAAGCACTGCGAGATTGATTTCGATCGAAACACATTTATTCACCGAATTGAACATCCGAGAAAACGTGTATTTCTCCCGCTTCTGCTTTAAATGGATATCCCTTCGTCAACAATTTTATCGGGATTTAAGTGAGTCGCAATATGATTGATGATAGTCATACGTATATCTCTGTATTTCTGGACCCTAAGTATGGATCGCGTAATAATAAATAATGTAATTACAAGCAGGCATGTGATACAGAAAAAAAAGAGACTCATCGTGCCATAATCCTACATATACCGTACTAATTTATAATATCACGGTGTACAGCTATAATGCATTTAATGTACTAAAAAATATGCATATAGCGTACTAAAAGTATTAATATAGCGTACCAAAGTATGATAGTTACAGCCCATAACTTGAAAAGCCTCGATTCCAAGATTTGTAGTTGAAGAACATCTAAAAAAACTCAAATTAAACATAAAAAAACTACAAATTAAACATAAAAGACATGAATTAGATATATGAAAGCCTTGGTCGAGTCATTATAACCAAAATCAAGACATAAAAAACTCTAATCAAGCAACTAAACAAAACTAACATCAAATAAAAAAATCTGACGAGAAAGATAAATTACGAAACTTACTCAAAATGTGAAGTTTCAAGGCTGGATGATGGCGACGACTCCTAGCGTGGTCCTTCGTGGGTACAATTTGTTGTGGGCACTCATTCGAGCGATCGATTGAGAGTGAGACTCTTAGTTTGGGATGTGGGTTTTAATTGGCCTTTCTGCTCGTTCATTTCATTTGTTTCTGTTTTGTTTTTTGTTTTAAATTAAAAATCTCGGTAAAGTTGTAATATATGGGTATTTTTATCCAATTGGTCTTTAAGTGAAAGGAAGGTTTTCAGTTGGTCCTTAAGCGATAAATAGTCTGACGTAGGGAGTTATGTGATAAGATTTTATGTTGTTGGGGATTTAAGTCAAATTCTCCCTTATCATCATCATCATGAATAATAATACCGGTAAAAGCTTTGAATCTTCAAGGGAAGTTGAAGTGGCAACAACGACGAAGCAAAGGGTTGCACTGGTTTGACTTCAAAAAAGTTTGTAGATTAGTTTAGCCTACAGTTCGTTCTCTTCTTTAATATTTGCGAGCCTATTAATTAATATTGCCAAAGGATGATATGTAAGCATTATCGAAATATATATCAAATAATTAGATTGTCTTCAATGGAAATAAAGTTATGCTTCTGTCCTCTTTATTGAATTGGCGTGAGAGTCATGTCAAATCGGCTTTTTTTCATATATAGTATTTTTTTCAAAATTTATATCAAAAATAGATTTAGTTTGAAAAGTATTACGAAAATAGGTGTACGCGTTACTAGCCGCGCGTACAATGTCAGTCAACTTTAAATTACAATTTACATTAGATAAATTACACTTTAATTAGAAAAAAATTAGATAAAGCGAACACCACATCAAAAATAAACATTCATTAGCAGAACACTTCATTAAACATAAATATACGTAAACACGTACATAAAACGAACACCACATCGAAGTTAAACACACAAAAAGAACATTATATCAAACTTCTTGTTGACCACCAAGTTGTCGTGCACGCCTCTCAGATCTATTCATCTCGTTAGGAATCCTCATCATTCGATATCTTCCTAGTCCTCTTCGATTTCTAGTTTGTGGGTTGTGAAATAGTTCGAAATGACGCTCATCGTCCAAAGGAACAAAGCGACCTTCATAAGTTTTGAAATAAGCGTCCTTATTGTAGTATGCGACGACGAACTGTGTGTTGCTAAGTCCAAAGCTCCGACAAGCTGCTTGTGCATGCAGACATGGTATCTTAAACATACTCCACTTAGCGCATGAGCAATGATACTCACTCAGCACAACCACGTACGTTGTAATTCCCCTTCCACTTACATATGGTGTATAGACCTCAACAGAGCTTGTTGCCCATCAAAATCTCTCACTGTAAGCATTATTGACTCATCGCTCCATTCACGGTACGTCCTTGTATAGCATAGGGGGACCATGCAGTGTCGTCACTCTCCATCGCTTGGCATGCCTTCGGGTACCTGTCACGAAAATAAGCAACATTATGAAGGAAAGTGAATTGAACAATGTAAGTGGGGTGGTATGCATCGAGCTCTTTTTAAGACTCCATTCAACGCCTCTGATATGTTTATAGTCATCAAACCGCAACGACGGCTGCCATCGTGTGCGAACGTCCACTTTTCAGTCGGTACTTCCATAACCCAATTATAAGCTATTTCTTGATCTCCTTGATTTTTTCCACTGTTCGATCGAATTTCTACACCGTATGCGCCATTCCCGCTCGATGGCACATGTCTTTAGTTGTTGGCTTCTAAATTCCTTGTAAAAGTTAGATTTGATATGTCGAAGGCAAAAACGATGAACACTTTTAAATGCTTGTATTTCGTATAGCCTTTCCACATCATATTTTATCCCGTGATGACGATCGGATATTAAATAAACTTCTTTATTTTTCAACACATTAATATTAAGCAAGTGTAAAAACCAGAACCAAGATTCACGGGTTTCTTCATCAAGAATCAAGAATGCGAGTGGAAAGACGTGCTGGTTGGCATCAAGGCTTGCAACAATCAACATCTTATGCTTATATTTTGTGTAAAGATGGGTTCCATCCACACACACCACATTTCGACAATGTTGGAAACCATCCATGTAAGGTTTAAAGCTCCAGAAAACATACCGTAAAATATTTTCATTATTGTCTGTGATATGTCTTCATTTGACAATCGTGCCCGCATTTTGTGCCTGTAGAGCTTTCATGAATTTCGACAATTGTTGGATGGAACTCTCCCACGTACCATATACAATCCTCATCGCACACTTTAAACCCCTCCACGCTTGAATATACGAAATCTTGTAGTTGTGTCCTTGATCCTATGTATAACATCCTTCGGGAGATACTGGGGACTGACCTTAACAACGGCAACCAGCATTTCGGCAATGACCGTTGGAGATAAATTACGATGGGTGTCCGACAACTCGGTCATCAAGAACGTCTGCTCGCCAGAATACCTAGTTATTATCCAGTAACCTTCTTCTTTCTATGACATGCATGTAGCCTCCCGAAATTCTCTTCTTGCATGTCTGGGAGAGTAATCGCTAACTGCGGTCTGTAACTGTTCTTTTCTCTAAAAGGTCATGTTAACTTCAAGACGAACTTCGTTCTCGTCGTAGAAAGAACCTAGTCCGTCGTACTCATCATCAGTTACTTCTGGAGCGACCTCATATGAATTGTAAAAAAGGCAAAGATGGAAATAGTTCTCTTTGTCCTTGTATCAGGTGACCTCCGTCCAGATCTTCTTCACCGTTGTCATCATCTTCATCATCAATTGGATCAGACAAATCTTCTAAGTCACCGCCAACATCATCCGCTTCAGAGTCGCTCACCTCCGGCTCATTCGCTGGCTCATCGGGAATATCAGCGAGAACTTGGTTTGAAGGAGGATCGGGTATACACTTTGGAACGATAGTTGATGGACCCGATTCGTTGGATTGAGAATGACTTTGAAAGTATGATAGTTGTTCGAATATGGTTTCTTCATAAGCGAGGGTTTGATTGATATCGAATAAACTATGACACTTGACCGACTCAAAGAAAAGTTGCAAAACATTTAATCCAGAATCTGGATGAAAGAAATATGCAACATCAACGTCGATTTTGACCTATAACAGATAATGAATAGTCCTAGAGAATAGTTCAAACTCATTTTTTGCATAAATTTTAAGGGAGTAATTATTCCCATCGACACATAGAATACTGTATAGGGCAGACTGAAGCTGAGAGAAGGTTATCTGATGTGGTAGTCTTTGATATGTTAGGATGACGTAGTGCATGAGACAACATCGCCTTGTTGTAATATTTCACCACCATAGAAGATATATACTTGAAGTGTAGGAGAAGACATGGTTTTGTTAGTAGACGTGTTTTCGGGATGAAGTAGAGTATGGTAAATGGATCTTTTATAATAGAAAAATGCATCGTTGCTTGTGGCGCGTTCAGACCTGTTTCGGACCCTGTTTCGAATGCAAGCGAGGCCTAAGAACTCGCTGGGTACGACGTGGGGCCTCAACGTTTGGTTCTTCTGCTTCGGTAGACAATGATGACCCGAAATTGAATGCAACGGGTGAATACATTGGACTCGACGACGGGCTAGCAATGAAAGTCGTATCTGGATTGCCCTGAGCAGCTGGAGTCATCCACATACAAGCAGTATTGATCTTCTCGGGAATATAATCTCCGGAATGATATTGCTGGCTAGAGGTATCAGCCTCGCCACGCTGTCTAGAGGTACTAGCCTCATCGCGATGTATATAGCTACCAGCCTCGTCGCGTCGAGGACGAACTGTGGGAGAACGACTCCTATGCTCTCTACTCGGAGACGGCCTGTCCAAACTAGGATTCCGAGCATGCATGCCTCATTGTCGATCCAAGACAATCATTCGCATCCGTTCCGCAATGTTACCGATCATCATGTCATCTAGCATAACATGAGCTCTGGCTGTCATCCGTTGCGTTACTCTAGACATAGAAAAAGATGTCAACTAATAAATAAATTAAGTCATCCACAACTATTGAAACATGAAAAATATACCATAGCGCGCCAAGTAGGACCGTCTCCCATCTAAATACCTCGAGCCACCGTCATCGTAGTAGGCGAGATAAAGCGTCGGGTAATGCCATCATACCACTGAAAGTAGCCGGGTCCAACAAGTACATTGTTCTGTATCGGATAGTTATACACCACGGTGTCAGCTCTAACATTCCGCAATGCCACCCATTAGCCGTGATAAGACCTCCAGTCAAAGCCGTTGCGACCTCTTCGTTTAGTGATGTCATGAAGCCTAACATGATGAGCTGTAGGATTCTCTGAAATACATTGCACCATGTCAAACTAACGCAACACGCGATCCGAATAATAGAGCTCCACGATATTAAAGAATATAAGTGGACACCTAGACCTACATGACGGTGAACTACAATCGGGGGGAGCGTCGCTACTTCGGGGTCCTCGTCGTTGTACGAATTCCGCACGAACTGAGAAAGGTCAAATTATCTAAAACTTTCCGCGTCTGGCGCACGTTCGAGCGGGTCGTAGTCGTGAAATGTCATTGTCAATGTCCATCTTAGATAATCATAATCAGTAAACTATAAAACAAAAATATACTTCTAAAGTCTAATAAATTGTTCGTTTAAACCAATTACCTAGCGGCATTTGGTGGCATAGGTAGCAGAATATGACCAAGTTGTGTCTCAGCCATATCGACTAATGGCGTACGACGGACAAGCTGTAAAGGTAATATACGCATCCAGCCCATACCTATATAATATAATTGTAAAAGATGAAACTTTTAGACAAGAAAATATTTTATATTTGAAAAATTTTAATACGCTTTACCTGCAACAATTTGAATGGCCCCGCCAATGTTATGTGCACCACGACGTGAGGCCACACACAACTCTTGATACAAACATGCCAACACAGCGCTGCTCCAACTGTAGTTCCGAATTTCGTCAATTCGCTCCAGGAATTGAAGGGTAGTTCAAATTCACTCGTGATCCGCTCTTATCGGGAAACATTACACATCCAATAATTAAGAGCGCATACCTGGGTGCATGGTGATCAATTTTGTCCTCCAGACTAAAATCAGTAATTGGGTTCTCCGTCAGCCAGTTACCTAATGCTGCAATGTTCATCTTAGACGGACTATCAAAATGATCGTTATCTGATGCAAAACCCGTCATCTGATGGCAATATTCCGACCAGTCGAACTAGCTCATGCTGTACGAAGCTCCCGTCACAACTACTCCTTCCACGGGTAGTCGCCATAAAGTCCCGACATCGAGAAGCGTTACGATGACCTCTCCTACTGGTAAATGAAATTTATGACCACGCCATCGCTCCACTAATGCCGTGATGAGATGGGGATCACTCTTTGAAATTTACAGTTGTATATGCCGTAAAATCCCATCGTGTGCAACTTCTCTAGCACACACAATCATGAGGCTCCCTCGGGATAGTCAGCGTACCCCATAAAGGGGCTTTCGGACCCCCTTAATCGAAGGGTATCGTCAAGCATACTCTCATCCCGTCAAATATATGACAAACGATGGTCGACTGCTGTATCAATAGAGACGGATCCCTCGAACGAAATCTCATCCATCCTTTACATACATAAAAAAATACTGGATTATCTTTAGACATTAGTTAAATAATAATTATTATACCCAATTTATAATTTTACTAATATTTAAAATCTATATTAAATTTGTATATTATAATATAAAAATTAGGGTAAATAGCATATAATTCACCTGTGGTTTGAAAAATAAGCATCAAAACCCATATGGTTCGGAAATAGCGTAAAATCTCTTCCTTGTCATTTTCACCTAATAATTAGGGAGACAATGCTATGTTTTCGAAAACATAGGGTGTACGGTGCTAAGTTTTCGACAACACATAAGGGTACTGTGCTAAGTTTTAAACAACACCGGGGATACGGTGCTAAGTTTTAGATAGCACAAGGAAGTTTCGCGCAATAGAAAAAGCACATAATAGTAATGTGCATTTCAGTATAACCACATGGGGGTACTGCATAATTTACCCTAAAAATTATTATATATTATTTATAAACATTGTTTAAATAATAATTAGTATATCCAAATTATAATATAATAATATTTAAAATATATATTATTTATATATTATAATACAAAAATATTTTTATGGAACGCAAAACTCGGGCCGGGATCTGTGGATACCCTATGGTCGGGATCTACCGGCCTAGTTTTTGGCCGACCGCCGGCGGGAATTCCGGCAGACCGCCAACGAAATTCCCGGCCACCGCCGGCGACAGATCCGCACGGGAGAGTAACGGCGGGAACCTCGCCGGCCACCACCGAAGCTAAAAAATAAAATTTAACCGCTAATCGGCGCAGCGGATGGCCACCCACCACCGCCGCGACCACACGCGGTCTCTGGCCGGACCTCGCCTGTGGGAGGCGTCGGCGGTCGCCGGAAGATCGTCGGAAAAATTTAAATATTTTTACTATACCATACCTTTTAATTGCAACTCCAATTGCAACAACGTGCTTAAAAAACACAAGATTTGGGACTTCCGGACGAAATGAGAGGATGTTGCTTGATGGAGGCGGCTACTTTTGGGGGAGGCGGCGAGAGGGAGAAAATGGGAGGAGAGGAGGGAAAAGGAAAAGGAAAGGGGGTTTTAGGGTTCGATAGGCCGCGTCACGACTCTTGACGCGTTCAAACGCGGAAACGCTCGTGACGCGTTCAAACGCGGTTTCACTCCCGACGCGTTCCAGAATATGTCATGAGCGGCAACGCGTATACCTATTTTCGAAAAACTTTTCAGACTAAACCTACTTTTGCTATAAATTTTGGAAAAAACGTTAAATGTGAAAAAAGGCCTGTCAAATCTCGGTTTTTTGGCCTCGTGACAACAGGTGGTTGATGGGTTGAGATGGCTATAACGCACGCACTGTAAACTTCCTGCACATTGGAATATGATGGATAACGAAGTCTTCTAGTTGTATATTCGATTTGGTCTCATCAGAACCTCGTCATTCATCATTCATTCCAAAGCTTCGTTTTTGTGCTCTTATGCTCCAAATAAATAATGCACATTTCGGTTTCTCCATGAAGGACACAGGAGCGGGCTCACTTTTAACATCGTTTCTGTTCAGTTTCTTCACTTCCGTTGCAACAAAATTTCGAACAGACATAAGTGTCCATCCAATCATGACTGAGTGTCGAGATGAGATTGATTCATTCTGCACAGAATATGGATTCTACCACGAGAATCCTATTCAAGATACAACACAAAAAAGGCGGCAAGGCCAAGAAATGCTACAAATTCTTCATAACAACGAACATGTTCCACTGTTTGAAGCAGCTCCTATTGAGCAATTAGTTCCTTTTCCGGTGGAGTGTTCGTTAACCCAAGCTTCGTCGAGCAATCATACTCTTGAAAGCAGAACGAGCCAGAAACTATCTACAGAGCATATACTGAAGGTACCAGGAGAAAGATTCGTTGAGTTCTCATCGGAAAAGTTCATCAACATCGATGTGTTTTCACATCCGTATGGCTCTTCTCTCTCACATCTTTCCCCAGAAGACAGACAAGACGTAGAACTCGCACAGCTCTCGTAGCTGCTGCAGACAAGGTAAGCAACGGCCAGCCAGAAATGGCAACAAAATTGCTCATCAGTTGCCAGGAAAATGCTTCGAGTACAGGTACTCTGGTCCAGAGAGTCGTCTTGTACTTTGTCGAAGGGTTAATGGAGCGAATCAACGAAGGAGAAGAGGAAGGAAAACCACGTGATGGTTGTGCGAAGACGGATCTTCCAGCATTCGTCAGCCTATATAACAATGTCCCGTTCTACCAAATATTGCATCTCACTGCTGTTCAAACCATTCTAGAAAACACCGCAGCAGCTTTGAAAGTTCATATCCTTGATTTCAACGCGGTTTCCGGATTGCACTGGGCAGCCTTCATGAAGTGCTTTGTAGAGAGAGTAACAGATCGAAGCTGTTATCTCAAGATAACAGCTGTCGCAACGGAGGACGACAAACATATCCAGCGAGAAACGGGAAAGCTCTTGCGAAGCTTAGCTAAGCAGTTGAGTGTGCCTTTCTCTTACAAAGTTGTGTCTCTGACTAGTATGAAGGACCTCAAAGAAGACTTTGGCATCGAACCGGGCGAGGGCGTGGCGGTGCTTTTCCCCTTCAAGCTGAGGACTCTGATATCTAAGCCCGCGTGCCTAAAGAATCTGATGAGGGTGATGCACAACATCAAGCCGTTGGTGATGGTGGTAGAAGAAGTGGAGTCTAATCAAAACTCTCCGTCTTCTGTCAACCGATTCACGGAAGCCCTATTCTTCTACGGGGCTTTATTCGACAGCCTTGAACACACTATGGCTCCCGACGACGTCAATAGAATGGCTCTGGAATCAGGAACGTATAGGGACGGATTACGTAACATTGTAGCCACGGAGGGCACCGAAAGAACGGTGAGAAGCCTGAGCTTAAGGGTGTGGAGGGCATTCTTTATCAGGTGCGGGATGATCGAATTGGAACTGAACTGCATCAATTAGCCAGGCTTCGTTGCTATTGAATAACTTTTGTTGCAGAGAATCATGCACTCTTCACCTGAGCAAAAAATGCTTGTTTGTGGGGTGGAAAGGGACTCCGTTGGTCTCTCTTTCAGCTTGGAAGTTCCATTAGAATGTGAGGAAGTTGGAGGAGAAGACGAGTTTTGGCTTGCCGTTGCAATATTGTAAAGCTATTTTTATTCCAAAATGAAGCTTCGAATAATTTCATGTAAGAAGAAGCTTTTGTGCTCTAAAATGTTGTGTGCGGGTTAAAAAATAGCCGTGATTCTGCTCGGACAATCGATCCGTATTTAAAGTGCCATCCGAACAATCAAAGATTGAAATGTTCTCGCATACACATCTTAGGCATAACTCGGAAAAAACGGAAAAAAAAGAAAACAAGAAAAATGAAAGACAATTACTTGGCCAAAATTATTACCCTGACTGACCAGAGAGTACAACGAACAAAGCCTTAGCCAATTGCTCTTACTGTCTCTCGAATTCAAGAAGAAAAGAAAGCCTCCACAAGGACATGCTTTCTCTTAGGATACCCGAATCCAAACATGTGGTTAAGATACACCATGCCTTCTTTCACAGTTGCTGCTGTAACCAAACGATGAGTAGCACCCGAAAACTTGCCCACGACACGAGCGGTGTCCCAATCATCGTCGCTTCTAACCAGTTTCGATGGATTTCCAGCCACGACGAGCTCTGTCGGAGATAAAAGCTCCAAGCCATCACCGAATCTCAACGAGCCTTCAACCACCTTAACCTGCTTCACTTCATCGTTCTTTCCAATTTCAACCTTGAAGAGATTGCCTGAGAAAGTGTGGATGACCAACAAGTACCCGTTTGGATGGTGAACGATCCCGTTGAGTCCTACTAAGTTGAGGTACCATTCCTTGGGAGTAAACAGCGGGCTTCTGATGACGTATAGGAACTCTCCCGAGGGCCCAACTTTCCACAGCTTGTTCTGCTTTGCATCTGTTATATACGAGTTGCCTTGGGGATCAACAGCTACATCGTCTGCGAATGCTCTTCCGTCATCTGCCATAGACGGATGATGTTGATTTAGTCGGTCTAAGAAGCATTTTTCATAAAACCACCACACCACTTTTAATATGTCTTCATCACCATACGTACAAAGATAGAACGCTAAATAATGTTCCGCAATAGGAAATGCTTAACAAAAGACCACAAGGGACTATCTAATCACAAAACTATGATATATCTAGTCACAAAATTGTTTTACCACCACTTTATGTGAAAATTATGTGCTCATCACCATACGTACAAAGCCAATTAAAGTTCCACAAGAAGAAAAGCTTAAGAAGAGCCCCATGGGACCATCCCAAAATTATGATGGATCGTTAGGTTTCACTACTAGATTAGCTAGAGCAACTTAAAGAGGATAGTAATTGCTTGCTTGATTATTTATATCTCCCTTTGTAACTTGTTAGGTTAGGCGCAGCAGACCTATCAACACTAGGCTACTAACTATGGGTACACCTAACAAGAAAGAAGCAGCGTTGACCCAAGGCAAGCAAAATGCATAGTAAAAACGGAATCTTGTTTTTCCTGATTAACGCACATCAGTTTTTGCTCAATGATCGATGATGACTTGAGATGATTTATACACACGGATTTCGTGACCCAGCTACTACTCACCTGGGCCGCTGAGCTGGGTCAGGAAAACCCTATGCCACGTGGACAAATCATACGCCGCAAGCGCGCCGTACTTGTTCCCCATCACATCGGCCACGACCACCAGAACCCGATTCCTTGGCCGGTCAACGACCAATCCCAGAGACGAGTTCCTCCCGAGCTCGGGTTCGTCGACCACCGTGACCTCCTCCAAGATCACCGCGTCGGACGCACTGCTACCCACGTTGACCACGCCGAGACCGCCGCCGAAGTATGAGACTAGGAAGCGACGGTTGAGATCGTCCCACTTGGAGCACTCCCTCATCCATCCGTTGCTGTGGAACTCGTACGCGTGGGTGGCGCGTGGGGACGTCTCGGAATGTATGACATATGCTATGGGAACACCTGTGATGAGAACGAGGAGGAGGAGAAATCTAGTGGAACATACGAAGGAAGAAGCCATTGCTTGTCCGTATGTTTTGAGGTCGTATATATATATATAAATAGAAGTGCAGATCAAAGGTTCTCTATTGATCAAAATATAGTATTTGATTTGATTGGGTGAAGAGTTGGTGGGAATAGATATGAAGCTAGCTGCGAAGGAATCGAGGAAATTTAATATGAAATGGGATTCTAAGGCTAGAGTTTTGGATCGTTTTCCTCGGCTTTTATTGTATTTTAATATTATGATTTAGACAAGTTGCATAAGATGTCCAATTATAAATAGCTTCGGATCATTTACCATATGTTTGAAAAGCAACTTAGATCGGAGATCCAATTCACATTTCCGCTTTCCGCATGACTCGTTTTCCTACTCCGATTACGTGGGCCTGTGTAGTCCACCTTCATTTTTTTTCTCATAAGGATAGCTATATGACTTATCTTAACGGCGTCATTAAACGAGAGATTAATATCAAAGCTAGCGGAGGGTTTAAACGAGTCCCTAAGGTTTATATGAGTCCAGCTCAATAGATAATGGTAGGCTGGAGCTGGCCGGAGAAATCAGGTATTTTTCAAGCTAGACTGACAACTCACAGAATAAATAATTAAGCTCGAGCTTGACTCGTGATCCATTTGCTCGTCCAGCCGAGCTCAACCTTAAAGCTCGAAATGTTAATTCTTAATTAAAAGAATTAATAAAAAGTTAACGAGACGCCTCATAAGCTTTCGAAAGTTACGATGAAAGTCATGTTGAGTTTCAGTCGAGCAAGCTCAACTCATCTTTCATCCGAGTGTTTTCATAAGTCACATATATATGTTTATGTGAGGGGGTGATTTCTTATATCTTACATCACGATAATAAATCAACCTGACTATTAAAAGAATCTATAAGCCCCGGTCTCGTAGTAATAGCAATGATACATGCATTGTAATAAAAAATATGAAGAGAACAATACATTATGACTCTCTTGTAACTTTGTAATTTTTTTTTTTGGCCAAATTATTAAATTATGTCACTAACTATACTTGTTTTCGTTTTTGGATCACTAAGTTTCATAATTGTAAATTTAGGTCATTAAGTAACGTATCTGATTTCTTTTGGGTCACTTGTGAATTTTCCGGCAAAAAATCGCCGGAAATCGGACGTGGCCGATGATATGTCAGCAGCCACGTCATCGTCCACGTCGGATTTCCGGCGATTTTTGACGAAAAATTCACAAGTGACCCAAAAGAAATCTGATACGTTACTTAGTGACCTATATTTGCAATTATGAAACTTAGTGACTCAAAAAACACAAAAGACATAGTAAGTGACCTAATTTAATCATTTGGCCTTTTTTTTTTCAAATGTCCGTTCAGGTTGTACCAACAACCATGTCATTATTTTGTTTGCAAGTTTAAAATACCTAAGTTTGTAGAAGAATCAAATTTACATAGCAAGAGTAAATGGGGTTCTTCTAGTTCAAAAGGACTCAACCTCATTTAATCTAGCACACCAACCAGGAATAGGATATTGATAGGGAGCGAACTAACAAAGAACTAACAAAGCATGCACCGCCTATATGATCTATGTTATATGCATCCGTTCGTTCGTCGCCAGCTGGCTTGAATTGCATTGAAGCAGGCAGCGTTTAGGTAGGATACGCCCGAAAAAAATGTTAGATGTGTATCTTTGCATCAGTAGCAGGCAACATTTAGGTAGGATACTCCTGGAAAAAAAAAATAATAATAGATACAATAACAATTTTGTTAGAGAAAGAACCAGTTTATAATTTTTCTGCATTGTTAGAACTGGTCCGTTTCAGGGATCCATCTCCTTAGGTCCTCCCTCAAGCAGAAACCACAACTTTCTTATATTCATCTCCTTCTTAGGATCTTCATCGGAGGCTGAAGAATTAGCCGCTCAGTATTTTTGCAGGCGTCTGCCAGTTTCCCGGAGGACATGCATCTCTTGCTGAATAACAATGGCTCTTAAATGGAAGTATAACTAAGCGGAAAAGAGCATCGTGGCCTCTCAATGCGCCAAAGAATCGATTCGACTGCATTAATTTTACTATAACATCTAATAATTAATGAGATAGTTACATCATACCAGTAACTATAACGATTCCACTTCAAGATATTTTTTTCCCTTTTGTCCAGAGAATGATGTGAACATATCTTCCAAGCTGTGAGTCGATACTTGAGCTTTTCCCATTGCCTCTTCTCCATCAATTTCCAAAACAACCTCTTCCACTTTCGTCTCCTCGACGACTTCACTTCATCAAACGACGCCTTCCCACCGTCGCTACTGCAAAAACCGATGGGATTATCAATATCTCTGCGGTCAGCGCTGCCGAACGACAGTGGACATAACAACGCTTTTAGTTCTTTGTTAGGCGACGGGTTACGATGGTAGTTGATTCTTTGGAAAGATAGTTACTTTTGGTTCTTAAGTTTACGGCTGTTTCTGCAAGAAGTATAACCCTTCCCCGCACCTCCTCTTTCTGAAATTTGTTTAGCTTTTGGTTTTCAGCTAACTGTGTTGTTTAATTTATTTGAAGAAATTTGTTGATTCTTCTACGTTGCTGCTTTAGTTTAGCCTTCTTGCTGGTGGACATGCATAATCCACTTGGTCTGGCTTTGTTAATTCTTAGCTTCATACCATATAATTTTGCTCAATAATAACTTAAAATGTATTTCAGTGTTTGTGTAATGCGCCGTTAATATATTTGAAATCTCTGGAAACTTTTTGTTTCAGGGGAGTTTCTTGCTGGCATTGGTCCAACATCTTCTCTACTATGGCTAGAAAGGATGCAAGTGTTTCTCCTCCCTCCCACATGTTTCTTAACAACATGCCTTATTATTACCTTCTTAATTCATGGTCGAATTCCATATTACCTTTATATTCTGCGGGATCAGGACCTACAATTCCCATGATTGGAGACGCAATGAAGAGGCTAATGGCAGGTACTTTGGTCATACAAATGTCCAAAGATAAACTGGAGGTGCATATGGTTTCTCTTTCCTCCAGAATTCCAAAATTTTATTCCCTCAGTCATGGATTGACAAGAAAACAATTTGCCAGTCCAAGCAGAAAGCCATTTGGATTTGCACTATTAAATCGAATTTTGTCCCCCTAATAAAAAGTTGACCCGCAGTAGTTTATGATTATATGTCTTTTATTCACCACTAGGTATGTTGAGCAACTGGTGGCCAGTGCTGAGGCTGCCGTAGAAGAAGTTATTAGTCGTGTGGTAAGTTTTTTCCTTCTACAATCCGTTGTTACATTTTGTTGAACAAAATGGTTGATGCTGTGTACATTGTTCACTATGATTAATTTAGGTTAGAATTTAAAGTTGAGTTTTTAGTTCAGATTCTCATAGGCTTGGCCGATGATTCAATTGTTTAATTGTCAGAATGAGGATAGAACAGAACCAATTGGCTTTGGGAAGCAGTTGGTACCTATATGCTCGAATTGAGCTCATTTATGGCAGCTAACAAAATTTAAAAAAAATAAAGCCTATCTTGCTTACCCATGCAGGTAAATCCTGGAAGGTTGACGATGAAGTATTTAAAAGATTCTTTCTCGCATCCCTTAGAAACAATGCTCGGGGCCCTTTTGCCTTGCTTTCCTTGCTAGCCAAATTCATCAACTGATCTACAAAAGCGTCAAGCAATGCACTAGTATCAAATTGAAACTTTGATGTTGATTCTGTCGACTGTCAAAATGTATTTATTTGATCTATTGATTATGCTTGCCAATACATTAGTTATTGAGATAATATCAAAACTATAGTTATTTTCAAAATCTAATTACAAAATTATTTATAATAATAGTTAAATTTAAAAAAAGGTGATTAATTTTGTAATAGTGATAAGTTAAATTTAAAAAATGTGAGTTGTTTTGTAATAGTGGTATAATATTAGTTAACTATTTTTGTAATTAGATTTTCAAAATAACTAGTTTTGATATTCTCTCTAACTTATAAGTCATAAAGCCTCTTTTTGCCCACTGAAACAAGATTATAAAGCCTCTTTTTGCCTAATCATTATCATTATTATTATTATCAATATTATTAAAATATTATTATTATATTATTATTGTTATTATTATTAGTTGATATTTATTATGGTAGAGAGATATTTTAGGGATTTGATTACATTCGTTTTATTCCTATAAATGAGACTCATTGGTAGCTTTATGATTACGTCTTGATTTAGGATTTTGACGGCCGGAGTCTTTGACTCTTGGATTATGAGGGGCGAAGTTTTCAAACTCTCGTATTTAGCTATTAGCTTGCTATTAGTATCATTTATGTATGTGTTCTTCGTCCATTTTTATTAATAGAAACTATTTTATTCTTCGTACATTCTCTATTTTATGTATGTGTTCTTCGTCTTAACTCTAAGAAATTGGTCCGACCTACCGAATCCGTTTAAGCATGTCACGAGAGCAAGGGTGGAGCAAAGATTGGAAGGATTAGAGAAGACGACCACGAACCTAGACGACCAGATTCATGCCGAGATTCAATCGACGAAAAAATCCATATAAACATGGGATCCAGACTGCAATAAACAACTTAATTAAGATGATCAACGAGCTGTCCACAACAATGAAAATCATTGCCGCCATGCTCAATACAACAGAGAAGACCTGAATCAAAGCAAAGAGACACCAGCTCGTTGTACACGATCGACGAACGATCAAATAAACATGAACTCCTGCATACACGCCCGTGAAGTAGTCGCTGAACCGGATCAGCAGTGGCAGCATCGAGTCGGGCTGCTGTATTTTGATTGGTCTGACCCGCTTGGTTGGGTTGCAAGGGCGGATCAATACCTTCATTCAGCAGACGCCCGCCAATCGTAGGGTTTCATGCGCCAACGGTGAGTATGGAGGGAGTCGCATAACCTTGGATTCGTTGGGTGATGTAGACTCACCCGAATATAACATGGGAATGCCTGAAGCAGAAGTTAATTGACATCCTCGACGATAAATGATAAACGTAATTTCTTACGTTTACTATTATATTTAAGTAAATTATTTTCGAGCTAAATGAATATGTTTTGCATGAGAGTAATTGTTATTTAACACGAAACAAGATTTTGGAGAATGAAAAAGGCTTTCTTGCGCAATTTCTTATTACTGCCAATATATATATAGAAACGTCCCTATTAGTGGTAAAGAATTTACACATAATTCTTAATTGATACACTTACTATATATACAAAGATAAACAATCAACCCTTAATAATATAATATACGCTAATACCCCCCTCAAGTTGAAGCATGCGGATTCCGGAGGCCCAACTTGCCAAGAAAATAATCAAATTGCTGTTTTCCCAAAGCCTAAGTGAAGACATCAGCAAGTTGGACATTCGTAGAGACATGACTGGGAAGAATGGTGCCTTTAACAATTTCATTTCTCACGAAGTCACAATCAACCTCAATATGTTTCTTACATTCATGAAAAACCGGATTAGCCGTAACGTGTAATGCAGTCTGACTATCACAATAGAGACGAATGGGTTGAGAATGAGGAACACCAAGACTCATTTAACATGGCCAAGCAGTTTAAACCAGGAAGCCATGCAACCTGATACAACATTTAACATGGCCATGCAACCTTGAAGAACAAGCCATGCAAGCACTGAACATGGCCGTGTTGCTGATATGCTGAAGCCGTGCAAGAGTTTAACATGGCCGTGTTGGCCATCTTCTGAGGCCGTGTAAAGCTGCCGAGCAAGGAAATGAGAACTCGATTTTAACACGGCCGTGCTGACCACACCATGAGGCCGTGCCAACACCAACATGGCCATGTTGGCCATCTTCTGAGGCCGTGTTAAAGTGCAGAGGCTTCGGAAATGAGGATATGAGTTGAACATGGCTATGCAACTTAAGCCACAAAAGCCGTGCAACCCTTGCGAAGAGAAGAGAGGCCACTTTCGAGTCCAACACGGCCATGCTAATTAATACCTCAAGCCATGTGTCAGAAGTCAATAAACGAGCAAGCAATGGTGGACCACAAAGATAAGCTCTTGGACTGTTAGGACATTTTTATTGTGTTCAAATATAAATGTTATCTTAGTGCTGTAGTATAAGTAGTAGTTTGAGCTTAATTGTAATTAAGCCATAGATTATGACTACTTAGCAAATATACCAAAGTTGTTTGGATATAAGAAACCCTAATGTGATGTATTAGGGTTAAGAATTCATTTTAATAGAAAACCGAGCTTTACAACGTGAAGAACGCTCTCAAGCTTCCGCGCCAAATTCAAACGTGTTCTTCGTAAGTTTTACATTTTCTATCGAATTCTTCACTGAACTTAATCGTGTTGGATATAACAGGACCTATCAATTGGTATAAGAGCAAAACGTGTTAGGATTTGAATCAATTTGCTGAAACTTTTTTGGTCGAATTTTGTCCGAAATCTCATGAATATTGCATACGGCATTTCCTCATTTTCGGTTTGATTCTTCAAATTTCGCATCGATTTGCTGTTTTTAGGCTTCGATTGAGTGTTATTAACATCTATTTGCTGAAATTTGATCAATCGAACGTCAACTTTTGCGGAATTTTGAAGATTCGAGAAATCGTGTTCTTCATGAAATTCATCCGATTTCTCAAAAATTCGACCTATTTTGCTGTTTTCAGGTTTAATCAAGTGTTTTTTTCTTGAAGATATAAGTGTTTTGATCCATAACCCAGACTAAATTTGAACAATTTTGTGTTTCAGATTGAAAATTATGATTTCTTTATTTTTTTTTTGCTGTTTTTGTTTCTTTGAAAAAGTTCTCGACAATATCATAAAAAGTTCTCGACGATATCGTAAAAATAATAGTTCTGAATTCTGTTGTCGTAAACTTTTTACAACTACCGAGAATTCGTCAACAAGTTTTACACTCATCATTAGCTTCGAATGATTCGGTCATCATCATCCTCTTTGCACGAAATTTGAGAAAAGTTTATGGGACTCCACTTCATAAATTTTTACATATCGAGAAACTTTTACGTACAAAAAGTAACTTTCTCGACAAAGTATCGAGCAACTTTCACCATGTGTTGAGTCTTGCACTGCTTTACCGAAAAAAAAATTCGTAAGACAATTACCGAAAAATTTTCTCGACAAACTTTGTCGATAAAATTTCTCGGCAAATAAATTCTCGAAAAATATACATACCAAAAAACTTTACCATAAATCTTTTATCGTTAAAGTTTCCCGATATCAATTGACGATAGAATTTCTTGGTATCAATTAATGGTAAATTTTGGTATTCTTTTTTACGAAGTTTTTGACATAAATATAAAAAATTTCGTTATCTACGAAAAAATTTTTGATACTTATCTAATTTTTGAAACTTCACTATATTTCACGAAAACACCAAAGTTTTCGATACGGAAATTCATAAAGCCAACTTCAAATTTTTTATTGAAGAAATTTTTACCTAAAAAATTAGTCAACTCGAAAAAAAAACTTGGTCAACCCGATAAAGTTTAGTTTTCGCAAATGTGTTATCGAGAATCTCGCAAAATAAAGTTTCTCGATACAACAATTTTTTTTCGATACACATATTTGTCAATACTTAACCTTTTGACCCGAATTGTTTTTGTACTTCAATATTTTGATCGAAAATGTTTCAATTTCAAAATATTTTTCTTGATTTTTTTTCTTTCTTTCAACCTTATTCATTTTTTTGGCACATTATAGAAAACGTTTTGGTAAATTTTCGACGTACTGAACACCAATTTAAAATTTTTTCAGTACACACCTAAAAATGTTCGATACTTTTAGATATTTTTTTCAACACCATAACTTTTCGGAATTGAAATTTTAAAGCCAAATTTTTTTTGATATTAGAAAATAAAAGGTTTTCGATACATACACTCTCATTATCAATAGTTTTCGGTACACACAAAATTTTCGATACTTAAACTTTTCGATTCCCTTTTTAAAACTATACTTTTCGCTCCAAAAGTTTTCGATATCTACATTTTATCCTAAAACTTTTCGATACATACTCTATTCTTCGAAACATTTATTAAAAGATCTCAAATCCACATAACACGTCAACGATCAAATATCCAACCTAACCAACACAAACATATACCTACTCTATGGAATACAACCAAGACCTAATTGATGCTCTTCAGCGAGCACGATATCTACAAATGAACTCTTCAACTGACCATATCAAGGTTAGTCTTTCTGACTCTAGTTTATTTGAAAAATTAGAAAAACAGTTAAAGAGTTAGAAGCAAAAAAAAAAAAGAAACTTACCACGCGTCTTAAAAATAGTGAAGCAGCGTGTTGTAATAAGTCACTCCTTTATGATGAATTAGTTGAGACTCCTTTATGATGAATTAGTTTAGTAACGTGGAAAATTGTACTCTAAAATTAAAAATTTAGAGGACAATCTTGCGGAAAAGGGTTAAAAAGACCAAAGTTCCTCTAAAGCTTTAACATCTAATTAGGCAAATAATTTACATTCTGATAAACCTACTTCTTGTTCGGAAATTTCGGAGGTCATTCATAAAATAACCGAATTAAACGCAACTCTGGAATTAGAAAAATCAGGTTTCCGAGCGGAAAAGAAAAAGCTTTTAGAGGAGATATCAAATCTAAAAAATTCCCATTATTTACATGATATCGAATTTTATAATCATGCTTAAGGCTTAGGCTTTACTAATCCTTGTAACATGAAAAAAGGGTAACGTAAAACAATTATATGATATCAAGTACATGGATTTAGGATTAAGTTCTTTAATGACTTTTACTAACGCTTCAAAAATAAATGCCTTAGAAGAATCCAAAAGAAAAGGCGAAACTAGGACTCAAATCCATTTTGATACACTGATTTGAATAATAGTTACAAGACGCGGAAGATACACTTGTCTGGTGACTATAATTCATAATATCATTTAGAAGGTATCCCTAAAGTTGAGGAAGAAAACAATAATCATTCTAAAAGTTCTACTTTCTGTTATATTCCTGCTATTTTTAAGAAAATAGCTTATTTAAACTCCTCCTTAGAATAAGCAAGAATGAATTTTGAAGCAGAAAAGAATGCGCTGATATTGGAAATCACCAATCTAAAAAATTTCTCTCCTTTACAATTTTTAAACGATATCTCTAAAGAACGCTTTCATTCCTAAAATCGATAAGACTTTTACTAATACTTCTACGTCAATTTTGACCGAAAATGAAATTCAAAGTAAAAGCCAAGAACTTCAAAATGCTAAGGAACAAATAAAACTTAGGAAGGAGAAAGGAAAATATAAATTATTTTCTAACGTTACGGAACGAAAATTTAAAGAACAAAAATTTTCCTCTTCTATTCCTATAAAGAATTTTAACGAAAAGGCTCCAAGTTCTAACAAACAACGTCATCGTGTGCTTCAAATGATTTTAATAATTCTCCATTTAAGAGCCTAGACTTGGAAATAATTTTCCTAATTCTTCTCATTATTCTAATGTGAATTGTGTGAATTCTTAACGTAGGATACACGACTTATATGCTAGTGATGCTTATCATTCTGTATGCTCGTATTCCTACATGAAGTATCCAGTCCAAGTTCATTCTAAGAAGCATCTTATGCGACTGGCTTCGGAGAAAATATTTAACTCTTCTCCGGGGCACACTTTCGCCAAAGCTGAAATTTATTTTCTATGTCAAATCACTCCTACATGGGTTCCTATGTCTACTATTAAGTTAGGAAATCCCACACAAATTTGGATACCTAAACGCACATTAATGGATGATTTAGGAGCGAAATTAAGTTTGACTCCATATATGCTTAACCCGTTTACTGCTACTAAGGGAGGACCCACTTTACAATGGGTACCAAAGTCCCGATAATGTTTTGCAGATTCCCTCATGTATGACATTTGACGTAATGGCTCCACATACATGATAAAGTCAAGATACGTGAGCTACTACAACTACACTTCAACGAGGTACATTCCAATTATGCGTATGTTGAACGAACTTTCAATATTTTATATTTGCATACGCATACGAGCTATATTGAAAAATACCTATTATTTTTCAAAATGGTACATTTTAAGTATGCATTTTCAAAACTTTAAGAGATTTTAAATTCTAAATGCATATTACACACGGAAATGATAAATACCATTTTTTTCAATATAACATTTTCAAATGAGCTTAATTTGAGGGGGAGTTACTCTTTTATTTTAAAGAGGAGCACTCTTATTTCTTTCAAGAGGGAGCAACAATTTTAATTTTTGAGGGGAAGTTAAAACTTTAAACGAAAGAATTAAGGGAAGGAGATTCCTAATATTTTTTAATCTTACTACGCAACTTTTTAGGGGGAGAAACTTTATTTCGGAATCATTATTTGAGGGGGAGAAATAAAAATATAGATATAGTTTTCAATATTGAATTTTTGAAAATTCTACGGACAAAGTTTACCGATAAATTTTCTACACTTTCTCGAGAAATTTTATCGCAAGACTTTCTCGACATATTTTTTATCGACACACTTTCTCGAGACATAATGTGAAAATTTTATTGACAACTTTTTCGTACAACTTTCTCGTGAAATTTTTCTCGTAGAACGTTATCGTAAATTTTCATCGAGAAATTTTCTCCACTATATCGAGAAATTCTTTTTTGATAAAGGCTTACCTATCGAGAAATTTTATCGCAAACATCATCCGAAATTTTTTTCGATATAGCTCATTCCGAGAAATTTTTTTTCGATACACCTCATTTCGGAATATGTTCTCGCTGCATCTCATCCCGAGAATTTTTTATCGATATACCTCATTTGGAGAAAAGTTTTTTCGATACACCTCATTCGAAAAGTTTTCTCGATACACCTCAAACGAAATTTTTTTTTCGATGTCTCAACTTCTCGACTCTGACCCAACAAACTCTCACACGCACGCCACATATATATATATATATATATATATAATATACATTACTTCATAATAAAAAAAACCAAACAACAACAAAAAAAAAATAAAAAAAAGAGAGAAAATAAAAAAAATATCTCCTCTCATCTTCATTAAGATTCATGGATATTTCCTCCGACAACTTTCGACGGACTCCAAGGAAGAATCTCGAGCTTACAACGAACAAATATTTCCAAAAAGGCAATGGTGACAATCTTCATGACGATCCAAATGCACATTTTCAACGACCTGCTCCAGCTTGGTGATTCAAATAAAGCAGCACTCATCTCGTATCCCGGAAGCATGGATTTCTAATTCCCATGGTTCAGTCTAAACCAACTTAATCCTAACCCCGGAACACCTCCGAGCTTTTGAGACAATCCGATCTACCACCTATCCTACATCATGCGAACAACAAGCAAGATGACTTCGACGATGACTTGGAAAATTTTGAAGGTACATAAATCCCTTATCTCACAAATATTTCGGACTAACTCCCATAGGTACAAGTGCTAATTTTATTAGCTCCCGGGTAGACGATGCCGCATTAGGTCCAACGGCGCGTGCACATCCGAGCCTTACCCACTCATCGTCTCCTAAAAAGACCGATGTTTCATTTTCTCGCGGGGAGCCACGTCTACTATTACCACTTCACTCGGAAGTGGCAGATATTGAACTAAGTGGTAATCCGCCCGTACCACATCGTGTCATTGATCACATCGTGTCTAGTGTGTCCTCACTTCCTAAATTTTTATAATTTTCTAGGACACATACACTTGTTATATACTTGGTCTTTGTGATCAAGTTAGAAATTTCGTAGACATGTCATTCTCAGACATGCTTCGATGATCGAAAGGAAGTCCTGTCGTTGCAACATTAAAACAACAACGGTATCGGGCCATCTTCTACGAGCAACGCTCCTAAAACGATGTCAACGGAAGCCTATGTGGCCCCGGTTTTATATCGGCGGAACGCCTTCGTGGCTTCATAGGGTTATTACCTAATTTGATTTCCTACGAAGTCTACAAACTCCATCTCCTTGTCACGACGATACAATCTTCTTGCCAGCGACGATGCCCCGTTTTGATACATCGCCATGACGATCTCCCCACTCGATCATCATGAGGGGGAGTAATACTAAAGAAATGGGAGCAATACAACAACGAAAGTGCAAGATTGATCAGAAATATTAAATTCTTAAGCGTCGTTGAATCAAACAAACACCACGAGCTTCAGAGACCGAAGTTGCCGCTCGTGTACGTCTCTTCAAATTTCAAATCGAATTCTCCGATCCCAACACAAGGTCGAACTAAAATAGCGGGAGTTTCGTCGCTATTAAAGGGAGAGATGGAACACAAAAGAGGAAATTCTCCAAATATCCGGCAAGCGACTTCACACACCTTCCGACATTTGGAGACGAACTTCAAAAGATAATTAGAAGAAAAATCCGGTGCCGAGATGAGTATTACAAGATAAGGTGAGCTTGCAGATCTCCAAAGAAGAAAGAGTTCACATGACAAGATAAAGGAAGAGATTATACAAATAATCTCGTAAAGAGGAGATTGTTAGGACTTGAGAAATCTTTTCAAAACAAGACAAGATAACCTACGATCAAGCGAAGATTGAACAGAAAGGGGGAGATTGTTAGTAAATTTTTATTGTGTTTAAATATAAAAGTTATCTTAGTGTTGTAGTATAAGTAGTAGTTTGGGCTTAATTGTAATTAAGCCATAGATTAGGACTACTTAGCAAATATACCAAAGTTGTTTGGTATATTACTGTGATGAATTAGAGTTAAGAATTCATTTTAATAGAAAATCGAGCTTTACAACGTGAAGAACGCTCTCAAGCTTCTGCGCCAAATTCAAACGTGTTCTTCGTAGGTTTTACATTTTCTATCAATTTCTTCACCGAACTTAATCGTGTTCGATATAATAGGACCTATCATGGACTTATAAAACGTATATGAATCTTATTTTTCTTCCTTAGGACATCCATATCAAGCTTCCAACCCCATATTTCAAAGACATTAAACACAAGAGATAAAGGAAATCTTCTTTTGGGTTGCTCAAGATCTTTCAAGCATGGATTCACTACGGCTCCTTGATTTTTACGTTGAAAAAGGAGCAGAAGAAGAGGATGAAGAGGTCTATATAAGGCAGGCTCAAAAGACGAACAGGGGGGGGGGGAGGTCGAACATAAAAGAAAGGTAAGAGCTGAACTACATATATTTACACCAAAATTTTGCTGCCTCTCTAGACCCCAAGAACACTTACTTAACCGCTCACCACGTGTTCGACCAAAGTACTCAACGGAGAATGAAGATTGATCACGGAACTAATATCAGGAAAGAATCATATTTTTCTCATTGTTGATTTCGTTCTTCGTTGCGAACATTATGAGTAGCTAAATATTTTGTATTTAAGATGAGATGAACCCTAGCGAGATCGATCGTATGTTTAAGAGTAATGTTTTACTATTATTATGACTCGTTTATGAAACATATGATTTCGATTATTTCTATGTCATTGGAGCTATCAAGTTATCTTCATCATGTGTATGTGTTTTAGGATAGCTTAGTCCGGGAAATCGTAAGCACGCTCAAGAGAGTGGCAGACGATTAGACCTCTCGTACACGAGCGGAATAAACTCATCACTAGAGATAGGTTGAACTACCCCACCGGATTCGAATCAAATCTAATAAATGGATTAATCATACCTTAATGCAGTCTTCAATTAAGTAGTTAAGGAATCTTGCCTGGCTACTTAATTCGTTGATTAGTTGTTTGCGAATTTTGTGTTGTAAGACGCAGTTTCGTCAGCCATACGAATTCGTATGCATGTTATAGGAATCCTCACGGTCTATTAGTAGCTGAAAGTCTTCTTTATACTTGGTGTTCGTCCCGGTCGAGCTAGGGGGTTTCGAAATCTCAAATACGTTTGTTTGCATAAGGTCCTACCTTCCTTACTATTTTATTTTAGGTGTTTATTGTACTTTACGTGTCCGACAAATCAAACATTTTTACTACGATATTTATACAAGAGTTTTTCTAAAGTTCATAGTTCCTTTGGGATTCGATACTCGAATACTTGCTACTTATATACTATTCTGATAGGTAAACTTGCCTGTGGAGCGTGGAACGTTCGTTAGTGTTCGTTTTATTTTTATACCTCGATCCGCTCGATCAATAAACATCCCGCAATTAGCTCGAGCGGATCAGTAGTATCAGACTTACATGATCCGTCAAAAATTATCTTCACGAATTTGTGGGGGTAATCACCATTCCAGCATATCGGCACTTAGGTTTCTTCGTACTCGGTTTACATCACTCGTACGAACGGAAGTAGGTCTTTCGACCAACCACTCTCGAGGAGGCATATTACGCGGCCAAAGGGATTGAAAAAAAGTTATAGCATCAAAACAAGGGGAGTAAAGTTCTGCCCTAACCAGATC
Source organism: Linderniella brevidens (assembly GCA_004919715.1). NCBI lineage: Eukaryota > Viridiplantae > Streptophyta > Magnoliopsida > Lamiales > Linderniaceae > Linderniella > Linderniella brevidens. Next base: position 10,868,469 of record SWDC01000156.1, on the reverse strand, counting down.
CTTTGGACATAACCAGCTGACGCGCCACGTCCCAGCACCTATTATAAATCTAGTCCATGATGGGATCGGAGCTGAAGCGACTCAACAAGTGGCGAGCAAGGACAAACTATATACTCCACCACATGAGCATGGGGAGAGTAGTCCAGAATCAACCACATTTCACCACAGATTCATGCCAAACCACTTCGGAGGTTATCCGGTCGTGAGTTTCAAGAGTTACGAGCAAAGAGGTTATTTTTCAAATGCTACAAAACGTACTCCGTCGGGCACAATTGCTCAAACAAAGAGCTTCGGGTATTAATTGTGGGCGATGAGGATGAGACAATTGAAGAAAAAATTGACGACACCATGGATGTCAAGATATGTGACCCCGGTGAATCGCCATATTTTTTACCGCCTTTATGACAAGACGATTTTTCGCGGGGTTGATAATGTTATGAATCAGTTTTTATCGTTATTATTATTAATATAATTAATATTATTATTATCATAATATTAATATTAATATTTAGTTGAGATTTCTTAGGGTAGAGATATATTTTAGAGATCTGATTAGATTCGTTTCACACCCATTGGTAGCTTTATGATTACGTCTTTATTTATTATTTTGAGGGCCGGAGTCTTTGACTCTCGGATTATGAGGGTCGGAATTTTCGAACTCTCGGATTTAACTATCAGGCCGTTATTAGTATCGTTTATGTCTATGTTATTCGTTCGTCGTTATTAATATAAGCTATTTTATTCTGAATTCTCGTCCACCACCATCTTAACTCTAGCATTTTCTATATTTCCTCTCTAAATTTACTTACATTTTGATTCGAACTGATAAATCGTTTTTCTTTGGAATATTTACATTTTTGGTCCTCAATGTTTGGCCTATGGGCATTTATGGTCCTTTAATTTCGCGAGTTAAATTTTCAGTCCACAATGTTGTCAATTTTTGGATTTTTTGGTCCCCCGGTTACTTTATTCGTTAAGTGGATAGTAATATGGGCTGGGCTTGCCGGAATTTATGGGTCGGTCCAGGTCTCCCTTTTCTTTGGCCCGCACAATTCGAGTTGGCTCGGCCCAACCCGTATATTGGGGCTGACCAGGACCCGTATTTCTTTCCAACTTTACGATTAAATTAACGGGGGGGATGAAAAATGCCCAAAATCGACGACTGAAACTATAACTTGGGAAAATGGGAGACAAGAAACATCCATAGGCCAAACATTGGACCAAATAAATATACCTTTTTCTTCCATTCTTTTTCTCAATTATTCGATGATGGCAACAGAAGGGATCGAGGGTAAGTACAGAATCAATCGCAAGAAAATGAAAAAAGAAAATTGTTGACCTTTTTGGTAAGTAAAGAGTTTTGATGATTTATGTAATTGTAATGCAGTTAGGGCTACAACTTGAGCAACTCGATTCACATGTATTATAATGCCTAAGTATATAATAGTATTCAACTATGCATATTTTATGTGCTATATAATTGAAGAATGTCGAATATTTGATCTACATGTGATTATGTGCTTAACTGGTAAAACTATGTGATGTCTTACATGCTAGGGAATATCTGATTGTGGATATACTGTGCTATTTATGGTCAAAACGTGTGAGATATCAAGCTTAGTTACATGTGGAAGTATGCTGTCTAAATATGGAATGTGTTATATCCGTTTGAATTTATCTATTCTGGGAATAAATCATGTTAATAATCTTTGCATGCATCTTACTTGATCTTATATGGAAAAATCGATCAGGATATCTTCTTACTGTCAATAAGGAACCATAAAAGGATTTTATAAGATGATTGCTGGATATCACATATGAAAAGTGCTGTTTTGGAAAATATCATCCCGAATAGAAGTATATGCCTTGATTTCGAATATGTGCTTTTACATAGAATAAAATCATTGTATTATGAGCCATGTGATCGTTGTGATATTATATATGATTTGATTGTCATATTAATTGATCGATAATTACATGCATTACGTGTCTATTTTGGATATTATCTTGTGATTGACTTTCCATGTAAGTGTTGATTATAATAGTCTATATATACAGAACAACACTTAGAATGTCGAGCTAAGAAGAGAGAAAAAACAGAAGAAACGAGTTTTAGAGTTTGAGTGTTCACATGAGAAAACCTTCTGCTGTTGAGCGGCCATAGTGATAACCTTCTGCCAACTGCCGACACTTGCGATATCCTTCTGCAATATGAGCTTACACCTAAAAATTCCATCATTGGCCGAGTGATCCTTTCATATCCCTCCACCATTTTGTCTTTGGACGTGCTGTCTTCGGTACACGAAGGAGGCAATATCGACGTTTACGCGCACGTGAAGGAAATGACTGTGTTCCGGGGGCCCTTCGCTAGCGAGCTGTTTCCGGATGGGAAGGAGATTCCCTGGAGCGAAACTTGGCGTGCGGTAAGCTAGGGGTGTTTAGAGTTCGACCAGTTTCGGTTTGTGTAATGGGCTAAATCAATCAGTTTTGTAACCAACTAAGGTAACATTATAGTGATTGATTTAAACTCTTGAAGAGCAAATCTCAAGGAGAGGAGTAAACCCCGATTGAGATATAACCTCTATAAAATCAAGGTCTCATTTTACGTTTCAGTACTTTATACTTTCTGTGAGACATCCGATACACATTCCACGACACTAGGAGATAACCTAGGAAACGTCTTTCATAAGTGATTACTTAGAAAGACTAAATGTTTGTAGGTTATAACACACAAAGGTTCTTGAAAATGAAGAGAAACTTTTCAAGCCAATCCCCCCCCCCCCCCTCTTAGGCACATTTTTTACTCCATTTGGTATCAGAGCCAGGTTACTCAAACGACATGCTTAACATGCATGAGTAAAAGATCTAATTATTTCTTCGAGTTTTGATGTGTTTGCAGAGGGAATATCCCATTCTAGGCCACCGCTCTTCGATAGAACGAACTACTCTATATGGAACAATCGCATGAAGGAATTCCTTCTGGCGGTCTATGTGATATCATTACTACCGGGCCATACATACCTATAAACAAAAATGGAACCTCAAGGAAAGCTAGTGAATACGATGTAACAGACAAGCGTGAAATCTCATTAAATGCTAAGGCTAAATATGACCGCTTGTTCACCGACGAGGGAAGAATACAATCGCATAAGTTCATGTGTACCGCTAAAGACATGTGGGAGATGCTGCAAGTTACACATAAAAAAACTACTCGAGTTGTACAAGAAAGATTAGATGTTTTCTCTTGGCAAGATTAGATGCTGCAAGATCATGATCATGATCAATTAGATGTTTTCTCTTGGCAAGGTGATTCCCGACAACGAGAAGGTTCAAAAAATCTTGAGATCACTTCCGAGATAATGGAATCCCAAAGTGACTCCTATCTACGAAGCCAATGATTTGGATGAGTTATCTATCTCCGAGTTGATTGGATCTCTAACCTCATATGAGATGACTCAAATATCCATGAAAGAAAAGTTGCAAGCTAGGAATCAACAAACCATTGCTTTCAACGTTGAACATGTAAGTGATTCTGATGGAGACATCGAACAAGAAGAGGACATGATGAAGCAATTAGCCATGCTAACCAAAAGATTTGAGAAGTTCCTTCAAAGAAGAAGATTCAAAGGGAACTTCAAATTCCAATAGAGGAACAAGAGAATATCCTCGTCCGAAAATAATGTCCAGAAATGCTTCAGGTGTAATAAGTCAGGCCACTTTGCTTCAAGCTGCCCATTACCAAGCGATGATAAAAAGACAAAGAAGCAGAAGGCCATGGTGACAAATAGGGAAGATTCCGAGAACGAACAAACGAAGGATGAAAACCTTTCTTAAGTGGTTGATGGTGAAAATGTATCTTCTTCATCTACTATTAAGAAAATTAATATTCTAAATGAGTTATATGCGAGTATGGAAGAATCTTTTGATAACGCCTCTTTAGTTTTTGAAGTAGATGAAAGTAAGAAAGAACTATGTCAAATAATCCAAAATGCTCATGAAAAGATCAAGTCGCTTAATTCGCTTATGAAAAAGTTGGCTAAACAACAAGATGAATTAGCGAGAGAAAAACATCATGCTTATATAGAAATATCACGCTTGAAAGTAGATACACATACTTCTAAGAAAGAAAAAGTTAAATGCAATTGTAAGAAACTTGAAAAGATAAACAACGACATGTCTTGAGACATCATTGTAATTAGACATTCCTTACGAGAAAGGAGTGTACCATTGATAGGCTTGTCGAAGGGATGCAAAACCTAATCTACTGAATATGCCTAGAAATACTGGAAAATCAAGGATAAGATAGTCCATGGTAATGTTGCACCAGTTGTACGAAAACCAAAATGTTTTTCATGTGGTCGTCATGGTCATTATTGATACAACTATTTTTTGAAGAAAGAGAATAAGTTAAAATATGTTTGGAGGCCAAAGAAATTACATGATAACCATGTTCCTAAAGTTGGTCTACCTAAGTTCGTGAGATTACAGTGTGGGATTAATTATATATCACATGTCAACATGAGTTACTTTGCTACTACGATGTTAGGACACAACCAACATTGGGTACCTCAGAAAAGAATTCATTCCTACAGGTACAACGAAGAAGTTCCAACAAGAAAAACAGGTGATACCTCGACAATGGGTGTTCCCACCATATGACAGGTGATATCAGCAAATTCGTGTCATTGAAAGCACATGACGGAGGATATATTTCATATGCTGACAACACAAAATCTAGGATTATTGGAGTTGGAACTGACGGTAAAAATTTACATACCACTATAGATGTCATATGGCTAGTGAATAGAATATTAGAATTGTGCTTTATTATTTCATTATCTTTGTTATTAGGGGCGTAATTAGAAGTTTTTATAGTGTGGGACTTAATAGTAATTATACCTTAGATATAGGTATAAATATGATGTCAAAGTTAATACAAGTTTTATTATTCAGAAAATAACAAGTATCGAATTCATATTTTTAAACGAGAGAATACGTTCGAGAAACTCGGAAAAGCCAACAACCTCTCTCAAGATCTTCAACGCGGATATTCGATCGAACGTAATCCGTAAGATTTCTTACACGAATACCGAGAATTCGTGCTTAGATTGCTTGTTGATTGATGAATGAGGACCTAACAGCTAGTTAAGGATTTAGAACAAAATTTAATAAGCATAAGTTAACTGTGCGATTAGGGTCATATCATAACTTTTGTAAATGATAAATGCGTAGCTAAAAGGATGATGAGGTTATATTTAGTGGATCTAGGTATGACAATATCTACTGCATCACTCTTGATGATATCACTAACCAAAAGGTCAAGTGCCTAGCAGTTACACAGAATATCACATGGTTATGGCACAGACGCCCGGGACACGCCAATATGGAGTTGATATCTCATATAACCAGCAAAGAACTGGTAAGAGGTGTTCCCGACATGAAATTCACCAAGGACAGAACATGTAAGATATGCCAAATGGGTAAGCAGACTAAGATGTCCTTTAAGGTAAAGAATGTGATATCTACTTACAGACCTCTGGAACTACTTCATCTCGACCTTTTTGGTCCGGTTCAGACAATTTCTCTGCGAGGTAAAAGATATGCCTTTGTTATTGTCAATGATTATTCTAGGTACACGTGGGTGATATTTCTTGCACATAAGAGTGAAGCATTAGATAACTTTGCACCGCTAGTGAAGAGACTTGACAATGAAAAAGAAATGAGCGTATGCAAGATACGTAGTGATAACGGTCTAGAATTTGAATGTAAATCATTTGCATCATTTTGTGATCAGTATGCATATATTCATAACTTATTTGCTCCTATAACACCTCAATAAAATGGTGTCGTTGAGCGGAAAAATAGAGTATTACAGGAGATGGCTAGATCTATGCTACTTGAGTATGACATTCCCAAACAATTCTGGGCAGAAGCTGTTAGTACAACTTGTTATGTGTCGAATCGTGTTTTCCTTAGGCATATATTAAAGAAAACCTCCTACGAAATCAGGAACGATAGAACTCCAAATATAAGATATTTCCATATGTTTGGATGTAATTGTTTTATCTTAAATGATAGAGATAAAAGAGGAAAATTTGATTCAAAAGTAGATGAAGGGATATTTCGTGGTTCCAATCTTTATTCCAAAGCTTATCGTGTCTATAATAAAGAGAAAAGACTGTTCAAGAGTTTATACATGTAACCTTTGATGAAATTTATACCACAGATGCTACTAATGAGGAAGCTATAGATTTTCGTTGTGCAGAGATACATGTTCATGAAGGAAAGAAGGATGATATTCCGAAAGACGAAAACACTGATACAGTGGAACCTGAAGCTTCAGATGAACAGCATCACCGAAAGTTCAAGGATGCTTCCAGTCATCCGACAGATCATGTCAAAGAAATATCACCTCTGGAATCAAAACACGAGCAGCTACACGAAATAAAGATACAAAGGAATCCCATGATGTGTTGTGATCAATGGTAGAACCAAGGACCATTCCATGAAGCCCTAGATGACAAATCATGGATTACCGCTATGGAAGACGAATTATCACAATTCGAAAAGAGACAAGTATGGACGCTTGTAGAAAGGCCGGGCGAAAAACCATTATAAGAATAAAATGGATGTTTCGCAACAACCTCGATGAACACGGTAAAGTGACCAGAAATAAAGCGAGGTTAGTTGCAAAAGGTTGTTTTCAAGAGGAAGAAGGAATTCGAAATGAGTCTAATGGGTGAGCTGAGCTACTTCCTTGAGTTGCAAATTAAGCAACTTGACTCGCGAACCTTCATATCTCAGACGAAACACAACAAGGAACTGCTAGTCAAATTTGGAATGAGTGATTCCAAGGTGCTTTCCACCAAAATCATTAGCGATAAATTAGACACTCAGGTTGATCAAACTCAATATCGAGGTAAGATTGGAAGTCTCCTTTACTTAACTGCAAGTAGACCTCATATCGTGTTTGTTGTTGGCATGTGCTCGAGATATAAATCGAATCCTTAGGTTCTCACTTGACAGCAGTCAAGCGTATACTTAGATATATAAAAACACTGTTAATATTGGTCTTTGGTATTCCATACCAATGAATTCCCATTAGTGGGATATTCTGTTGTCGACTATGCTGACTGTAGGGAAGATATGAAAAGTACTAGTGGCATGTTAGTTACATGTGAATTATCTAGTAACTTGGTCTAATAGAAAGCAAAATGATGTCGCCCTTTCCACAACCGAAGCTGAATATATGGCTTTAGGAAATTGTTGTCAACAAGTGCTTTGGATGAAACAATCCCTTAGTGATTTTGGGTTAGGTTATGACAAAATTCATATTCTTTGCGATAGTACTAGCGCCATAAGTATTACTAAAAATTTGGTGCATCATTCTCGTACTAAGCACATAGAGGTTAAACACCACTTTATACGAGATCATGCTCAGAAAGGTAACATCAACGTGGAATTCGTAGGAACAAATGATCATCTTGCCGATGTCTTCACGAAGCCCTTAATCGAGACTAGATTCTGCGATATCAGTGATCGACTGGCCAAAATTCTGCCAGTTATTATAAAAATCCTACGATTCTGAGTCTAGAATTATTTACAGGTAGAAATTCACATTAGTCTCTTAGATCTCATCCGCATTTCAGCCTTTAAAATTATATTATGAAAATAAGATTTTTTTGATTTCATTATAATCAGCCTTTTATAACCCTTCCTTATTTAAAAAAGATCATGCCAAATCATCTGATGTTTCTAATTTAGTTCCATATTTGAAATTCAAATTTCGAAATTTGATATCATCGATATCCCTTCCTTGTATAAACCACCGACATCTATAAATCCCTATGTGATAACCTATATTCTTCTCACTTCATCCTTATCTTAAAATTTCTTCTTTGCGAACCTCTCCATCTCTGAAAATGGTGAAACCCGCCGGATCAAAGGTGTCGGAATCGAATCGAGCACGAGCAAAAGGCGTAAAGAGCCTATGTCGGATGAATCGATATCCGCTATTTGAATTTTTTTTCTTAAGTCCTATTAATCTTTTTCAGTAGAAATCTTTAAGTTGGTTATTCTTTGAAAACTATTTTAAGATCATGCTCTTATTTGGCTTCTAAACTCCCTGGGAAAGTAGTATTTTGAAGATTTCTTTTGTGATCCTAGCCTTCTTTCTTGATATCACACAGAATTATTCTTTCCTTCAAACTTCTGAGATATTGGCGGTTCATTTTTTATTCAAATTCTCTTGGAACCGTTCAAGTCACATCTCACTATTGCCTAGGTGATCACTGCGTTCCTCACTCTATTCTAAATTCCATATTCGAAACTTCATAGCTCCAAGTTGCTTGTAAGAAGAACTCTGAAGCAGATGAGAAGGGAACATATCTCTGGCGAGTTTATATAACCAAGCTTCTGAGAGCTCTGACAAGGAGTTCCATATGAAATGCTGATAACCACATATTTTAGCTGAAAGGGATCACACTGCCACTAGACTGGGAACGTCGTCGTACACACGTTGTGGAATGTAATCAAGCTGGAGAGAATGATAATACATCATACGAAAGAAATTAGGGGGAATATATTGTCAATCCAAGTAGGATACTGATTCCATCCGTTAGAACATTTTTTTTTTGCCAAGATATTCCATCCTCAGTTTCCGTCTAGCTATTTCCGCAGTAAGCTTCTATTTTTAGCCTTATAACTCTAGTATCCTTTTTTATGCTGAAGGAGGAGAGTAAGGTAATTAATGTGGAGTCATATGGTCGTTTGTTGGGTTGGTACATTAGAACCCATTTTATTTTGATGATATATCGTATGGTTTGCATGTTATGATAATTATCGTGAATACTATCTGCCTATGTTATATCCTGATAAGTTTCTGCTGCCTGAACCATGTTTGGAAATATGCGGACTTAGGCAGGGGGAGCACAAGAACTGGTAACTTTGAATTTCATCTACGATATATCTATGCATGTTACATGAGATATATGCACTTAGACGGGGGGGGGGGGGGGGTAAATTCAATCTATGATATATCTGTGCACATTACATGAGATATCTGCACTTAGACAGGGGGGGGGGGGTAAAATCCATCTATCATAAATATATGCATGTCAAATGAGATATCTGCATTTAGATAGGGGGAATGCATACCTTGATTTGAAATTTAGCAATATCATATGCTCTGCTTGTGACATGAAGTACCTAGACATATGCATTGGAAATTGCATGATCGAATATGCGTACATGCTTCCGTGATGCATTAATTAAATGTCATCATAAAAAGGGGGAGAATGTGGACCTTTTTGGTCTGTGCTTTTGTAATGAAGTTAGGGCTACAACTTGAGCAATTCGATTCACATGTATTATAATGTCTAAGTATATAATAATATTCAACTATACATATTTTACGGGCTATATAATTGAAGAATGTCGAATATTTGATCTACATGTGATTATTGCTCAACTGATAAAACTATGCGATCACGTGTTATAGATGTCTCACATGTTAGGGAATATCTAATTGCGGATAGACTGTGCTATTTATGGTAAAAACGTATGAGATATCAAGTTAAGTTATATATGGAAAGTATGCTGTCTAAATATGGAATGTCTTATATCCGTTTGAATTTAACTATTCTGGGAATAAATCATGTTGATAATCATTGGATGCATCTTACTTGATCTTATATGGAAAAATCGATTAGGATATCTTCTTACTTAAATTAATGAACCATTAAAGGAAAAGATCATGATTGATTGATTTTATATGATGCTAGCTGGATATCACATATGCAAAGTGTTGTTATGGAAAATATCATCCCGAATAGAAGTATATGCCTTGATTTAGAATAAGTGCTTTTAAATAGAATCAAATCATGCTATTATTAGCTTGTGACTGTTGTGATATTATATGAATGACATGATTTGATTGGCATATTAATTGCTCGATAATTACATGGATTATGTGCTTATTTTGGATATTATTTTGTGATTAACTTTCCATGTAAGTCTTGGTTCAAAGGGTCTATATATACAGCACAACACTTAGAATGTTGAGCTAAGAAGTGAGAAAAAACAGAAGAAACGAGTTTTAGAGTTTGAACTTACACTTGAGAAACCTTCTATTGTTGAGCGGCCATAAGTGATAATCTTCTGTCGACTGCACCTACACTTGCGATATCTTTCTGCATTCTGAGTTTACACCTCCAAATTCCATCACTAGCCGAGTGATCCTTTATATATCCCTCCACCATATATTCTGTCTTCGGACGTGATCGGTACACGAAGGAGGCAAGGTCGACGCTCACGCGCACGTGAAGGGAAGGACTATGTTTCGGGGGCCCTTCGGTAGCGAGCTGTTTCCGGTCGGGAATTGGAGATTCCCTGGAGCGAAACTCGGCGTGCGGTAACCAATGGGTGTCTAGAGTTCGACACGTTTCGGTTTGTGTATTGAGTTAAATCAATTAGTTTTGTAACCTACTAAGGTAACATTATAGTGATTGATTTAAACTCTAGAGTAGCAAACTCAGGGAGAGGAGTAAACCCCGGTTGAGGATATAACCTCTATAAAATCCTCGCCTCACTTTACTTTTCAGTACTTTATATTTTCTGTGAGATATATCCGATACACATTCCACGGCACTAGTAGATAACCTACGAAACGTCTGATAAGTGATTGCTTAGAAAGACTAAGCATTTCTAGGTTATACCACACAAAGGTTCTTGAAAAAGAAGAAACGAAAATTTTCAAGCCTAATTCACCCCTTCCCCCTCTTAGACACATTTTTTACTTAAAAAATGTCACTCTCAAAGATCATATATAGTACATATCCAACATTGTAAGCAATCATTCGTGGTCTGATAATAATGCAATCCATCAAGCCCTTTATCTCAGATTGTGTATCAACACCATCATACTACTCACCAGAAAATCAGTCGACAAAAATATGTTTTTTTATATAATAAAAGACCACCAGCCATGATCATGAACATACTAAATATAACTAGAAAACTAAATGGAAAACCCATAAACTTCTGGCCAAACAAAGAGAGAAAAAACCCATGACCACCTGAAATAACAACTGCATCACAAAAACAAAAGACAACCTAGTGCAATAACTGCCACACTAATGCAACACATCATAAGCAAGCAAATCACACCAAACATGAAAGGGACTGGGAAAATCAGCAGAAGTAGGTACAACTAAACTGAACAGGCATTTTCCACGGATCCATCAAAGAATCGGTGACAATCGGATTATAAAAGGCCAAAGCGCTAACACCTGAAGCACAGTGTTTAGAGACATAATATGGTCAGTTAGTGTGAGTCCTACGAATCGTAACTACGAATACTATCGAAAAATTATGAATTAGGTTACCGATTAGGTGCGGAATGGAGTAGCTCGGGTAACCTTCAATTAGGAGTTTAATCTTCAATATCACTTGAATGCTTGTGTTACTTACATCTCAAGCTATCGACAATCACTTATATATACCAAACACATATTTTTGTATATTTACATTTTAGTCTCTAAAATATCAGAAATTACAATTAAGCCCCAAAACTAAGATAATACAAAATAGAACACAATATGTCATAACATTCTCCCCCTTGTGTTCTTTGTCTTTGCAGATCGATTATCTTTGTTTTTTCGAGTTTCCTTTTGCCTTTTGAAAAAGGAAAGTATTAGGCCGAGAGAGACTTCACAATGTCGGATTTCATTTCGGAGATCCAACCTTTTCTTGAATAACTTGAATGGTCTTCTCGGCTAGTCGCTTTCTTCAAGAAGAAAATCAGCAAATTCTTCCCCTTGCTGTTTCATTGAAGATTTGAATGTAGTGCCTCTTGTTTTCCCGGATAATCTTCGGAGTTCCGTCGCAGAATCTCTCTACTTCTGATATTACAAAAGTCAGTAATTCATTATTGTATTTCTCGTAGAAACATTCTATCTCAGATTTCTGAAGATCACGGGTTCCTCGTAGTCTTCGAGGTCGGGGGCACAATTTTTCAGTCTCGTCAGATTGACCTTCCTAGCAATGCTTTCCAAGGCCATTTGAAGATCCTGGGCCGCATAATACTAGATTTTCCGGAGAATGTATTTTGGTGGCCTCATATCCTAATCGGAAGCGGAACTCTTTAAGAGTGAAGGCTCGGTAGACGTACATCATGTGCCGAACCTCGTTAAGCTCGAGTATTGATAAATCTCCTTCAGCGATCCTGTCTCTTGAGCAATCTGTGCGTTCAACCACATAGGCGGGATATTGGATTTTCCCAATGTTGTGATGTTCCACGTCAACAATGAGGGATATAGGTGTTTTGGCCTTTTGTTGCTTGATGTATTCCTCTCTACCCATCCATGTTGGAGCGGAAGTCATAAACTTAAGCATGTAGATATGCCCGATTGCTGCTATTCTTTTCAGATGTGAGAGGCCTCGTAGATCGAGCTCATTAAGCTTCTTCAAGCGATGCTCCTTCTCCTTCTCCACCTTAACCTTTTGAGCTTTCTTTGATCTTTTAGGCGTATTTGGTGGAGTATATGCCACTTGACAAGCTAAAAGATGTGGGAGTTCAGGTACATCATGCCCGTAATTCTCTCCTTCTTCGAGTTCCTCTTCGTAAATATGGAAGAAATTAATAGTGGCCCTTCGGAGTAAGTACCGAACATTGTCAAGTCTTGCCTTGTCTGCTTGTTCGGTTTCCGGTTGAGTGCGCCATTTTTCGTTCAATATGTAGTCATCAATCCTTTCTTTCGGATCCGCTAACAAGGTTGATAAAGATGATGACTCTGTTGTGGCCTGATAATTTCAGCGCCAGGAATTGGACTTGTGAGAGGTGGTGTTGGCATTGATTGAGGTATTACGGGTGTAGCGGCTTGTTGTTGTCTTATCGAAAGAGGTCATTGGTGGGGTGATAACGGTCAACCTCGAGGTGGTTTAGGTTTATATGTTGGTTTGGTGCGTTGAGGCGTTGGTTGTTTGGTGGTGGATGGTTGTGAGGTAGAACTCGTGTTTTTAATGTGCGGTCGCTTCTCTCCCTCATGAGGACCTTGATCACCATTATGGTCGTCATGCCTCTTTCGGCGGAGGTCCAAATCCCCGCGACACGTGCTCGGTATTTGAAGACGTGCCAGAAGCTATTCTTTCACGGGCGTACAATACTCCATTGAAAGGAGACGAGAAAGAAGAATATCCCCGAGTGTATCGTTGCAACTCGTACCGGTTGGATTGGATGGTTGGGAAGTCATATGTGGTGGAGGTGACAGTGCAATAGTTAAAGTAGGTGTGGGTGTGAAGATTGGAGGCTCTTTTGTCATCGGGGCCTTGCCTTTCTCCACTCGAGATCATTAAATAAATTCCTTAATGCGGCTTGTGAGACGATCTTCAAGATTGGTGCCAAAGGTTGCCATGGCTGACTCCACGAAATATCGCATCCATTCTTCCGTGACAAATGGGACAGAAACGCCATACAGACTAAAGAGAAGGCCACAAAGGCTTGCTGAAAACATCCCAGCAGCAACTGTCGTCATGGGATGGCCTGAAGTCGGAAGAGAAGCAACCGTGACTTGATTCCGTTGTTAGAAGCGGTGTAACAGAAATAGGAGGTGGTGTGGTCGTAGTTGCCGTTGTTAGTAATGTCGGTGTCCTTGAGAAGTTCGAGAAAAGAGGGAGTGAGGACACTACCGGATTAGGAAGAGTTGACTCGACCATAGGTACTGAAATTTGGGCTGAAGTAGCCGGACCCATCGGAGAAGTTTCCAAATGATACGATCATTTGCATTTTTTGCGCGAACCTCTCGAACCATTTCGGCTTCAACCTATGAGACCTCATGGTCATCATCCGATTCGATACTGTCGGAGCTCTCTGACGAAGCTTCGTCACCATCAGGAGCTCGACTACTTGAACCACCAGGAGCGGTACTAGCCGAAGCCACTTGGACTGGTAAAGCAATGCCATGAGTATCACAATAAGTTCGGACCGCACCATCTTCATGATTTGTTAAGCGAAGAAGACTCATAGTGATCGGCATCGGATGAATATGGGGCTCGGGTTTGGCCTTGTAGAGAAACGTGGGCTTCGGAGGAAGATAGTTTTCCGATTCAGGCCTGGCTCTAATCTCCCGGTAAAGACTCATGAAATGTTTGATGAAGATAGAGAACCATCGGGGATATGGAAGGGACTTGGATTTGGCTTGTTCATTGAGATGTAGTTGATCCTCCAAGTCGTTCCAAATCAGCTGCATATAGTCATAATCCTTAAGAAAAATGAGCCCGTGAAGAATTTAGACTATGTTGATGTAGCAGCGATAGAATCCGGTGTGGATGGAGAGATGTACTTGTTGACAAGGTTGAAGAGTGTCTTCCAAGAAAGAGGAATTCGGTTTTGCTGGATGGAAGACTCTAGTGTTAATGGTGCAGCATGCCCGAGGCGAAGAAAATCTTGAATAATTAAAGATTCTGAAGGGAAATCTTCATATCTAGGATGTTGTAGATGCAGCACCCTTCGCAATTGCTTCTTGTTGATTGTGACCATCTTGTTGTCAATGGTAGCCATAAGAGCAACACGACCTTTTTTAGAATTGACAAGGCTCATCGTGCCCAGAATTGTTGGAGATACATTTTCGGAATAATGGAATTGATAGAAAAAGCCGGCACAAGAAATGCCCTTGCCATTGAGAGCATGATGGGGTCGGGACAATTAACATTTTATAGTATCAGATAGTTATTGTCCTTGATTGACACCCATTCGGACCGTTCATAGACTTCGTTGATTTGTGAAAAATGCCATTTGAGAATCCTGAAAAATTGAACAAGAAAACAAACTGTTTAGTTGAAATTATGTAATTGGTATGTTAGAGAAGTTAGGAAATTTAAAATGGCGTATCAGGAAAAATTTGCGGAAGTGACTTTTCGGGACTTAGAAAAAATTTAAGATGTTTTCGGTAAAAGCACTGTATCGCTAAAGAAGTGCGAGAAAGTTTCTCAATAGAGAAAACTATTTCGCGATAAAGTTTCTGGATAGAGGTAATCCGAGAAACTTTCTCGGTAAAAAATACAATATTGTAGTATGAATAGTTTGTCGAGAAATGTTTCGAGAAAATTTACGCGATAGAAGAATGCCAGAAATTTTCTCGATAGACAAAGTGTAGCGAGAAAAACTTGCAAAATATTATCGCTAGAAGCGATTCGAGAAGTTGCATGAGAGCTACGCCTTTTGTTTTAATTGGATAAGTCGTTTTACCATAGTAGTTCAAGTCATTCTTCTTAGGTGCATAGCAATCTTTAGCCCAATGCCCAATTTTACCACAATTGTAGCCTTCTTTGTCCGTTTTTGACTCGGATGTTTCGGGGACTTTATCTCTCGATCTTGAGCTAGAGGTCCGTAGTTTGTTAGAAGAGGAAGATTTCTTTTTGAAAAATCTCTTGCCCATGGCCTTGGTTATTAGGGCAATTTGTTTACGGAAATCTTTTATATCTGCATTGTAATTGGAGTCGGTGTTTTTCTTCCTCTGACGAGCTAGAGTCAATAACTACCTTCTTGGATAATTTTCTTGGTCGAGTCTCGGAGACAAGAGGAAATGGTTCTGTATTCTTTCCTTTGTTTTCAAACTGAGTTTCCAACATATCTTCAGAGTGTTATGCAAGATTGTCAAATACGGTGGGAACATCCATTTCGCCCAAGTCTTTGGTTTGACATATTTGCGTGGCAACTCGATTCCATTCCGGAGAAAGTGATGCCAAGAAACGAAGATTGATTACCATTTTGGAGCGTAACACTTCGATCTTTCGCATCTCATTTAAAAGAGTGAGCAAGCGTTGGTATGTGTCATGTCGGTCTTGACCTTCTTTGGCTTTGAAACCTTCATGATCCGTGAGGATGTTGACTTTCTTTACATGATTTTTGTAAAGTGTGCCCTTTAGTAAAACAAACACGATTGCCTTTTAATTCTCAAAATAACATTGCTTGCTCAGCTTTTGATCTCATGCATTGTGGGCCTTTTCATGTCATTGCACAAACATCACATAGATATTTTTTGGCATTGGTAGATGATCATACAAGATTTACTTGGACTTTTATGTTGAAGAATATGTCTGATGTGTTAAATGTTTTTCCTTTCTTTTTTAATATGATAGAAAATCAGTTTGGGACTAAAATTAAGATGCTTAGATCAGACAATGCACCTGAACTTTAGAATTCTTGAAAGATAAAGGAACACTTCATCAGTATTCATGTGTTGATCATACTCCACAACAGAATGCGGTTGTTGAGAGAAAACACAGACACTTACTAAATGTTGCTAGAGCAATCATATTTTTCTGTCAAAAATACCCCTAATATATTAGAATGAGTGTGTTTTAACTGCATTTTTTCTTATAAACATGGTGTCTTCTAGAGTTTTAAATTTTAGGTCACCTTATGGGTTGCTTTATCAAAAACCAGTGGATTACTCATTATTTAGATCATTTGGTTGTTTGTGCTCTGTTTTTACACAGCAAGACGGACCAAATTTGAACCTAGAGCTAAGGCTTGTATCTTTATAGGTTATCCTAATGGAATAACAGGTTAAAAGGTTTTAAACTTAAACACTAGAGTAGTTGCTGTGACAAGAAATGTCAAATTCTATGAACATTTGTTTCCATTCAAGGATGTATACGAAAAATAGCAAGATGATATTTTTCTAGACTTTGTTTTTGAAAGGTTCAGGAGAAAATCTTTGCATTGTACTTGTTTATGTCGATGATATGATATTTGCAGGTCCATCCTTGTATGAAATAGATGCTGCAAAACACTATTTGTGTGGTGTTTTTAAGCTAAAGGATTTAGGAACCTTAAAGTATTTTTTAGGCTTGGAGGTAGCAAAACAGGCTAAAGGAATTTACATATCTCAGAGGCGATACACCACCAAGCTACTTAAAGAAACATGATACTTGAATTCCAAACCAAGATTACACCAATGGATCCAAGAATTAAAGTTAAAGCTTTGGATGCTCGCCTTTAGCAGATCCAACGCAGTACCGGAGGCTCATTGGCAGACTATTATATTTGACTTTCATACGCCCAGATATAACATTTGCGGTCCATAAATTGACTCAGTATATTAGTGATCCAAGAGCTCTGCATCTCACTGCAGTGCATCATCTACTCAGGTATTTAAAATCCACTGTTGGACAAGGTTTACTTATGGCGGCTGTTTCTGATTTGTATATAAAAGTATTCTCGGATTCAGAGTGGGCAACTTGCCCGGATTCAAGAAAATCAGTCACGGGATATTGTACTTTTCTTGGAGAATCGATGATTTTATGGAAAGCTAATAAGCATAACACGGTGGCAAGATCTTCAACATAAGCCGAATACAAAGCATTGGGGGCTGTAACTAGTGAAGTCCTATGGCTCAAACAACTACTGCTCGAGCTTGGATTTTGTTCAGACATGATTCCAATTATCTATTGTGATAATCGATCAGCTATTCAATTGGCTACAAATTCTAAGTTTCATGAAAAGGAACAAGCACATTGAGATCGATTGCCATTTTATTAGGCATCAACTCAAGGGAAATAAAGCTCTTACCAGTAAAGCTCAGTTAGCCGATGTATTTACTAAATCGCTTTCAGCTCCTACTCTAACACGACTTTTATCCAAGATAGGCATCCTAAATATTTACCCTCCATCTTAGCGTGGGGTATTGGAATCATATGAAGAATCTTGCGAAGAATACGGAGAAGAAGATACAGATTCGAAGAAACAGAGGCTTCAAAGTGAAACATTCTGATATTTTGTTATCAGGGACCATTTTGTAAATACATATTAATTTTGGATCTCTTTGTAATGTCTAGAAGTTGTTGCTGTATTTAAGTAGGGCTTTCTGTAGTCGTTCGTTGATTAACGGTATTGATTAATTGATTAATAAAAATTAGTCTTTTATTTTTCATCTTCTAATCGATCAAGAGGATCACCTCTGTTCGCGCATCTTTCGCTTTACAAATCTTCGTTGTCATACTTTAAAAAATTTTAATCTATTTTAATTATTTTTAATTCTATAAAGGTCGTTATTGTAGATACTAGCGTAGTTCGATTCTAGATTGTCAAGCTTTTATTCTTTTTACGCTGCCACCCCCACCGCCAACCTTCACGCCGCCGGCTTCCACCGATGAGAGCTTTTCTTCTCCCCCTTCCTCCATTCGGGAAGGTCGCTCCAATTTTTTTTCTTTCTTTTTATTTTTTATTTTTTTAATATTATAGTGTAGCGTGTGTGTGGGTCATATGTGTATTCTGTCTGTACTAGGTATGCCTTGTGTCCAATTGTGTTGTACGTGTGCGCGTGTTTGGGTGCGTGTGTTTTTGTGTGTGTGTTGTAATGTGTGTGTGCGGTGTGTACATGTGTGAGTAGTGTGCGTGAGTGTGTGCGGGTGTGCTCGGGTATGTATGTGTGTCTCCACCCGCCACTCAATCCATTGCCACACGTAGTCTCTCCCGCCGATGCCTGACGCCGTCGCCGTTCGAGTCTCCCATGTCGGGAGCTTATGTCTCCCTTAGTTGGAGTTGTCTTTCTCCCTTTCTGTAGCCCCCTTCCGAGTGAGGCGAGATCCACAATCGAGGACCGAAGAAAATGTAGAGTATTGTAGATTTACCTTAATAGCTATTTTGTGGTGATTCTTTAGTTCTTCGTGTTCGAGACTTTGTCTCTCGTTTTTTCGTCTAGTTTTTTTTGTCCTTTTCCTTGTTTGTTTGCTCATGCTCCTATGTGAGCTTTCGTTCTCACCGGATGATGATGATATCGGAGAGACTCGTTGGGCTATTTAGCCCTTGTACTTTGTTAATGAAATTCATGCTACTGTTTCGGAAAAAGAAAAATAAATTATTTTGATTCTATAAATATATCATCTAATAATTTTACGGGACTGTCGCGGCGTTTACAAACCACAAGGTAGTAAAGTGATTTGCAGTTTAACCACATGGGGCTATAGATGTGTTTACCCGTATTATTATTATATTAACGATATGTTATACGTTCACAAAGCCAGCCCTGATCTCGTAGTATGAATAAGTTGTCCCACTCTGCAAATCACATTCTATGTCTCATTGTATCATGACCGTTAAATTTTAAATCGCGTGACGCGCTCACAAATTATCTTTTTATTTTTTATTTTTTTAATTTTATATTCCACCAAATTATAAAATCATCCACATTTCATGTGATTTATATGATAAAAACTAATAAACAAACTAATAAACATATACATTGTTCCATGATGATCAATTTGATATTCATATCTAATATTTTTGGATATTCATAAGAATTATTTTTTTAGAAATTCTATAAAATGAGGGGACATGAAGAGCGGGGCAATTGATTTCATCCGCTGACCTCGTATAATGTTTCTTTGTAAGAATTGTATAGTTTATATAAGCTATATTATATAGATCATAGATTCATATGTTTAAATGGAAAAATGGATCATTCTGGATCCGCCCCTTGCTGGGTGGCTCCAACGATCATGTCCCTTATCTTCATGTTCTCAGCCTGTGCAATAAGCTCGTCCAAGCGCTCGCTGTTGATTCCTCATCCTCGACCTACAAGCAGATTCGCGTTCAAGATCTTGCACTTTTGTTGCCTACCATCATCGTCCATGGCAGACAAAGGGCTTACTAGTAGCTCTGCCTTTGTAGCCATTCCTCATATCGGTGTGTTTCTTTTGTTGGGAGTTTCAAAAACTTGGGAATCAGAATTAAAAAGAAAAAAGAAAAGAAAATATATCACGTTATGGATATTGATTCTCAAATCGATTTCGCCTTCCTCAATCAGTTTCTGAATAATCAATTAAATTGGACTTTTATTGGTTATTTAACCTAAGTGGGTCAAAGGCCCAATTGACCAATTAATCCGACAAAAAGGATACACATTAGTTTGCACTACTAAAACATATTTTTGACAGTTTTGTCATTGAAAATTTTCACAATGGAGTGTCCTAATCCGATAAATGTTATAAATTTTTTCCGCCGGTATGTTGTTCATTGTGATGTGCCGTCGAAATAGTAACACAATATTGTGGTGTAATTATTCGTCCTGGTTCAGGTGGGTGCGTGCATGAACATGAATCAACGTTTCGCAAATTTAACAATGACCCGTTTGTACTGTTAGACGGAACAAAGACCAGTTTGTACTGTTTGACGGGCTAAAAAGGGCATTTATAAAAACACTACAAACGGGCTTAATAGCTCACAGAGCTCTCTGGTCACATTATCATTATTAGTAGGAAAAGACACTTCATAAAAATGGCACAACACTCCTATGAAGGAGACAAGGTCCACATGGGGAAACAAAAAGCCAAAAGAAAACAAGTTTTCAAAATTACAAGAGAACTAAAGAACCTACTAAAAAATGAGCCTAAAACTCCATATTAGTGACTATTAAACCATACTTAGAAGCACTCTTTACTTTGTTTCGTCTTCACTATGAAAATCTCGTCTTCTTCGAAAAGAACCTCCAATAAGGGAAGAAGACAACTCCTACAACAAGAGACTAAACTCTCAGTTCAGGAGAATCACGAACCCACAAAACAACACAACATAAAAGAGAAAAATTAGCAAAAGACCGAAAACAATTGGAGAACCACACATGACAGAGCAAACACAACGAACGAAAATGAAAACAGAGCAAGCCAACGCAACACTACACAAACACATCAAACAAATTACTCGAACCTGAAAAGGTAACGATTTAATAAAAAGAAAATTATTGCTCCCCATGCCCCGACAACGAGGATGGGGGAGGACGATGTTGCTCCTGATGTGACTGTGGAGTGGAAGAGCTCCGTTACAAGCTGTTCCTCAACCCACCACCTGGTTTCTTCAAGCTCGCACTTTCTTGAGGTGAGACTCGAGACACCTCAACTTCGCAAATGAAAGTCAATAGAAAAGATGACCCAAATCAAAATTCAAGATTCAAGGTGCGACAATGAAAACTTTGGTTTGAGTCTTTTGTCGAAGAGGTGGCGTGCCTAGTGTGAAATGACCGTTCATCCACCTTTATTATTTTCGGTGGGAGGTGGACTAACACGGAGATTGTAAGGTTATCTCTTATGCTAGGCTAAAGTAGTATATGTTAGGATCACACAAAGTTGAGATTCATTATCCCTTATAGCTCCGTATCAAATGGAATAACAGTTCATTGACCAAATAATATCGTAACAAAGACCCTTTTGAGTTTCATAAAAAAAAAAGTATTCCGGGTTAATTGGACGTAAAATATATATTCTATTATATGTATGCTTTGCATATGCAACGGAGTCCCATTAAAGAGCTGATCATACAATGAAGATTTAGAAATCGAACATAAACGACATAAATTTCTCTTCTGTACTTCTCAATTGAATCTTGATCTTGAATTACATTATCGTACTTCCTTAAGCTATTTTACATCGAGATCCTCTTTTTACGTCCCAAACTAATACATCCCAACTAATATAAAAAATAGCCCATTGCAAATACAACGCATTTGACCCTTTAACTTTTAACGGCAATTTGAATATAACACATCGGAATAAATCTCTCAATTGATTTACTATCAGATCAAACCTGCACAAGATATGGAATATTAATTCTCAGATCTTTTAACAAACCAGTTAGTAAGATTACTTCTTAAGTTACAGAAGCAATCGAACTATACTCGGCCTCTGTTGAACTTCTTACAACAATGGTTTGTTTCTTTGATTTCCATGATAATGTTGAGTCTCTCAACTTCACTAAATAGCTTGTTAAAGATCTTCTTGCATTCAGGCAAGCTGACCAATCATCATCGCAAAATACACTAATATTGAAGGAGCTGGCAGCAGGTAAAGCCCATGCCAGGTTTTGCTTTCAGATATCTTAAGATTTTGTATGATGCATCTAAATGGATTTGCCTGGGCTTGTGCATATGTTGACTGAGAACTTGAACTGCATAGGCAATATAAGGTCTAGTAATACACAAATATAGCAGCTTACTGATCAACCTTGGAAAACCAACGACATTATCAATTATAGTAACATCAAGCTTAATCTTTTTCCTTATACCACTTTGAGATTGTGTTCTATAGGAGTATTAATAGGTTTAGAACTATCATATCCGTTTTAGTCAATAGTTCAATAATATACTTTCTTTGGTTGAGGTTATTCCCTTCTTTGGATCTTGCAACTTCAATACCAAGAAAGAATTTCATTTCACCTAAATCCTTCATAAGAAATTTGTTATTGAGTAAGTTTTCCGGTCATTATCCATCATCATGTCATTCCCAGTAATTAGTATGTCATCAACACAGACTAAAGAATAATCATGCTTTGAATGAATGACACCAAACTTACTTACAACTTCAATGAACTTGTGATTACATAGTCTTGAAGCTTGGTTCAAGCCATATAGTTCTTTTTTCAGCTTGCGGACTTCCGGCTCTTGCCTTTTTTATCATTGAAGCATGGTGGAACCTCCATATACACTTCGTCACTCAAATATCCTTGGAGAAAGATATTAGTAACATCCATTTGAAACAATTTCCATTTGATTAGTAGCAAGGGAGAGGACAGACCTGATAGTAATATTTTTTACTACCGATGAAAAAGTTTCATTATAATCCATCCCCTCCTTTTGCGTGTATCCCTTGCCAACTAATCTAGCCTTGTACCTTTCTATGTCTCCATTTGACTTGTATTTTACTGCATATACCCATGTACAGCCAATGATAGTCTTTCTTTGAGGAATATCAACTAATTTCCAGGTTTTAATTCTAAGGCTGCAATTTCAGAGTTCATTGCTTGTATCCATCTCTTAATTAACTTTGCTTCCCCAAATGATTTAGGAATCTAGTCTTTAGAGATGGCAGCTAAATGCAGCCTATAATCATGATTAATTCTATCATACTGAATTATTTCTGACATATGGTATCTGAGAGCATCAGTTGCATTTGCATTCATCTGTGCAGATTCCTTAGGAACATCATGTGCAGTTTCCTCTATTTCATTATGTTAATAATGATCTGCATCACCCATCTCACTTGGCTGATGGTATGGTGCAATGAAGTTTACATAATAGTTTTGATTATCATGTACATGAAAGCTCTCTCGCTGCAGGTTAATACTATTAATTGCATATGGGAAAAACAGTCTCGAAGAATATTATATCCCTTAAGATGATATATTTTTTAGAATCCCATTCAAGCAGCCTGTATCACTTATGTGTGACAAAATATCCCATAAAGACAAACGAGTTTGATTTATGTTGGAATTATCTTTTTGTGTAAAGATTTTTGCAGAGAGATAGTATTCCAAATATCTTAAAATGTGACTTACGAAATAGTATTTCAAATGGTATTTTGCCATCAAAGAGATGAGGGGGAGTTCTATTGATAATATACTTCAGCTTTTATTCACACTCCCCATAATTAATAGGAACATTAGAATAAATCTTTAATGCCCTTGCAACATCAAGTATGTGTCGGTGTTTCCTTTCCACAACACAATTTTGTTGTGATGTATGCACACATGAACTTCGATGATAATACCTTTGAGTTAGAAGAGTAGTACATTCATTTGAGAAGAATTTACGCGCATTATCACTTCTAATAAACTTTATCCTAGTACTAATTTGGTTTTCCACATATTTAATAAAACTTTTCAGAATGTCAACTACTTCATACTTAACTTTCATAAAAAAAAATCCTTGCTCTTAGAACAATCGTCAACCTACAGTTATTAAATACTTTTCATTATTATATGTCATCTCCTAATATGGTCCCTAAACATCAGTGTTTATAAGAGCATAAAATTATCGTTCATTTCTCAGATAGATAATTTAAATCTAGCATGCTATGCCAATGAACAAATAGAACAACAGAATCGTCTATATTTAGATGCAAATCATTCATATATTTGAATCTTCAAAATTACATATGCCAAGCCTATAAGTCCACATCGATAAATTATCAATTTTGTTTATTCTAACTAGAGAATTATTATCAACTTGCTTACAGAAGCTAGCAGAAATATTGTTATCATTTCCTGGCCGAATATATTGGGGTTCGTTTTGAATATGTATAAACCATTCTCTTGCCTACCAATCCTTTTTATCTTGCCAGTCAAGAATTCCTATATGATACAAAGATCATGAGAGAATTTCAAATGCACATTCTCATCGTTTGAAAGGTTAGACGCTGACAAAAGAGTGTGTCTAGATCAGGTACATATAACACATTTTCAAGCTTGTGGTTCCTACTTATAATAACATTACCAGATAAGTGACTTTACTGCATGATTCATTTGGTAATCTCACACTGCTTATGGTACTAGAAACATCATCAATAATATAAATAGTTCACCGTTCCATGTAGGTGATTTGCACATGTGTCTATTATTCAGATCCTTTTAGAATCAAAATATGCATCATTATCACTAAAACAAGTACCTATAGTTTTCGCAGTTGCCAAGGAATTACCATACTTTGAATCATCATGGATATTGCTCTTTTCCAGCATGTTTAGAATCTGATTGTATTATTCCGTGTAAAGCATTGAGGTGCATTTGAACACTCCCCCTTCATCCTCTCATTATTGGTTTCAGGAATCATAGTATTATTTCCTCTATAGCCTCTTCCTCCTCCATTTCTTCCCTGACCCTTCTTCCAACAAATCCTCTTCTTCATCCTCGGATGAAATTAGATGGATATCCATGGATTTTAAAACAGTTTTCTCTAATGTAGCCACTAATGTTGCAATGGTCACAAACATAGTGTCCTTTGCAGATTGATTAACAAAATTGTTGTAGTTGTTGGAAGAGTAGTTTGTTGACATAATGGCCATTGATGTTGACTGCTTGCAGATTAATTTCGAGTTGTGCTTCCACATTGATCACCATTGAAATAGCTTGGCTGTGAGATGGAAGGGGTGATGTCAACGGGATTTGAGACCTAATATTCTGGTAACAATCATGCAAACCAACGAGGAAATGCATCGTCTTTATCCAATTAAAGAATTCCTAGTACTCTTTTGAGACTACATCTGCAGGTGGAGGAATTAGCGAGTCATACTCATCCCAAAGAAGCTTCAACCTATTATAGTATTCAGGCACATTTGATGCACCCTTTGTACTAGAATATATCTCACGGAATAGACCACGCATTCTTGCGCCATTGATTTTGTCGAATCTTTATTTCAAATCACTCTCCTTAGATATAGAACAATGTATCCATGTTTTAACCGGTGCACCACAACGTTTCCATTGGGACAAAAGAGGAGAACTCTTATCCGGACATGTGCAGCTTCCATCAATAAACCCGAGATTGTTCTTCCTTCGAGCGCTATCGTCCTCATACTCCATATCTTGTAATTGTTTGATCCTCTGAGAATTCTGGTCATTAAATCGAGATTAGGCGTGTCAGAGGGATGAATAAACATCGGATTTGAAGTCCAACGTCATTGTGTTATTCTGGTTTCGATAACCCGACGAACTATGCTCTTCAGTCAGCGTCATGCTTCAATCGAGTCTGATATTCTGAGGCTATGATACCATGAAGAATTTTAGAAATCCAAGACAAACGGCATAAATTTCACTTGTGTATTTCTCACTTAAAACTTGATCTTGAATTACATTATCGCGCGTCCTTTGGGTATTTTACATCAGGATCCTCTTTTTGTATCCCAAACTAATACATCCCAACTAATATAAAAAACAGCTCATTACTTATCCAGTCCGTTTGGCCCATGTAACTTTTAACGGCTATTTGAATCTAACTCTTAACACAATAAATCTCTCAGAATACTTAACAAAAAACTCAACATTCAACATTGTTTTCCATGAATAAATTAGATCTATCATATAAATTTATTGCTCTTATCTTGATACATATGAAAATAAATACATCTGAATACATTAATCATGATTATCCTAACACAACAATTCCGGCGAATCAATTCCAAGTATAATCTTTGTCCACGAACCATAATACACCCTATCGGGATGGAAATAAAAGCCATCTGGTTTCACAACCCAACTGCATACATTCGCCAGATCAACCTCACATCTACTTGCCCAATGCGCGTAAAACACGTCAAAGCTCTGTGTCTTCGAACCCCACCAAAACAGGCAAAAGTACCGCGTCGTCTTGAATACGTTTACATAGAAACTCCACCTTTGTGTCTGGTCATGAACAATAGTCTGGCTTTTAAGGTCGTCGTCTTTAGATTGACAGTCGTGAGACTATCGGGGAGGTTGTTGACTATGTTGACTTCATACCTTTTAGTCAAATGCGTACCAGTGCTTGGAAGAGTATTGAAACATGTTAAAAGTTACGATCTAACACAAATAATAATATCACAGAACAAAGACCTCAAATCGTTTCAATCAAGCCTCAACGTATCAAAACAATATCTAAAACGCAAAAAACGAGAAACAAGCGGAACTTATCTTTGAAGCGCTGCGTTGAATGTAGCCTCGAGTCGTTGCAGCCGTAAACCTAGGACTGAGTTGAAATACGGTTCGGGTAGCGACGAGGCTTGGGTGAAAGCGTAGGAAATAGAGGATGTAACGAACGCACAGGAAGATACTGTGTTTTTTTGGCTTAAAGAAGCAACTCTAAGATCCTAAATCTCAAGGAAAACCTTAAGCCGAAGATCGCCGTAAAAGAGGAAAAACTAGGGTTTCTGAGGAGAGGGAACGACGAGTGAAGAAGAATCAATAAAGTGAAAAGTAAGTTTCGATGAAAAGAATGGGTAGGTTAAGGGGGAAGTTTTGGATATTTCAAATCAGTCCCGGGAATATTACTACGGTATCCAGAACTCTGGCATTGTTTGTTTTTGCCCCGAGGATTTATAATCCAAACGAATTTCATCACAATTATTATATTAACGGGACCAAAACGTTAATGGTCTAACCCACATAAAATTACCTGGATCCGAAATCGTGCAGGCCCAGTTAATCCACAATTTTAACAGCCACCCTCACGATGAAGATCCGAAGAGA
The DNA here is from genome assembly GCA_004919715.1 of Linderniella brevidens. Lineage (NCBI taxonomy): Eukaryota > Viridiplantae > Streptophyta > Magnoliopsida > Lamiales > Linderniaceae > Linderniella > Linderniella brevidens. Next base: position 10,841,480 of record SWDC01000156.1, on the reverse strand, counting down.
TTCACCATCATGAGTTTTTTCCTGAGTCTGCTGTGACTTTCTTTTCCAAGTGCCTTGGTAAGGATGTCAGCAACCTGGTCCTGCGATTTGATAAACCTGGTTTCAATAATACGCTTGGTTATATATTCTCGTATAAAATGACAATCTAATTCTATATGTTTAGTCCGTTCGTGAAATACCGGATTATTTGCTATTTGCATAGCAGCATTATTATCACAGAAGAGGTTTGCTGGACCTGAAAGCTCATTTTTCAGGTCTTGAAGCAATCTGGTTACCTAGATTGTTTCACAAGTGGCAAGTGCCATTGATCAATATTCAGCTTCTGCTGAAGATCGTGACACGGTTTTTTGTTTTTTGCTCTTCCATGACACTAGTGTATTACCAAAGAACACACAGTAGCCTGAGACTGATTTACGAGTCACAGCACATGACGCCCAATCAGAATCACAAAAAACAGTTAACTTGTGATTTTGACTGTTTGAAACTAAAATACCATATCCAGGTGCTGCTTTTAGATATCTAAGAATTCGAAAAGCAGCTATAAGATGTGATCTATTTGGACAATGCATAGATTGACTAAGTGTTTGTACAACATAGGATATGTCAGGTCTAGTGTTGCAAAGATAAATCAATCTTCCCATTAGACGCTGAAAAAATTGTATGTCAACTTCATCTGATTTGTTGTCATCAACAAATTTCAGATTCAGTTGCATTGGTGTTTCTTTAGGTTTACTACCTAAAACACCAAACTCACTCAACAAATCGAGTGTATACTTTCTTTGATTTAGCACTAGACCACTATCACATTTCACTACTTCAATTCCTAAAAAATACTTTAATTCTCCTAAGTCTTTGATCCCAAACAAGTCATTAAGTACATATTTGATGTTACTGATTTCATGCAAGTCATTTCCTGAGATTAAGATATCATCTACATAAACTAGCAGATAAACATGCAGTCCATCTTTCGATTTCATAAACAAAGAGTAATCATTCAAGCTTTGAACAAAATCATTTTCCCTTAGGACTTCAGTCAATTTTTCATTCCATTTTCTAGGTGCCTGTTTCAGGCCATAAAGAGACTTATTTAGTTTGCAGACTTTATTACTATGATCAAGATAACCTTCAGGCAAACACATGTAAACATCTTCTTAAAGTTTACCATGTAAGAAAGCATTGTCTATATCAAGTTGAAAAACAGTCCAATCATTTTTCATAGAGACAGCAAGCATCAGTCTAATTGTAACCATTTTAACAACCGGAGCAAATATCTCGTTGAAGTCTACCCCTTCCCTTTGACTATTCCCCTTTGCTACCAATCTGGCCTTAAGTCTATCTACTTCCCCACTACTTTTATATTTTACTTTAAAGATCCACTTACTACTTATGGGTTTTCTGTTTGGAGGTAGCTCAACTAAATCCCAAGTCTTATTTTCTAACAGGGCTTTCATTTCAAGATCCAATGCCTCTCTCCACTCACCAATTTCTAAAGCTTCTCTAGCAGTTTTAGGTATATAAACCTTGTCTATATTACAGCAGTAAAGTCTATCATCTTTATCAAGCTTTGAACAATTTAGTACACTAGATAAAGGATATAACACATTCATCTTTGCATTATTGGTTGTACATTCATAATCATCTAAATATCCAGGTTTTCTAGTTTTACGCTTAGGCCTATTCAAGTTTTCATCACTAGAGGCATTCAGGTTTTCATCACAGGCAATATCATTATTTTCAATGATGTAATCACAATTAACAGTTTCATGCATTTCATCAAAAATAGGTAGATTGGTGTTGTCTTCCACATCAGTATTACCAGAATGAGCATCATTGATCACAAACTCAGAAGTATGTTCATCAATGATATCTACATCTTTGTGTTTATTTTCTACATAAATGGGTTCAGTGAGTTCTAAGAAATCATCAGTCAGAGTAGGTGTACATTCAGTTTTGGTATTTTTATCAAAAAATTTGTTTTTGAAAGGAAAAATAGTTTCATAAAATTTTACATCTCTAGCAGCAAATATAGTATTATTTTCAATATCTAAAAGTTTGTATGCCTTTTTGTTTTCATAATATCCTAGCATAATGCATTGTTTTGCACAAACATCAAACTTTGAACTAATATTAGTTACACTGGCATAGCACAAGCATCCAAATACCTTAAAAAAATCATACTTCACTTTTCTTTCAAATAAGATCTCATAAGGTGATTTACCTTTTAGAACAGAAGATGGTGTTCTATTGATTAAAAAAGCTGCTGTGAGAACACATTCAGTCCAATAAATCAAAGGAACACCAGATTGAAAAAATAAAGATCTAGCAACATTTAATAAATGCCTGTGTTTTCTTTCCGCAATTCCATTTTGCTGTGGAGTGTTAACCACTAGTTTGATGTAAAATTCCTTTTGTTCTAACAAATTATGAGAACTGATTGTTCACAAATTCTGTTCCATTATCAGTTCTAATTATCTTTAATCTTTTGTTGAATCGAGTTCTGACCATATTAACAAAGTACTTGAAACACTGAAATACTTCAGACTTATTTTCAAGTAAGAAAAGCCAAGTAGTTCTAGAAAAATCATCAACCAAAGTGAGAAAAAATCTACAATTATTATGACTAACAGTTTTAAAAGGCCCCCAAACGTCACCATGTACTAGTTCAAATACAGAGACTGATTTATGATCGCTTAAAGGAAAGGGTTCTCTTGTCTGTTTTGCCTTGTGACATACATCACATGGCTCATTGGACATTATTTTTTTGTAATTCAAAGAAGGTTTCAATACATCTAAGACAATGGGAGAAGGATGACATAGTCTCATATGCCACATATTGTTAGAGACTACATTCAAAATATTAGCTACTTTACTATTATTACCAATCAAGTCATTGTTGAAGTAGTACAATCCGTCTTTCAACTCACCAATCCCCATTATAATCAGGGATTGTGGGTCCTGAAAGATGCATGTATTGTTTTTGAACACATAATGATCCATTAGGTAATTTTAGAAAAATACTATTTTTGACATATTTCATGTTTAAAAGTTTTTCAGAGGATGAAATAACATGATCAGTAGCTCCAGAATCTATAATCCAACCTTTATTAAAGTTGGATGATAAGGAATTAGCTATAGCACCTGCCATGAGATCTGGTTTAATTTCTTCCTGATTCTCTTTTTCCAGCAGCTTAATAAGCTTGTTGTATTGGAGAACTGAAAGATTTGTAGTAACAGTCTCAACATTATGCTGATAGGATTCAGTCACATTGGCAGTTTTGTTGGAGTTCCAAGTGTTACTCTTTTTATAATTCCTGTTTGGTTTACCAAACAGTTTGTAACACTTTTCAATAGTATGTCCTTTAATCCCACAATGTTTATAGATCATTGTAGGATTATTAGGATTCGAAGAGTAGCTACTGATGTTATTGTTATTTGGATTACCCAAAAGTTTATAACGTCTTTCTATTGTGTGGCCTTTTATACCACAAAACTTACATATAAAAGAATTCTGGTTTGAAGAATTGAAAGTAGTTTTGTTAAAAGATTTATTCATAAAAATAGAAGTATTATTTTCTGTAGTATGAATCACCTCCCTATGGGATTCTTCTCTGCTTACTAAATTGTAAGCATGAAGAACACTTGGGAGAGGTTGATGCATTAAAATATTACTTCTTATAAAATTGTAACTCTCATTAAGACCCATTAGAAACTGCATTAACTTTTGTTCTTCATAAAGACTGTTTTGATTACTACTAGCATGACAGATGCAAATAGGTCCTGTGGTTAGAGCATCAAGCTCATTCCACAGGTGCTGCAGTTTAGAAAAGTAAATTGAGACACTATCATTCACTTGTTTTAGATTATACAAGGACTGTTGTAGGCTAAATTTCTTTGAGCCATCAACATGCTTGAATGTTTTTTCAAGTGATTCCCACACCTTTGATGCAAATTTGGCATGTGTGTATCTTATTCTAAGTTCATTGCTCAGGGAATTCAGCAGCCATGATAAAACAATAGCATTGCATCTTTCCCAATCACTGGCCAGTTCAGGTTGTAGAGGTATCTCTACTGTACCATGAATGAATCCAGCTTTATTTTTTGCAACGAGGGATAGGAGTATAGAATTACTCCAAAAAGAGTAATTCTCAGAACCTGTCAGCGCTACATTTGTAATGTTAGTGACTGACAGATCTGCTTGTGATATATACAAAGGATTTCTAGGATTGATAACTAGTTCTGCATTGTTTAATACAACATCATTATTATTTTCAAGATTTTCATTAACAGCATTTTCTAAATCCATGATATCTAAAATACTTTGTTTAGCACACAATTATCAAATAGAAGATTTTCACAGATGACACAAATAGCAGATAATCACAGATATAGCAGAGTATAAACACAGTAACAATGAGCTGCAAGGAAAGAAATATAAAAGGAAGGAGTTTACCGTAAGTCCTTAGATAGAATTTTGTCCTTTTGTTCAAAGGAGGAATTCACCGTAAATTGTGAAGAAAACTTCAGGATCTGCAAGGCAGTAATAGAGTATAAGCTAGTTGTGTTGTTAATCAAACACAACTTTGTAACACTAGTGATAAATAAAATAGATCGTTTCAGAAGATCTGAAGAGGATCTGAGATCTTAAACGCTTTCAGAACACAGATCGTTTCAGAGAAGAGCACTAGGAGGCTCTGATACCATGTTAAAAGTTACGATCTAACGCAAATAATAATATCACAGAACAAAGACCTCAAATCGTTTCAATCAAGCCTCAACGTATCAAAACAATATCTAAAACGCAAAAACGAGAAACAAGCGGAACTTATCTTTGAAGCGCTGCGTCGAATGTAGCCTCGAGTTGCTGCAGCCGTAAACCTAGGACTGAGTTGAAATACGGTTCGGGTAGCGACGAGGCTTGGGTGAAAGCGTAGGAAATAGAGGATGTAACGAACGCACAGGAAGATACTGTGCTTTTTTGGCTTAAAGAAGCAACTCTAAGATCCTAAATCTCAAGGAAAACCTTAAGACGAAGATCGCCGTAAAAGAGGAAAAACTATGGTTTCTGAGGAGAGGGAACGACGAGTGAAGAAGAATCAATAAAGTGAAAAGTAAGTTTCGATGAAAAGAATGGGTAGGTTAAGGGGAAAGTTTTGGATATTTCAAATCAGTCCCGGGAATATTACTACGGTATCCAGAACTCTGGCATTGTTTGTTTTTGCCCCGAGGATTTATAATCCAAACGAATTTGATCCCAATTATTATATTAACGGGACCAAAACGTTAATGGGCTAACCCACATAAAATTACCTGGATCCGAAATCGTGCAGGCCCAGTTAATTCACAATTTTAACAAAACATGTTAGTGTTGAGATGATGATGAAGAAAAGGTTAATGTGGTGAGTATAATGAGTGGGCAGATGCGTCGTATGCGTCGTATATAGAATCATATGGCGTCTTTTACATAGAGAATAAATTATGTTTTCTTGTGGCTATGATATCCTTTTTAGGACTAGTTTCTAAAGTTAATTGCGTATTGGCATGATAATCAGATTATTGATTATAGTGTGGATTATGAGTAAATGATTGCTTTTTGAACTAGTTATAAACTTTTATTTGACCAAGTGGTTACTTTCGTAACTTTGGCTTTCCTGCACCTGCAGTTATTTTGTCAATCCCATATCAAACATGATTTGAGATTTTATGATATTGGATGAGTCATAGATTGTTTTTTGGCAGAGTAGATCATAAGTAATCGAGCTTTATAGAGCAAGCCTCGTGATCGATAGGTTATATTACAAACAATCATGAGCTCAAGCGTCGTAACTATTCAAAAGTTTACGGGCCAACACGTGTGCATTCCATTAGTTATTAGTATTATTATTATTGAAGATATAAATATCATCAAACTCCCTAATATCAAATTTTCAAGCTCGAACACGATTCCTTTAAAACTCCAGATAAAACCTTTGAATTGAAGCGATTCTCTTTGTACAGAAAGAGAACCAACTCAATCCAGAAAAAATCGAGAATCTAAATTCTGATGGACTCGTGAAAAGACTTCGAGCAAGAAGATTAAAGAAAACTTTAACATGTCGACATTGAAGATTCTTAGAGATAAGAAATCTTGTGAGATTTCATTAGTTTTTATAATTACTTTTATTTGTTTATTTTTCGAAGATATAAATATCATCACACGAGCCTAGCATTAAGTTCTCATGCAAGAGCTCAATTCGATTACACCCATGTCTAAAATCGTTTAGTGGTTTCATAAATTGATTTTCTTTGTGATTGTTCAAACTAATTTTGAAGTGAACCATCTGAGTTGGAAAATTAGAGAATTAAAATTTACGATTGGAGTCATAATAAGACTTCGAGCAAAGACGATTAAAAATAGTTTAACATGTCAATGTTGAAGATTCTTGGAGATGAGAAGGCCCGTGAGATTTTTATTAATTTTTTAAATTAGTTAGAGATATATCTATACTTATTTTTTCGAAAATATAAAGATCATCAAGCTTGAGCCAAGTATTAAATTTTCGGGATAGAACTCGACTCATTACACTCATAGATAAAATCATTTAATGGTTCATTGTGATTGTTCAAACTAATTTTGAAGTGAACCAGTTCAATGTTAAGCAGGAACGTTCAAGAAATCAAATTCAAGCTGAATATTCTTGGAGATGCGATGGCTCATGAGTTTTTAATAAGTGTTTAAATTATTTTTATTTATTCTAATAATTTCGAAACTATAAAGATCATCAAGCTCGAGCCGATCATCGAATATTAAGCTTGAGATTGACTTTTTTATACCCCTGGGGCCTAGATTAAATAATTGAATGATTTTGTGAGATATTCTTTTGTGATTGTGCAGACCAATTCAATCATAAGGAAAAAAAGGCGATAATTCAAATTTTCAATTGTACTGGTGACTAGACTTCGAACAAATAACATCAAAGGAACGTTACACATAACGATATTGGGGATTCTTTGTGATGTTAGACCATCTCCAATCGAAAAATGGATTCTCAAACTCAAACTCATACTCAGACTCAAATGATGTAATTCTTCTCCAACCATCAAACCCATTCTCAAACTCAAATGAATATTAATAGAATGTTCTCTCTCACATTAACTTTTATAACTTTTCAATAGCTACACACATACTTTAAACATTTACTGTGAAAGATAATATTTTTTGGGGTAAAAACAGAAATATTAATAGAATAAGGTCTGTTTTGTAGGAATAAGAAACTTACAAGTGTATGAAAAGTACAACTGCATATTTGCGTTCAAATGTGATCGAAATCTATAAAATTTTCATTTTGCGTTTGGTATTGATATCGGTTGGACCCAATTTAGCCATTTGCGTTGAAGAATGACGTATGTGGGGAGAAGCTCTTATGGCCGTGAGCTTTTCAATTAATTTTTATTTATTCAAATGTTTTCGAAAATAAAAAGATCATCAAGCTCGACTCGTTTATATCCCTAGATAAACTCACTGAATGGGTTCATGAAATGTTTTTTTCTAGTTGTTCAAACTATTTTTGAGGTGAACCAGACTTGTTCAGAATTGTTTCTTTCTAAGTTAAGATTCAACTTTCGGTTGGATTCGTGACAAGACTCGAGAAAAGAAAATCAAAGAAAAATTTAGCATGTTGACATTGAAGATTCTTGGAGATGAGAAGATCAAGATTGCATCGAATAATGATCGGGAAGATCAAAGCATAACTTTCAAGAATTGGAGCTTATTTGATGAATTATCATGTTTCGGGGTTGAAATGCAATATTAAAGAGATAAAGAACTAAAGTACAACTTTGTCCTTAAATCAAAGATGGATATGGTATGGTTTGAGGTTATAATCATATTTAGTTTAGAAGATTTCCTTATGTTTATTTAGGTTATTAGCTAGTATTATCGTAGATTAATTGCTTGAGTTTAGATTTAGGTTTTTTTCGTAGATATGATTTCCATATTTTTGTTTCCGGCATGAGTTCTCATTCCCTTTAAAAAAAAGCATTAGTTCTCATTGAAGAAGACCACGTCATTAATTTTTTTTGAGCTTTTAGTTATTGAAATTTTTGAGTCTTTGTTACTCGTTGCGTTCGATGTTCGAGCATCGTTACTCTCTTGCAAAGGTAGTGTGTTGTAGGAATGGATCCTACTTTTTGCACAAAATTACGTATCAGTTCATGGCGTCTTTTAATAAATCAAGTGTTACACATGTGATGATCATTGTGCAGCTTTGGAATCAAGTGCAATAGATCGAGGTCCGTTATTAAGTGGCATGGGTAACTCGGTGAACCTTGGCCCTAAGATGAAGTAAAATCCGAGCTGACGCTATAGCCCGCAAACTACGCCACCCATGTAAACCACTTTGTGACAGGTCCATACGTGACAGATTTTCCCAAGATCTTTTGTAGTCGGAGAGAATGAAGATTAGATCAAGTAACATCCCCTTCAAAGACATTAAGCGTCTCAACTTTGACCACGAAGCCACGTCATCATCGTCGATAGGTAGTAGCATTGGTATTTAGTACAACAAAATGGATGTGCTCTATTTTTAGACACCTTAAAACATGAACTCACCGGGTCTAAACTAATGACATTCCTCATTCGACTCAAAAAAGTAAGAATAATATACGGCGGGTTAAAAAAAAAATGTTTTCATTCGATTAAAAGAAATGGCCTCACATGTGAGAGGGGTGTGAAGAATATCACATGTGGCCAAATGCCCCAAATTGATTACGACAAGAAACGTTAATCGGTATATAAGCTTGAGGGTCACTCCTATCACCGACTGGTTTTAGAAAGGAATCCCATCAAGCTTATACGGTCACTCGCTCCTATGTGCAGAGCATGTGCGCGAGCCCCGAAAATTTATCAAAATTGTCCTTTTTTTAAATTTAGTATTTAGAACATAATATGACGATTAATCAAAGTAATCGACAAATGCAATGCATTGTTGCCTACATATTACATGGTTGGTTGTGTAAATGTGTACAACCAACCATGTAATAATAATATGATGTGGTTCACAATGGAAATTATATGATATATACGTTATATGATATATATTTCATAATAAATGAAACTGAAGACATGATTATATAGTTCGCGTTTGGTACATCATGTGGAGATAAATATGATTTGATTCGGTATATCGGCTTTTAGCGCTTGTATTTTCCAAAGGAGGTGTTTTTGGGTGTTTGGCTGTTACCGATTGGATTAATCCGTTGAGACTTTTATTATGTAAAAATATCATTATATTCGCTTGGTTTGCTTTAATTGATCTAAACATATTTATGATTCTCGTATCTGATGCGTTTTTAATTTTATGTTTTTTTTTAAACTGAAAGACCTGATTATATGGTTCACGTTTAATGGTACATCATGTGGAGATAAATATGATTATAATGTGATATAAAATACCCTTAGTTACAGGTATACCAAGTAAAACTAATTAATCAAGCACAATCGTGATCCTTAAATTCAACCACATAATGAGTTATATGAGTGGAGGTCAGACTAAATATAAGTTCCGTATTGAAGGGGGCAATTTTGGTTGGTTCATTCTATCGCAAATCAGAGACGTAATGTTTTTGAAAGGTTCAGGAGAAAATCTTTGCATTGTACTTGTTTATGTCGATGATATGATATTTGCAGGTCCATCCTTGTATGAAATAGATGCTGCAAAACACTATTTGTGTGGTGTTTTTAAGCTAAAGGATTTAGGAACCTTAAAGTATTTTTTAGGCTTGGAGGTAGCAAAACAGGCTAAAGGAATTTACATATCTCAGAGGCGATACACCACCAAGCTACTTGAAGAAACATGATACTTGAATTCCAAACCAAGATTAACACCAATGGATCCAAGAATTAAAGTTAAAGCTTTGGATGCTCGCCTTTAGCAGATCCAACGCAGTACCGGAGGCTCATTGGCAGACTATTATATTTGACTTTCATACGCCCAGATATAACATTTGCGGTCCATAAATTGACTCAGTATATTAGTGATCCAAGAGCTCTGCATCTCATTGCAGTGCATCATCTACTAAGGTATTTAAAATTCACTGTTGGACAAGGTTTACTTATGGCGGCTGTTTCTGATTTGTAGATAAAAGCATTCTCGGATTCAGATTGGGCAACTTGCCCGGATTCAAGAAAATCAGTCACGGGATATTGTACTTTTCTTGGAGAATCGATGATTTTATGGAAAGCTAATAAGCATAACACGGTGGCAAGATCTTCAACATAAGCCGAATACAAAGCATTGGGGGCTGTAACTAGTGAAGTCCTATGGCTCAAACAACTACTGCTCGAGCTTGGATTTTGTTCAGACATGATTCCAATTATCTACTGTTATAATCGATCAGCTATTCAATTGGCTATAAATTCTAAGTTTCATGAAAAGGAACAAGCACATTGAGATCGATTGCCATTTTATTAGGCATCAACTCAAGGGAAATAAAGCTCTTACCAGTAAAGCTCAGTTAGCCGATGTATTTACTAAATCGCTTTCAGCTCCTGCTCTAACACGACTTTTATCCACGATGGGCATCCTAAATATTTACCCTCCATCTTAGCGTGGGGTATTGGAATCATATGAAGAATCTTGCGAAGAATACGGAGAAGAAGATACAGATTGGCAAGTGCGGTACAATGCAAAAATCCTTAAACGAGTTTTGCACTTTGGCAAGTGCGGATGGCCGCCATATTGTCGAGCCACGGCTCAAGGGTGCCATTCTCGGTAGAGAGAAGATGGACGATGGCGTCACGGATAGAAGTGGAATAAAATTGATGACAAGGCACTCTCTACTATACAATTATGTTTGAGTAATGGTACACTACAAGAAGTGCTGTCGGAGAAACAACGAAGGATTTATGGAAAAAGTTAGAGAGTATTTACATGAATAAGTCTCTAGCTAACCGACTGCGGTTAGGGTTTTGCACTAAGTTTTCAAGTTTGGTATTATTTGATCTATTTGAAGTAAGTTTGCAAAATATCTCTAGTTACCTTGTAAGGCTCATTCCATTCATCGGATTAATTTGCACGTACTGTTGATGTCACGACTACCCCAACTCACCAGAAAAATAAATAAATAAACAACAAAATTATTTTTTTAGTCGCGTGACTCTATTTAGCACTCATCAAAACCCTATGGACTATGTTGGGTTTTGAGACCCAATTGTTATTGTGTCCATGTTAGTTTTTGGGCAGAGTTAGTGTTATTATCATAATATGTAATAATTAGGAAAACAATATTGTGCATTATTCATTCCATCGAATAGTGACGAGTTCTCCGATTCCAAGAACCAAGCGAAGCTTCTCTTAAGCTCTTTCTCTCATTTTTTCTCCTCTCAAATCTACCCAAATCATAACAAATTGGTATCAGAGCCTCCAATTTCGTCGCCCACGGTTGCTGTATTACACTCTTTTGTTTGTGTAAATCTAGGTTTTATTGTGGATTTTTTGTCGATTTTGTTATTTTGGGGCTATTGATTGCGACGGAGATGTCGACTAGATTTGATATCGGGAAGTATGATGGGAAGACGAGTTTTGCACTTTGGCAAGTGCGGATGGCCGCCATATTGTCGAGCCACGGCTCAAGGGTGTCATTCTCGGTAGAGAGAAGATGGACGATGGCGTCACGGATAGAAGTGGATTAAAATTGATGACAAGGCACTCTCTACTATACAATTATGTTTGAGTAATGGTACACTACAAGAGGTGTTGTCGGAGAAAACCTCGAAGGATTTATGGAAAAAATTAGAGTAAATGAAGAAGTCTCTAACTAACTTATTGCGGTTTAGAGTTTTGCACAAATTTTTCAAGTTTGGTATTATTTGATCTATTTGTATTAAGTTTCCAAAAATATCTCTAGTTACCTTGTCAGGCTCATTCCATTCATATTATCAATTTGCACTTATTGTTGATGTCACGACTTCCCCAACTCACCCGAAAAATAAATAAATAAACAAATAAATTATTTTTTTAGTCGCGTGACTCTATTTAGTACTCATCTAAACCCTATGGACTATGTTGAGTTTTGAGACCCCATTGTAATTAGGGCTATGTTTATTTTTGGGCAAAGTTAGTGTTATTATCATAAAATGTAATAGTTAGGAAAATAATATTGTGCATTATTCATTCAATCGAACAGTGACGAGTTCTCCCATTCCAAGAATCAAGCGAAGCTTCTCTTAAGCTCTCTCTCGCATTTTCCTCCTCTCAAATCTACCCAAAATCATAACAAATTAGTATCAGAACCTCCGATTTCGTCGCCCACGGTTGCCGTATTTCACTTTTTTGTAAGTCGTGTAGGTGTTATTATGGATTTCATGTGGGTTTTGTAATTTTGGGGCTTTTGATTGAGATAGAGATGTCGACTAGATTTGATATCGAGAAGTATGATGGGAAGACGAGTTTGCACTTTGGCATGTGTGGATGACCGCCATATTGTCGAGCCTCGGCTCAAGGGCGCCAATCTTGGTAGAAAGAAGATGGACGATGGCGTCACGGATAAAAGGTGGAATGATATTGATGACAAGACACTCTCTACTATACAATTATGTTTGATTAATGGTACACTATAAAAAGTGTTGTCGGAGAAAACGACGAAGGATTTATGGGAAATTGTAGAGATTATTTACATGAAGAAGTCTCTAACTAAGTGATTGTGGTTAGGGTTTTGCACTAAGTTTTCAAGTTTGATATTATTTGATCTATTTGTAGTAAGTTTCCAAAAATATCGCTAGTTACCTTGTCAGGCTCATTCCATTCATCGGATCAATTTGCATTTATTGTTGATGTCACGACTAACCCAAACTCACCCGAAAAATAAATAAATACACAATAAATTATTTTTTTAGTCGCTTGACTCTATTTTGCACTCATCTAAACCATATGTACTATGTTGGATTTTGAGACCCAGTTGTTATTTGGGCGATCGTTTGTTTTTTTGCCAAGTTAGTGTTATTGTCATAATATGTAACAGATAGGAAAACAATATTGTGCATTCTTCATTCCACCGAACAGTGAAGGGTTCTCCCAATCCAAGAACCTCTTTCTCTCATTTTTCCTCCTCTCAAATCTACCCCAAATCATAACAAATTGGTATCAGAGCTTCCGATTTCGTCGCCCACGGTTGTCGTATTTCACTCTTTAGTAAGTTGTGTGAATCTAGGTTTTATTGTGGGTATTGTTATTTTGGGGATTTTTATTGAGATGAAGATGTCGACTATATTTGATATCAAAAAGTATGATGGGAAGACGAGTTTTGCACTTTGGCAAGTGCGGACGGCCGCCATACTTTCGAGCCTCGGCTCAATGGCGCCATTCTAGGTAGAGAGAAGATGGCGATGGCGTCACGAATAGAAGGTGAAATGAAATTTATGACAAGGCACTCTCTACTATACGATTATGTATGTGTAATGGTACACTACAAGAGGTGTTGTCGGAGAACACCGCGAAGGATTTATGGGAAAAGTTAGCGAATATTTACATGAAGAAGTCTCTAACTAACCGATTGAGGTTAGGGTTTTGCACTAAGTTTTCAAGTTTGGTATTATTTGATCTATTTGTAGTAAGTTTCCAAAAATATCTCTAGTTACTTTGTCAGGCTCATTCCATTCATCGAATAAATTTGCACTTACTGTTGATGTCACGACCACCCTAAACTCACTCGAAAAATAAATAAATAAACAACAATTTCTTTTAATCGCGTGACTCTATTTAGCACTCATCTAAATCCTATGGACTATGTTGGGTTTTGAGACCCAATTGTTACTTGGGCCATGTTAGTTTTCGGGCCCAAGTTAGTGTTATTATCCTAATATGTAATAGTTAGAAAAACAATGTTGTGATTACTCATTCCATTGGAACAGTGACGAGTTCTCCAATTCCTTCGGCTATTTTACAACAAGATCCTCTTTTTATATCCCAAACAAATACATCCCAACTAATATAAAAAACATCTCATTACTTATTCAGTCCATTTGACCCATTTAACCTTTTTAGCGGCTATTTGAATCTATCTCTTAACGGAATAAATTCTCTCGGAATTACTTAACAAAAAACTCAACATTCAACATTATTTTCCATGAATAAATTAGATCTATCATATAAATTTATTGCTCTTATCTTGATATATATGAAAAATAAATACATCTGAATACATTAATCACGATTATCCTAACACAACAATTCCGGCGAATCAATTCCAAGTATAATTTTTTGTCCACAGACCATAATACACCCGATCAGGATGGAAATAAAAGCCATCTGGTTTCACAACTCAACTGCATACATTCGGCAGACCAACCTCACATCTACTTGGCCAATGCGCGTAGAACACGTCAAAGCTCTGTGTCTTCGAACCCCACCAAAACCGGCAAAAGTAATGCGTCGTCTTGAATACGTTTACATAGAAACTCCACCTTTGTATCAGGTCATGAACAATAGTCTGGTCTTTAAGGTCGTCGTCTTTAGATTGACAGTGAGTCGTGAGACTATCGGGGAGGTTGTTGACTTCTTACCTTTTAGTCAAATGCGTACGAGTGCTTGGAAGAGTATTGAAACAGGTTAGTGTGGAGATGATGATGAATAGGAGTGGGCAACGGGTATCGAGTACCCGACCCGACCCGATCGGGTCGGGTACCCGAAAAATTATCGAGTATCGGGTAGTACCCGATACCCGACATTAAAAAATAGGGTCGGGTATCGGGTAGCAAAATGCTACCCGAATTACCCGATCGGGTACCCGACAATGAATTAAAAATTAGAAAAATTATGAAAAAATAGTATAATTAATTTCTAGTAGTCATAAAATAATTAAGAATGATATAAAATTAATAATTTCTCCTCATATTACAAAATTTCAAAGAGAAAAAACATATAAAAATATCATAAATATTATAAATCGTACTAAAATATTAATAAAAAAGTAATTAAATTTTAAGTCGGATACCCGATACCCGACCCGACGTGTACCCGACATACATCGGGTCGGGATCGGGTAGGAAAATCACTACCCGCCTTAGTCGGGTACCCGACCCGAATTACGCGAACCCGTCAAATACCCGACCCGCACCCACCCCTAATGATGAAGAAAAGGTTAATGTGGTGAGTATAATGAGTCATATTGTTAAGAGGGCAAATGCTGCTTATGTTTCGTATATAGAATCATATGGCGTCTTTTATATAGAGAATGAATTATGTTTTCTTGTGGCTATGATATCCTTTTTAGGACTAGTTTCTAAAGTTAATTGCGTATTGGCATGACAATCAGATTACTGATTATAGTGTAGATTATGAGTAAATGATTGCTTTTTGAACTAGTTATAAACTTTTATTTGACCAAGTGGTTACTTTCGTAACTTTGACTTTCCTATAGTTATTTTGTCAATCCCATAACAAACATGATTTGAGATTTTATGATATTGGGTAAGTCACAGATTTTTTTTTTGGGTAGATCATAAGTAATCGGGCTTTATTTTGTCAATCCCATAACAAACGTGATCGATGCTCGATAAATTAAGAGCGAAAGATAAGCCGGGTCATATTACAAACAATCATGAGCTCAAGCACTATTCAAAGGTTTACGCACCAACACGTATGCATTCCATTAGTTATTATTATTATTACTATTATCACTATTATTATTATTACTATTATATCATTATTATCATTATTATTATTATATTATTATAATTATTATCATTATTATTATTATATTATTATAATTATTATCATTATTATTATTTCAAGAAGACTTATAATAGATTGTGTTAATTTATTAGTTATCCTTGTAATTGAGGGCGTAACTTGTATTTTTGATATTGTAAGACTTACTTGTAATTATAGCAGATATATAGGTATAGATACCATGTACACTATTAAAATCAAATGAGAGAAAATAATTGAAAAAATCAGAAGGGCTTGCAATTTACATACTAAATAGATAAACACTCAAAACATTTTTTCACACTAGAAAATTCTCTCTATCGTGTTCTTCATTGATATATTCGACCGAAAGTAACAAACATAGATCTACACTCGGATATCTAGAATTCATCCTGGGATTCTTGGTAGTTGATAATCTAGGACCTAACAATTGGTACCAGAGCAAATCGTGATTGTTTTGGATTGATTTTCGCTGTTTCAGATCAAATTCTGTTCGGATATTTTTTTTCGATCGAAAATGCGCGTGAAATGAAACTTTGATCTATGTGCCGAATTCTGCAAATTTTGTTGTTGATTCAGATGCAAAAGTGATAAATTATATGTTAGGAATGAATCACATAATGATTTCAATCGCTTAGAACATCGGATTTATTTGATTTTTTATTTCGATCAGTTTTACTGTTTGCGATTGCGTTTTGAATACGATTTGATTTTCATCAAAATTGATATATTTTGCCGTAAAACGTGTTTACTCTTTTGTTTGTTCTTGTTCAATACACATATTCAAGTGATAACACATAATCTCAGTGTTTAATTTGATATTTCTCAGTTGAATATGTGATTTACTGTTCCATTGAACTTGCGTTGTGTTCTTCGATTGTTTTTCGATCGAAAATTTGAATCGAAAATCTTTTTCAAATAGTTCACTAGCGCAAAAGTTTTTCGATAATTTCACTGCTTTCGCGAGTTTCACTCATATATAGACTCGAAAAACTTTATTTTCGATAAATAGTTTTTCGATATATAGTAATCGTTTCGAGTGTAACTCAACGTAAATTTTTTTTCGACTAATATCGTTTTCGCTATATTCATATATACATTTGACACGAAAAACCTATTTTTCGATCTTAAGTTTTTTGATCTCAAGTTTTTCGATCGTCTTAATTCTCGAGGTAAAACTTAGCGAAAACTTATTTCAATCGAATATTTCGCACTCGAATAAGTTTAGTCAACAAATTGAGTCAAACTTAGATTTTCGATCATTTTAATTTTTCGATAACAAATATTTCGATAAAAGTTTTTGCGATCGACAATTTTTTTTCGATAAACCATTTTTCAACAGGATACTTTCGCAAAAATATTTTAGTCGAAAATAATTTTCGCTATACATTCTTCGAAAAAACATATACTTACGAAAATTATTTTCGAATTGACGGATCGAAATTTTTCAAATAAAAAAAGTTACTGCTCGAAAAACTTTTTCGCCTACTGAACTTTCAAACGCAAACATTTTCTTTTACACTGATTTGAAATTTTTCTTATCAAATAATCAAAATCGTCATTTTCAAAACTTACAAAAAATATTTGCACTCGCACAATCATTCTCGATACTCAAAATTTTCGATTAAAATCATCAATTCAAAAATCCATTAACAAAATTTCGAAGTATAAATTTTTGTGGTAAATATTTTTCGTACTCAACACAATTTTGTTTTAAAACCTAAAAATAGGCCCTAAAAGGAAATTGCTTAAAGTACGAATCAAACATTACTAACAAATTTGTCACCTTTGAAGCACCCTTACATTCCTTATCGTTATGTTAGGCATGTTGAATCTCAATCTTGCTTGAAATGTGCTTGACATGCTCTATAAAGTTTACGTGTGATATTTTATGTGCTTCTTGATCCTCTTTGTTATATCTTGCGTGATTTCATTTTTCAATTAAAAAAAAAATATATTAAATAAATAATATAATAAAAATAATAAAAAACGGGGAATGATGATGACTTTGTTCATTTTGATTTACTTTAAAAAATATTTATGTGATACATGCTTGATTATTTACTTAAAAATTCACGTCACATTCTTTTGTCTAAAGAACGTAGTTTATTTCCCTAGACACAAAGCCACATCATATATGTGAGAATTTGAGCATCAATATTTGTTTTCGAAGGATTTATCCTTGAGTATGTCACACTTCAAATGCTTATCTCTTGATTTGTGCTTCGTGGCCTCATTCTTGCTTTGTGTTAGTTCGTCATGAAAATGATTAGGGAAATTAGGAAATTCCTCACTTGGCCAAATTATAAATCCTATTTTTTCCCCTATTTATCCCCTTTGAGCCTTCTCCAATATTCTTTTTCATTTAAAATCCGATCAAGCCTTCAACCTTATTTAATAATTCTCGAGGGCTGCTCAAACAAGAAAAGGAGGGGGACAAAAGGAGATCGAAGACGCACACGATGAATGCTCAACGCTCAAATATTCTCTCGATTAGTATAAAAGAGAACCATGAATCTCGTTGTGAACTTCTCCTAGATTCTCATAAACTCGTCAAAACGGCTAGATGAGAAGCACCTTCGAAGAGAACTTCTTTAACGATAATCTTGGTCTTATATCGAGACAACGAGAAGAGTAGCACGACCTTGGGTTCGAATTCCATAACTCTGAACCTTCAAAAGGAACACGGTCTCGGGCCGAGAAATAATAATAAAAAAATCTAATGTCTCATGCCTCGTAAAGAAGAAGAGATTCCACTTGAGCAAGTGCAGAAGAAAACAAAAGAAAAAGGAAAAGAAATGAATTTTCCAAGGGCCTCTGGAATGGAAGAATTTTAAGCTCATCCAAAATTTTATCCTACCCTTCTAATAAGTCAGAGCCTAAAATAATAATCCCTTCGAAGTCCCTTTGATTCAAATTGATAGACTTTTGCTTGGTGAGTTGATTAAATGCGCCACAAACTAATTGATAAAATTTTGTCATGTTGATATGAGTGATATATATATTGATTATCCCCATGATAAAAAAAATTGAGCGTTACGTGAAGAGTTATACAAGGCAGCAAAAGCTGAAAGAAGCTGCAGATGAAGACAAACGAGTACTGAAGGATCGATTTCAGATTAAAAGTTAGTTAAGTAATTAGGGGTACTTTTGTAATTTAGCTCTTCTTATTTCCACGTATATATAGACTTAAAATAATGTACAGAGAGGATATGTGTATCAAAAATTCAGATTCAATAAACGATTTCAACAGAAAGCCTCCGAGCTATGCGAAGCTCAATCGATCTTCAATCCTTTATGGTATCAGAGCAAGTGAAGAATTGATTTCGTCGATTAATCGATCGTTCGATTGTGTCAAGAATTTCTAATTTGCCCAAGAAATATTCAAGCATGAGTACATCTGAAAACAGCGATGGAGGAGCTCAAACTGCAGCTGCAGAGATGGAGGAGGACTATCAATTGTACGGATCTGACAATCCTGGTATGATGATAGTTTCCACACCTTTGACCTCGACGAATTACTTGATTTGGAAAAGTTCCATGGTAGAAGCTCTTGAAGCAAAAATGAAAATTGGATTTGTGAATGGTAAATATCCGAAGCCTGCAATAGATTCGCCTAATATTAGGAAGTGGAGAAAAGTCAATAGTATGGTGGCTGGATGGATTAAAAGCTCAATTTCGAAGGAAATTGTGATCAGTTTCGTATTTATTCATGATGCCAAAGAATTATGGGACGAGGTTGCTGAAAGATACGGAACATCAAACTTGTCTGCAATTTATCAGATTAAAAGAGAAATTACATTGTTGAAGCAAGGGAATTCGAATGTTGTAGGTTACTACAACAAAATACGAAACTTATGGGACCAATTGGAGCAATTGAGGCCACCAATTAAGGCTGAAGCTACTGTGAAAGAAATGATAGAAGTAAGAGTGATGGAGGATAAGTCGATGCAGTTTTTAATGGGGCTTAATGATGTGTTTGATTCGGAACGCAATCAGTTATTGTTTCTTGATCAGTTGCCGCCAGTAAACAGGGTGTATGCCATGATTGCTAAAGCTGAGAAACATAGAGAAGTATCAATGAACATGACAGCTTCAGAGGAGAATGCAGCTATGATGGTGAACAGCTTTGCTCAAAAGAGGATTGCTGGTGGTAAGAGTGTGATTAAACAAGATAAGAGCCATCTTATTTGCAATTATTGCAAGAAAACGGGGCATGTAAAGGAAGAATGTTTTAAGCTGAATGGTGTTCCAGCGTGTAACTACTGCAAGAAAATGGGACATACGAGAGAGGATTGCTACAAACTGAATGGGTTCCCTGATGGTTCTAGCAGAAAGGATTCATCTATGAATTTTCCAAGGAGGAATCAAGGGCATTTTAAGGCTAATTCAGTGGAATCTGAGCTAAATGAGGAAAGCATGATTAAGCAACATAATAAGAATGATACACAGATGCAAAATCTTCAGACCACTATGATGGAAATAATGAAGAGAGAGTTCACAAAGATGATGACGGAGAGGACTGCTGCAGATATCTCAGAATTTGCAGAAGTGAATTTTGCCCACTTGGAGGACTTTGCAGGTAGCTCTACTTACCCTAAACTCAGTTCTAACATGTGTGACATTATAGGTGATGGTGCATGGTTAGTAGATACGGGAGCCACGGGTCACATGTGCAATAATCTTGACATGATATCTCACCCAAAACCTGTTAATTCTTTTACACCTGTTTGTCTACCTGATGGCAGCATTAAAGTTGTTTCACATACAGGAAATGTCCCTCTTTCAAGCCATATAACCCTTCACAATTGCCCTTATCTTCCTACATTTCGCTACAATTTACTTTCAGTTAGAAAGTTATCAAAAGACTCTCATGTGTATTTTAAATTCTATGCTAACCTTTGCCTACTGCTTGAGTTGCAGAATAATAAAGTTCTTGCAGCTGGCAGGGTGCATAAAAACCTCTACATACTGGACAAATCCTCTATTTCAGAAAAAGCAGTCTTGAATTCTCAATATATATATGCATCAAATGTTCTTTCATCAAAAAACATGCCTTCTTTCAATGTTCCCAGTCATGTGTTTTCTGTCATTTCTATCAATAAATGGCACTCTCGATTAGGTCACCCTTCTCTCAATGTCATGAAACATTTACCATATATTGTTGTCAATGAAAAGAATATCACCAATGTAAGAGACTATGAAGTTTGCCCCCTGGCCAAATAGCATAAACTACCCTTTCCTGTTAGCCAAATACATACAACTCATAGTTTTCATACCCTTCATATAGATGTTTGGGGGCCTTTCAAACAACCAACCCTTTCGGGATGTCACTATTTCTTAACAATTGTTGATGATTATAGCAGATTCACTTGGGTTTTTTTGATGAGATATAAGTCACAGACCTTAGAAACTTTCAGAAAATTCTTGATCTTTGCTGAAAAACAGTATGGTGCCCAAGTTAAGGTCATTCGTTCTGATAATGGAGCTGAATTTCTCAGTTTTTCTTTTCAGGAAATTCTATCATCCAAGGGGATAATTCATCATAAAACATGTCCCTATACTCCGCAACAGAATGGTGTTGCGGAAAGAAAACACAAACATATTCTTCAAATTGCTAGATCACTTCTCTTTCAATCTAGATTGCCAAAGCATTTTTGGGGGGAATCTGTACTTACTTCAGTACATATTATGAATAGATTGCCATCTAGAATCCTTAAGTGGAAGAGTCCTTTTGAGTTATTGTTAGGAAAACCTCCAGACTACTCATATTTCAGAAATTTTGGGAGCAGGGTATATGCTGTCAATAATGATCCTTATAAGGATAAGCTTGATACGAGGTCATTGTGTGGGATCTTTGTAGGATATCCAGCGGGTCAAAAGGGTTACAAGATTTTTTGTCCTACCTTAAACAAAACCATTATTTCAAGGGATGTAGAATTTCATGAAGATCTCTTTCCTTCTATTTCCTTTGATAGGCTAGAATCTGTTTTACCAAATGTTCTTATAGGTGATCCTTTTGATGACAATCATGTTAGTTTCCCTAATGATACATCAATCCCTAATAATGGTCTACATAATCATCAAGAAGTGGCATCCCCAACTCAACTCGATTCATCTTTTTCTGATCTTATCCCAAACGATCATTCTGATTTCATACCTACTACACAAAACAACCTCAGACATAGCTCTAGACCAAAACATCCTCCAAATTGGATGAAAGACTTTGTTTGCATAAATTCATGTTTTCAAGGCTGCTCACTAACTTTTTTTTCTGTCCAAAATCATCCATTTACACACGCACATGAGACCTTTATGGCAAACTTGTCAACTATCCATGAGCCGGACACTTATAACCATGCTAGGACTGATATGAGGTGGGTTGAAGCTATGAAACATGAATTACATGCGCTTGAAAGTAACAATACCTGGGAACTTGTTGAGTTACCTAAAGGGAAGAAGTTAATTGGCTGCAAATGGGTATATCGGGTTAAATGCAATGCCGATGGCTCAATCAATAAGTACAAGGCAAGGCTCGTTGCAAAAGGGTTTACTCAAACCGAGGGTGAAGACTATTCTGAAGTCTTTGCACCTGTGGCAAAAATTGTAACAGTTCGAGCTATTTTTGCAATTGCAGCTGTTAGGAATTGGTCATTACATCAATTAGATGTAAACAACGCCTTTCTTCATGGACATTTAGATGAAGACGTATACATGAGGCCTCCTCCGGGCTATCTTGTAGCAGGTTCATCCAAAGTTTGCAAGCTTAAGAGGTCCTTATACGGCCTCAAGCAAGCATCTCGTCAATGGAATTTGGAATTTACCTCTAAATTGTTGCAATTCGGTTTTGTGCAATGGGCACATGATCACTGCTTGTTCATGCTCATTCGAGATGATTTTCAAATATTTCTTTTGGTATACGTAGACGATGTGCTCCTCATTGGTTCAGCTGCAGACAAATTACAGGAAGTAAAGGAGTTTTTAGACCAAGCCTTTACCATCAAAGATTTGGGACAAGCCAAGTTCTTTTTGGGCATGGAGATAGATCGATCTACTTCTGGTCTTTATATTAGTCAGAGAAAATATGTCTTGGATATTCTCAGAGATACACAAATGCTAGATAGCTCTCCCACATCAACACCACTTCAAGGGGGTCATGTTTTTCTATCTGCAGATGAAGATCGTTCACCTTTGCTGGATGATCCTCTACGGTTCAGACGAATTGTGGGCAGATTGTTGTACCTAAACTTTACCAGACCTGATCTCACGTATGCGGTGCAACAACTTAGTCAATTTTTCCATGCCCCTCGTCTCTCGCATTGGCATGCTCTTCAACACGTCCTCAGATACCTCAAACACAGCTACTCTGCAGGTTTATTTTATTCCAGCAATTCAACCTTGCATGTCTCTGCTTACATTGATGCCGACTGGGGATCCTGTCGCTCGTCACGTCACTCTTTAACGGGCTATTGTATATTCCTCGGGAGCAACATGATCTCGTGGAAGGCCAAGAAGCAATCCACCATATCTTGCTCCACCGCCGAATCTGAATACCGCGCCATGGCATCAAGTGTGCGTGAATTGCAGTGGTTGTCTTATATTCTCTCGGGATTACAGGTGAAGTTCTCTCTTCCGATTCCCCTTTTCTGTGATAACAAAGCTGCAATTCACATTACTTCTAACCCCGTTTTCCACGAACGCACCAAACACATCGAAATTGATTGTCACGTGGTTCGCGATCAATTCAAGGCCGGGTTCATCATTCCTCACCATGTATCTTCCTCTCTTAACTTGGCGGATTTATTCACCAAGTCCCTTTATTCCCACGGTTTTCATTCTATTTTGTCCAAGATGAGCTTATGGTTACCCCATGCTCATCTTGAGGGGGGGCTGAAGAGTTATACAAGGCAGCAAAAGCTGAAAGAAGCTGCAGATGAAGACAAACGAGTACTGAAGGATCGATTTCAGATTAAAAGTTAGTTAAGTAATTAGGGGTACTTTTGTAATTTACCTCTTCTTATTTCCACGTATATATAGACTTAGAATAATGTACAGAGAGGATATGTGTATCAAAAATTCAGATTCAATAAACGATTTCAACAGAAAGCCTCCGAGCTATGCGAAGCTCAATCGATCTTCAATCCTTTATTACGAGCGAATCATTCGAGAGTTGTCGCAATGATTCACACTATGGATCTTAGGATATTAATTTAATGACATGATTTGACGGCAAATTACTATTCTATATGTCATGAGAAATTTTTGCGTGATAATGATCAAAATGACATTATTCTGACCCTAAAATATAATCTCACATTTTTAAATGCATTAGCACATGCATTGATATGGAATTGTCAAAATGCGAAATTTTACAAAAATACATGTAAACGCAAATTTTCATATGCATGATTAGGGGATCATGAACGCTGAATTGACTAAATGCGTTATTTTTGCTTATGTCATATATTGTTTAAAATTTTTCATATGCATATTGTGGCGAATATGTGTATATATGCTAAATTGCCAAATTATTAAATGTGCCCTTGTTGAGGGGGAGCTTACATGAATATTGCTATTATCTCCTAAAAGATTTACTTGCAATTACGACTTTTCATGTTTCATTCTAAGTGTTACATAGAGTTTTGAGCTCATCCCAGGAGTCAAGTGATGACTTTCATCAAACATTGGGAGTTAATTGAATTTATTTCAGAACTTAGGGGGAGTTCTGTTAAATTTTCTTACAAAATTCCGGGTGCAAAAGTAAAAGAGTATTTTTTTTATCGCAAAACTAAACATGCTTGATCTAAACGAAAGTTGATAATGATTTTCTGTGGCCCAAATTTACTTATATACTTTTTCGACCGAAAAACTCTTTTACACGCAAACACATCAAACACAAAAATTTCGACTCTCTCAAAAGTTCCAACGGCGGAATATGAAACTCCTCAAAGATCTTATTTCTACTAAAATTCCGCCTGTTTTGAAGGTAAAATCTAGATTCTGTTAACATTTTTTATTACGAAATTTCGACTCTCGGATTTTCAACTGCTCATGCTTACGAAATCTGATTTCCTGCGATTTAGGTTTAACCATTTTGATTAACTGCATGATATTTGGATTAAGAACTGATTTTTGATCATTTTGGGTCCAGATTAATTCCTGTTTTCCGAAAAATCGTCATTTGCAGTTTAAAATTTTACTGTTTCATTTCTGAAGTTTTTAGGTCAAAAACCGTTTCATCGCCAAGAGTGTCGTCGAACTTTAGTTTTCGTTAAGTTTTTATTCGATCGGAAAACTCAGCAGCGAAAACTTTAGTTTTTCGACAATATTTTATTCCATTGCAAAACTAGGCGGCAAAAAACTTTAGTTGTTCGATAAAATTTTAATCGTTCGTAAAACTACGCGGAGAAAAACCTTAGTTTTCGATAAGTTTTTATTCGTTCACCAAACTACGCGGAGAAAACTTTAATTTTTCGATAAGTTTTTAATCGATAGCAAAACTCAGCGGCGAAAACCTTTAGTTTTCGATAAGATTTTATTCGATCGTAAAACTTAGAGGCGAAAAAATTTAGTTTTCGATAAGATTTTATTCGATCACAAAACTTATGGTTCGAATAAAGTTTCGTTCGAATAAAAACGCGCCGCAAACAATATACACGTTCAACACTTAGAAAAAAATTTCAAAGTTGTTTTACCAAATGCAAAATGTTTGCGCGTAATAAAATTTGACATACGTTACATAATGCAAACTTTACAAACCACACTTTACGCTAATGCAAACTATTTTCCAATTAACAAATTGTGCGCGACTACACTTTGAATTACTCAACACATATTTTCGTTTGATTACTCTGAATTGAAGAAACATAGAATTGTGCTTTGTTAATTAATTATCCTTGTAATTAGGGGCGTAACTCGTAGTTTTGATAGTGTAGGACTTAATAGTAAATATACCATGTAAATAGGTATAAATACAGTGTACACTATCGAAATCAATAGACAATATTTTTCGAAAACTCACAAGTATTGAATTCACATTCTAGAGGGAGAAAGGTAATCGAAAAATCTCTAATCATTTCTCTCTCCCGATCTTCAAACGCGATATTCGACCGAAGGTAATTCTCGAGATTTATTAATCGAATATCTAGAATTCATGCTTAGGTTGATTGTTAGTTGATAATTAGGACCTAACAATTGGTATCAGAGCAGATCGTGATGTCTTTTGGATTGAATTCTCTATTTTAAGATCAAAATAATTTTCCAGATTTTTCGATCGAAAAACTTACGTGACATGTATTTTGATCAATATGCTTAATTTTGCGAATTATGTTGATGATATTGCTGTTAAAGTGATAGATTATATGTTAGAAATGAATTACGTACTGATTTCAATCGCTTAGAACATAAGATAATTCAGATTTTCGATTTCGATCGATATTTGTGTTTGTTTTGAATACGATTTGATCTTGTGTTTGTTCATATTAAGAACTTAGATTCGAGTGATTATCCAAAATCTTAGCACCTAGCAACTTTTCGGTTGAATCTGGATTTTTACTGTTCCATTGATCTTGAAGGTTGTTCTTCGATCGTTTTTCGATCGAAAAAAAAACTTAGCTCGATAAATATTTTTCGAATAAGTTTACAGCCGAAAAGTTTCTCGATAACAAACACTGTTTTCGTGTGTTTCACTCAAATATAAGACTCGAAAAACATTATGTTTGATAATTAATTTTTCGATTCATATATAAATATCTTTTTCGAGCGTAACAAAGCGTATTTTTTTTACGGATACTGTTTTCGCTAAATAAATATCAAAATTTTACACGAAAAACTTGTTTTACTATTACAAGTTTTTTGATCTCAAGATTTTCGATCATCTAAATTTTCGAGTCAAAATTTAGCGAAAACATATTTTGATCGAATAATTCACACTCGAAAAACTTTCAGTCAACAATTTGAGTCAAACTTAACGAAATTTTTCGATCACTCTTAATTTTTCGATTACAAATTTTGCGATTAACAAAATTATTTGACAAAAATGTTACGTTTGAAAAATAATTTTCGATAAATATACCACGAAAAACTGATACGATCGAAAATATTTTTCGATTAAAAGTTCAAAAAAATTTTAAATTGAAAACTTTACTGCTCGAAAATTTTTTCGACCATTGAATTTTCAAACAAACACACATTTTACACTGATTTGAAAGAAATAAAAAATCGAAATTTTCAAAACTTACGAAAAATATTTGTCTCCGAATTATCTTCTTCGATACTCAAAATTCAAAATTCTTTAGCAAAATTTTGAAATATCAATTTTTAAACAAATATTTTTCTCAATCATATCAATTTCTCTTTAACAACCGAAAAATAGATTCGAGAAGAAAATTGCTTAAAGTACGAATCAAACATTACTAACGAAGTTTGTCACTTGTGAAGCTCTTTTACCATTTCGATTCCAAACATTCACAAATATCCTACCAATCAACTACAAATGGATGCTTACTCAGTCGAAAACGATGTCCGCCCTCCAATTCTTCGAAGAGGTGAATATACCGTATGGAGAAGCCGGTTCATGAACTTCTTGGAATCAAAAGATCAATCTACAAATTTGATAGCTTCTCTTCAAGAAGGTCCCGCTCAATTTTGGCTTATCCAAAAAGGTGATGCCACTAATAATCCTCACATTCCCGCCACTAGAAGACTCAAAATTTCTAGTGAATACACCGAGGGGGAGCGAGTAAGAGCCAAAACAGATTTAGGAGCCAAAACTTTCCTAATGCAAGGAATTCCGAATGACATCTATATGCAACAGACCACAAAATGTTGCAACGAACGATGTCGGAGTCAAAGCCAAGGAAGCAAACATTCTCACCACCTACGACTCATTCAAAGCAAAGATGGAGGAAAACATTTATGAACTCTATTAACGCTATTTAACTCTGCTTAATGAGATGAGGAAAATAGAAATTTTCAAGACCAACTTGGAGGTCAACATCAGATTTCTCTCTTCTCTTAAACCAGAGTGGAAGAAAATATCCATGCAAATCCGTCAAAACAAGGATTTGGACGAGATGGATATCCACGCCGTTTTTGATAATCTCGCTCAACACGAGGAAGACATAAGCGAGATACAAAAATAACTTAAGGGCAAACAGATCGAAGACTCTATAACTCTAGTTTCTGAAAGAAAAACTAGTCGATCTCGCAAAGATGAAGGAGAATCAGAATCGGACTCCGAGCCAGTGTTAGGACATTTTAATTGTGTTCAAATGTATATGTTATCTTCGTTTTGTAAGTAGTAGTTTGGGCTTAATTGTAATTAAGCCATAGATTAGGACTACTTAGCAAATATACCAAACTTGTTTGGTATATAAGGAACCCTAATGTGATGTATTAGGGTTATGAATTCATTTTAATAGAAACCCGAGCTTTACAATGTGAAGAACGCTCTCAAGCGTCCGCGCCAAATTCAAACGTGTTATTCGTAAGTTTTACATTTTCTACCGAATTCTTCACCGAACATAATCGTGTTGGATATATGAGGACCTAACAATTGGTATCAGAGCAAAACGCGTTAGATTTGATCGATTTCTTTTTCATTTTTCGGTTCGAATTTTGTTGAAGAACTTGCACGACAATTTTCAATTTTCGGTTTGATTCTTCAAATTTCGATATGATTTGCTGTTTTTAGGCTTCGATTTAAGTGTTATAAACATATATGTGCTGAAATTTGATCAATCGAAACTTCAATTAGTGCGAATTTTGAAGATTAATCAAAATTTCTCTTTGTGTGTTCTTCATGAAATCCATCATAATTTCGAAAAATTGGTCATGATTCGCGTTTATTATGGTTAATTGAGTGTTTCGTTTTGACAATATGTTGATTTTGGTTCATTACCCAAGCTTAATTTGATTGATTTTGAGTTTTGTGATAGAAATTGATTAACTGTGGGTCTCGATCTGTTTATCGAGAAATGAAGTTCACGACAAAGTTTCTCGTATGACTTGAAAGTTTATCGACTGACTTTCCGACACTCCCATGACAAAAGTTTCACACAATTTTCACGCAAAACTCTCATGAGAAACTCTCGCACCGAGGAGAAAGCTTAATAATGATGAATTTTTCGAAACTTAACCTTTTGACTTAAATTTTTAAGATTTTGATATTTTGATCCAAAAGGCTTCAATTTCCAAAAGTTTCTAGAAAATTAAAAGCTTTCAACTCTTAATCAATATTTTTTGCGGCATCATTTGTCAATAATTTTTTTCGATACAAAGTCCATCGTGAATAGCTTTACCTAACAAATTTTCCGCAAAGTTTTTATCGCAAAACATATTATCGTAAACTATCACATATCGCAATACTTTGCTTCCCGCGAAATATTTTTTGGTCAACCCGCAAAACTTTGTTGGTATCGATTCTCTATCGCAAAACTTTTTCGCATTCATTTTTCTACCGAGAAAATTTTAGCATCTTCTTTTAAACAGAACATCAATTCGAAATTTTTTTTTGCACCTTATACCGAAAATAATTTCCGAACTCAACTGTAGGCACATTATAGAAAAAGTTTTGGTAAATTTACGAAGTATTGAACACCAATTTAAAACTTTTCAGTACACACCTAAAATTTTCGATACTAATATATATTTTTTTTTAAACCAAAACTTTTCGGAACTGAAATTTTAAAGCCAAATTTTTTCCGACAATCGAAAATAAAAAGTTTTCGATACTTACACTCACATTATCAAAAGTTTTCGGTACACATAAAATTTTCGATACCTAAACTTTTTGACTCCAAACTTTTCAAAGCTATACTTTCCGGTCCAAAAGTTTTTGATATCTACATTTTATCCTAAGAAAAACATTTCGATACCTATTCTATTCTTCGAAACTTTTCTTACAAGATATCAAATCCACAAACGCGTCAACGATCAAATATTCAACCTAACCAACACAAACATATACCTACTATATGGAACACAATCAAGACCTAATTGATGCTCTTCAGAGAGCACGGTATGTACGTATGACGTCCTTAACTGACCATCTCAAGGTTAGTCCTTCTGACTCTAGTTTATTTGAAAAGTTAGAAAAACAGTTATAGATTTAGAAGAAGCGTGTTGTAATAAGTCAGTCCTTTATGATGAATTAGTTGAGAAACGCGGAAAATTGTGCTCTAAAAATAAAAATTTAGAGCACAATCTTGCGGCAAAGGGTAAAAAAGATCAAAGTTCCTCTAAAGCCTTAGCATCTAATTGGGAAAATATTTTACATTCTGATAAACCTACCTCTTGTTGGGAAATTCCGGAGGTTATTCATAAAATAACCGAATTAAACGCAACTCTGGAATTCGAAAGAGTTGGTTTCCAAGCGGAAAAGAAAAAACTTTTAGATGAGATATCAAATCTAAAAAATTCCCCTCTTTTACATGACATGGAATTTTATAATCGTGTTGAAGGCTTAGGCTTTACTAATCCTTGTAACTTGAAAAAGATTAACGTAAAACAATTATATGATATCAAGGACATGGGTTTAAGATTCACTTTTTTAATGGCTTTTACTAACGCTTCAGAAATAAATGCCTTAGAAGAATTCAAAAGAAAAGCCACAACTAGGACTCAAATCCATTTTGATTACACCGATCTGAATAATAGTTACAAGACGAGGGAGATAAACCTGTCTAGTGACTATAATTCATTATATCCTTTAGAAACTATCCATAAAGTCGAGGAAGAAAATCATGATCATTCTAAAAATTCTACTTTATGTTATATTCCTGCTATTATTAAGAAAATAGCTGATTTGAACTCCTCCATAGAAACAAAAAGAAAGAATTTTGAAGCAGAAAAGAATGCGATTTTATTGGAGATATCAAATCTCAAAAATTCCTTTCCTTTACCTGTTTTAAATGATATTTTTAAAGAAAAATCTTCTCTTAAACATGAGATAAAGCAACGCAAACGGACGTTTTTGTTCCTAAAATCGAAAAGACTTTTACTAATACTTCTACGTCAATTTTTACCGATATTGAAATTCAAAGTAAAAGACAAGAACTTCAAATTGGTAAAGAACAAATACAACTTAGAAAGGAGAAAAGAAAATCTACATTATTATCCAAAGTTATGGAACGGAAATTTAACGAAAAAAAATGTTCCTCTCCTATTCCTAAAAAGAAATTTTTTAACGAAAAGGCTCCAAGTT
This sequence comes from Linderniella brevidens, assembly GCA_004919715.1. NCBI lineage: Eukaryota > Viridiplantae > Streptophyta > Magnoliopsida > Lamiales > Linderniaceae > Linderniella > Linderniella brevidens. The sequence goes on along the minus strand of SWDC01000156.1, from coordinate 10,810,592 downwards.
CTAGCAAACAAACTTCATCGTGTGCTTCAAATGATTTTCATAGTTCTCTACTTAAGAAAAATAGACTTGGAAATAATTTTCCTAATTCTTCTCATCATTCTAATGTGAATTGTGTGAATTCTTAACATAGGATACACGACTTATATGCTAGTGATGCTTATAATTCTATATGCTCGTATTCCTACATGAAGTATCCAGTCCAAGTTCATTCTAAGAAGCATATCATGCGACTGGCTTCGGACAACATATTTAAATCTTCTCCGAAACACACTTTAACCCGAGCTGAAATTTCTTTTCCATGTCAAATCACTCCTACATGGGTTCCTATGTCTACTATTAAGTTAGGAAATCTCACACAAATTTGGGTACCTAAACGCACATTAATGAATGATTTAGGACCGGAATTAAATTTGACTTCATCTATGCTTAACCCTTATTCTGCTAATAAGGGAGGACCCACATTACAATGGGTACCAAAAACCCGATAATGTTTTGCAGATTCCCTCATGTATGGCATTTGACGTAGTGCCTCCCACATACATGATGAAGGGAAGAGGCGTGAGCTACTACAACCACACTTCAATGAGGTACATTTTAAAATATGCATTTTCAAAACTTTAAGAGATTTTAAATTCTAAATGCATATTACACACGAAAATGATAAATACCATTTTTTTTCAATATAACATTTTTAAATGAGCTTAATTTGGGGGGGAGATACTCTTTTATTTTAAATAGGAGCGACTCTTATTTTTTCAAGAGGGAGCAACAATTTAATTTTTGAGGGGGAGTCAAAACATTAAATGAATGCATTAAGGGAAAGAGATTCGTAATATTTTTTTACTACGCAACTTTCCAGGGGGAGAAACTTTATTTCGGAAGCATTATTTGAGAGGGAGAAATAAAAATATAGATATAGTTTTCAAATATTGAATTTTTGAAAATTCTACCGACAAAGTGTACCGATAAATTTTGTACACTTTCTCGAGAAATTTTCTCGCAATACTTCTCGACACATTTTGTCGACAAACTTTCTTGAGACGTAATGCGAAAACTCTATCGACAATTTTCGTACAACTTTCTCGTGAAATTTTTCTCATGGAGTTATCTTAAAATTTTTATCGAGAAATTTTCTCCATCATATCGAGAAAGTTTATCGCAAACCTCATCCGAAATTTTTTCCATACAGCTCATTCGAAAATATTTTTCGATACACTTCACTCGAAATTCTTTTTGATACACCTTATTCGAAAATATTTTTCGATACACTTTATTCGAAAATATTTTTCGATACACCTTATTCAAAAATAATTTTCGATACACCTCACTCGATTTTTTTTCGATACACCTCATTCGGAAATTCTTTTTTTCGATACACCTCACTCGAAATTTTTTCTCGATACACCTCATCCAATTTTTTTTTCCTCAATATCTCCACTTCTCAACTCCGACCCGACAACCTCTCACCGGCAAACCACCTATATAACTATATGTGTATATATCTAATATCATATACTACTATATATTACTAATAATATACATATATACTTCAAAATAAATAAAAAAATAAAAAATAAAAAATAATAAAGAATAATAAAAAAAAAGTGAAAAAGAAAATCTCCTCTCCTCTTCATTAAACTTCATGAATATTTCCTCCGACAACTTTCGACGGACTTCAAGGAAGAATCTCGAGCTTACAACGGACAAATATTTCCAAATGGCAAAGGTGACAATCTTCATGAAGATCCAAATGGTCTTTTTCAGCGACTTGCTCCAGCTTGCTGATTCAAATAAAGCCGCACTCATCTCGTATCCCAGAAGCATGAATTTTTAGTTCCCATGGTTCAATCTAAATCGACTTGATCGTAACCCCGGAACGCGTCCGAGCATTTGAGACGATCCGACCTACCACCTATCCTACATCATGCGAACAACAAGCAAGATGACTTCGATGATGACTTGGAAATTTAAGGTACATAAATCCCTTATCTCACAAATATTTCAGACTAACCCCATAGGTACAGGTGCTAATTTTATAAGCTCCCGGGTAGAAGACGCCGCATTAGGTCCAACGGCGCATGCACATCCGAGCATTGCCCACTCATCATCTCCTAAAAGTCCGATGTTTCATTTTCTCACGGGGAGCCACGTCTACTATCACCACTTCACTCGGAAGTGGGAGATATTTAACTAAGTGGCAATCCGCCCGTACCACACTTTCATTTATCACATCGTGTCTAGTGTGTCCTCATTTTCTAAATTTTTATAATTTTCTAGGACACATACACTTTTTATATACTTGGTCTTTGTGAGCAAGTTATAACTTTCGTAGACATGTTATTCTCAGACATGCTTCGATGATCGAAAGGAAGTCGTACCGTTGCACCATCAAACCAACAACGGTATTAGGCCATCTTCTACGAGCAACGCTCCTAGAACGATGTCAACGGGAAGCCAATGTGGCCCCGGTTTTATATCGGCGGAATGCCTTCGTGGCTCCGTCGGGTTATTACCGAATTTGATTTCCTACGAAGTCTACAAACTCCACCTCCTTGTCACGACGATACAATCTTCTTGCCAAAGACAATGCTCCATTTTGATACATCGCCATGATGATCTCCCCATTCGATCATCAAGAGGGGGAGTAGTACTACAGACATGGGAGCAATACAAAAACGAAAGTGCAAGATTGATCGGAAATACGAAATTCTTAAGCGTCGTCGAATCAAGCAAACACCACGAGCTTCAATGATCGAAGTTGCCGCTCGTGTACGTCTCTCCAAATTTAAAATCGAATTCTCCGATCCCAACACAAGGTTGAACTAAAACAGGGGGAGTTTCGTCGCTATCAAAGGGAGAGATGGAACACAAAAGAGGAGATTCTTCAAAAATCCGGCAAGCAACTTTACACACCTTCCGACATTTGGAAACGAACTTCAAAAGAAAATTAGAAGAAAGATCCGGTGCCGAGAAGAGTACTACAAGACATGGTGAGCTTGAAGATCTCCAAAGAATGAAGAGACCACAAGAAAAGATAAAGGAAGAGATTACACAAATAATCTCATAAAGGGGAGATTGTAAGGTCTTAAGGAATCTTTTCAAAACAAGACAAGATAACATACGCTCAAGCGAAGATTGAACAGAAAGGGGGAGATTGTTAGGACATTTTAATTGTGTTCAAATGTATATGTTATCTTAGTTTTGTAGTATAAGTAGTAGTTTGGGCTTAATTGTAATTAAGCCATAGATTAGGACTACTTAGCAAATATACCAAACTTGTTTGGTATATAAGGAACCCTAATGTGATGTATTCGGGTTAAGAATTCATTTTAATAGAAATTCGAGCTTTACAACGTGAAGAACGCTCTCAAGCTTCCGCGCCAAATTCAAACGTGTTCTTTGTAAGTTTTACATTTTCTACCGAATTATTCACCAAACTTAATCGTGTTGGATATATGAGGACCATACAACCAAATATGAAAGAGTTCAAGAAACAATTGGCTCTCGTTACTAAAATGATGAGCAAAAAGTTCTATAAAAAGAAATCCTCCTCTTCAGCTAATAGACTTCGGACATAAAGCTCTAAGCACAAGGAAAGGCCGGCCGAGTCATCAGAAACAAAAAACGCCAAAGAACAACAAAAATGCTACAATTGTGGAAAGATATGGCACTTTGCCAGAGAATGCATTCTTCCTAAGAAGAAAGACGCCAATTACTACTCCAAGAAATTTCAACTAACCAAACAAAAGGAGGCTGGAGTAGCTCTGATGGCCGAACAAGAGTATTAGCTAGAAGACACCACAGATTCTGAAACGGACAACTTAGCTCTCACGGCATTTCTTGAAGATACGTCAGATAAAAGTACGTCGACGCGGTCTGACGATGACAAAGCATCAACCTCGTCTCATGAGGTATCTACGCCTAACTCCTACATTATTAAACATGTTAGCATCTTTACAAATTAAGTATTCTAACATGAAAAATGGGCGGAAAGTACAAAAGAATTAGAGGAGAGACTAGCCCTTAGTGAAAATAATTTCCAAAAGCAACTAGGTAAGAAAATTCACCTAGAAATTCTCTTATCTAATGCTAAGAAAACAGTATCTAGTCTTGAATCAACAATAGCTACTTCTGAGGCAAAAACCAATGACCTTAGTAAGACTCTTAGCGATTGTCAGAGAGATTTAGAACTATCTAGAAATAATTTTAAGGAAATCTCTGACGAACGTAAGAAGCTTTACTTTATGATTAAAACTTTAGACGATCTTCTACGGAAAGGGGCAAACGGATCAAACCATCTTATCAACATCATGATACAAAATTTTATATTCCTAAAGAAGGCTTAGGTTTTAACGATCCCTGTAACTTGAAAAACGTCAATGTCAAACAGTTTTATGATATCAAGTATATGGGATTAGGATTAACTTCTCTTATGGCCTTTACTAATTCTCTAGAAATAAATGCCTTTGAAGAATCTAAACGAAAAGTCACAAATAGGACTAACATCCCCTTTGACTACACCGATTTGAATAATAGTTACAAGACACGGGAAATCAACCTGTCTAGTGATTATAATTCGATATATCCTTTAGATGATCTTCCTAAAGTTAAGGAAGAAACTTATGATCATTTTAAAAATTCTACATTATGTTATATTCATGCTATTATTAAGAAAATAGCTGATTTAAACGCTTCCCTAGAAACAAAACGAAAGAATTTCAAAGCAGAAAAAGAATGAGCTTAAATTGGAGATTTCTAATCTCAAAATTTCCTCAATTTTAAAATCTTGTCCTGATTTTACTTTGAAAGAAAAATCATTAATTAAGGACAAGATCAAAACTGAGAAAACACCTCCCATTATTTTACAAAATATTTTAAAGGAAGACAAATCTTCTTTAAAAAGCGTAAATGGAGGAAAAGAGTCCTTAAATGCTTCAAAAGGGAAAAAGATTTTTACTAACTATTTTTCTACTGCATCCACATGTAGAGTAGTAAAAAAGGTGAAGCATGCAAAGGAAAGAGTGCCTAGGATATAATTTCAGAAGAAAAATGATAGAAATTTCTTATTTTCAAAACTTTATTTTGTATCAAAAACTAAGGAAACTCGTAAGAAGACAACCATTTCTAATGTTAATATTGTTGTTTCAACTTATGTGTTAAAGCCTATTAATTTTGAAAGCAAAAATTTTGAGATCGGCTCTACTTCTAAAAACATAATTCATAATTCTAAGACACATGCATGTCTTAAGTCTCGTACGAAACAAGATCCGGTTATTAAGAAAGCTTATAGCTCGATACATTCTTGTCCTCATCTAAGGTACCCAGTCCAAGTAAACTCGACTAAACACCTTAGGAGACTAGCTAGAGAAAAGATTTTCTCATGCACTAAGAATAATAAGACATTTGTCTGCGCTGAAATTAATCTCCCATGTAAGGTTCAACCTCAATGGGTTCCCAAGAAACAATCTAGGCCAACGCATACCAACAAGGCCAAGTTGGCTAAGAGGTACCAGTTACACCAACTACTTCTAAGTTGGTTTGGGTACCTAAGAACAACAATGGTTTAGGAACAAAAAATGAACAAACCTTACCTACCAAATCTGCTAATCAGAGAGGACCCATTACTAAGTGGGTACCTAAGTCCCTCTAAAATATTTCTATGCAGATCCATCATGTGTGGTATCTAGATTCCGGTTACTCAACACACATGACGGGAAATCAAGAACGTTTGAGCAACTATCAAGACCGTTACAACGGAAAAGTCAGATTCAGCAACAATGATTCAGCTCCAATACTAGGCTTTAGAGATATTCTACTGCAAAATCTGACAATCAAAGATGTCTCTTACGTCCAAGTCTTAAACACAACTTGTTCAGCATAGGAGAATTCTGCAATAAAGAGTTTCAAGTGGTGTTTCTAGCTGATCAGTACAGAATCTTAAATAGTCAGAATTAAGAACTTCTTATAGGATCTCGAAGATCTAATCTATACACCATCATTCTGACAAGAGTACGACCTTCGACAGCTGTTTGTCTCATCTCACAAACTACCATCAAGAGGAACAACTCATGGCATCAACGTCTATCTCATCTAAACCGCAAAGCTCTTCAGAAACTCTTTATCAAAAAGTTGGTCAACGGTGTACCAACTATTTCCCTTCACCAAAAGTATAATTGTTCGGCTTGTCAAATGGGAAAAATGAAGCGAGCATTACAAAAACTTAAGAAAGTTGCTTCCACATCTCGAACCTTGGAATTACTTCACATTGACCTTTGTGGACCAATGCGTATACAAAGTATCAATGGTCATAAATATGTGTTAGTAATTGTCGACGATTATTCTCGCTACACCTGGACAAGATATCTCCGAACTAAAGATGAAATTGGAGACTTGATAATAAGCTTTGTGAATATAACTCAAAATCTCCTACAAAAGAAAATCCAAGTAATCCGGACTGACGGGACTGAATTCAAGAATCAGCGTCTCAGCAATTACAATCAGTCACTTGGAATTATTCAACAATTTTCAGCCGCTAAAATGCCTTAACAAAATGGCGATTATTTTCTAGTTGAAGCTGCAAGAACAATGCTAATACAATCCGATCTCCCTCATTTTCGATGGGCTGAAGCAGTGAGTACAGCGTGCTTTACACAAAATCGGACGATTATTCACAAAGCTTTGAAAAGAGGCCGTATGAGATAACAAATCAAAGGATTCCGAATATCTCATTCTTCAAAGTCTTCGGGTGCAAATGCTTTGTGGCCAGCGATCGAGAGCATCGACGCAAGTTCGATCCTAAAGCATTTGAAGCCGTTTTTGTTGGATATTCATCCACTTCTAAATCATATCGCATCTATCTCAAGTCTTCTCGTACTATTTTCGAAACCTACAACGTCACTTTTCAAGAACTGACCGATTTGGCTCCTGAACAAAACAGTTCAGAACCCGGGCTTATAGGCGTGTTGGCACAAAGTCAACAAATTCCAAAAACTTCTACCTCAAAGTCAGAAGAAGCAATTCCCGCCGATTTGGAAGATTTGAATTTTCTATTTGAACATTTTTACCGGAATGAGTCTCAAATGCCTGCTTCGTCTCATTTTATACCAAGCAGCGCTCCTTCTCCCTCCACGGTAGAAATTCCAATTGGGACTCCCAACCCTCAATCTCCAACAAATGTTCCAGATTCTCCAACTTTTGAATCTTCCACTAGTGCTGCAGCTCCTACTAATGCTGATATGGAAATTCCTACCAATTCAACTTCTGAATTGAATTTCCCAATTACGAATGAACTGCCTAAAAATCAACGATGGATCTACTTCGGTCCTTCCTCATGAACGTAAGTGGACTCGAGCTCATCCTATCGACCAAATAATCGGTGATCCTTCAAATGGAATACGCACTAGGACGTCTACACAAAGCGGATTATTCACGTGCTTCTTAAGCCAAAACGAATCAATTAAGGTAACCGAAGCCCTTAAAGACACGTATTGGGTGATCGCAATGCAAGATGAACTCAACCAATTCGAGTGTCTACGAGTTTGGACACTAGTTCCTAGACCGCATGGGAAAAGAATTATTGGAACTAAATGGGTCTTCAAAATAAGAAGAACGAGAATGGTGAAATTATCAGGAATAAAACACGACTCGTAGCCAAGGGGTACAATCAACAAGAAGGTATTGACTACGATGAGACGTATGCTCCAGTTGCTCGTATCGAACCAATTCGAATATTTCTAGCTTACGCAACTCATAAAGACTTCAAAGTCTATCAAATGGATGTCAAACCCGCCTTTCTCAACGGCGTGTTAAAAGAAGAAGTTTACGTCGCTCAACCCGACGAGTTTGTGCATGAGAATCACCCTGATTATGTCTATCAATTCTCGAAAACCCACAAAACGAAAAGATCTACTCCTTACTCAAGTTCCCAGTGAAGACCAAGACGGCACGAGCTGACGACAGCCATGCACCACCTGTATCCACGTTCCCGAAGGCACGTCTCTTTTTCAAGAGGATTCGTGGCATGTCACTCCCTGGTAAGGTTCTTCGCTTTGCATCGAATTAAACCACATGCTCCACCGCTTGTGCGGGCCCCGTCAATTCCTTTGAGTTTCATTCTTGAATAAAATCTACTGTAAAGGAGAATCCTTTCTCCTGTTTTTTATTTAATCACACGGTATAAACATATATCTTCGAAGTGGAATAAGAGGATTAGTGAATCTAATAGAAAATGAATATTCGTCGAGTAAAGGTAGGATATTAAGTGAACAAAAGGAGCCCATTTCGAAAAATAAATCAAAAAAATTCTATTTCACCTAACTCCATGTACGGATAGAGTGGTCGAAGGGGTAGTACTAAGTCCACTCGAATTGGAAAAAGCTCTCTACAGACTAAAATAAGCCTCTCGTGCTTGGTATGATGTCATGCACGAATTTTTAGTCAAATCCAACTTCATAAGAGGAACAATCGATACGACACTCTTCAACAAAAAGCAATGCAATGACTTGATAATCGTTTAAGTTTACGTTGAAGACATCATCTTTGACTCGACGAATGAACGCCCCTGTCAGAAATTCGGTGATTTAATGAAGACCAAATTCGAGATGAGCTTAATGGGAGAACTCTAATTCTTTCTTGGATTACAAGTCAAGCAACTCGAAGATAGAATATTCATCAGTCAAACCAAATATATCCGAGATATTCTGAAGAGATTTAATCAAGACAAGAGCACACCAATGAATACTCCCATGTCAACAAACTGTAAATTGGATGTTGATCAGTCTGGAAAGGCAGTCAACATCACAACCTATCGGAGTATTATCAGCTCTCTTCTCTACTTGACGTCAAGCCGACCCGACATCATGTTCTCCACTTTCCTCTGTGCTCGTTTTCAAGCTGACCCGAAGGAGTCCCACATGCACGCAGTCAAACGAATACTACGCTATCTCAAAGGTACTCCCAACTTATGGCTATGGTATCCTAAAGATACTGATTTTAGATTAATTGGCTATACTGACGCTGATTATGCAGGTTGACGAATGGACAGAAAAAGCACGTCTGGCGGAGCACAATTTCTAGGAGATAAGTTGGTATGCTAGTCCTCTAAGAAGCGGAATTGTGTGTCGACTTCGACGGCCGAGGCAGAGTACGTCGCGGCTGCCAGCTGTTGCTCGCAAGTTCTATGGATGCGGACACAACTACGCGACTACGGGTTTGACTTTAATAACATTTCCATTTACAGTGATTCTCGAAGTGCTATTGCCATTACTTGTAATCATGTTCATCATTCACGCACGAAACACGTAGATATTTGCTATCATTTTATGAAAGATGATGTAGAAAAAAGCACTAAAGATATGTATTTTGTTAAAACAAGCTTCAACTTGCCGACTTATTCACTAAGGCATTGGATGAAAAACAATTCCAATTCCTTATTGCTAAGTTAGGTATGTTGAATCTCAATCTTACTTCAGATGTGCTTTTCATGCTCTACTATGCTTCCATATGATATTCTATGTGTTTTTTTTTATATTCCTTGATTATCTTGCGTGACTCTATCTTTCAAATTTTTTTAATACAAAAACATAAATAAAAACAACATAGTATATATATATATATAATGGGGGATGACGATAATCTTATCTATTTTGACCTACTCAAAAAAATATTTGTTTGATATATGATTAGTTCTTTGCTTAAAAAATCATGTGACAATCTTTTATTCAAAGGGCTTCGTTTGTTTCACTAGACACTAAGCCACATCATATATGTGAGAATTTGTACCTCAATATTTTTTATTCTTGAGTGTGTCACACTTCAAATGACTATCCTTTGGTTTGTACTTCGTAGCTTCATACTTGCTTTTGTGTTAGTTTGTCATGAAAATGATAAGGGCAAATTAGGATATTCCTCACTTGGCACAAATTATAAATCCTTTATTTTTTCCTCTAGAAATCCCCTTTGAGCCTTCTGAAACATTCTTTTTCTTTATAACCCGATTAAGCCTTCAACCTTATTCAGAAGTTTCGGGATTGCTCAATCAAGAAAAAGAGGGGGAGAAAAAGAGATGCACATGATGAAAATCTCAATTATAGAAGAGAAACACGGATCTCACGGTGAATTTCTCCTAGATAATACTCATAGAAGAGAAGCACCTCGAAGTAAACTTCTCCAACAATAATCTAGATCTTAAATAGAGAAAACGAGAAGAGGAGCACAGTCTTGGGTTCGAATTTCATAACTGTGGAACTTTCACAAGGAACACGGTCTCGGCCCGAAAACAAAAGAAGATTTCATCTCTCAAAGCTTCGTAAAGAAGACGAGACTCATCTTGAGCAAGTACAGAAGAAAAGAAAAGAAAAAGTAGCAGAAATGAATTTCAAAAAGGGCCTCTGGAATTGAAGAATTTTTAAGCTCACTAATCCTCAAATTTATCCTACCCTTTTAGTCAGAGCCTAAAAATAATCCCTTCAAAGTCCCTTTGATTCAAAATGATGGACTTTCACTTGGTAAGTTGATTAAATATACTACGATAACAAATTAATTGATATAATTTTGTCGTGTTGATATGAGTGATATATCTACTAAATATCTTCATGATAAAAATAAATTGAGTGCTATGAGCGAAACTTGCAAGAGTTGTCGAAATGATTCATACTATGATAATAGAATATTAGTTTAGTTACATGATTTGACGGCAAATTACTATATGTCATGAGAAATTTTTGCGTGATAATGTTCAAAATGGACAATCTGACCCCAAAACAAAACTTTTTTGATAAAAAATATATTTTTAATAGTTTTGATTATTTAAATGCATTAATACATGCATTGGTTAAGACTTGATAAAATGCGAAATTTTTCTTGAAAGATGCAAAATTTTCATAAATCTATGCTGAAATGATTAAATGCGTTACTTGTGCTTATATAGTAAATTTTCATATGCAAAATTGTATTAACTTTGTGCTAAAATGCCGAAAAGTTATATGGCATTTCTTAAGTGGGAGTTTTACATGAAAATCTGCTCTTATCTCCTAAATACGACTTTTAATATTTTTCTTAAGTATCACATAATATTTCGAGCTCATCCGAGGAGTCAAGTGTTGAAATTCATCAATATTGGGAGATAATTGCCTTTGTTTCTGAAATACATGGAGCATTATGCAATTTATTTTTGGTTCACAATTAAAAGATTAAATTTTTCATTTAATCAGACCTGAATTTTAACGAAAGCCCAAAATATTTTTTTTTGGCCCAAAGCCCTTTAAAAACCTTACCTGATCGAAAAGTATTAATATTACTTTTTCGATCGAAAAACTCACTCTAACGCAACATCTCACCATCGAAAAACTTTTCGGAGTCTCTTCGGCAATTTCTTCAAAACTACTCAATCTTCAGTAATTTTCTGTCGAAACTCGCCGAATTCGAAGGTAGAAACCCATTTCGGATCATCTTTCCGTTAAAAAACGCACGATTTGCGACAGTTTCTTAACATCATTTGACGTAAATTTTACTTCGAAATTTTTTCAACGGAAACGTCTTAAATTCTCAAAATTAACGTGTTTTAACTCGACCATTCGAATTAAAATCATGATATTTAGATTCCCAACTGATTTCTTATCGTTCCAAGTCCAGATTAACTCATGATTTACCCAGAAATCGTCATTTGTGTTTCTTTTGCATTTACTGTTTGATTTCGCAAACACTGTCATCGAAGAACTTTAGTTTTCGTTATGTTTTACTCAATAATGTTTTATTCGATCGGAAAACTTAGTGTTCGAATAAATTCACGCTCGAATAAAATAACGCTTAAAAGACTTAGAAACTTTTTCAAATTTTTTTTGCCCAAGTTTTTTGATAATAAACTTCGACCCTTAGAAAAATTTTCACAACATATTTTCTAAGTCATTTTAGCCATCCACATTTTCTTAGAAAAATTTGCATATGAAAATTTCCATCTAATAAAAATTTCACTTCTTTGCAGAGATGGCACAACAAGAATACTCTCATATCTGCCCCTCTCACAGTTGGATGTCGGTCCACGACAACAACTATCAATTGGACCTCGCCACATTCCGATGTCCGGATGCAGTGATAATCTCCATCCTCAAGGTACATCACCTATGGTCAGCTCTGACTATGACCGCGTCCGTACAAATGGTCTACCTCTAGCAATTCTGGAAATATATGACAAGTCACATCATTGGCGATGACGTGCAATATACAACGAAGATCAATACAAAACATGTCATCCTGAACAAGAATCTTCTGGCCATGGTGCTCGATCTATTGCATCACGAAGAATACGACCAACTACCAACAGATGCGGTGATCGTCGAAGATATGGTCCGGATGGGATATAAGCCACCGCTGACCAAAATGGCTAATTTGCAAAACAGCGGGATCCCACACCCATGGAGGACACTATTTGGCATCATCAATAAATGCCTATCTCCAAAGCACTCCGGTTTTGACAAGGCGAACGGAAATATCCTTTGCATCTTCCATGGAGTTATTTTTTCGAAGAAATACTACGTGGCCCAGCTTATATGGAATGACTTAGCGGACCAAATGTGTCAGAGAGAGACAAAATCGAAGGCGAAGTTCCTTCCATAAGTCCGGTGGTTCCCGGTGCTGATATCTCATTTCTTGGAAGTACATTCGGAGATCCCGCGCCTACCACCAGTTGGAAGTTATATCCCGCCACGACTGCGTTTATTCATAACCCGGAGCTGAGGAATGCTGTCCGACACTACGAGACAACATTAGGATTGAGAAAATCATTCTACACTCGACAAGTAACAAGCACAGAGGGGGAGATTGAAGAAACGTAGAATTGTGCTTTCTTAATTAATTATCCTTGTAATTAGGGGCGTAACTCGTAGTTTTGATAATGTAGGACTTAATAGTAAATATACCATGTAAATATGTATAAATACAATGTCCACTATCAAAATCAATACACAATATTTTTCGAAAAATCACAAAATTCACATTTTAGAGAGAGAAAGGTAATCGAAAAACTCTATAATTATTTCTCTCTCCTGATCTTCAAACGCGATATTCGACCGAAGGTAATTCTCGAGATTTATTAATTGAATATCTAGAATTCATGCTTAGGTTGATTGTTAGTTGATAATTAGGACCTAATTATAATCTAATGATATTTTCGTTGCTCCACCGACATCTTCGGAAGAAACAACGGGCCAACCCATCGAAGTGGTGTCTTCCGGGTTGACAACGGGTGTCTACCGAAGTTCTATCATAGGCGGCACGTAAGAAATCTTTTATGACATTGTGACAGTAGAACGCCTACCAGGCTCCACTCCGGAGGTGTCACCGTTGCTGACGGAGCAACGACTACAAACCGGTCTTTCCACCGCTCTAAAATTTCTGTTATATTCCCACTACTATTAAGAAAATAGTTGATTTGAACACTTCCTTTGACAGAATGTGTAAGGTTCTATTATATCAACTAACGATCGATCTAAGCAGGAATTCTAGATATTCAATTAATAAATCTCGAGAATTACCTTCGGTCGAATATCGCATTGAAGATCGGGAGAGAGAAACAATTATAGAGTTTTTCGATTACCTTTCTCTCTCTAGAATGTCAGAAAACATTCCTCAGCTCCAATCTCTCATTAATTGCATCCAGAAGCTCATTTAGGAGTGCGACCTCTTCTTCTCCAAGATCTTCAAAGTTCGTCTCTTCAGTGATCCCAACCAACCTCTTCTGGATATTCTTCCTCACTAGTTTCAACGTCTTGTCACATAATTTGTGGATTTCTAACTTCATCATAGCTCTCGTCTTTCCAATAATTGGATTCCGATAAGTTATCGCGAGGCCAGGTTTCTTGAATATGTAGTTCTCGGGGAATTCGTTGAGTGGGAAGTCCGTCATGAGCAGAGACTCCATGTTGACCTTCTTCATATTATTCTCTACAGCAATTTGAAGGTCGTGTGCGGTGTGATACTTGATCTACCGCACGATCTTTAACCCCTCGAGTCCTTCTGTCTTGATGTAACCGGAGGGCGTCTGATATTTTCTTCTCGAAAGGGAGATAGCTCTTTGTACATTTGATATAGACGGTAGACCTCGTCCGGTGGAAGGAAAGGGAGATAGCTCTCATCTATCTCTTCTCGAGTGTGGTTGCTGTCCGCTCGCTCAATGTGGTATATTGGGGTGGAATAACTTCCAATCGAGTGCAAAATGCCCACGAGTTGGAGGATTGGTGTCTTGTCCCTGAAGTTTTTCTTGAGTTGATTCGTTGGGATGCCACTTAATTCTGGTCCAAGATAGTTGAGCATGAAGATGTGCTCCATCTTTTTCCTATCTTCCCAATGAGAGATACCCCGTAGATTCAGTTCATTGAGCTTCTTTATGCGGTTGGGAGCCCTCCATATCGGCTCGGACCTCAACCCGTATATTCTCACAAGGCGTCTCGACTCTGACTGTCCCTTTTGATAAGCGAGGAGGAGAGTCGACTCTATGCCTGATCATTTCTGGTAGTTCGGGAGAGCGGAGTTGTAGTTCTCATCTTCTTGAAGTTCGTCATCTTCAAGCAGCACCAAGTCCACAGAAGCTTGTTGTAAGAAGTATCTGACGTTGGAGAGTCGGGCTTGAATAGCTATCTCTGGTTCCCATTGCGTCATCCACTTCTCGTTTATGATATAATCATCTACGATCGCATGCGGATCATAGACGACTGCTTCGGTTAGTTTTGGAGGAGGTTAGAGGTCGAGATAGGATTTGGATTTGTGGGAGTGAGAGGTAGTGTTTGTGTGTGGGATGTGGTGGGAGATATGTTTGTTTGTTGGCGGGTTGTGGGTTGTGTGGTTGGTGGGTTTGTGGATGATCCTCCAGCTTCTTGTTTGTTTTTTCTCGACTCTGACCACGGATGCTGCTTGTAGTTCTTTGCCATTTCTCCCCCTCATGACGATCTCGATCATCGGGATCGCCATGTCTTCTTTTGGTGCGGGAGCTTTCTTCACGGCACCTTGTTTGGGCGGGCGGTTCAGATTCATCGACCAGCCTTTTGTAGAGACTCTCCTCAGCTGGGGTCCTGGTCTCTAAGGCTAGGAGTCGGGAAATAAGGATGTCATGAAGCGGGGTGATTGGGATAGTGTATAGGTTGATGAAGGAAGGTGATTGAGTTGGGGTGGTGAGGGTAGGTGGTATGGAAGTGTGTATGGTGGTGGTTAGAGGTGGTGAGGAGACATGTGTGGTGTGGGTTTCGGACGGAGCAGCCTCTGAGACTGGTGCTTTCCCGGTATCCCGTCGGAAACTCTGAATGGCTTGAGCATTATGTCCATCAGTCAATCTTCAAGTGAAGAGATGGCTGTGGAGAGGACTTCTTGTAAGCGTTGCTCCGTCACGATCATCGGTGGTGTTGGAGTGGGGCCAGGGACGCATTCCACTGTCACAACATCGGAAAAGATTTCCGATGTGCCGCCTAGGAAAGGTCTTGAAATGGCGGAACGTCCAAGGACATCCGTTATCAACCTTAGAGTCACCACTTCAGTGGGTTGGCCTATTGTTTGCTCCGAATATATTGGGGGTGTTGGGAAAGGTACCCGATTTGTACCCGAGACGCAATGCCCCGGGATACGGTGCGGAATAAAATTTTTTCCGGGTTCCTTCGCAGCTCGGATCGAAAACTCTAATCACGTTGACACGTAATAGGGCGGGTCATACCCGTGAGAGATTACCTTTGAAGCGAGTGGCAGCTCCTCGTCGATTGCGTCGTCGGCCGCGGTCGTGTTGGGTATCGTCTAGATCGTCACGCCGACCTCGCAGTGTACCACGGTTTTCATTCTCCAAAGATTGCTAGAGAGAATTGATCCGTCGCTCGGGAGAGTGGTTTGCGTTTGTGTGTTCGTGTTTCGATTCTCGGGTCGAGAAATTTTGCGTCGATTCTCTTCCCGTGTCCTATTCTTTGACGAGGGTCTCACCCTTATTTATAGTAGGGGAGGACAAAATTTTCAGCCCTAAACAAGGCTAAAATCTCGAAATATTTGTTCCTAAATATGAGAGATATTCTTGCCAAAATATCTCTCCTAATTGAATTCAAAATTCTATTAAAGGAACATACTATAAATAGAAAACTAACTAAGATATTAAAATATCTTCAAATATGGTAAATAAATTTCGAAATTTATATAAAATATAAATTAGAATTTTAGTTTTAATAAATAATATTCCAAATATTTTTATTACCATATTTGTAAATTACGAAAGTACCCTTTAAGGCATTTTTCGAATTTCTCGGCTTAGGGTTGAATTCCAATTCTTCCCTCAAGTCTTTCTAAGCACTTAGCTAAGCCTAAGTCTTAAAGTTAGTTTCATATGAAGTCTAACTTCGGTCCACTTAATGACCCCGAGGCCCAATAAGGCGTGGCATAACGATCGGAGGCCCGTTAAGGCCCAAAACACAATCTCTCCTTCTCGGTACACATTGATGATCCTTTTTAAGCCCGACTCTCTAGGTTCGACTCAATCGGCAAGGGAGGAATCCAAGAGTCCGGTAGGTGCCTAGCCAATCCCGTAGTACCGGACAGATCCCGACTTGAGCACGAATTTCGAACTAGTCTCATTCCATAACCTAACTATAGATTATAGTACTAAGTACAAACCCTTCAGCTGTGTCCCGATCGAGTGAGAGCCATGGTATTTGTCAAACTCACTAAACTCGATACTATGATAAAATGACACGAGGAAAATTACCAAACTACCCTCCATGTCTAACATGAGTTAGTTTAATACCTTGGCCAAGGATTTTGTAATTTCCCGTCGTCATTCTCATAGGACACTTGTCTCGATTACTTGCGAGACTGTGAATCCGTAGTCGGCGGTCTAAGTCCGGCAATCACAAATATCCATCAAGACCGCATCTGTCCCGCTGACTCATGCAATAGCAAATCGGATCTAGCGAAACCAGTGATAGTCAAGACTTCAAAGTCAACTCCGTCAAAGCCCCTTTCGGTCTAAGGTTCAAGCAGACTACTATAGTTTTTGTCGTCGATCATTGACACTACTTGAGTAATAAGCCATGTTTGATCGTACGACCTGCGAGTCAGTGTCCATGAAATGATTCAATCCCTTGATTCGACTCGTATCACAAGTCATGACTTCCGCTTCCAAGCGGTATATCGGCACACGATAAGTCATCTACAAATAAGCCATGATTGGTTTTCCAGCACCCAACTGAAACCTAAGGCTTATGGACATTTTATGTTCGAGGTTAAGAGTCCACTGGTGCCTTCCTCTCTCGTACCCATCGAGAACAGTGACTCAACTCGACACATTTGGATTTATTCATTTATTGCTTTACCCGATGCTAAGTAAAGAACTCATATAACCAATAAACGAATAATGCCTTTATTAATACGCAAAACAATGTTTGATTACATTGACAATCGAATGATAAATAAGCTAATGCCTTATACATATCCAATCCTCGTATAGCATTCGAGGGCATATCCCTAACAGGGGGTCCAACAGGGCTTCCACCCAATCCTTGAGATGATACGGTATGTATCACCTCTATGGGTGTAGAAATAGATTCAATTTCAATCTGTGGGTTGGCTGATTCGTTGGTGTAGGAGTTGTCTCTGAAGCCATTTGCGTTGAAGGAGATACAGACGGGGCCGAGATTTGCTGTCGGCGTGAGCCCCTTCTTTGAAATATGTATTCTTCATCAGATTCGGTGGCCTCGGGAGATTCACCGTGAGGGACACCTTCGGGCTCAACAGCCGGTGTCTCTGTCTCCTGAGCCGCAGCTTCGAGCTCGGTTGTTTCCCCCAAGGATGCCCGTTGAGAAGGCGCCAGAGCTTGATCCACGACCCGTACCATTTCCTCCGTGATGGAGTTATTTTGACAGTAGTTCTGGTAGGCCTCGTCAGTTGGATCAGCTAGGTTGAACAGCTCTAATGGGATCAGCATCGGTTGGAGTGCTAGCTCGGCTGCCTTCGGGTTATGAAAGAAGCGAAGGCGAGGCGAGATATATCCTCCAACATGTGGTAGACGCGGGATCTCCGGATGTACATCCATGAAGTGGGAGATCAGCACCGGATACCACCGGACATATGGAAGATACTTCGCCTTCTATTTAGTCCCCCTCTAACGTATCTGGTCCGCTAGATCATTCCATATGAGCTGGGCCACGTCATATTTCTTCGAAAAGATCACTCCATGGAATATGTGACGGATATTTCCGTTCGCCTTGTCAAACCCGGAGTGCTTTGGGGAGAGACATTAATTGATGATGCCGAACAGAGTCCGCCACGAGTGTGGGATCCCGCTGTTTTGGAAATTCGCCAGTTTTGTCAGGGAGGGCTTGTATTCTATCCGGAGTATGTCTTCCACGATCACCGCATCGGTAGGTAGTTGATTATATTCTTCGTGATGCGGTAGATCGAGCACCATGGCCATTATGTTCTTGGTCAGGATTGTGTGTCTTTTATTGATCTTCGTTGTATACTGCACTTCATCCCAAACGATGTGGCTCGTCATATATTTTCAGAATTGCTGGATGTAGACCATTTGGACGGAGGCCGTCATCCTCAAAGCTGGCCATAGTGGATGTCCTTTAGAATCGAAATAATTACTTCATCCGGACATCGAAATGTGGCGAGATCCAGTTGGTAGTTGTTGTCGTGGACCGGCAACTAACTATCAGAGGGGCAGATATGAGAGTATTCTTGATGTGCCATTTCTGGAAAGGATGAAATAAAATTCATTAGATGGAATTTTCATATGCAAATTTTACTATGTATTTATATATGGCGAAAAATACTTAGAAGAATTTGTGAGTGATAGTTTTTAGCATCGAAAGACTTAGAGAAAAATTTGAAAAATTTGCTAAATCTTGTTAGCGTATTTTTATTCGATGGAAATGTATTCGAATGTTAAGTTTTGCGATCGAAAAAATTTTCTAAGTGGTATAAAGACTTAGAGAAAAATTTGAAAAAATTGTTAAGTCTTTTTAGCGTGTTTTTATTCGATCGTGAATTTATTCGATCATTTAGTTTTGCGATCGAATAAAAATATATCTAATAAGTCAAAATTTTTGTCGATGACTTTTACGATCGAATAAAATGTTGTCGAAAACAATAGTTTTTCGCTGCGTAATTTTGCAATCGAATAAAAAATTGTCGAAAAACTTAAGTTTTTCGCCGCGTAGTTTTGCGATCGAATAAAATTTAATTGAAAACTAAATTTTTCGCCGTGAAGTTTTTCGACCGAATTAAAATTATATCGAAAACATAAGGTTTTCGACGCTGAGTTTTGCAATCGAATAGAACTTAACGAAAACTAAAGTTCTTCGACAACACTGTTTGCGATGAGAACTTTTTCGATCGAAAAATTTTGAAATCAAACAGTAAACGCTTAAAACGTAAATGTCGATTCTGGGTAAAATAGTTATGTCGACTTTCAAATCTGGACTTGAAACGATCAGTAAACAGTTGTGAATCCAAATATAATGTTTTTAACCCAAACGGTCGAATTTAAACACGTTAATTTGAGAGTTTAAAATCGTTTCAGTCGAAAAAGTATCAAAGTATAATTTTCTTCATGTGTTTTTGAGAAACGATTTGCGAATCGTGCGTTTTTTACCGAAAAGTGATCCGAAACGGGTTTCTACCTTCGAAATCGTCGAGTTTAGGAAGAAAATACTGAGGTATGAGTGGTTTTGATGAAATTGCCGAAGAGAGTTTGGAAGTCGAAAAGTTTTTCGATTGAGAGAAGTTGCGTGTGAGGGAGTTTTGCGATAAAAAAAGTGGTATTAATACTTTACGTTCGGGTAAGGTAAAAAAAATACTTTGGGCCGTAAAAATGTTTTGGGCTTTCGTTAAAATTTATTTGTGATTAAACTATAATTTAATCTTTTATGGATAAACCAAAAAAAATTGCATAATGCTCCATAGTTAGTACAATTTTGCATATGAAAATTTACTATTTAAGCAAAAGTAACGCATTTAAGAAATTCATCATATATTCATTAAAACTTTGCGTTTTTCAAGAATAAATTTGCATTTTATCAATTCTGAACCAACGCATGTATTAATGCATTTAAAATGTGCGAATTATATTTTAAAAAATTTTCAAAAATATTTTTGTTTTGGGGTCAGATATTCCATTTTGAACATTATCATGCAAAAATTTCTCATGACCTATAGAATAATAATTTGCCGTCAAATCATGTAACTCTACAAATATTCTAAGATCATAGTATGAATCATTTTGACAACTCTCGCAAGTTTCGCTAATAGCACTCAATTATTTTTATCATGGAGATATTTAGTAGATATATCACTCATATCAACACGACAAAATTATATCAATTAATTTGTTATCGTAGCATATTTAATCAACTTACCAAGTGAAAGTCCATCACTTTGAATCAAAGGGACTTTGAAGGGATTGTTTATAGGCTCTGACTAACGGGGTAGGATAGCTTTGGGATTAGTGAGCTCACAAATTCTTCAATTCCAGGGGCCCTTTTTGAAATTCATTTCTGATCCTTTTGCTTCTCTTTTCTCTGTACTTGCTCAAGAATGAGTATCTTCTGCTTTACTAAGCTTTGAGAGATGAGATCTTCTTTTTGGGCCGAGACCGTGTTCCTTTAGAAGGTTCCACAGTTATGGAATTCGAACCCAAGATCGTGCTCCTCTTCTCGTTTTCTCTATATAAGATCTAGATTATCGTTGGAGAAGTTCACTTCGAGGTGCTTCTGTTCTAGGAGTATACGGGATTATCTAGGAGAAGTTCACATCGGGATCCGTATTTCTCTTTTATAATGATTGAGACTTTCATAATGTATCTCTTTTTCTCCACCTCTTTTTCTTGATTGAGCAACCCCGAAACTTAGGAATAATGTTGAAGGCTTGATCGGGTTTCAAAAGAAAAAGAATGTCGTCGAAGGCTCAAAGGGGATATCTAGAGGTAAAAGTAAATGATTTATAATTTGGGCCAAGTGAAGAAATATCCTAAGTTGCCCTTATCATTTTCATGACAAACACAAAAAGCAAGAATGAAGCTACGAAGTACGAAACAAAAGATATTCATTTGAAGTGTGACACACTCAAGAATAAAAATATTGAGGTTCAAATTCTCACATATATGAAGTGGCTTTGTGTCTTGTGAAACAAACGAAATTCTTTGAATAAAAGAATGTCACATGAATTTTAGACAAAGAATTAATCATATATCCAAGAAATATTTTTTGTGAATAGTTCATAATTGGCAAAATTATCATCATCCCCCATTTTTTTATTATATATATATACTATTTTATTTTTATATTTATTTTTATATATATAATAACTTTTAATAGATAGAGTCACGCAATACAATCAAGCACATATAATATCATATAAAAGCATAGTAGAGCATGTAAAGCACATCTCAAGTAATATTGAGATTCAACATGCCTAACTTAGCAATAAGAAATTGCAATCGTTTTTATCCAATGCCTCAGTGAATAAGTCGGCAAGTTGAAGCTTCGTTTTAACATAATACATATCTATAGTGCCTTTTTCTACATGATCTTTTATAAAATGATAACGAATATCTATGTGTTTCATGCGTGAATGATGAACAGGATTGCAAGTAATGGAAATAGCACTTTGAGAATCACTGTAAATGGGAATGTTATTAAATTCAAACCCATAATCGCGTAGTTGTGTCTGCATCCGTAGAACGTGCGAGCAACAGCTGGCAGCCGCGACGTACTTCGCCTCGGCCGTCGAGGTTGATACACAATTCTGCTTCTTTAAGGACCAGCAGACCAACTTATCGCCTAAAAATTGTTCTTCGCCAGACATGCTTTTTTTGTCCATTCGACAACTTATATAATCAGCGTCAGAATAGCCAATTAATCTAAAATAAGTGTCTTTAGGATACTATGGCCCTAAGTTGGGAGTACCTTTGAGATAGCGTAGAATTCGTTTGACTGCATGCATGTGGGACTCCTTTGGGTCAGCTTGAAAACGAGCACAGAGGCAAGTGACGAACATGATGTCGAATCGGCTAGACGTCAAGTAGAGAAGAGATCCGATAATGCTCCGATAGGTTGTGATGTTGACTGCCTTTCCAGACGAATCAGCATCCAATTTGCAGTTTGTTGACATGGGAGTATTCATCGCTGTACTCTTGTCTTGATTAAATCTCTTCAGATATCTCAGATATACTTGGTTTGACTGATGAAGATTCCATCTTCGAGTTGTTTTACTTGTATTCCAAGAAAGAATTGGAGTTCTCCCATTAAGCTCATCTCGAATTTGGTCTTCATGAGGTTACCAAATTTTTGACAGAGACGTTCATTCGTCGAGCGAAAATGATGTCATCAACGTAAACTTGAACGATCATCAAGTTTTTGCCTTGATTTTTGATGAAGAGTGTCGTATCGATTGTTCCTTTTATGAAGTTGGACTTGACTAAAAATTTTCCCAGAACATCATACCAAGCACGAGGGTTTGTTTTAGTCCGTAGATACTTTTTCCAATCGATAGACATAATCACAATGATTCTCATGCACGAACCCGTCGGGTTAAGCGACGTAGACTTCTTCTTTTAACACGTCGTATAGAAAGGCGGTTTTGACATCCATTTGATAGACTTTGAAGTCTTTATGAGCTGCATAAGCCAGAAATAGTCGAATTTCTTCGATGCGAGCAACTGGAGCATACGTCTCATCGTAGTCAATACCTTCTTGTTGATTATACCAATTGGCTACGAGTTATGCTTTAGTCCTGATAATTTAACCGTTCTCGTTCTTCTTATTTTTGAAAACCCATTTAGTTTCAATAATTGTTTTGCCATGCGGTCTGGGAACTAATGTCCAAAATCGTAGACGCTCGAATTGGTTGAGTTCATCTTGCATTGCGATCACCCAATTCGGGTCTTTAAGGGCCTCGACTACCTTAGTTGGTTCGTTTTGGCATAAGAAGCAAGTGAATAATCCGTTTTGTGTAGACGTCTTAGTGCATACTTCACTTGAAGGATCACCGATAATTTGTTCGACATGATGAGCCCGAGTCCACTTGCCTTCATAAGGAAGAACCGAAGTAGATCCATCGTTGATTTTTGTAGATCGAGACTTCCTGAATTGATGGGCTGATCATTCGTAATTGGGAAATTCAATCCTGAAGGTGAATTTGAAGGGATTTCCACATTGGCATGGATAGGAGCTGCAGCACTAGTTGAAGATTCAGGATTTGGAGAATCTGGAACATTTGTAGGAATCTGAAGATTGGGAGTCTCAATTGGAATTTCTACCGTAGAGGGAGAAGGAGCACTGCTTGGTATAGACTGAGACGAAGCAGGCATTTGAGACTCGTTCCGATAAAAATGTTCAAATAGAGAGTCCAAATCTTCCAGGTCGGCGGGAATTGCTTCTTTTGACTTTGAGGTAGAAGTTTTTGGAAGTTGTTGACTTTGTGCTAGAAATAGTCGAACTTGCTTTGATGCTCCCGATCGTTGGCCACAAAGCATTTGCACCCGAAGACTTTTAAGAAATAGATATTCGGAATCCTCTGATTTATTATCTCATACGGCGTCTTTTCAAAGCGTTTGTGAATAATCGTCCGATTTTGCGTAATGCACGCGGTACTCACTGCTTCAGCCCATAGAAAATGAGGGAGACCGGAATGTATTAGCATTGTTCTTGCAGCTTCAACTAAAGTATGGTTCTTCCATTCTACGATGCCATTTTGTTGAGGCGTTTTAGCGGCTGAAAATTGTTGAATAATTCCAAGTGCCTTATAGTAATTGCTGAGACGTTAATTCTTGAATTCACTCCCGTTTTCAGTCCGAATTACTTGGATTTTCTTTTGATGTAGATTCTGAGTCGTATTCACAAAGCTTATTATCAGGTCTCCAGTCTCATCTTTAGTTCGGAGTATCTTGTCCAGGTATAGCGAGAATAATCGTCGACAATTACTAACACATATTTACGACCGTTGATACTTTGTGTACGCATTGGTCCACAAATGTCCATGTGAAGTAATTCCAAGGGTCGAGATGTAGAAGCAACTTGCCTGAGTTTGTGTGATGCTCGCTTCATTTTCCCATTCGACAAGCCGAACAATTATGCTTTTGATGTAGCAAAATCGTTGGTAGACCGTTTACCAACTTTTTGATAGAGAATTTGTGAAGAGCTTTGAGGTGTAGATGAGATAGACGTTGATGGCATAAGTTGTTCCTCTTGATTGTAGTTTGTGAGATGAGGCAAACAGCTGTCGAAGGTGGTACTTTTGTCAGATTGATGGTGTATAGATTAGATCTTCGAGATCCTGTTAGAAGTTCTTGATTCTGACTATTTAAGATTCTGCACTGATCAGCTAGAAACACCACTTGAAGTCCTTTATCGCAAAATTGTCTTGTGCTGAACATGTTGTGTTTAAGACCTTGAACGTAAGAGACATCTTTGATTGTCAGATTCTGCAGTAGTATATCTCCAAAGCCTAGTATTGGAGTTGAATCGTTGTTGCTTAATCTGACTTTTTCGTTGTAACGGTCTTGGTAGTTGCTCAGCAGTTCTTGATTTCTTGTCATGTGTGTGGAGCAACCAGAATCTAAGTACACACATGATGGATCTGCAAAGAATGATTTTTAGAGAGACTTAGGTACCCACGTAGTAATGGGTCCTCTCGGATTTGCAGATTTGGTAGGTAATGTTTGTTTATTTTTGGTTCCTAAACCATTTATGCTCTTAGGTAACCAATCCAACTTGGAAGTAGTTGGTTTAAGTGGTACTTCTTTAGGCAACTTGGCCTTGTTGTCTTGCGTTGGCCTAGATGGTGTCTTGGGAACCCATTGAGGTTGAACCTTACATGGGAGGTTAATTTCAGCGCAGACGAATGTCTTATTAGTGTTAGTGCATGAGAAAATCTTTTCTCTAACTAGTCTCTTAAGGTGTTTGGCTGAGTGTACTTTAACCAGATACCTTAGATGAGGACAAGAATGTATCGAGCTATAAGCTTTCTTTATAGCCGGATCTTGTTTCCTACGAGACTTAAGATTTGCATTTGTCTTAGAATGATGGTTTATGTTTTTAGAAGTAGAGCCAATTTCAAAATTTGTGCTTTCAAAATTAATAGACTTTAATGCATTAGTGGAAGCAACACCATTAAAATTAGAAACGACTGTCTTCTTACGAGTGTCCATAGTTTTTTATATAGAAGAAAGTTTTGAAATAAATCATTTATATCATTTTTCTTCTGAAATTCGATCATATGCACTCTTACCTTTACATGCTTCATCTCTTTTTGTACTCTACATGTGGATGGAGTAGAAAAAGAGTTAGTAAAAATCCTTTTCCCTTTTGAAGCATTTAAGAACTCTTTTCCTCCCTTTACGCTTTTTAAAGAAGATTTATCTTTTTTTTAAATATTTTGTAAAATTATGTGAGGTGTTTTCTTAGATTTGATTTTGTCCTTAATTAATGATTTTTCTTTCAAAGTAAAATCAGGACAAGATTTTAAAATTGAGGAAGTTTTGAAATTAGAATCTCCAATAAAAGCTCATTCTTTTCTGCTTTGAAATTCTTTCTTTCCGTCTCTAAGGAAGAGTTTAAATCAGCTATTTTCTTAATAATAGCAAGAATATAACAGAAAATAGAATTTTGAAAATGGTCATTATTTTCTTCCTTAACTTTAGGAAAATCTTCTAAATGAAATAATGAATTATAATCACTAGACATGTTGATTTCCCGTGTCTTGTAACTATTATTTAATTCAGTGTAGTCCTATATGTGGCTTTTCGTTTAGATTCTTCCAAGGCATTTATTTCGGAAGAATTAGTAAAGGTCATTAGAGAAGTTAATCCTAATCCCATATACTTGATATCATATAATTGTTTGGCATTGACCTTTTTCAAGTTACAGAGATTGTTAAAACCTAAGCTTTCTTTAGGATTATAAAATTCTATATCAAGAGGTTGATTTAGAAATATAGTCTATTCTGTTTTCCCCCTTTTCGTTAGAAGATCGTCTAAAGTTTTAATCATAGAGTAAAGCTTCTCACATTTGCCAGAGATTCCTTAAAATTATTTCTAGAAATTTCTAAATCTCTCTGACAATCGCTAAGAGTCTTACTAAGGTCATTGATTTTTATCTCAGAGGTAGCTATCCTAGTTTCAAGACTAGTTATGGTTTCCTTAGCATTAGATAAGAGGATTTCTATGTGAATGGTTCTATTTAATTGCTTTTATTTCAGAATTTGTGGTGTCTTCCAGCCAATGCTCTTGTTCTGCCATCGGAGCTACTTCAACCTCTTTTTGTTTAGTTAGTTGGAATTTCTTAGATAGTAGTTGCCGTCTTTCTTCTTAGAAAGATTGCAATCTCTGGCGAACTGCCCTAACTTTCCACAATTGTAGCACTTTTCTCGTTCTTTGGCGTTTTTAGATTCTGACGACTCGGCCGGTCTTTCCTTTTGCTTGGAGCTGGATGTCCGAAGTCTATTAGCTGAAGAGGAGGATTTATTTTTAAAGAACTTTTTGCTCATCATTTTAGTAATGAGAGCCAATTGTTTCTTGAACTCTTTCATATCAGGCAACTTGATGCTTTTATCTTTGCGAGATCGACTCGTTTTTCTTTCAGAAACTAGAGCTATAGAGTCTTTGATATGCTTGCCCTTATGTTCTTTTTTTATCTCGCTTATATCTTCCTCGTGTTGAGCGAGATTATCAAAGACGGTGTGGATATCCATTTCGTCCAAATCCTTGTTTTGAAGAGAAGAGAGAAATCGGATATTGACCTCCATGTTGGTCTTGAAATTTTCTATCTTCCTCATCTCATTGAGAACAATTGAATAGCATTGATAGAGTTCATAAACGTTTTCCTCCGACTTTCTTTTGAATGAGTCGTAAGTGGTGAGAATATACGCTTTCTTGGCTTTGACTCCGACTTCGGTCCGTTGCATCATTTTGTGGAGTTCATCTCACATAGCTTTTGCACTAGATAGACTATCTATTTGCATATAGATGTCATTCGGAATTCCGTGTATTAGGAAAGTTTTGGCTCCTAAATCTGTTTTGGTTCTTAATCGCTCCCCCTCGGTGTATTCATTAGGAATTTTGAGTCTTCTAGTAGGGGGAATGGGAGGATTATTTGTGGCATCGCCTTCTGGGATGAGCCAAAATTGAGCGGGACCTTCTTGAAGAGAAGCTATCAAATTAGTAGCTTGATCTTTTATTTCCAAGAAGTTCATGAATTGGCTTCTCCATACGGTGTATTCGCCTCTTCGTAGAATTGGAGGGCGGACGTCGTTTCCGAGTGAGTAAGCATCCATTTGTAGTTGATTGGTATGATCTTCGTGAAAGTTTGGAATCGAAATGGTAAAAGTGCTTCAGAAGTGACAAACTTCTTTAGTAATGTTTGATTCGTACTTTAAGCAATTTCCCTTTCGAATCTATTTTTCGGTTGTTAAAGTGAAATTGTTTTGATTTCGAAAATTATTTGATATGAGAATTGATACTTCAAAATTTAGCTATGAATTTTGAATTTAAGATATAAAATTTTGAATATCGTAGAAGATAATTCGGAGACAAATATTTTTCGTAAGTTTGAAAATTACAAATTTTTATTTCTTTCAAAACAATGTAAAATGTGTGTGTGCTTGAGCAGTGGTCGAAAATTTTTTCGAGCAATAAAGTTGTCGATTTAAAAATTTTCGAACGTTTAATCGAAAAAGATTTTCGATCGTATAAGTTTTTCGTGGTATTTATCGAAAATTATTTTTCGAAAGTAAGAGTTTTGCAAAGTAAATATCCTATCGAAAAATAGTTCGTCGAATAATTGTTGATCGCAAAAACTTTTATCGAAAAATTTGTAATCGAAAAATTTAGAGTGATCGAAAAATTTCGGTAAGTTTGACTCAAATAGTTGACTAAAAGTTTTTTCGAGTGTGAATTATTCGATCGAAATATGTTTTCGCTAAATTTTGACTCGAAAATTTAAATGATCGAAAATCTTTAGATCGAAATACTTGTTTTGATATTACAAGTTTTTCGAGTCAAAATTAGATATTTATTTAGCGAAAACAGTATCCGTCGAAAAACAAAATACGCTTTAATACGCTCGAAAAAGATATTTATATATGAATCAAAAAACTAATTATCAAAAATAATGTTTTTCGAGTCATATATTTGAGTAAAACACACGAGAATAGTGTTTGTCATCGAAATATTTCTCGGCTTCAAACTTATTCGAAAAATATTTTTCGAGCCAAGTTTTTCGATCGAAAAACGATCGAAGAACAGCCTTCAAGTTCAATGTAATAGTGAAAAATCCAGATTCAATTAAAATGTTCAAGTTAAGAGCTGAAATTCTAGATAATCACTGGTATCTTAGTTCTGAATATGAACAAACACAAGATTAACAACGTTTTACAGCAAAATACACCGATTATGAAGAAAATCATATCGTAATCAAAACTTGATCGCAAACGCATATATCGACCGAAATCGAAAATCTGAATTAATCTGAGCGATTGAAATCAGTAATAAATCATTCCTAACATATAATGTATCACTTAATCAGCAAGATCATCAACAAAATTCGTAAACATTAAGCGCATTGATCAAAATACATTTCACGTAAGTTTTTCGATCGAAAAATCTGGAAAAATATTTTTTTTCTTTCATTCGTGAATTCAATCCAAAAGCGATCACGATCTGCTCTGATACCAATTGTTAGGTCCTATTATATCAACTAACGATCGATCTAAACATGAATTCTCGATATTCGAATGATAAATCTTACGAATTACCTTCGGTCGAATATCGGCTTTGAAGATCTTGAGAGAGTGAGTTTTTCGATTGTTTTTCTCTCTCTTAGAATGTGAATTCAACGCTTCTGATTTTTCCTAAATGAACATTTGTATTGAGTTCGATAGTGTACATTGTATTTATACCTATTTACATCTACACTATCAAAACTATGAATTACGCCCCTAATTACAAGGATAACAAAATAACAAAGTACAATTCTAATATCTCTTCAGAAAGAAAGAATTTGGAAGCAGAAAAGAATGAGCTTTTATTGGAGATTTCTAATCTAAAAAATTCATAAATTTTATAATCTTGTCCTTATTTTATTTTGAAAGTGGACAAGACCAAATTTTAGAAAACACCTCCCATTATTTTACAAAATATTCTAAAAGAAGAAAAATCTTTTGTAAAAAGCGTAAAGGGAGGAAAAAAGTCCTTAAATGCTTCAAAGGTGAAAAAGATTTTTACTAACTCTTTTTCTACTCCATCCATAGGTAGAGTAGTAAAAGAGGTGAAGTATGCAAAGGAGAGAGTGCCTAGGATAGAATTTCAGAAGAAAATTGATAGAAATGACTTAATTTTTAAACTTTCTTCTGTATCAAAAACTAAGGACACTCGTAAGAAGACAACCGTTTCTAATTTTTATGTTGTTGCTTCAACTTATGATTTAAAGTCTAAAAACAAAAACCATCATTATAAGACAAATGCAAGTCTTAAGTCTCGTAGGAAACAAGATCCGTCTATTAAGCAAGCTTATAACTCGATACATTCCTGTCCTCATCTAAGGTACCCAGTCAAAGTACACTCGGCTAAACACCTTAGAAGACTAGCTTGAGAAAAGTCAAAGTACACTCGGCAAAACACCTAAGGTACCCAGTCTAAGACTGATAAGACATTTGTCCGAGCTGAAATTAACCTCCCATGTAAGGTTCAACCTCAATGGTTCCCAAGACACCATCTAGGTTAACGCAAGCCAACAAGGCCAAGTTGCCTAAAGAGGTACCACTTAAACAACTACTTCTAAGTTGGTTTGGGTACCTAAGAGCACCAATGGTTTATGAACCAAAAATGAACAAACCTTACCTACTAAATCTGCTAATCCGAGAGGACCCATTAGTAAGGGGGTTCCTAAGTCTCTCTAAAATCTTTCTATGCAGATCCATCATGTGTGGTATCTAGATTCCGGTTGCTCCACACACATGACGGGAAATCAAGAATTGTTGAGCAACTATCAAGACCCTTACAGCGGAAAAGTCAGATTTGGTAACAACGATTCAACTCCAATACGAGGCTTTGGAGATATCCTTCTGAAGAATCTGACAATCAAAGATGTCTCTTATGTCCAAGGTCTTAAACACAACCTGTTCAGCATGGGACAATTCTGTGATAAAGGATTTCAAGTGGTGTTTCTATCTGATCAGTGCATAATCTTAAATAGTCAGAATCAAGAACTTCTTACGGGATCTCGAAGATCTAATCTATACACCATCAATGTGACAACAGTACGATCTTCGACAGCTGTCAGCCTCATATCACAAACTACAAGCAAGAGGAACAACTTATGGTATCAACGTCTGTCTCATCTAAATCTCAAAGCTCTTCACAAGCTCTTTATCAAAAAGTTGATCAATGGTCTACCAACAATTTCCCTTCAACAAGAGCATCATTGTTTGGCTTGTCAAATGGGTAAAAAGAAGCGAACGTCACACAAACTCATGCCAATAACTTATACATCTCGACCTTTAGAATAAATACACATGGAACTTTGTGGACCAATGCGAACACAAAGTATCGATGGTCATAAGTATGTGCTAGTAATCGTAGACGATTATTCTCGCTACAATTGGAACGATATCTCCAAACTAAAGATGAGAATGAAGACTTGATAGTAATATTTGTGAATACAACTCAGAATCTCCTTCAAAAGAAAATCCGAGTAATCAGGACTGACAATGGGACTGAATTCTAAAATCAGCATCTCATCAATTACTATCAGTCACTTGGAATTATTCAACAATTTTCAGCCGCTAAAACGCCTTAACAAAATGGCGTCGTAGAACGGAAGAACCGGACTTTAGTTGAAGCTGCAAGAACAATGCTAATACATTCCGATCTCCCTCACTTTCTATCGCTGAAGCAGTAAGTACAACATGCTTTACGCAAAATCAGACGATTATTCACAAACGCTGTGAAAAGACGCCGTACGAGATAATAAATCTAAGGATTACGAATATCTCTTTCTTCAAAATCTTCTGGTGCAAATGCTTTGTGGCCAACAATCGAGAGCATCGCAGCAAGTTCGACCCTAAAGCATTTGAAGTCGTCTTTGTTGGATAATCATCCACTTCTAAAGCATACCGCGTCTATATCAAGTCTTCTCGTACAATCTTAGAAAGCTACAACGTCACTTTTCAAGAAGTGGCCGAATTGGCTTCTGAACAACATTGTTCAAAACTCGGGCTTATAGGCGTGTTGGCACAAAGTCAACAAATTCCGACAACATCTACCTCAACGTCAGAAGAAGCAATTCCCGCCGATTTGGAAGATTTGGATTTCCTATTTGAATAATTTTATAGGAACGAGTCTCAAATGCCTGCTTTGTCTCATTCTATACCAAGCAGCGCACCTTCTCCCTCTACGGTGGAGATTACAAATGAGATTCCGAACCCTCAAACTCCAACAAATGTTCCAGATTCTGCAAATTCTGAATCTTCAACTAGTGTTGCAGCTCCTACTACTCCCGATGCGGAAAGTCCTTCGAATTCAACTTCGGAAATGAATTTCCCTATTACGAATGCTCAACCTATGTATTTAGGATGTCTCGAGAAATCAACGATGAATCTACTTCAGTTCTTACTCATGAACGTAAGTGGACATGAGCTCATCCTATCGATCAAATAATTGGTGATCCTTCTAGTGGAGTATGCACTAGGACATCAACACAAAGCGGACTATTCACGTGTTTCTTAAGCAAAAATGAACCACTTAAGGTAGCCGAAGCCCTTAAAGACACGGATTGGGTGATCACAATGCAAGATGAACTCAACCAAATCGAGCGTCTGTGAGTTTCGATACTAGTTCCTCGATCGCATGGCAAAACAATTATAGGAACTCAATGGGTTTTCAAAAATAAGAAGAACGAGAAGGGTGAAGTTATCATGAATAAAGCACGAATCGTAGCCAAGGGGTACAATCAACAAGAAGGTATTGACTACGACGAGACGTATGCTCCGGTTGCTCGTATTGAAGCTGTTCGATTATTTCTAGCATACGCGGCTCATAAAGACTTCAACGTCTTTAAAAAGGACGTCAAACCCGCCTTTCTCAACAGCGTATTAAAGGAAGAAGTCTACATCGCTCAATCCGAAGGGTTCGTGCACGAAAATCATCCTCATTATGTCTATGGATTGGATAAAGCTCTCTACGGACTAAAACAAGCCCATCGTGCTTGGTATGATGTTCTGAGCGAATTTCTAGTAAAGTTAAACTTTATAAGAAGAACAATTGATACGACACTTTTCATCAAAAAGCAAGGCAAAGACTTGATGATTATTCAAGTTTACGTCGATGCATCATCTCCGGCTCGACAAATGAACGACTCTGTCAGAAATTTAGTGATCTAATGAAGACCAAATTCAAGATGAGCTTAATGGGCGAACTCCAATTCTTTCTTGGATTACAAGTCAAGCAACTCGAAGATGGAATATTCATCAGTCAAACCAAGTTATCTGAGACATTCTGAAGAGATTTAATCAAGACAAGAGCACACCTATGAATACTCCCATGTCCACAAACTGCAAATTGGATGCTGATCCTTCTGACAAGGCAGTCAACATCACAACCTATCGGAGTATTATCGGATCTCATCTCTACTTAACATCAAGTCGACCCGACATCATGTTCGTCACTTGCCTCTGTGCTCATTTTCAAGCTGACCGAAGGAGTCCCATATGCAAATGGTCAAGCAAATTCTACGCTATCTCAAAGGAACTCCACAGTTAGGGCTATGGTATCCAAAATATATTGATTTGGATTAATTGGCTATACTGACGCTGATTATGCGGTTGTCGAATTGACAGAAAAAGCACGTCTGGCAGAGCACAATTTCTTGGCGATAAGTTGGTCTGCTGGTCCTGCAAGAAACAAGATTGCGTGTCAACATCGACGGCCGCCAGCTGTTGCTCACAAGTTCTATGGATACGGACACAACTACGCGACTACATGTTTGAATATAATAACATTCCCATTTATAGTGATTCTCAAAGTGCCATTGCCATTACTTGCAATCTTGTTCATCATTCACGCACAACACATATATTCGCTATCATTTTATAAAAGATCATGTAGAAAAAGGCAATATAGATTTGTATTTTGTTAAAACAGAGCTTCAACTTGCCGACTTATTCACTAAGGCATTGGATGAAAAACATTTCCAATTCCTTATTGCTAAGTTAGGCATGTTGAATCTCAATCTTACTTGAAATGTGGTTTCACATGCTCTATTATGCTTCTATATGATATTCTATGTGCTTCTTGATATCCCTTGATTATCTTGCGTGATATTATCTTTCAATTTTTTTTAAATACACACAAAAAGATAATAAAAATAAAATAGTATATATATATAATAATAATAACATAAAATAAAATAAAAATGGGGGATGGCGATAACTTTGCCTATTTTCAACTACTCAAAAAAATATTTCTTTGGTATATGTTTAGTTCTTTGCTTAAACATTCATGTGACATTCTTTTATTCAGAGAGCTTCGTTTGTTTCACTAGACACAAAGTCACATCATAAAATGAGAAATTGAGCCTCAATAATTTTTTTTTGTGTGGATCACACTTCAAAAGCCTATCTCTTGATTTGTACTTCGTAGCCTCATTCTTGCTTTTGTGTTAGTTTGTCATGAAAATGATAAAGGGCAAAATTAGGAAATTCCTCACTTGGCCCAAATTATCAATCGTTTGCTATTTTCTCTAGAGATCCCCTCTGAGCCTTCTCCAACATTCTTTTTCTTTTCAAACCCGATTTAGCCTTCAACCTTATTCATAAGTTTCGTAGTTGATCAATCAAGAAAAAGAGGGGAGAGAAAAAGAGATGCACATGATAAATTTCTCAATCTTTATAAAAGAGAAACACGGATCTCACCGTGAACTTCTCCTAGATAATCTCGTATACTCCTAGAAGAGAAGCACCTCGAAGTGAACTTCTCCAACGATAATATAGATCTTATATAGAGAAAACGAGAAGCGGAGCATGACCTTGGGTTCGAATTCCATACATGTGAAACCTTTGAAAGGGACATGGTCTTGGCCCAAAAACAAAAGATCTCATCTCTCAGAGCTTCGTAAAGCAGAAGAGTCTCATCTTCAACAAGTGCAGAAGAAAAGAAAAGAAAAAGGAGCAGAAATAAATTTCAAAAGGGCCCCTGGAATTGAAGAATTTTTAAGCTCACTAATCCCAAAAATTTCCTACCCTTTCAGTCAGAGCCTAAAAATAATCCCTTCAAACTCCCTTTGATTCAAAGTGATAGACTTTCACTTGGTAAGTTGATTAAATACGCTACGATAACAAATTAATTGATATAATTTTGTCGTGTTGATATGAGTGATATATCTACTAAATATTTCAATGAAAAAAATAAATTGGGTGCTTTGAGCGAAAGTAGTGAGAGTTGTCAAAATGATTCATACTATGATATTAGAATATTAGTTTAGTTATATGATTTGACGGCAAATTATTATTCGATATGACATGTGGAAGTTTGTGTGATAAAGTTCAAATTGGACGATCTGACCCAAAAATAATAATTTTTATGCTTAAAAAATTTTTGAAAAATAATTTTGAAAATATATTCGCACATTTTAAATGCATTAAATACATGCATTGGCTCAGACTTGATAAAATGCAAAATTTTTGAAAAACACAAAATTCTCATGAATCTATGCTGAATTGATTAAATGCGTTACTTGCGCTTATATAGTAAATTTTCATATGCAAAATTGTATTAACTATGTGCTAAATTGCCGAAAAGTTAAACCAGCATTTATTGAGGGGGAGTTCCTAAATAATTTACTTGCAAAAACAACTTCTAATATTTTTTTAAGTATCACAGACTATTTCGAGCTCATCCTAGGAGTGAAGTGTTGAATTTCATCACAATTGGGAGATATCTGCATTTATCTCAGAAATACAGGGAGCCTTATGAAATTTCTTTTTCGGTTCACAAGTACAAGATTAAATTTTTTTCGTTAAATCAGACCTGATTTTTAACGAAAGCCCGAAATATTTTTTTTTTCGGCCCAAAGCCCTTTCAACCTTACCTGATCAAAAAGAATTAATATAACTTTTTCGATTGAAAAATTCATTTTCACGCAAGATAATACAGTCGAAAAACTTTTCCGATTATCAAACTCTTTGGCGATTTCATAAAAACTCTTCAATCATCATCGATTTCGGTCAAAAGTCGCCGAATTTGAAGGTACTCGTTTCAGATCATCTTTTCCGTTAAGAAATGAACGAATCGCGACAGTTTCTCAAAATCATTTGACCCAAATTTTTACTTCGCAACTTTTTCGACTGAAACGTCTTAAAAACACAAAATTAACGTGTTTAAACTCGATCATTCTGATTAAAAGCATGATATTTAGATTCGCAACTGATTTCTGATCATTCCGAGTCTCGATGAACTCATGATTTACCCAGAAATCGTCATTTACGTTTTTAAGCATTTACAGGTTGATTTCAAGCTTTTTCGATTGAAAATGTTCTTATCGCAAATAGTGACATCGAAGAACTTGAGTTTTCGTAAAGTTTTACTCGATCGCAAACTCAGCGGTAAAAACCTTATGTTTTCGATAAGTTTTTTATTCGATCGTAAAACTTCGCAGCGAAAACTTTAGTTTTCGATTAAATTTTATTCGATCGCAAAAATAAGCAGCAATTCGATACATTTTTATTCGATCGCAAAACTACGTGGCGAAAAACTTAAGTTTTTCGACAACATTTTATTTGATCGCAAAATTACTCAGCAAAAAACTTTTGTTTTCGACAATTTTTATTTGATTGTAAAATCAGCAGCGTGAATTTTTCGATAAGTTTTTTTCGATCGCAAAACTTAGCATTCGAATAAAGTCACGCTCGAATAAAAACACGCTGAAAAGACTTAGCAAAATTTTTCAAATGTTTTAGCCTAAGCTTTTCGATAATAAACTCTAACACTTAGAAAAATTTCTCAAAATTTTTCTAAGTCATTTTCGCCATCCACATTTACTTAATAAAATTTGCATATGAATATTTCAATCTAATGAATTTTATTTCTTCTTTTTAGAAATGGCACATCAAGAGTACTCCCACATCTACTCTTCCGCCGAATGGCTAACGGTCCACGACAACAACTACCAATTGGACCTCGCCAGCTTCAGGTGTCCGGATGATGTAATAATCTCCATCATCAAGGGACATCCTCTATGGCCAGCTCTAACGATGATAACCTTTGTACAAATGGTCTATCTCCAGCAATTATGGGGATGTATGAAGAGCTACATCGTCGGCGATGATGTGCAATACACAACGAAGATCAATCAAAAACACGTCATCATTGTTACGAACCTTCTGGCCATGGTGCTCGATCTACTGCATCACGAAGTTCTACGACCAACTACCAACAGATGCGGTGATCGTGGAGGATATGCTTCGGATGGAATATAAGTCATCGCTGACAAAATTGGCCAATTTCCAGAACAACGGGATCCCACATCCATGGAGAACTTTGTTCGGCATCATCAACAAATGCCTCTCCCGAAGCACTCCGGTTTTGACAAGGCGAACAGGAACATCCTCCGAATCTTCCACGAAATAATACGACGTGGCCCAGCTAATATGGAACGACTTAGCGGACCAAATGCGTCAGAGGGAGACAAAGTCGAAGGCGAAGTTCCTCCCTTATGTCCGGTGGTTCCCGGTGCTGATTTCCCACCTGATGGAGGTACATCCGGAGATCCCACGTCTGCCATCCGTTGGAGGTTATATACCGCCGAGGCTGCGGTTCTTCCATAACCCGAAGGCATCCGATCTAGCGCTTCAACCGATGCTGATCCCACTGGATTTTCTAAGCCTGGTTGATCCCACCGACGAGGCCTACCAAGATTATTGCCATAATAACTCCATCACGGAGGCAATGGTACGGTCCGTCGATCAGGCTCCGATGCCTTCCCAACGAGAATCCTTGGTGGAGACACTTGAGCCCGTAGTCACGGCTCAGGAGACTGAAACACCGGCTGTTGAGCCCGAAGGTGTCCCTCAACAAGCCAAATCTCCAGAGGCCACCGAGTTTGATGAGGAATGCAGACTATAATGATGGGGCTCATGCCGACAGCAGATCTTTGCCCCTTCTGCATCTCCTTTTACGCAAATGGCATCGGTGACATCTCCTCCACCATCATCGGTATAGAAAACCACACAGGTTCACATTGAACCTGTTTCAACATCCATAGAGATGATACATTTAATATCATCTCAACGACTGGATGGAAGCCCAGTTGGACCTCCGACATCTTCGGAGTAAACAATGGGTCAACCCACCGAAGTGGTGACTTCTGGATTGTTAACGGATGTCCTTGGATGTTCCGGCATCACAAGCCCTCTCCCAGGCGACACGTCGGAGATCTTCTCCGATGTTGTGACAGTGGAGCGCCTCCTTGGCCCCACTCCGACACCACCCATGATCGTGACGGAGCAACGACTGCAATAAGCCCTCTCCACAGCTATCAATTCTCTTGAAGACCGACTGATGGAAAGGATGCTAGACGAGACTTCCCGACGGGATACCATGCACACCCCCATACAACCCATCTTAACCACTCCATCCCAATCACCTTCTCTCATCAACCCATACACCATACCAATTACCCAGCTTCACGACATCCTCATCGCTCGCCTACTAGCCCTTGAGACAAGCACCCCAGCTGAGGAGGGTCTCTGCAGACGGCAAGTAGATGAACCCGAGCCGCCTGCCCAAACACGTTGCCGTGAAGAAAGCTCCCGCACAAAGCGAAGACATGATGATCCCGATGATCTGGATCGTCATGAGGGGGAGAAACGACAAAGGACTACAAGAAGCGGGCGTGGTCAGAGTCGAGAAAAGCAATCATCGACTCGTGAAGCTGGAGGTTCATCCACCAACCCACCAACCACACACCCACTGCCCGCCAACAAACAACCACTACATCCCACACATAAACACTACCTCCCATAAGTCCAAATCCAATCCCGACCTCCAACTTCCTCCAAAATAAACCAGAAGAAGTCGTCTATGATCCACATAAGATCGTAGACGATTACATCTTAAATGAGAAGTGGCTGACGCAATGGAAACCTGAGGAAGCTGCTGAAGTGAGACTTTCCAACGTCAGATACTTCCTACAACAAGCTTCGGTAGATTTGGTGCTGTTTTAAGCTTCGGTAGCTTCGGTAGGTTCATCAAGAAGACAAGAACTACAACTCCGCACTCCCCGAACTACCAGAGATGATCAGACATCGAGTCGACTCCCCTCCTTGCTTATCAAAGGGGACTGTCAGAGTTGAGACGCCTTGGGAGAATGTACGGACTGAAGTTCCGTTTATTGAAGATATAAGAAAGCAGTTTGGAGGGCTCCAAATCGCATCAAGAAGCTAAATGAGCTGCAGGGCATCTCCCACTGGGAAGAAAGGAAGAAGATGGAGCACATCTTCATGCTGAACTACCTTGGTCCGCATCGAAGTGGCATCCCAACATATCAGCTTACAAGAAATTTCAGGGATAAGCCACCGATCCTTGAACTCGTGGACATATCGCACACGATTGGAAGCTATTCAACCCCGATATACCACATCAAGCGAGCGGACAACGACGATACTCGAAAGGAGATAGACGAAAGCTATATGTTGTTCCTTCCACCAGATGAAGTGTATCGTCTGTGTTAGGTCCTATTATATAACCTAATGATCGATCCAAGCATGAATTCTAGATATTCGGTTAATAAATCTCTCGAATTACCTTCGATCGAATATCTCTTTGAAGATCTTGAGAGAGAGAAATGATTAGGGAGTTTTTCGATTGCCTTTCTCTCTCTAGAAAGTGAATTCAATGCTCATAATTTTTTCGAAAATAACTTGTCTATTGATTTTGATAGCGTACATTGTATTTATACCTATTTACATGGTATACATACTATTAAGTCCTACACTATCAAAACTATGAGTTACGCCCCTAATTACAAGGATAACAAGATAACAAAGCACAATTCTAATATCTCTTCAAGCTCCCCCTTTGTGCTTGTCTTCATTTTAGCTCCGTTTATCCTTGTCAAGCGTAGAATGATTTCCTCAATACCAATGTTGTGTCGTAGTGTCGGACAACATTCCTCAGCTCCAATCTTTCATTAATTGCATGCAGAAGCTCATTTAGGAGCGGGGCCTCTTCTTCTCCAAGATCCTCGAAGATCGTCTCTACAGTGATCTCAGCCAACCTCTTCTGGATGTTCTTCCTCACAAGCTTCAACATCCCATCACAGAATTTGTGGATTTCTTACTTCATCATAGCTCTCGTCTTTCCAATAATCGGATTCTGATAAGTTTTGGCGAGGCCTAGTTTCTTGAATATGTAATTCTCGGGGAAGTCGGTTAGTGGGAAGAAGCCCTTCATGAGCGGAGACTCCATGTTGACCTTCTTTATATTATTCTCTACGGTAATTTGAAGGTCGTGTGCGGTGTGATACATTATCTGCCGCACCCATGAATCTCTTTAACCCTTCGAGTCTTTCCATTTTGATGTAACCAGAGGGCGTCTGGTGTTTTCTCTTGTACATCTGGAACAGACGATATACTTCGTCTGGTGGAAGGAACGACAGTTAGCTCTCATCTATCTCCTCTCGAGTATGGTTGATGTCCGCTCGCTCGATGTGATAGATAGGGGTTGGATAACTTCCAATCGAGTGCGAAACACCCACGAGTTGGAGGATCGGTTGCTTGTCCCTGAAATTTTTTTTTAGTTGATCCGTTGGGATGCCACTTCGATCTGGACCAAGATAGTTGAGCATGAAGATGTGCTCCATCTTCTTTCTATATTCCCAATGGGAGATACCCCATAGATTCAGTTCATTGAGCTTCTTTATGCGGTTAGGAGCCCTCCATATATGCTTCCTTATATCTTCAATGAACGGAACTTCAATAGTATATTCTCCCAAGGCATCTCGACTCTGACGGTCCCCTTTGATAAGCGGGGAGGAGAGTCGACTCTATGCTTGTCATTTCTGGTAGTTCGAGGAGAGCGGACTATAGTTCTCGCCTTCTTTAAGTTCTTCATCTTCAAGCAACACCAAGTCAACAGAAGCTTTTTGTAAGAAGTATCTGACGTTGGAGAGTCGGGCTTGAACAACTTCCTCTGGTTCACATTGCGTCATCCACTTCTCATTTAGAATATAATCATCTACGATTGCATGTGGATCGTAGACGACTCCTTTTGGTTGAATTTGTAGGAGGTTAGAGGTCGGGATTGGATTTGAATTAGAGTGGGCGGTAGTGTTTGTGTGTGAGATGTGGTGGGAGATGTGGTTGTTTGTTGGCGGGTAGTGGGTTGTGTGGTTGGTGGATTTTTGGATGATCCTCCAGCTTCTTGAGTCGTCGTCTATTTTTCTCAACTCTTACCATGGCCGTTGCGTGTGGTCCTTTGCCGTTTCTCCCCCTCGACGATCCGAATCATCGGGATCGTCGTGTCTTCTTTGTGTGCGGGAGCATTCTTCACGGCACCTTGTTTAGGCGGGCAGCTCAGGTTCATCAATTAGCCGTTTGTAGAGACTAGTAGCCGGGAAATAAGGATGTCATGAAGCTGGGTGATTGGGAAGGTGATTGAGTAGGGGTGGTGAAGGTTGACTGTATGGGGGTGTGTATGGTGGTAGTTAGTGGCGGTGGGGAGACGGGTGTGGTGTGGGCTTCGGATGGAACAACCTCGTATGGCTTGGAGCATCCTGTCTATCAAACGATCTTCAAGTGAAGAGATAGCTGTGGAGAGGACTTCTTGTAAGCGTTACTCCGTCACGATCGTTGGTGGTGTCAGAGTGGGGCCAGGGAGACGTTCCATTGTCTATCGGAAAAAATTTGCAATGTGATGCCTGAAAGAGGTCTTGAAATTCCGAAATGTCTAAGGACATCCGTTACCAACCCTGAAGTCACCAATTCAGTGAGTTGGCCCATCGTTTGCTCCGAAGATATCGGGGGTCCAACGGGGCTTCCACCCAATCCTTGAGATGATACGGTATGTATCACCTCTATGGGTGTTGAAACAGATGCAATGGGAATCTGTGTGGTTGTCTGAACCGTTGATGGTGGAGGAGATGTCACCGAAGCCATTTACGTTGAAGGAGATACAGACGTGGCAGAGTCTGCTGTAGGCGTGAGCCCCTTCATTGAAGTCTGTATTCTTCATCAGATTCGGTGGTATCAGGAGATCGAGTTGAGGTTCACCTTCGGACTCAACAGCCGGTGTTTTTGTCTCCTGAGCCGCGGCTTCGGATTCGGTTGATTCCACCAAGGATGCCCGTTGAGAAGGCGCCGAAGGTTGGTCCACGGCCCGTACCATTTCCTCCGTGATGGAGTTATTTTGGCAGTAGTCCTGGTAGGCCTCATCAGTTGGATCTGCTAGGCTGAACAACTCCAATGGGATCAGCATTGGTTGGAGTGCTAGGTCGGCTGCCTTCGAGTTATGAAAGAAGCGAAGGCGAGGCGGGATATATCCTCCAACTGGTGGTGGACGCGGGATCTCCGGATGTACGTCCATGAAGTGGGAGATCAACACCGGGAACCGCCGAACTCGTATGGAAGGTACTTCGCCTTCGATTTAGTCTCCCTCTAACGCATCCGGTCCGCTAAATCATTCCATATGAGCTGGGCGACGTCATATTTCTTCGAAAAGATTACTCCATGGAAGATGCGAAGGATGTTTCCGTTCGCCTTGTCAAACCCGGAGTGCTTTGGGGAGAGGCATTTATTGATGATGCCGAACAGAGTCCGCCACGGGTGTGGGATCCCGCTGTTTAGGAAATTCACCAGTTTGGTCAGCAGGGGCTTGTATCCCATCCGGAGCATGTCTTCCATGATTACCACATCGGTAGGTAGTTGGTCGTATTCTTCGTGATGTGGTAGATCGAGCACTATGGCCATTTAGTTCTTGTCCAGGATGACGTGTCTTGTATTGATCTTCGTTGTATATTGCACTTCATCCCCAACGATGTGGCTCGTCATTCATTTCCAGAATTGCTGGAGGTAGACCATTTGGACGGAGGCCGTCATCGTCAAAGCTGGCCATAGTGGATGTCCCTTTAGAATGGAGATTTTTACTTCATCCGAACATCGGAATGTGGTATATTCCAATTGATAGTTGTTGTCGTGGACCGGCAACCAACTATTAGAGGGGAAGATATGACAGTATTCTTGACGTGTCATTTCAGCAAAGGATGAAATAAAATTCATTCGATGAAATTTTCATATGCAAATTTAACTAAGTAATTGTATATGGAGAAAAAGACTAAGAAAAATTTGTAAGTTATAGTGTTTATTATCGAAAGACTTGGAGAAAAATTTGAAAGAATTTGTTAAGTCTTTTCAGCGTGTTTTTATTCGATCGTGAATTTATTCGATCATTAAGTTTTGTGATCGAATAAAACTGTATCGAATAAGTCAAGATTTTCGCCGATGGCTTTTACAATCGAATAAAATGTTGTCGAAAACAAGAGTTTTTCGCTGAGTAATTTTGCGATCGAATAACACGTTTTCGAAAAACAATAGTTTTTCGCTGAGTAATTTTGCGATCGAATAACACGTTGTCGAAAAACTTAACTTTTTCGCCGCGTAGTTTTGCGATCGAATAAAAGTATATCGAAAAACTTGAAGTTTTCGCCGCTTTTTACTGCAATCAAATACAATTTAATCGAAAACTAAAGTTTTCACGACGAAGTTTTTCGAGCGAATAAAAATATATCGAAAACATAAGGTTTTCGCCGCTGAGTTTTGCGATCGAATAAAACTTAACGAAAACTAAAGTTCTTCGACGACACTGTTTGCGATAAGAACTTTTTCGATCGAAAAATTTTGAAATCAAACAATAAACGCTTAAACCGTGAATGTCGATTTCTGGGTAAATCATGAGTTAATCTAGACTCAGAACGATCATAAATCAGTTGTGAATCCAAATTTCACGATTTTAACCCGAATGGTCAAGTTTAAACACGTTAATTTTGAGAGTTAAAAACGTTCCGGCCGAAAAAAAATTCAAAGTAAAATTTTCGTCAAATGATTTGAAGAAATTGTCGCGAATCGTGCGTTTTTGAACGGAAAGGATCCGAAACAGGTTTCTACCTTCGAATTTGGCGAGTTAGACGAAAATTTACTGAAGAATGAGAAGTTTTGATGAAATCGCCGAAAAGTGTTCGAAGAGAGTTTTGGAAGTCAAAAATTTTTTAGATTGATTGCCTGAGAGTGAGTTTTTCGATCAAAAAAGTGATATTAATACGTTACGATCGGGTAAGGTGAAAAAAATATTTTGGGCCGTAAGAATGTTTTGGGCTTCCGTTAAAATTCAGGTCTGATTAAACTAAAATTTAATCTTATATTTATGAACCCAAAAATAAATTGCATAATGCTCCCTATATTTCCTAAATAAATGAGATTATCTCTCAATGTTGATGAAATTCAACACTTGACTCCTCGGATGAGCTCGAAATATTCTGTGATACTTATAAAAATATTAGAAGTCGTGTTTGCAAGTAAGTCATTTAGCAATAAGAACAAATTTTCATGTAAAACTCCCCCTCAACAGGTGCATGTTTTAACTTTTTGGCAATTTAGCACATAACTAATACAATTTTGCATATGAAAATTTACCATATAAGCACAAATATCGCATTTATTCAATTCAACATAGATTCATTAAAATTTTGCGTTTTTTCAAAAATTTCGCATTTTATCAAATCTAAACCAATGCATGTAATAATGCATTTAAAATGTGCGAATTGTAAAAAATAATTTCAAAAATATTTTTATTTTGGGGTCAGATTTTCCATTTTGAACATTATCACGCAAAAATTTCTCATGACATATATAATAATAATTTGCTGTCAAATTATGTAACTAAATTAATATTCTAAGATCATATTATGAATCATTTTGACAACTCTCGCAAGTTTCGCTCATAGCACTCAATTTATTTTTATCATGGAGATATTAAGTAGATATATACTCA
Organism: Linderniella brevidens; assembly: GCA_004919715.1. Lineage (NCBI taxonomy): Eukaryota > Viridiplantae > Streptophyta > Magnoliopsida > Lamiales > Linderniaceae > Linderniella > Linderniella brevidens. The sequence goes on along the minus strand of SWDC01000156.1, from coordinate 10,766,542 downwards.
TATCAACACAACAAAATTATATCAATTAATTTGTTATCGTAGCATATTTAATCAACTTACCATGTGAAAGTCCATCAATTTGAATCAAAGGGACTTTGAACGAATTATATTTAGGCTCTGACTAAAAGGGTAGGATAATTTTAAAAATTAGTGAGCTTAAAATTCTTCAATTCCAGGGGTCATTTTTTAAATTCATTTCTGATCCTTTAGCTTTTCTTTTCTTCTGTATTTGCTCAAGATGAGTATCGTCTTCTTTACAAAACTTTGAGAGATGAGATATTCTTTTTGGGCCAAGACCGTGTTCCTTTCGAAGGTTCCACAGTAATGGAATTCGAACCCAATGCCGTGCTCCTCTTCTCGTTTTCTCTATATATAAGATCTAGATTATCGTTGGAGAAGTTCACTTCGAGGTGCTTTTCTTCTAGGAGTATACGAGACTATCTAGGAGAATTTCACAGCGAGATCCGTGTTTTTCTTCTATAATGATTGAGACTTTTCATCATCTGCATATCTTTTTCTCCCCTTCTTTTTCTTGATTGAGCAACCCCGAAACTTATGAATAAGGTTGAAGGCTTAATCGGGTTTCAAAAGAAAAAGAATGTTGGACAAGGCTCAAAGAGGATATCTAGAGGTAAAAGTAAAGGATTTATAATTTCAGCTAAGTGAGGAATTTCCTAATTTGCCTTTATTATTTTCATGACAAACTAACACAAAAGCAAGAATGAAGCTACGAAGTACAATCCAAAGAATAGTCATTTGAAGTGTGACACACTCAAAAAAATTGAGGTTCAAATTCTCACATATATGATGTGACTCTGTGTCTAGTGAAACAAACGAAGTTCTTTGAAGAGAAGAATGTCACATGAATTTTTAAACAAAGAACTAATCATATATCTAAAAAATAGTTTTGTGAATAGTTCAAAATAGGCAAAATTATCGTCATCCCCCATTTTTTTGTTATTATTATTATATATATACTTTTTCATTTTTATTTTCTTTTTGTATATATAAATAAAAATTGAAAGATAGAGTCACGCAAGATAATCAAGGAATATCAAGAAGCACATAGAATATCACACATAAGTATAATAGAGAATGTAAAGCACATTTTAAGTGAGATTGAGATTCAACGTGCCTAACTTAGCAGTAAGGAATTGTAATCGTTTTTCATCCAATGCCTTAGTGAATAAGTCGGCAAGTTGAAGCTCCGTTTTTACAAAATACATATCTATAGTGTCTTTTTCTGCATGACCTTTTATAAAATGATATCGAATATCTATGTGTTTCGTGCGTCAATGATGAACATGATGCAAGTAATGGCAATAACACTTTGAGAATCACTGTTAATGGGAATGTTATAAATTCAAACTCGTAGTCCCGTAGTGCGTCCGCATCCATAGAACTTGTGAGCAACACCTAGGAGCCGCAACGTACTCCGCCTCGGCCATCGAGGTTGACACGAAATTCTGCTTCTTTGAGGACCAGCAGACCAACTTATCTCCTAAAAATTGTGCTCCGCCTGACGTGCTTTTTTTGTCCATTCGACAACCTGCATAGTCGTCGTCACTATAACATATTAATCTAAAATCAGTGTCTTTAGGATACCATAGCCCTAGTTGGGAGTCCCTCCTTTGGTTCAACTTGAAAACGAGCACAAAAGCAAGTGGCAAACATGATGTTCGGTCGGCTTCACGTCAAGTATAGAAGAGATCCGATAATACTCTGATCGGTTGTGATGTTGATGGCCTTTCCAGACGGATCAACATCCAATTTACAGTTTGTTGACATGGGAGTATCCATCGGTGTGCTCTTGTCTTGATTAAATCTCTTCAGTATATCTCAGATATATTTGGTTTGACTGATGAAAATTCCATCTTCGAGTTGCTTGACTTGTAATCCAAGAAAGAATTTGAGTTCTCTCATTAAGCTCATCTCGAATTTGGTCGTCATGTGATCACCAAATTTCTGACAGAGGCGTTCATTAGTCGAGCCGAAGATGATGTCATCGACGTAAACATGAACGATCATCAAGTCTTTGCCTTGCTTTTTTATGAAAAGTGTCGTATCGATTATACCTCTTATGAAGCTGGACTTGACTAAAAATTCGCATAGAACATCATACCAAGCACGAGGGGCTTGTTTTAGTCCATGGAGAGCTCTTTCCAATCGATAGACATAATCAGGATGATTCTCGTGCACGATTCCGTCGGGTTGAGCGACGTAGACTTCTTCTTTTAACACGCCGTTGAGAAAGGCGGTTTTGACTTCCCCTTGATAGACTTTGAAGTCTTTATGAGCTGCGTAAGCCAGAAATAGTCAAATTGCTTCGTTACGAGCAACTGGACCATACGTCTCATCGTAGTCAATACCTTCTTGTTGATTGTACCGTTTAGCGACGAGTCGTGCTTTATTCCTGATAATTTCACCGGTCTCGTTCTTCTTATTTTTGAAGACTCATTTAGTTCCTATAATTGTTTTTCCATGCGATCTAGGAACTAGTGTCCAAACCCATAGACGCGCGAATTGATTGAGTTCATCTTGCATTGCGATCACCAATCTGTCTCTTGAAAAGCTTCAGCTACCTTAATTGGTTCGTCTTGACTTAAGAAGCACGTGAATAATTTGCTTTGTGTGGACGTCCTAGTGCGTACTCCACTTGAAGGATTACCGATAATTTGGTCGATAGGATGAGCTCGAGTCCACTTGTGTTCATGAGGAAGAAAAAAAGTAGATCCATCGTTGATTTGTAGATTGAGACTTCCTGAATCATTAGGCTGGTCATTTGTAATGGGGAAATTCAATTCTGAAGATGTATTGGAAGGGATTTCCGCATCAGCATTGGTAGGAGCACTAGTTGAAGATTAAGAATTTGGAAAATCTGGAACTTTTGTTGGAATCTGAGGATTGGGAGTCTTAATTGAAATTTCTACCGTAGAGGGAGAAGGAGCACTGCTTGGTATAGACTGAGACGAAGCAGGCATTAGAGACTCGTTCCGATAAAATGTTCAAATAGAGAGTCCAAATCTTCCAGGTCGGCGGGAATTGCTTCTTTTGACTTTGAGGTAGATGTTGTCGGAAGTTGTTGACTTTGTGCCAACACGCCTATAAGCTCGGGTTATGAACTATTTTGTTCAGAAGCCAACTCGGTCACTTCTTGAAAAGTGACGTAGTAGCTTTTGAGAAAAGTATGAGAAGACTTGATATAGATGCGGTATGCTTTAGAAGTGGATGAATATCCAACAAAGATGGCTTCAAATGCTTCAGGATCGAACTTGCTTCGATGCTCCCGATCGTTGGCCACAAAGCATTTGCATCCGAAAACTTTGAAAGAAAGAGATATTCGGAATGTATTGATTTATTATCTCATACGACGTCTTTTCAAAACGTTTTTGAATAATAGTCCGATTTTGCGTAAAGCACGTTGTACTCACTGCTTCAGCCCATAAAAAATGAGGGAGACCAAAATGTATTAGCATTGCTCTTGCTGCTTGAACTAGAGTCCGGTTCTTCCTTTCTATGATGCCATTTTATTGAGGCGTTTTGGCGGCTGAAAATTGTTGAATAATTCCCAGTGACTGATAGTAATTGCTTAGACGCTGATTCTTGAATTCAGTCCCGTTGTTAGTCCGAATTGCTTGGATTTTCTTTTGCAGGAGATTCTGAGTCGTATTCACAAAGCTTATTATCAAGTCTCCATTCTCATCTTTAGTTCGGACATATCTTGTCCAGGTGTAGCGAGAATAATCGTCGAAAATTACTTACATATATTTACGACCGTTGATAATTGTGTACGCATTGGTCCACAAAGGTCCATGTAAAGTAATTCCAAGGGTCGAGATGTCGAAGCAACTTGCTTGAGTTTGTGTGATGCTAGCTTCATTTTTCCCATTTGACAAGCCGAACAATTATGTTAGTCCGATTACGCACTCAAGAGAGGATCAAAGGCTTAAAAATGATAAAGTTCTTAAAACACCTTCAGTGTGTTTGTGTGTGTGTGCCGAAATTAAGAACTTACTTTTAAGAATTATACATTGACCAACCCTAATTAGGGTTAATGGGATGCCTTATATACCACATGAGTTGGTATATTAAGGCTTGGGACTCAAACAATAAAATATTTACAATTTGACCCCAAATACAATAAATTAACTAATATTGACCCAAAACTCAAATACTAACTAAGGACACTACAATTAATTCCTAACATTCTCCCCCTTAGTGTCCTTTCTTCGTCTTTGTCTGTTTCTTTGAGCCTTTGGGTCGTTGCTGGGCGTACACGGAGTTCCGTAGTCCAAGCTTGTGCTCGTACGTCCTTATTTCCCTCCGGAACGAAAGCCTTTCTTGTATGTTGTTCAGCATATTCAGTATCTTGGCTTTTGTGTCCGGTCCTTCACCTTCCATCTTATCCAGTATGCTCCTCAACTTCTCTCGTATGATGAGGAGCGTTCCGTCGGAGAATTTTGGTATCTCCGATGTCTTCAATATTCGCTTTTCTCCCTTGTAGTTGATGTAGACCACCGCTGGATCTTCACTTTCGAACACGTGGCCTTCACCATATTCAACTTGTTCAGGGAGCTCGAATGATGGTTTGGTGAGGTTGACCTTTCTGACATTTGACTCCAGTGCTAGCTGCAGGTCGTGCGTCGCTCCGTACTTGATTTGTCGGAGCATGAACCTTTTGATCGTCATGTATCCTAATTTGACGTCCTGGTCCTGCAGCGTTCCCACGTATCGGTAGCTTCCAATCATCTGTGAGATGTCTTCAGCTCTGATGTACGGGAAGTCAGCCTCTGTCAAGGTCTCTCTTGTACCGTCTTCCCTCACTACGTGGTAGACGCTTAGTAGGAAGGTCCCGAGCCGATCTATTCCAACTCTTTCTACGGCTTGTATTCGGGGCCTCTGCTTTTCCTCTCGCCTGAGAGCAGCCAGATCATTTCCTTTCCCTAAGAACATATGAAGACGTCTTAGGGAAAGAAGGTAGAGATTGGCTCTGCGCTCTGACAGGTGCGTCATCCCACGTAGCTCCAGCTCGTTCAATTTGACGAGCTGATCCTCTTTACGCCAGATTCTTTTCCTTATCTCTTCTTGGTATGGAACTAAGATTCTGACGTTTTGCCACGGAAGATCAACCGTTGCCCCGATCTTTGACATGAGAAGTGGAGCATCCTCATTTTGGACTTGATGTTTGAGTAGTTCCGGTAGATCGGGGAGGTCACTTTGCAGATCTTCCAGCTCCTCATCTTCATGGACTTTCACCAGGCTTATCGACGCCTTTTCGAGGAATAGTCTGGCGTTTTCTCGAAATCTGGCTTCGAGCTGGAGGTCCATCGGTTGCTTCAGCCATCCTTCTTCAAATATATATTTCTCTACCACATCATGTGGATTGTAGAGTTGGCTGATTTCTTCCGAGATTTGGAGGTCAATAGATGTGGCTTGAGGTGGACTTTGTCGGTAGAAGGTTCTTGGTGAGCTAAGGCTTATAGTGACTGGAGTGGGTGTCGAAAGGGAAAGTGTATTGGAGATCTCTTGTGTATTTTGTTCGGTTGTGGTTGAGATCTCCATGGTAGGGAATATTATTGTGGTGCTGGAGACTTGTTTTGTTTTGCCTTTTGAGCTTGAGGTATCCAGCGGGTTGGATTCTTGGACTGTTTTGGTTGTTGGCTGCTGCTGGTGAGGGGATTCGACTCCACGCTGTCGGTTCTCCCCCTCGGGACGGTCCTCGTCTTCAGGGTCGTCCCGCGATCCAGATAGGCCCCCGGCTTGTGTTCGGCAGCTGGTGGGGTCAATCAGCCTCTGGATTTCTTTCTCCTTCGGTGTCAGGTGTGGCGCCGACCGGATACGTGCCAAAAGAATGTTGAAGAGTTCTTCAATGGGCACGTCCCACGGTCCTTCTTCTGGTTGTGTGAGTGAAGGAACAGCAGCAGCTGTCTCGTGTGTGACTGGAGTCTTGCCTTTGTCTTGTCTTGATGTTTCGATCATGGCCCGGACTTTTTCCACTAGTTCGTCGCCAAAAGATCGTAGCCGAGACTCCGTCACAAACGGATCGGGAAATAAAACGGAGCCACTGAGGCGTGCCGTTGTCGCGACGTCAGAGTAGATTTCTGACGTGCCGCCCACTGTAGTGGGTCTTCCGGGGCCACCAAGGCACACCGGTGGCAACGGTGCTAAGACAAACTCAGACCGTTGGCCCGAGACGACTGGTGGGATGTTGATCGTTTCGGGGCTTCCGCTCAGTCCCTCGGAGATTAACCCCAGAGTGACGTCAGAGAGCGTTCTGTCTAAGTCTGGAAGACTTAGAGGTGCGGAAAATAGTGTATGTGTCCTAGAAATGGAAAAAATTTTAGTTGGTGCGGACACTAGACCTGTGATCAAGGAGGGCGCAGTCGGAGGAAGTGAACTGCTTAATTCAACATCTATTGCCTCCGAATAAGGCAATGATGGTTGTCGTGGCTCCTCCGGTGCTATTGAGACGGTCGTCTGTTGGGAGACGACCGAATGGGTTGGAAGGGTTATTTGCGTGCTTGGGCCTGATGGCACGACTGCTACTCGGGAGACGATCGTGTCGTCTCCTGTTCCTACGGGTTCGGCCCGGCTTTGTAGTGGGTTAGAGGACTGAGGAGGTCGATCATGTTTTTGTTTGGTGCGACGCTCCTGTATGCGTCTTACGTCTTCCCCTCGTTTTGTTTTTCGTGAGGAACGAGGAGGGGAAGCGGCGCTTCCTAGACCTAACTGAGGCTGGGTAGGCTAATTCCCGGGGTAGGTTCGACTGGGTTTTGTCGAACCATAGGAGTGTCTTCAAGGGTGATGGATTGGAGGTACCTCGCTACTATTGGGTTGGAAGGATTAGCGATTTGTAGGAGGTGGTCAGGGATCCGCATCGACTCGAGATCAAATTTGGATTTGGAAGAATGGAGGGATGCTAGCTTGGGAATTTGGTATCCCTCCGATCTCGGTCGACGGGTTATCTCGGGGTGTAGGTCTTGAAAGTGGGTTATTATCACTGGAAACCACCGAAGGTAGGGAAGGACTTGTCGGGTTTTATTTTTGGTGGATAAGTCCCTTCGGCGGAGTTGGTCAAGGATATCGGCCCAGATCAACTGCACGATGTCATAATTTTTATTAAAGATGACACCGTGGAAGATGATCATAATGTTGCGGTTACAGCGATCTGGGCCTGAGTGCTTGGGTGATAGGCATTTGTTTATTATGAGAAAGAGTGTGCGCCAAGGTTGTGGAATGTCCTTGGCGCAGAAATCGGGTAGGTGTAGGGATTTATGGATGTCTGGGCGATATCCCATTAGGAGGAAGTCGGTTTTCAATTCTTCCTCCGTGGGTGGTGGGTTATATATTAGGCTGTGAGGTAGGTTTAAGATACGGCGTAGTATGGATGGGGTGAAGATTATGGGTGTTTGGTCTATTTGTGAGGTAAGTGAGGTTGGAGGGGTTTTTGAAGTTGATGGTTGTAGGTTGGCCCATAGCTGTTGTGCGTATACTTCTGGGGCCGATTCCGTAATGGTGAGGGCGGTGTGTAGAGGATGGTGACGAAGGATTTCGAGTATTATCGGTGCGGGGACCGTGATGTTGTCAAAGTCAATGGCCGGGTTGTTGGGTAGTTTAGTGGCCCATTGACTTTGAGGAAAGACTTCGTCAATTTGTCTCAACATGTTTATGTAATCTGCTAAGAAGAAAACACAGAAAATTGTTAGACTAGGCAGAGTAGATAAAAATGTTACTTAGAAAAAATTTCGGACTTGAAAAATTTTATATGAAAGTGCCCGAAATTTGCTTAAGTAAATAAGATTATACTTTTGAAATACAAGCGGCGAAGTTCACAAATTCGGCTAAGAGTACATTGAAAAGTTTAAAACTCGAAGTTTGATTTGGCCGAATTTGGATTTGAAAAGTTTTGTTCGCCGAATTTGATGAAGTTCGGGTTATGAGGATTTGAAATTTTTGTTCGCCGAATTGTAATGAAGTTCGGGTAAGTGAAAATTAAATCGAATTTGTTATCATCATTCATCAAATTCGGGTGCTTGTCTTTAAAATTGAATTTGCCGAAATTGACAAATTCGGGCGATGGAATTCGACTGTGAGGAGTCGGGGTACAGTAGAAATTCGCCGAATTTCGAGTGAACAGTAGAAATTCGCCGAATTTTGGATTGAAAAGCAGAAATTCGGATGAAAATTTAAATTTTACCCGAATTTCGCCCGAAACCTAAAAATTAAAATAGGTCGATTCCATCGGGATTTGGATGAAATTTTGGCAAATAAATTGCAGATTCGGGGTCGCCATTACCTTCTGTAGTAAAATCGAAGTTGAAGAGATTTGATTTGAAGATTTTGTGTTTGCGCGAATTTAAATTCGAGAGTAAATTTTCTGAAATTCGGGCGTTAACTTGTAAATTTAGGGTAAATAATGAAATTCGGGCGAGTAGTGAGATAAATAGGGGTTACTGTGCAAAAGTTCGGGTGAATGAAATTCGGCATGTTAAAATTGAGTTTCGCCGAAATTCGTTCTGATTAAGTGAAAATTATATGAAATTCGGCGATCGAAATTAGTATTGACCAAAAGTGACCCCGAATTTGAAATTCGGCGAGTGAAATTGAAATTGGCCGAATTTCTTCACTGTTAGTCCAAAATTGGACTTCCGAAATTTTATATTATGTCAAAGAGCTCCCCCTCAATAAAATGATATATACTCCCCCGTAATAAAAATAAGCTCCCCCTTAATAAAAATGAAATATGCTCCCCCTTAATAAATATGAAATATGAACTCCCCCTTAATGAAAATGAAATATAAACTCCCCCTTAATGAAAATGAAATAAAAACTACCCTTTTAAAATTTGCATGTAGAATTAATTTGTCTACTAAATAAAAGGTCATGAGGCACTATAGGTCAGTGTTGAAAATTCAACATGCCCAACTTAGAAACTAGGAAATGGAATCGTTTTTCATCCAGAGCCTTTGTAAATAAATCTGCAAGTTGAAGTTCTGTACTTACAAAATACATATCGATAGTGCCCTTTTCAACATGATCTTTTATAAAGTGATAACGAAGATCTATGTGTTTAGTGCGAGAGTGATGGACAGGGTTACATGTGATAGCAATTGCGCTCTTTGAGTCACTATATATGGGTATATGATTAAGATCGAACCCATAATCTCGTAGTTGCGTACGCATCCACAAGATTTGAGAGCAACAGCTTGCTGCAGCTACATATTCTGCTTCAGCAGTTGAGGTAGAGACACAATTTTGTTTCTTAGATGACCAACTAATTAGTTTGTCTCCCAGAAATTGTGCTCCACCCGAGGTGCTTTTTCTGTCCATCTTGCACCCTGCATAGTCGGCATCAGAATATCCGACGAGATTATACCCGGAACCTTTGGGATACCAAAGTCCGAGATTAGGTGTTCCTTTGAGATATTTCATGATTCTCTTCACGGCTATGAGGTGCGATTCTTTGGGATTAGCTTGGAATCGGGCACATAGACATGTCGAGAACATGATATCCGGTCTACTAGCTGTCAAGTAAAGTAATGAACCTATAATTCCTCTATAAAGGGTTGGATTGACTGGTTTCCCAAGAGGATCCGAGTCAAGTTGGCATGAGGGGGACATAGGGGTACTTTTTGTAGTACAATTTTCCATGTCAAACTTTTTCAAGATGTCATGGATATATTTGGTTTGACTTATGAAAATTGCGTCCGAAAGTTGCTTGACTTGTAAACCCAAGAAAAAGTTGAGTTCACCCATCATGCTCATTTCGAACTTAGTTTTCATAAGTTCTCCAAATTGGTCACACAGCTTTAAATTAGTAGATCCGAAAATAATATCATCTACATAGATTTGGACTAAGAGAATATCTTTACGTGTGCGTTGGATGAAAAGGGTTGTGTCAATTTTTCCTTTTTCGAAGCCTGACTTGACCAAAAAGTCAGAAAGAACATCATACCAAGCTCGAGGGGCTTGTTTGAGTCCGTATAAGGCTTTATCTAGCTTGTAGACATAGTCAGGGTGAGTTGAGCTCACGAATCCTTCGGGCTGTTCCACATAAACTTCTTCTTTCAAGACTCCGTTAAGAAACGCAGTCTTGACATCCATTTGGAATACGGTGAAGTTTTTATGGGCAGCATAAGCAAGGAATAACCTAATGGCTTCGAGTCGAGCTACGGGGGCGAAGGTTTCATCGTAATCAATTCCTTCTTGTTGATTATACCCCTTAGCTACGAGTCGAGCTTTGTTTCTTATTACTATCCCATTTTCATCCTTCTTATTCTTGAAAACCCATTTGGTACCAATAATGGTTTTGCCAAGGGGTTTCGGGATTAGTCTCCAGACCTGTAATCTATCGAACTGATTTATCTCTTCTTGCATTGCAATAATCCAATCAGGATCTTCCAATGCTTGTTTGGCTCTTTTAGGTTCTATTTGGCTCAAAAAGCAGGTAAATAGTCCTTCGTGAGTAGTTGAGGATCTAGTGCTTATTCCTTGGAGAGGGTCTCCAATAATTTGTTCTACGGGATGAGCACGTGTCCACTTTCTTTCATGAGGAAGTGGTTGAGAGGTTGTCTCGTTTATTGTGGACGCGATTTCATTTTCCGTAGAAATGGAGACCTCAACGGGAGGGTTTGTCTCATTTTCTAAGGTCTCTTCGGAAGAGTCGTTTTCAACAGACACTTCGATTCCTAAATCATTGGTGACATCTAATTCTGGTTCTTGTGAAGTTTCACAGTTCACTATTGGTTCTACCATATGTGGACTGCTTGTGTCACCATCTTGGATGGATTGTCGTGAGACTAATTGTTGACATGGGTTAGAGTAAATTTTCTCAAAAAGGATACTTAATTCCATGTCTTTTGAGGAATTTGAGGCTGATGTCTCTTCCACAGGTGTGGGAATGTGTTGATCATCAGTCAACACTCTAATAAGTCCGGGTTCTGGACTGATTTGTTCAGAAGCCATTAAGGGTGTTTCATTGAAGGTCACATTGGAGCTTTCCATGACCGTTCTCCGCTTCTTAAGGTAGACTCGATATGCTTTAGATTCTAGAGAATACCCAATGAAAGTTGCCTCTAATGCCTTAGCATCAAATTTTCCTCGGTTTTCCCTGTCATTTGCTACGTAGCAAATGCATCCGAAAACGCGAAGAAATCCTATATTGGGGATTCTTCCATTCAATATTTCATATGGAGTCTTTCCAAAGCGTTTGTGAATTATTGTCCTATTTTGGGTGAAGCAGGCAGTACTGACTGCTTCAGCCCATAGAAAGTGAGGAAGTTTAGAGTGAATAAGCATAGTCCTAGCAGCTTCAACTAGGGTCCTATTCCTCCTTTCTACGACTCCGTTTTGTTGAGGAGTTTTAGGAGCAGAGAAGTGTTGGGAGATCCCTAGGGATTGGTAGAATTCGCTCAGTAACTGATTTTTAAATTCAGTCCCATTATCTGAGCGAATTATACGAATTTGTAAGCCCGACAAATTCTGTGTCTTTTTCACAAAAGCAATTATGAAGTCAGGAGTTTCTGCCTTTGTTCTTAAAAATTTGGTCCAGGTGAACCTAGAAAAGTCATCCACTATTACTAGTACGTAACGTCGTCCATTTATGCTCTCAATTCTCATTGGTCCACAGAGGTCCATATGAAGAATCTCGAGTGGTCGTGAGGTTGAGGCAGTTTGTTTTGATTTGTGGGATGCTTTTCGCATTTTTCCTAACTCACATGCTGAGCAGAGATGCTCTTTGTGATATTTCAAGGCAGGCAATCCCTGTACAAGATTATCTCTTTGAAGTTGACTTAGAGTCTTGAAATTTAGGTGAGATAATCGTTGATGCCATAAATTGTTCTGTTGAAGAGATGCTTTACTCAACAGGCAAATGGCTCGGGATTGATGAACGGTTCTAAGATTGATGGTGTAAAGATTGGATTTTCTAGTTCCAGTGAGTAATGGTTTACCGTTACCACCATTTACACTACATCCTTCAGTATGGAAGTTGACCGTGAGTCCACGATCACAGAACTGTCCTATACTGAAAAGATTGTGGCTTAAGCCATCAACATATGAAACATCCTTAATTAAGAGATTTTGATGTATGATATCACCGTGACCCAGGATGGGAGCTGAGTGGTTGTTCCCGAATCGCACATTTCCACCAAATCTCTCTGTGTAGTTGCTCAGCAGTTCTTTTCTTCCGGTCATGTGTGTGGAGCAACCCGAGTCTAAGTACCACACATGACTTATCTGCAAGATAAGATTAAGCAGTGTTAGAGATCCCGTTTATTACGGGTCTTCTATCATTTGCAGAGGTTGAGGTGCATGCAAGATTGGGTGAATTGTGTACCGGGTTGGCTTGTATCTTTCCTGAGTTTTTCGGTACCCAAATTTTTGTTACCCCTAATGGAAAACAGAGCTTTGTGCATGCAGCAAGCACTGTTTTAACTACCCAGATTTGTTTGCAATCTTTTCCCTTAGCTTCAGCTCGGGTTTTCGATTGCTCAGATATTTTTGGATCTGTTTTGGTCACGTTTTTGGCCTTTTTCTCTAAAGCTTGAGCTTTAGTTTTTGTTTCAGTGAGAGTTGGCCTTCTGAATGTTCTAGCTACCTTTTCGTCAACTTTTAGGTTGGACGTTTTGGATGGTAGAACCGTTTTCGTGTGTGTTCCTGAAATCATATTTCTACGACGTATAAATTTAGCATTCATAGCTATACACCTATCGTAGGTAATATAATCACTGACAGTCTTAACAGAACTGGTTTTGGAAGAAATACGGGAATAAGCGGAAGCATTGTTCGAACTACATGAAGAAAGATTTCTAAATGTTTTTGGAAATAATTTTAAATCAGAAACACTAGTCAAATTTTGCTTCGTCTTTTTATCAAAGATTTTGGCATCCTTCTCTTGCGTTCCTGAATTTTTCTTCCCAGCAGTCTCTGTCCGTCTCAGATCTGTCATAGATGGTGAAGGGATGTTAGCTGTTGCTTGAATGATAATCTTCTTAGTTAGCCTATTCTTCATGGATGAGGAATCTATTGGTGTTATAATAACAGACTCCGACTTAGAAGATTTAGCGAGATCAGCATATGATTGATTTTCAAGTGAGGAAATTCTCTCAAGGAGTTTCTCCTTTTCAGCTTGAAATATTTTCCGTTCGAGCTCTATCGTGGATTGAATATTCTTGATCTTTTGGGGAATGTAAATTCTGCAAAGATCTGAGTTCTTTGAGCTAGATATTTCTGTCATGGGCTGATCAGATTCAGAGGGAGGATGGGGAAACATTTGTAGATAGTCATTTGAAAGAGGAATTTCCCTAGTTCCATAACTATCGTTGATTTCCTTGTAATCCAAGGATATTTCGGCCTTGCTTTTGGTCTTGCGCTTTTCCTGTTCTAGGTTATCTTCTTCTTCAGATGATCTGAGAAAGGCTAACAAGCTAGGTATTCCTAGTCCTAGGTATGCAGCATTGTAAAGAGCAAGCGGCCGTTTATCAGTGGTTTGTTGGTTTGGCTTAAAGCCTAAGCCCTCACGTGGATTGTAAAATCTCGTGTCCTTAGGCTGATTCAAGAAAATCGTTTTGTCGGTTTGTCCCCTTTTCGTAAGGAGGTCCTCCAGACTTTTGATTTTGGAGTAAAGCTTCTTACGTTCCTCCATTAGAAGATTGTATTGATCTGTTTTACCAATACGCTCTTCTTCACTAATTCGCAGGCTAGTGGTTAATTGACTAATATTTGCATTCAGCATATTAGTCTCGGATTCAAGCTTCGAGATTTTCTCAGATGCATTTTCTAAATGACATCTGAGAGTTGCTTTTTCACCTAAGTGTTTGAGCACAGATTGATAATTTGTTGCGTTTTTCTTTTCCAGAGCTTCTAGTTTTTTCAAGTGTTCTAATGGAGAATTCTGGATATGCTCAAGCACGGTCAGTTTTGATGTCAGGGAAACTACTTTTTCTTCAGATTTTACTAGATTAGCTTCAGCTAATTCTAGTGATTTTTCTGAAGTAGCTAGTTTATTTTCTAGCTCAATGACCAAATTTTGTGTTTTGGCCAAGATGATGTCATTCGTGGCCATATCTTTATATGTAGACTTCCTACTTGAGCGTTCCTTTCGGAAGCTGTTCTTATTCTTAATTTTATGTCTGTAGAAGTCTATATTTTCTACCTCAATGTCCTCGGATGATTCAGTTTCGTCATTGCTCTCCGTCTCGGCTCCTTCTGCATCACCAGCTTCTTCTTCCACAAACGCCATTAGAGCCATGTTCTCGGGTTCATCCTCAGAAGTGTCATCGTACCATTCAGCTTGCTCCGCCAGCAGGGCTACGCCAGCTTTCTTCATTTTGGACAGTTTGAGCTTTTTGGCGTAGTAGTCTTCGTTCTTCTTCTTGGGAAGGAAACAGTCCCTGGCCCAATGTCCTGCCTTCCCACAATTATAGCATTTTGGAGGCTCAGGTAGGGATTTTTGTTCGGGCCGATGCGGAGTTTGTTGAGGTTGATGAGAAGATGAAACTCGTTGTTTGTTGGAAGAGGAGGAAGACTTCTTAAAGAATTTTCTGCCCATCATCTTAGTGATGAGGGCCATTTGTTTCTCGAATTCCTTTAGATCGGAATCCGATGAAGAGTCTGAGTTGTCTTCCTCAGATGAGCTTTCAAGTTTTACGGCCTTATCCTTTGTGGCGCGGGAAGGTTTCTTAGCTCTATTATCAGTTACTAAGGCTAGAGGATCTGCTGCTGATTTTCCTTTTGATTCCGCAGATTTTTGATGTACGTAGTCTGCATGTTGAGAGAGGCTCTCGAAAACGCAGTGGATGTCGATTTCATCAAGGTCTTTGTTCTGCCTGATTTGAGTGGCTATTTTCCTCCACTCTGGCTGCAGTGAGTTAAGGAATCTCACGTTCAATTCCATATTGGAGCGATGAACGTTCACCTTTCGCATCTCGTTGACTTGAGTCATAAACCGTCTATACGTGTCCTCTATGTCCTCCCCTTGCTTTGCTTTGAAGGTATCGTAGGCCGCGAGGGTGTTTGCCTTACGTGCTTTGATTCCCATTTCCGTCCCTTGCATCAGCTTATGGATCTCGTCCCACATTTCCTTAGCAGTGGTGAGGCTATCTACTTGCATGTAGATATCGTTGTGAATACCCTGGATGAGATAGTTGAGTGCAAGTCGATCTGCCTTGACCCTGTTCTTTTCTTCCATTGTGTAGCATGTGGGAGATTTTTTCTGAATGGATGGTAAGGTGGGAGGATTTGTTGTGGAATCACCCTCTATATTAACCCAATATGTTATGGGTCCTTCCGAGAGGGACTCTAGGATTTCGTTTCCTATGTCCTTGGAGCTAACGAAATTTACAAATCGGTTTCTCCATGCTGTGAACTCCCCCCTTTTCATTGTTAGAATTGGGGGTCTGTTATCGCTTCCGATTGCTATGAAATCCATGGATGTAGTTGAGTGCTTTTTAATGATCGTTCACGGTCGTGATCTGCAATCCTAAATGGTCAGTTTCGAAAAATAACGTCTAAGAATAACGTTAAGTTTGAGTAAATTTTGGTGGAAAGAAATTGTGTTTAAGTGTTCGACTTTTTATTTTAATTTTAAAGAATAAAATTCGGGCACTTGTAGAGTTGTTGCCGAAATTTGAATTCTGAAATTCGGATGAAAAGACTTTGTCGAGAATTTTGAAATCAAAGGAAATCAAAATTCGGGTGACAAAAATAAGTTCGCCGAAGTTCAGGATTAAATTAAGGTAGGAAAAATTTTATCGAAAATTACTTTCAAAATTCGGGTAAACTAAATTCAGTCGAGAATTAAAAAAAATCAAAATTCGGGTGACTTTCTGATAAAAGTTCGCCGAGAATTAAGAAATTCGGGTGACTTAAATCAAAACTTCGCCGAAAATTTTAAGTTGAAATTCGGGCAATCTTAATTTTAAAATTCGACCAAATTCTCCGTGAATTTTAAACAGTAGAAAGCAAATTCGGCGAATAAACTTAGCTTACTCAAATTCGGTCAATTTTCTGATCGAAAATTTTCTCAATTTCGGCGAATTTCAATTGAAATTCGGCAATATGAGTTAATTTTCGGGTTCAAGAACGAACTTCGAGTGAATAAACACTGTTCTAGAGAAACGCCCGAAATTTTTCCAGCAACTTTAAAACACACCAATTTCAATCGATTTCTCCCCAGAAATTTCTCAAACTTGACGAAAATTAATCTAAACGAGTTCCTAAACAAGCCAAGACTGATAATCAAGCATTTAAAGGTTTAAAAACATCAATAACAGCAAGATCTAACCCAAAATACTTGAAAAAAAATCGAAAATAAAATTTGCTTAGTAAACTCTTTCGATCTTGACGAAATCAAACGAAATTGGTATAGATTTGCACAGATCGATCCGTGTCTGGCTCTGATACCACTTGTTAGTCCGATTACGCACTCAAGAGAGGATCAAAGTCTTAAAAATGATAAAGTTCTTAAAACACCTTCAGTGTGTGTTGTGTGTGTGTGCCGAAATTAAGAACTTACTTTTAAGAATTATACATTGACCAACCCTAATTAGGGTTAATGGGATGCCTTATATACCACATGAGTTGGTATATTAAGGCTTGGGACTCAAACAATAAAATATTTACAATTTGACCCCAAATACAATAAATTAACTAATATTGACCCAAAACTCAAATACTAACTAAGGACACTACAATTAATTCCTAACAAATTATTCTCTTGATGAAGGGAAATAGTTGGTAGACCGTTGACCAACTTTTTTATAAAGAGTTTGTGAAGAGCTTTGAGGTTTAGATGAGACAGACGCTAATGCCATAAGTTGTTCCTCTTGATTGTAGTATGTGAGACGAGGCAAACAGCTGTCGAAGGTCGTACTGTTGTCAAATTGATGGTGTATAGATTAGATCTTCGAGATCTTGTAAGAAGTTCTTGATTCTGACTATTTAAGATTCTACATTGAACAGTTAGAAACACCACTTGAAACCCTTTGGCACGGAATTGTCCTATGCTGAATATGTTGTGTTTAAGACCTATGAAGTAAGAGACATCTTTGACTGTCAGATTCTGCAGTAGAATATTTCCAAAGCCTAGTATTGGAGCTGAGTCATTGTTGCCGAATCTGACTTTTCCAATATAACGGTCTTGGTAGTTGCTCAACAGTTCTTGATTTCCCGTCATGTGTGTGTAGTAACCGGAATCTAAATACCACACATGATGGATCTGCATAGAAAGATTTTTAGAGAGACTTATGTACCCACTTAGTATTGGGTCCTCTCGGATTAGCAGATTTGGTAGGTAAGGTTTGTTTATTTTTGGTTCCTAAACCAATGATGCTCTTAGGTACCCAAACTTAAAAGTAGTTGGTTTAAGTGATACCTCTTTTGGCAACTTGGCCTTGTTGGCTTGCGTTGGCCTAGATGGTGTCTTGGGAACCCATTGCGGTTGAACCTTACATGGGAGGTTAATTTATGCGTGGAAAAATATCTTACTAGTCTTAGTGCATGAGAAAATCTTTTCTCTAGCTAGTCTCTTAAGGGGTTTGGCTGAGTATACTTTGACTGGATACCTAAGATGAGGACAAGAATGTATCGAGCTATAAGCTTTCTTTATAGCCGGATCTTGTATCCTACGAGACTTGAGATTTGCATTTGTATTAGAATGATGGTATATGTTTTTAGAAGTAGAGCCGATTTCAAAATTTGTATTTTCAAAATTAATAGGCTTTAACGCATAAGTGGAAGTGAAGAGTTTTAGAATTGTGCTTTATTATGTTGTTATCCTTGTAATTAGGGGCGTAATTCGTAGTTTTGATAGTGTAGGACTAAATAGTAAATATACCATGTAAATAGATATAAATACAATGTACACTATGGAAATCAATACACAAGTTCATTTTCGGAAAAATCACAAGCATTGAATTCACATTCTAAGAGAGAGAAAAGAAATCGAAAAACTCTCCGTCTCAAGATCTTCAAAGAAGATATTCGACAGAAGGTAATTTGTAAGATTTATCTTTCGAATATCTAGAATTCGTGCATAGATCGATCGTTAGTTGATATAGCAGGACCAAACAATTGGTATCAGAGCGGATTCTGATCGTTTTTGGATGGAAGTCGCGATTATAAGATCAAAATAATTTTCCAGATTTTTCGATCGAAAAACTTACGTGAAATGTATTTTGATCAATGCGCTTAATGTTTGCGAATTTTGTTGATGATCTTGCTGATTAAGTGATAGATTATATGTTAGGAATGATTTACGTACTGATTTCAATCGCTTAGAACTTCAGATTAATTCACATTTTTTATTTCGATCGATATTTGTGTTTGCGATGATTACGATTTGATTTTCTTCATAATCGATATACTTTGCTGTAAAACGTGATTAATATTGTGTTTGTTCATATTAAAAACTAAGAAACAAGTGATTATCCAGAATTTCAGCACCTAAATTTAACATCTCGGTTGAATCTGGATTTTTCACTATTACATTGAACTTGAAGACTGTTCTTCGATCATTTTTCAATTGAAAAACTTGGCTCGAAAAATATTTTTCGAATAAGTTTGCAGCCGAGAAATTTTTCGATGACAAACACTGTTCTCATGTGTTTTACTCAAATATAAGACTCGAAAAACATTATTTTGATATTTAGTTTTTCGATTCATATATAAATATCTTTTTCGAGCTGTACTAAAGCTTTTTTTTTTACGGATCATTTTTTCGCTAAATAAATATCTAATTTTAACTCGAAAAACTTGTAATAGTAAAACAATTTTTTTTCGATCTCAAGATTTTCGATCATTTAAATTTTCGAGTCAATATTTAGCGAAAACATATTTCGATCGAATAATTCACACTCGAAAACATTTTGTCAACAATTTGAGTCAAAAATTTCACGAAAATTTTTTCGATCACTCTTAATTTTTCTATTACAAATTTTTCGATAAAGGTTTTCACGATCAACAATTGTTCGACAAATTAATTTTCGATAAATACAACAAAAAACTTATACGATCGAAAATCCTTTTCGAACACTGCTCAAACACACACACATTTTACACTATTTTGAAAGAAATCAAAATATATAATTTTCAAAACGTATGAAAAATATTTGTCTCCGAATTATCTTATACGATACTCGAAATTTTCATTCGTAAATTCAATTCTTTAGCAAAATTTTGAAGTATCATTTCTCATATCAAATATTTTTCGAAATCAAAACAATTTCTCTTTAACAACCAAAAAATAGGTTCGAAAGGGAAATTGCTTAAAGTACGAATCAAACATTACTAACGAACCTTGTCACTTGTGAAACACTTTTACCATTTCGATTCCAAACTTTCACGAAGATCCTACCAATCAACTATAAATGGATGCTTACTCGCTCGGAGACGACGTCCGCCCTCCAATTCTTCGAAGAGACGAATACACTGTATGGAGAAGCTGATTCATGAACTTCTTGGAAACAAAAGATCAAACTACAAATTTGATAGCTTCTCTTCAAGAAGATCCCGCTCAATTTTTGTTTATCCAAGAAGGCGATGCCACTAATAATCCTCCCATTCCCGCCACTAGAAGACTCAAAATTCCTAGTGAATACACCGAGGGGGAGGGATTAAGAGCCAACGCAGATTTAGGAGCAAAAATTTTCCTAATGCAAGGAATTCCGAATGACATCTATATGCAAATAAATAGTCTATCTAGTGCAAAAGCTATGTGGGATGAACTCCACAAAATTATGCAATTGACCGAAGTCGAGTTAAAGCCAAGAAAGCTAATATTCTCACCACTTACAACTCATTCAAAGCAAAGTCGGAGGAAAACGTTTAGGAACTCTATCAACGCTATTTAACTCGTCTCAATGAGATGAGAAAGATAGAAATTTTTAAGACCAACATGGAGGTCAACATCCGATTTCTCTCTTCTCTCCAACCGGGGTGGAAGAAAATATCCATGCAAATCCGTCAAAACAAGGATTTTGACGAAATGGATATCCACTCCGTCTTTGATAATCTCGCTCAACACGAGGAAGATATAAGCAAGATACAAAAAGAACATAAAGGCAAGCAGATCGAAGACTCTATAGCTCTAGTTTCTGAAAGAAAAACGAGTCGATCTCGCAGGGATAAAAGCATCAAGTTGCCAAGTTCTTCAGAAGATGAAGACGAATCCGAATCGGACTCTGAGCCAGATATAAAAGAGTTCAAGAAACAATTGGCTTTCATTACTAAGATGTTGAGCAATAACTTCTATAAAAAAGAAATCCTCCTCTTCGGCTAATAGACTTCGGACATCAAGCTCCAAGCACGAGGAAACACCGGCAGAGTCGTCAGAATCTAAAAACACCTAACTACAAAAGTGCTATAATTGTGGAAAGATATAGCACTTTGCCAGAGAATGCAAACTTCCCAAGAAGAAGGACGCCAACTACTACTCCAAGAAATTCCAACTAACTAAACAAAAAGAGGCTGGAGTAGCTCTGATGGCCGAACAAGAGCATTCGCTGGACGACACCACAGATTCTGAAGACGAAAATCTTGCTCTAATGGCATGCATTGACGACGCCTCAAACGATAACTCATCAAGGAGGTCAAATGATGAAGAAAAAGCATCAACATCATCACAAGAGGTAACGATGCCTAATTGTACATTATTAAACATGTTAGAATCTTTACAAAATTAAGTATTCTAACATGAAAAATGAGCGTAAAAGTAAAAAGGAATTAGAAGAAAGACTAGTCCTTAGTGAAAATAATTTACAAAAGCAATTAGATAGAACAATTCACTTAGATATTCTCTTATCTAATTCACTTAGAAATTTCTAGAAATAATTTTAATGAAATATCTGATGAACGTAAGAAACTTTACTCTAGGATTAAAACTTTAGACGATCTTCTAACAAAAAGGGGGCAAACGGATCAGACTATCTTTCTAAATTAACCGCATGATATAGAATTTTATAATCCTAAAGAAGGCTTAGGTTTTAACAATCCTGTAATTTGAAAAGGGTAAATGTCAACCAGTTATATGACATCAAATATAAGAGATTAGGATTAACTACTCTAATGGCCTTTACTAATTCTTCCGAAATAAATGCCTTAGAAGAATCTAAACGAAAAGCCACTAATAGGACTGATATCCCCTTTGACTACACCGATTTGAATAATAGTTACACGAGAAATCAACCTGTCTAGTGACTATAATTCATTATATCCGTTCGAAGATTTTCCAAAAGTTAAGGAAGACAATAATGATCATTTTTAAAATTCTACTTTCTGTTATATTCTTGCTATTATTAAGAAAATAGCTTATTTAAATGCTTCCTTCGAAACAGAGAAAAAGAATTTCAAAGCAGAAAAGAATGAGCTTTTATTAGAGATTTATAATCTCAAAACTTCTTCAATTTTAAAATCTTGTCCTCAAGTTACTTTGAAAGAAAAATCATTAATTAAGGATAAGATCAAATCTAAGAAAACACCTCCCATTATTTTACAAAAAATTTTAAAAGAAGATAAATCTTCTTTAAAAAGCGTAAAGGGAGAAAAAGAGTCCTCAAAAGCTTCAAAAAGGAAAAAGATTTTTACTAACTCTTTTTCTACTCCATCCACATGTAGAGTAGAAAAAGAGGTAAAGCATGTAAAGGAAAGAGTGCCTAGAATAGAATTTCAGAAGAAAAATGAAAGAAATGATTTATTTTCAAAATTTTCTTATGTATCAAAAACTATGGACACTCGTAAGAAGACAACCATTTCTAATTTTAATATTGTTTCTTCCACTTATGCGTTAAAGCCTATTAATTTTGAAAGCACAATTTTGAAATCGGCTCTACATCTAAAAACATAAACCATCATTCAAAGACAAATGCAAATCTTATGTCTCGTAGGAAACAAGATCCGGCTATAAAGAAAGCTTATAGCTCGATACATTTTTGTCCTCATCTAAGGTATCCGGTCAAAGTACACTCAGCCAAACACCTTAACACACTAGCTAGAAAAAAGAATTTCTCATGCACTAAGACTAATAAGACATTTGTATGCGCTGAAATTAACCTCCCATGTAAGGTTCAACCTCAATGGGTTCCCAAGACACCATCTAGGCCAACGCAAGACAACAAGGCCAAGTTGCCTAAAGAGGTACCACTTAAATAACCTACTTCCAAGTTGGTTTGGGTACCTAAGAGCATAAATGGTTTAGGAACAAAAAATGAACAAACATTACCTACCAAATCTGCTAATCCGATAGAACCCATTACTAAGTGGGTACCTAAGTCTCTCTAAAATTTTTCTATGCAGATCCATCATGTGTGGTATTTAGATTCCGGTTGCTCCACACACATGACAGGAAATGAAGAACTGTTGAGCAACTATCAAGACCGTTACAACGGAAAAGTCAGATTCGGCAGCAACGAATCAGCTCCAATACTAGGCTTTGGAGATATTCTACTGCAGAATCTGACAATCAAAGATGTCTCCTACGTCCAAGGTCTTAAACACAACCTGTTCAGTATAGGACAATTATGTGATAAAGGATTTCAAGTGGTGCTTCTAGCTGATCAGTGCAGAATTCTAAATAGTCATAATCAAGAACTTCTAATAGGATCTCGAAGATCTAATCTATACACCATCAATCTGACAACAGTACGACCTTCGACAGTTGTTGCCTGATCTCACAGACTACAATCAAGAGGAACAGCTTATGGCATCAAAATCTCAAAGCTCTTTACATTCATTCTATCAAAAATTTGGTAAACGGTCTACCAACGATTTCCATACATCAAGAGCATAATTGTTCGGCTTGTCAAATGGGAAAAATGAAGCGAGCATCACACAAACTCAAGCAAGTTGCTTCTACATCTCGACTCTTCGAATTTCACATGGAGCTTTGTGAACCAATGCGTACAGAAAGTATCAACGGTCGTAAATATGTGTTAGTAATTGTCGACGATTATTCTCGCTACACCTGGACTAGATATGTCAGAACTAAAGATGAGACTGGAGACTTGATAATAAGCTTTGTGAATACGACTCAAACTATTGAAGCATGTTCGACCATTGAAGCATTGAAGCATGTTCAAAGTATTCGGGTGCAAATGTTTTGTGGCCAACGATCGGGGGCATTGAAGCATGTTCGACCATAAAGCATTTGAAGCCATATTTGTTGGATATTCATCCACTTCTAAAGCATACCGCATCTATATCAAGTCTTCTCACACTATTTTGGAAAGCTAAAACGTCACTTTTCAAAAAGTGACCGAAATGGGTTCTGAACAAAACAGTTCAGAAACTGAGCATATAGGCGTGTTGACACAAAGCCAACAACTTCCGACAACTTCTACCACAAAATCAATAAGCAATTCCCGCGACATAGAAGATTCGGATTTTCTATTTGAATATTTTTATCGGAACGAGTCTCAAATGCCTGCTTCATCTCACTCTATACCAAGCAGCGCTCCTTCTCCCTCTAGGAAAGAAATTCAAATTGAGACTCCCAATCCTTAGATTCCAACAAATGTTATAAATTCTTCAAATTCTGAATCTTCAACTTGTGTTGCATGTCCTACCAACGACGATGCGGAAATACATTTCAATTCAACTTCAGAATTGAATTTCCCAATTACGAATGACCAGCCCATCAATTCAGAAAGTCTCGATCTACAAATCAACAATGAATCTAATTCGATTCTTCCTCATGAACGCAAGTGGATTCGAGCTCATCGTATTGACCAAATTATCGGTGATCCTTCAAGTTGACTACACACTAAGACTTCTACACAAATCGGATCATTCACATGCTTCTTAAGCCAAAACGAACCATTTAAGGTTGCCAAAGCCCTTAAAGACCCGGATTGGGTAATCGCAATGCAAGATGAACTCAACTAATTCGAGTGTCTACGAGTTTGAACATTAGTTTCTAGACCGCATGGCAAAACAATTATTGGAACTAAATTGGTTTTCAAGAATAAGAAGAACGAGAACGGTGAAGTTATCAGGAATAAAGCACGACTCATAGCCAAGGGATACAATCAATAAGAAGGAATTGACTACGACGAGATGTATGCTCCGGTGGCACGTATCGAAGCAATTCGACTATTTCTAACATACGCGGCTCATAAAGACTTCAAAGTATATCAAATGGATGTTAAAACCGCCTTTCTCAATGGTGTGTTAAAAGAAGAAGTCTACGTCGCTCGAAGATGGAATTTTTTCTTGGATTACAAGTCAAGCAACTCGAAGATGGAATTTTCATCAGTCAAACAAAATATATCCGAGATATTCTGAAGAGATTTAATCAAGACAAGAGCACACCAATGGATACTCCATGTCAACAAAGTTCAAATTGGATGCTGATCCGTCTGGAAAGGTCGTCAACATCACAACCTATCGGAGTATTATCGGATCTCTTCTATACTTGACGTGAAGCCGACCCAACATCATGTTCACCACTTGCCTTTGTGCTCATTTTCAAGCTGACCCGAAGGAACACATGCATGGAGTCAAGCGAATTCTACGCTATCTCAAAGGAACTCCACACTTGGGGCTATTGTATCCAAAATATACTGATTTTAGATTAATTGGCTATACTGACGCTAATTATGCAGGTTGTCGACTGGACAGAAAAAAGCACGTCTGGCGGAGCACTATTTTTAGGCGATAAGTTGGTCTGCTGGTCCTAAAAGAAATAGAATTGCGTGTCAACCTCGATGGCCGAGGCAGAATACGTAGCGGCTGCCAGCTGTTGCTCGCAAGTTCTATGGATGCGGACACAACTACGCGATTACGGGTTTGTATTTAATGACAGTCCCATTTACAGTGATTCTCAAAGTGCTATTGTCATTACTTGCAATCATGTTCATCAATCACGCACGAAACACATAGATATTCGCTATCATTTTATAAAAGATCATGTAGAAAAAGGCACTAAGGCATTGGATGAAAAACGGAGCTTCAACTTGATTCACATAAACACATAGATATTCGCTATCATTTTGTTAAAACGGAGCTTCAACTTGCCGACTTATTCACTAAGGCATTGGATGAAAAACGATTTCAATACCTTATCGCTAAGTGAGGCATGTTGAATCTCACTCTTACTTGAAATGTGCTTTACATGCTCTATTATTGTTAGGACATTTTTATTTTGTTCAAATATAAATGTTATCTTAGTCTTATAGTATAAGTAGTAGTTTGGGCTTAATTGTAATTAAGCCATAGATTAGGACTACTTAGTAAATATACCAAAATTGTTTGGTATATAATGAACCCTAATGTGATGTATTAGGGTTAAGAATTCATTTTAATAGAAATCCGAGCTTTACAACGTGAAGAACGCTCTCAAGCTTCCGCGCCAAATTCAAACGTGTTCTTCGTAAGTTTTACAATTTCTATCGAATTCTTCACTGAACTTAATCGTGTTGGATATAATTGGACCTAACAATTATGCTTTTAAATGATACTCTATGAGCTTATTGATATTCCTTGATTATCTTGCGTGACTCTATCTTTCAATTTATATATATATATATATAAAAACAAAAATAAAAATAAAATAGTATATATATGTATAATAACAATAAAAAAAATGGGGAACGACGATAATTTTGCCTGTTTTGAAATACTCACAAAAATGTTTCTTTGATATATGATTCAGTTTTTTTGTCTAAAAATTTATGTGGCTTTCTTTTATTCAAAGAACTTCGTTTGTTTCACTAGACATATATGTGAGAATTTAAAACTCAATATTTTTTCTTGAGAGTGTTACACTTCAAATGACTATCTATTGTTTGTACTTCGTAGCTTCATTCTTACTTTTGTGTTATTTTGTCATGAAAAATGACAAGGGCAAATTAGGAAATTCCTCACTTAGCCCAAATTATAAATCCTTTACCTTTACCTCTAGAAATCCCCTTTGAGCCTTCGCCCAAATTATAAATTCTTTTTTTTACGGCTCAAAGTATTTTTTTTTTCCTTACCCGATTGTAAAGTACTAATACCACTTTATCGATTGAAAAACTCACTCACACGCAACTCCTATCACTCGAAAAAAATTTCGACTTCCAAAACATTATTCGAACTTTCTTCGACTCGTAACTTCTCAACCTTCAGTAATTTTTCGTTGAACTCGCTGAAATCAGAGGTTTGGGTTATTTTTGACAAAAATTTTAACTTCGATATTTTTCGCCTCAAACGATTTTAAACACTGAAATTAACACGTTTAAACTCAACCGTTTGGGTTAAAAGAATGATATTTGGATTCGCAACTGTTTTCTGAACATTCCAAATCCAGATTAACTCATGATTTACTGAGAAATCGACATTTACGTGTTAAAACTTTTACTGTTTGATTTGAAAATTTTTCAATCGAAAAAGTTCTTATCGCAAACAGTGTCGGCGAAAAACTTGAGTTATTCGATCGCAAAACTCAGCATCGAAAACCTTATGTTTTCGATATATTTTTAATTCGATCGTAAAACTTCGCGGCGAAAACTTTATTTTTCGATTAAATTTTATTCAATCACAAAAATAAGCAGCAAAAACTTTAAGTTTTTCGATATTCTTTTATTCTATCGCAAAACTAAGCGGCGAAAAACTTATGTTTTTCAATAACTTTTTATTCGATCGCAAAATTACTCAGCTAAAAACTCTTGTTTTCGACAACATTTTACTCGATCGTAAAAGTCATCGGCGAAAAACTTGAGTTATTCGATACATGTTTATTCGATCGCAAAACTTAACGATCGAATAAATTGTCACTCAAATAAAATCACGCTGAAAAGACTTAGAAAATTTTTAATGTTTTTTCTCTAAGACTTAGAAAATTTTCGATCGCAAAACTTAACGTTCGAATAAATTCCCGATTGAATAAAAATAGGCTAACAATACTAAGCAAATTTTTCAACTTTTACACTAATTTTTTCGCTAAGAAACTTCAACACTTAGAAAATTTGGAAATTTATCTAAGTACACATTTAATTCGATCAATTCGCATATGAAAATTTTATCTAATGAAGTTTATTTCATTCTTTGCAGAAATGGCACATCAAGAATACTCTCATATCTGCCCCTCTGATAGTTGGTTGCCGGTCCACGACAACAACTATCAATTGGATATCGCCACATTTCGATGTCCGGATGACATAATTATTTACATTCTAAAGGGATATCCACTATGGCCAGCTTTGACGATGACGGCCTCCGTACAAATGGTCTACATCCAGCAATTCTAGAAGTGTATGACGAGCCACATCATTGGGGATGACGTGCAGTATACAACGAAGATCAATACAAGACACGTTGATAAACGTATTTTTATACGTTTATCTCTATCATATTTAGGTCGTAATTTGGTTTATTTGAGTTATCTTGTACTTATATTAAAGATTATACCTATGTTTTGATATTGATGGAGTATAAGATAACAATCGGGACCAATCGAGAGAATATGGGGCAAAAATGACCAAGTTCACCAGAAACACGGCTTCACTATGCAACAACACGGCCGTGTTTGATCACGCAAAAAGGATAATAAGCCTCGGCGACCCAACACGGCTCCAACCAACCAACAACACGGCCATGTTCATGGACAACACGGCCATTTCAAGAACCAACACGGTCGTGCTTCCTCCATCATTGTTCAAGGTAAAGCCTCGGCAATTTTACATGGCCTTGAGCGACCGTTTACACGGCCGTGTGTGGTTCATCAGTGAAAGAGGAAGCCTCGGCAGGTTTACACGGTTTGTTGCTTTGGTATACACGGCCGTGTTGTTAATCAGCATCGCAAACGCGGGACCTCAGACTGCTTACACGGCCGTGTCTAACAGTGTGTTAAGCCGTGTTGCATATTACTTTCTATATAAGCCGCACTTCTCAACCCATATCTGGATCTAGATCGACATAACTCACTTCCAAAAGATAAAATACACCTAAGGGACGTCTCAAGACCCATAGGAATCAATCAAAACGATTCATAGGCGCTAAAGTGAAGATTCGAAGCTCATTTTATCCAAGATTTAGCACAAAGGACGTTGGATCTGCGTGGGCTCGTAAACTAGGGAAGATCTATGTATTCTCTATGCTTTATTTTGTATATGATTCGTAGATCTCTCTTAAGCATGAGTAGCTAAGCTTCTCATGTGCTCGGGATGAGATGAACGCTGGGTAGAGTTGTTGTTTGGGAGTTATAACACTCGTGAACACGTGACATTGTTTATTTATCGTACGACATTGTTTCTTCGATTCAATATGTCTATGTGTTGTTTTGAAGGTCACATTTGATATGTCTATGTATTGGTGTGACGTTTGGTATACCGTTGAGGGCGAAAGCTAAAGAACGATTAGTCCTTTCGTAAACATTAGGAGTCGACTATAGGGCGAAAGCAAATAGTCGACCCTCACTATAGGTAAACCAATATAAATCCTCGCGATCGTTTAGGGCGACAGCAAATTCGGGAGTGAAAAGAAATTACTGCGATTTAGTCATTATCTGCGTGGATACGGTGGTTTACGGCCTAGTCGACGATACCTAGCGGGATTCAAAATCCCGAGCACTTCTTCTCCACTTGAAAAGTTACTTTTAAATCTTCAGTCGTGTCTTAAGTTCTTTCATCGTGTTAGTTTGAGTTGTCGTGATCTAGTTCAAACATAAAAAAAAATCACAAACTATTCGTTAGGCTAAATATCGAATTGATAGGTATTACTAGTAATCAATGTTATTCCTCGTGTTCGATACTCGGATACTCGCTAAGCTATTCTACAAATGATAGATACACTGCCTATCGCGCGTGGTGATAATTTAACGTATTCGTTTTAATTATTACTTGACGTATATGCACGAATCTCTATACCATATTTAAGAGCACACGCCGTTACAATCAAGTTTTTGGCGCCGTTGCCGGGGAATTAGATTGATATTAGGAAAACCCGAGTTTGGTAATTTAGCCATTTACTTATTTGTTATTTAATTATAGTTAATCAACGTTTCTTATCTGCAACTGTCTTTTGGTTTGTGTTTCGTTACCTAGCTAACGTGGTTCGTTGACTTTTTCAGGTACACTTATACGGTGAATGACCCGAAGCCATCCATCGTATCCACTTGTTGAAGGATCTCCAAATTTTGAGCGTACATTGCGACGAAGTCTGAGACAAGAAACATCCGAAAGTCATTCGTCCGACGAATCAATTCAGCTAGTTGATTACTCTCAGGACACCGCAAGCACCTCTCACCCAGAGACATCAGTCGATAGTTCGGGAACACCGAAGGAGATGGCAGATCAAGAAGCTAATAACGAGGAGCAATCACTACAAGATTTGCTCAAGAACGATACACTCGGTGGTACGGAGTCGGCAATTGTCATACCACCGATCGCAATCAATAACTTTGAGCTGAAGAACTCATGGCTTCAAATGATATTCCAGACGGCTCAATTCGAAGGCAATTCTGAGGATGATCCGTACAAACACATCAAAGCATTCTTGGCAATTACGGACATCATCAAAATCAATGGGGTGTCGAATGACGCAATCAAGCTTATGTTGTTTCCATTCTCTCTCAAAGATAAGGCAAAGGAGTGGTTGGAGCTATTACCACCGAAATCTATCACTACTTGGGACGAGCTGCGCGGGGCTTTTCTTGGCTACTTTTTCCCGCAATCGAAGGTTCTCAAGTTAAAGACTGAAATTTCACTCTTTCATCAGAAGGACACAGAGAATCTTTACGAAGTATGGGAGAGGTACAAAGCGTTGTTGAAGAAATGCCCGCAACATGGAATGACGAAGGCAGCAATCATCAATAGATTCCACGAGGCACTCAACGATCAAACGGCTCATATGCTAGATGGTGCCGCAAACGGAGGACTTGTGAAGCTTAGTGCCACTGAAGCCTGGAATTTAATCAAAGAATATACGAGAAATAGCTTCATGCAAGGCAACACAAGAATGAGAGCGCCTGGAATGTTCGAAGTGAGCAACGATACAACGATGAATGCTAAGTTTGATGCTCTTCAACAGCAAATGGCCACGATGCAAACTCAACTTCAGACGGTGTTAAATGCTCTTATACCAAAGGCTGCTCAACCGCAAGCCGTCAACGCTGTGATAACCCCGATGGCCGCAGCACCACCTCAACAAATACCATACATACCTTACTGCGGTAATTGTGGTGCAGCTCATGAGACTTCGGAATGTCAAGCCATATCACCCTTAGAGCATGTTGACTACATGGGCAATTACCAAGGCAATCAAGGCCAGCAGTTGCAGAGGCAGTCCAGATTCCAGCAAGGGCCACCACCGGAATTTCAATATGGAGGATTGAGCAATCATTATCAAAATACAGCTCAAGGGTCGGGATCTAATTACATGAAGGAGATGAAGGGTATGATGGAGATTATCCTCTCGAACTTCATCAAGACCACTCAAGTCCATGAGAGCCGATTAACAAAGATGGAAGAATATTTCCAAACCATCGATCTACGAGCTCAAAACACGGATGCTTCAATACGGAAATTGGAGCAACTGGCGGAACGACCTCAAGGTTCGCTCCCGAGCTATATTGAGACGAATCCAAGGGAACATTGCAAGGCCGTCACCTTAAGGAGTGGGAAGGAATTGCAGGAGCGAGAGCAGTCCGCGATGAAGCAACCCACAGAAAAGGTTGATATCGAGGTCCACAAAGAGCAAGACGTTGAGAAAATCGAAGGTGGGAAACTCGAAAAGGCTGAAGCTGAAAGAGAAACGGAGAAGGAGACCTGTCGACCACCGGTGAAGCCATATCTACCGAAGATCCTATATCCGGCTAGGATGAAGAAGGATCGAGACGAGGAGCAATTTGGAAAATTTATGGGTATGTGTAAACAAATACATATAAACTTACCGTTTGTTGAAGCTATTACGCAGATGCCTCGTTTCACGAAGTTCCTCAAGGACTTGCTCACCAACCGAGGGAAGCTCGAAGAGGTTTCTACTGTGTGCCTACGAGGAGAGTGTTCAGCCATTTTACAAAGTAAAATGCCGAAGAAGCTTAAGGATCCAGGGAGTTTTACTATTCCTTGTCTTATAGGAGATGTTGTTGTTGAACGTGCATTAGCCGACCTAGGAGCTAGTATAAATTTGATGCCTTATTCTATGTTTAAGAGATTAGGTTTAGGCGAGCCAAAACCCACTAGGATGAGCCTCCAATTGGCTGATATATCCTTAAAATAGCCTCGCGGTGTTATCGAGGATGTCATAGTGAAAGTGGACAAGTTCATAATTCCCGCCGATTTTGTCATTTTGGATACGGAGGAAGATGAAAATATTCCTCTCTTCTTAGGTCGACCATTCTTGGCCACTGGTTAAACCATGATAGATGTTAGAAATGGTACTTTGACCTTGACGGTTGATGGCGAGAAAGTGACTTTCAACATGGCAGATTCTATGAAATGTCCTAGCTCACTTGACGATAAGTGTTATTACTTGGATATATTTGAACATGATTTTATCTTTTCAGTGCAAGGTCTGTCGCAGGTTTTTGGCGGGGGCGACACACAATCATCCATGATGGTGGCCACCGATGAGTGCGAAGAAGATTATGACGAGCTTGTGACGAAATTCCACGAAAGTAAAGAGGAGGACAAAGAAAAGATCTCGATCGAAGAGCCACCTGTCCTAGAGTTGAAACAATTGCCCGAACATCTCGAATATGCATTTCTAGAAGGCGAGTCAAAGCTACCAGTGATAATATCATCAAGTCTTGACGGCAGGCAAAAAGACCAGCTCTTGAAGGTGCTGGAGAGCACAAAAATGCCTTAGCGTGGAAGATATCCGACATTCGGGGGATTAGCCCAAGCTTCTGCACACATACGATTCTCATGGAGGATGACTTCAAACCTGTTGCCCAACGGCAAAGGAGGCTAAATCCCAACATGATGGATGCAGTGAAGAAGGAGGTCATTAAGCTACTGGATGCCGGAGTGATCTACCCGATCTCAGATAGTACATGGGTGAGTCCCGTCCAAGTGGTTCCAAAGAAGGGAGGCATGACGGTCGCTCCCAACGAAAAGAACGAGTTGATTCCCACGAGAACCGTAACTGGATGGCGTGTGTGCATCGACTACAGAAAATTGAACGATGCCACAAGAAAGGATCATTTTCTCTACCCTTTATTGATCAAATGCTTGAAAAGTTATCAGGACATGCATTTTACTGTTTACTTGATGGCCTGTCAGGTTACTTGCATATTCCAATAGCATCGGAGGACCAAGAGAAGACGACATTCACCTGTCTGTTTGGTACGTTTGCTTATCGACGGATGCCATTTGGTCTTTGCAATGCCCAGCCACGTTTCAACGATGCATGATGGTGATTTTTGACGAATTGGTGGGCGAAATCATGGAGGTGTTCATGGATGATTTCTCAATTTTTTGTACCTCTTTCGATGCTTGTCTAATTAATTTTAAATGTGTGTTAGCACGCTGTGAAGAGACTAATCTAGCACTTAATTGGGAAAAATGTCATTTCATGGTTCGAGAGGGTATAGTATTGGGACACAAGATTTCTTCTAAAGGAATCGAAGTGGATCGGCCTAAGGTAGAGACGATAGAAAAGCTACTTGTTCCCTCGAACATGAAATATGTTAGGAGTTTCCTAGGTCATGCAGGATTTTATCGAAGATTCATTAAAGACTTTTCGAAAATTGCACGACCTATGTCTAAGCTGCTAGAAAAAGATGCTCCATTTGACTTTAATCACGAATGCGTTAATGCTTTCAATTTGCTTAAGGAAAAGTTGATCTCTGCACTTATTATGGTTGCTCCCGATTGGGGGTTACCCTTTGAACTAATGTGCGATGCTAGTGACTACGCAGTTGGAGCTGTACTGGGACAGCGGAAGGATAAACACTTTCGGCTGATCTACTATGCGAGTAAGACATTGGACTCAGCCCAATGCAACTATACTACCACCAAAAAGGAGCTTCTCACTGTCGTATTCGCCTTCGACAAATTCAGGTCATATCTTATTTTGACTAAAGTTGTTGTTTTTACTGACCATTCTGCATTGAAGTACTTGCTAGTGAAGCCAGACGCCAAGCCGCGGCTTATTCGATGGATCTTGCTCCTTCAAGAATTTGATATCGAGATCCGCGACAAGAAGGGTGCCGAGAACGTGGTAGCAGATCACCTCTCTCGACTAGAGGAATCTGAGATACTGGACCCCGACAACAAAATGATCCACGACACGTTTCCAGAGGAACATCTATATAACATAAAAGTGGTAAATGAAGAAGTCCCGTGGTTTGCAGATTTTGCTAATTATCTTGTTGCGAGGATCCTACCAAAAGAGTATACAAGTCAACAAAAGAAGAAATTCTTTTCCGACTTCAAATACTACTTTTGGGAAGACCCTTTTCTTTTCAGTAGATGTGCAGACCAAGTAATTCGACGTTGTGTTTCTTCCCGGAAACAATGAAGATTATCGAGCATTGCCACAGCGGACCTGCCGGAGGACACTATGCAGCCAATCGCACTGCACAAAAGGTGTTAGAATGTGGATTCTACTGGCCGACGATCTTTTAGGATGCTCATAGGTACGTTGACACGTGTGATCAATGTCAGCGACCAGGTAATATATCAAAACGCGATGAAATGCCCCAGAACTTTATTTTAGTATGCGAAGTATTTGACATTTGGGGCATAGACTTTTTGGCCCTTTTCCTAGCTCGTACAATAACAAGTATATTATTGTGGCTGTTGATTACGTGTCTAAGTGGGCCGAGGCCCAAGCCCTACCCACTAACGATGCGAGAGTCGTTAAATTCTTACGAGCGTTGTTCTCACGGTTCGGGACACCTAAATGCATCATTAGTGATAGGGGTACTCATTTTTGTAACACCCAATTTGAAAGAACCTTAGAAAAGTATGGTGTTAAATATAGTGCCTCTACCCCATATCATCCTCAAGCTAGTGGCCAAGTAGAGGTTGTAAATCGGGAGCTGAAACGCATCCTAGAGAAAACCATAGACGGGAACCGACGAAAATGGGCGAGTAAATTGAACGATGCACTTTGGGCTTACAGAACGGCATACAAGACACCCATAGGTACTACACCGTATAAACTAGTTTACGGAAAGACGTGTCACCTTCCCGTCGAATTAGAACATAAAGCCTGTTGGGAAATTAAGTCAGTAAATCTTGATTTGCAGCGAGCCGGTGAAAAACGTAAGCTCCAAGTCAATGAGCTTGATAGTGGCGTTTTTCAGCATACGATAATGCAAGAATGTATAAAGAGCGTTCAAAGGCTTATCATGATAAAAAGATTAAGCAACGGAGAGAATTTCGAGAAGGGGATCAAGTACTCCTCTTTAATTCTCGACTTAGGCTCTTTCCCGAAAAGTTGAGATCGCGTTGGTCTGGACCATTCATTATTACTCGTGTTTTCCCGTACGGTACTGTCGAGATTTATAATGATGAACAGGGAACTTTCAAGGTTAATGGCAGACGTTTGAAGCACTATTTCGGAGGCGAGAAAGTACCAAGTGATAACAAGGTCATGTACCTCGACTTTAACTCAGGGTAAAGCGTGAAAAGGTACTTCCGGCTTACGACGTTAAAGAAGCGCTTCTTGGGAGGCATCCCAGGTATTTGCATTCACGTTTACTTTACTTTATAACTTAAGATTAGTTGCATTTCACGTTTATTTATCACTATTAATAATAATAATAATAATAATAATAATAATAAAAGGGGAGTTGAATGATAGAGATGCGAAATGAGCGTGGTGACATAACGATTACATCGATGGACATCGTGTTACAACCCGATACATAAAAGCTTGGAAGCTAAACCTTCCTTGCTTTAGTAAGCACGATTACATAGTGATTATATGCAAGTATAATGCGTAACAACCCACGCCACAGAAGCGGCGATTGCAACCCCGAGCAAACCCAAAAGGATGAATAACTCAAGCTTGAGCCTTTCTAGACTTTCCATCCTGAAGGTTTCTTGAGGGATGTTCTCACGTTCTGCATCTTCTCCAAAATTATACATTGCGAAGCTTAAAATATATAATCGGAGAAGATTTATGTTGTGGTGCAGTAAAACCTACAACTACACATCCTATTTATAGGCATGAGTGCAATGAAATGATAAGGCATCATTAATTTCGCAATCCGATTTTTTCTTCAAAATGCCGTCTTTTGGATTTGTGGAAAGCGGCGCCATTATGAACAAAATCGGATTTGCCTTTTTCGTTACGAAATCATATCCATAATCCCTATAAAAGATTTTGATGTCCCTGCGTTATGTCACACCTAAAAATAGTTCAGCTCAAGTTAATGTCAGTACCATTTTTACGTACCCAACTATAGACCTACGTCAAGGTTGGCTTAACGCTGTAACGACAATAGAGCACGGTACGATGAAACTTAAGTCGAGGCAATAGAGCACGGTACGATGATCAAGCCGCGGCTAAGGAACACGGCTATAAGGCTACCAACACGGCCGTGTGCCTTTCATAAAAACAAAATTATTATCAATCTAAATTAAAAAAATATATATATATAACCGCGCACTTCTAACACGGCCTTTGTGGTACAGACACACGGCCGTGTGAAGATATGACTGACCAAGTTCGAAGCCTCGGCGGATCTACACGGCCCTATACACGGCCGTGTGGAGTACCATATTTTAAAAAAAAAAAAAAAAAGGAGCCACGCGTTTTTAACACGGCCAGGGTAGACGACTACACGGCCGTGTTGAACACTAATATGACAATCAAATAAGCCTCGCGATTTCAACACAGCTTCAATTTTTCGCCTACACGGCCGTGTTGGTTGCGAATTCAACATAAAAATGAGGTCGATCGAGCTCATTTGACACACCCAATATTCTAACAAACCGTGCGCTACCACATCCCACACCCACAACGCACACGAAAATTATCGATTTCAAGTGTATTAGCTCCGGAAACATCTCCTATAACATAGACACACATCTCAACTACGCGAGAAACTCAAATCTAAGCGGGAAAGGTATGATTTGCTCATTCACCCTAAATTTTCAAATTTTAAGATTTCGTGAAATTCGCTTAAGTAATGTCTTGATTAATGATTGTTGGGTTAAAGCTACGTTGTAGACACCTTGGGCTAACCAATTTCATTGATTTTGTTGGTTTAATTTCGCCCCTCTCTATATGCATTGAAGGTGTTCGATGAAATGTCAAACCCAAAATTTTCATGTTGATGCTCAATTTACGAATTTGTTAGTTCATAAATGGTGTTGATTTTTGACTTGGACTTGCCTAATTCCATTTTAATGCTTAATATGCTCATATGATTTTGATTTTATATATTCATTGGAATTTAACGTGCTCGTTCAATGCTTACGAAAGTTTGGTCGAGTCGAGATGGTTAATCTATTATGTTATTTCTCGAGACTCATTTTGAGTTTTGCAGGTACAATGTCTCGTAGAAATCCCTCTCGTGCTAGCTCATCTCGTAACCCGAACGCTAGTCCACCACCACGCAATCGGCGTCGAGCAAATACCGAACCAATCGAAAATTTGCTTGCGGCCATGACCAACTTCGCCGATGATCCCCGAGAACAATGTTACGAGAACCTAAAGGGAATGGCATTGATGCAGACCGATCGACTTCACCGAGAGACGCTCGAGCACCTCCACATCGTCCAACAAGTCGATAACTACCTTTCAATAGTAGTTGGGACGCCCTCTTCAGCATCGACGAAGAGGCTTACGAAGAGCTCACTCTCGAGTTCCTCACCACCTTCTCCTTTAACGAACACGCCTATAGAAACGGAGTCAAATTCCGTGCATTCAATAGGGAGAAGGTGACGGATGTCGACTCTCTTTGTAAGGCCTTGGGATGTGAAGTTCCAAGAATCCAAAACGCCAATGACCCCCATCCAAATGATCACTACAAGCTTGTTCTCGACAAGAAAGCCGAGAGGAACGCGCGTGATATGCCCGTGGAAACCAAACGAAGTTGCGCCCGAGTATAAAAGTACACAATCGAAGGCCTCATCATTGCAAGCACTGGGACTAACGTACATTCATCGACTCCTTTCTACTTCTGTCACCCCACGAGGAGAGTCCAACGGCATCGTCACCCTCCGGGATCTCTTCTACCTTTCCCGGATGCTCAACGGGCATAAGGTTCACCTTGGGATCGCCATGGCACTCGGCTTTAGGAAGCAGTCTGAGGCACACGAGAACGGGAAGATTGCCGTGGGACCGTTCATCACTAAGGCGGTGAAAGGTTTGGGGTATTGGCCAACGAATGCTCCGGAAATGACGAAAGTTGGCGGGTGGAAGTCATTGAACGCCGCGATGTTGTGTAGGATGAAAATGATCTCGAAGCTACCGGGATGGGTCAAGGAAAACTAATTCTATCAATGGCACGAGATTTATCGCCACCACACCGACATCCCACAGCCATTTGCCATCGAAGGTCCGATACCGGCGCCAATCGACCCCACATTTGGCGGACCGTCGCACTCGGCCGGCCCTTCCTCATTCGCCCCCAGAGGATCATCGAGCGTCGACCCCTACATGAGAGCTGCAGACTTCGACTACCGTTTCAATGCGTTCCGCGAAGATATAGCCCAGCAGCGTGCTCAGGATCGACAGTACTACGAGGAGACACGAGCTCAGGACCGAAAATATTACGAGGCGGCTCGAAATGCGGATAGGGAAGAGAATGCAGCTGCTCATCGCCGCCACGGAAGGAGCAACGAAAGCTCCAAAAGAGGCAGGACCGTCAGGAGAAGGCGATGAAGAAGGTGCAAGACGCCTTGAAGTTGCTCGCGGAGTCCCGTAAGCTCGCTGAGCAAGGAGATAAATCATCGTCCAACGACGATGATTCCCAAGACGCTTTGGTAGTATTTGTTTTGAAGTCTTTTTATTTCTTTCCAATTTCCACGTCAGGAAAATGTCACGAGTGAACATCCAAACGATACCTACGTGACGCAATATGATGAACCCAATCAAACCATCAAGTGTGGGGAGGAGGACTTGCTGCTCAAACTCAAACAACACACCATAGTCATGGATACATCAAGTCAGGGGAGTTCACGCATTTAAATAAATTCATCTTTCCATTTGTTCTTTTAATTAATACGTCGGGGGTGACGTATTTCTCAAGTGTGGGGAGGGGGAATTTATATGCGTGAATTTGGGGGAATTTATATGCATGAACAAATTTTTTTCTTTTAGTGTGCATGAATCATTGAGAAATGCATGTTCTTTTACTCCTTGACAAGATTATTAGCTTCTCGTCATATAGATAATATGCATGTTAAGGAATTTTGTGAGTAATTAGGACATGCACTTCTGCTTGATTTCTTTCGACACGAATGACTTTAGTGATATTATGAAAGATCCGTACTCATGACCCATTTTGTGAGATTTTTGAGCTAATTGAGCTTTTTGCTCACTTCTTTGGTTGTGCGAGTAGTGCATAGTTTATTTCTACCGTGAACTTTCTTGTGTGATTCGTGTTGATACTGCTTAAGGTGTTGTTGTGTGAAAATGAGGAAGGCAATAGGAAGTAAGTCCACAGCCAAAGTTACTGACCACGACTGATCACCGTAGTAAGCCACCTTTTTATTTGTGAAAACCCATAATTATAAACCGCTGACTTAAGAGACAGCGAAAGTGGAAGTCGAGTGCCCAAGTGGAAAAGCGCAGCCCGGCCATCGAAAAAAAAAAGAGAGTCTCCTTGACGATAATCTATCGCTAAGAACTCCTCCCTCGATAATCTCTATCCCGCAAAGGTACTAAGAGAAGAGGAGCTTAGTGGCACGAGAAAAGAGGAGTAAAAAAAAAATTTATTATTATCATATGAAGAGAATTCGGATGGCAAGAGCTAGCCACGATGTATGCGGCGCGCTATCGTACAACGGCACAAGACCAACACTACCTCTATGACTTATTCGATAAAAGTTGACTTCTCACTTGTGTCAGCTGAACCTAAATAAAACCCGGAGAAGACCTTCTGATTCACGACCTAGCACCGAGAGTAGTAGATTTACAATCCACTCGCAAGATTTTGGTAAGGACTAAACTTTTGCATGAATTGAGTGAATTCACCGATACATTAGCCCATACACCGAGTGATTTGAGTGAATTCCAGCGAAGTACGAGTCTTGAGTAATGTTGCTAAGGGAATTCGTGTTGTTACAAGTCAAGCATTAGTGTAGTGTTTCGAATTTCTTGCACTATTCCATTTCATGTTTTCTATCTTAAATGATGGGTTGCAAAGAAGTTGTCAAAAGCTTAAGTGTGGGGAGGTTTGATAAACGTATTTTTATACGTTTATCTCTATCATATTTAGGTCGTAGCTTGGTTTATTTGAGTTATCTTGTACGTATATTAAAGATTATACCTATGTTTTGAAGGAGTATAAGATAACAATCCGGACCAATCGAGAGAATATGGGGCAAAAATGACCAAGTTCACCAGAAACACGGCTTCACTATGCACCAACACGGTCGTGTTTGATCACGCAAAAAGGATAGTAAGCCTCGGCAACCCAACACGGCTCCAACCAACCAACAACACGGCCATGTTAATAGACAACACGGCCACTTGAAGAACCAACATGGCCGTGCTTCCTCCATCATTGTTAAAGGTAAGCCTCGGCAATTTTACACGGCCTTGAACGACCATTTACACAGCCGTGTGTGGTTCATCAGTGAAAGAGGAAGCCTCGGCAGGTTTACACGGTTTGTTGCTTTGGTATACACGGTCGTGTTGTTATTCAGCATCGCAAACGCGGGGCCTCAGCCTTCGTACACGGCCGTGTTTGTCGGTGGATTGAGCCGTGTTGCATACTACTTTCTATATAAGCCGCACTTCTCAACCCAGATCTGGATCTAGGTCGACATAACTCACTTCCAGAAGATAAAATACACCTAAGGAACGTCTCAAGACCCATAGAAATCAATCAAAATGATTCCTAGGCGCTAAAGTGGAGATTCGAAGCTCATTTTATCCAAGATCTAGCACAAAGGACACTGGATCTGCGTGGGCTCGTAAAATAGGGAAGATCTATGTATTCTCTATGCTTTATTTTCTATACGATTCGTAGATCTCTCTTAAGCATGAGTAGCTAAGCTTCTTATGTGCTCGGGATGAGATGAACGCTGGGTAGAGTTGTTGTTTGGGCGTTATAACACTCGTGAACACGTGACATTATTTATCGTTTACGACATTGTTTCTTCGATTCAATATGTCTATGTGTTTTTTTGAAGGTTACATTTGATATGTCTATGTATTGGTGTGACGTTTGGTATACCGTTGAGGGCGAAAGCTAAAGAACGGTTAGTCCTTTCGTAAACGTTAGGAGTTAACTATAGGGCGAAAAAGCAAATAGTCGACCCTCGCTATAGGTAAACCAATATAAATCCTCGTGACCGTTTAGGGCGACAGCAAATTCGGGAGTGAAAAAAAATTACTGCGATTTAGTTATTATCTGCGTGGATACGGTGGTTTACGGCCTAGTCGACGATACCTACGGGATTCGAAATCCCGAGCACATTCTTCTCCACTTGAAAAGTTACTTTTAAATCTTCAGTCGTGTCTTAAGTTCTTTCATCGTGTTAGTTTGAGTTGTCGTGATCTAGTTCAAACATAAAAAAAAATCACAAACTATTTGTTAGGCTAAATCTCGAATTGATAGGTGATTACTAGTAATCAATGTTATTCCTCGTGTTCGATACTCGGATACTCGCTAAGCTATTCTACAAACGATAGGTACACGGCCTATCGCGTGTGGTGCTAGTTTAACGTATTTATTTTAATTATTACTTGACGTATATGCACGAATCTCTATACCATATTTAAGAGCACACGCCGTTACGATCACTTCATCCTGACTAAGAACCTAATGGCCATGGTGCTCGATCTACCGCACCACAAACACTACGACCAACTTTCAACGGATGCAGAGATTGTGTAAGACATGCTCCGGATGGGATACAAGCCCCCGCTGACCAAAACTGGCAAATTTCCACAGCGGGATCCCACACCCGTCGCGGACTTTGTTCGGCATCATCAATTAACGCCTCTCCCCAAAGCACTCCGAATTTAACAAGGCGAATGGAAATATCCTTTGCATCTTCCATGGAGTGGTCTTTTCAAAGAAATATGACGTGGCCCATCTTATATGGAATGATCTAGTAGACCAGATACGTCAGAGGGAGACTAAGTCGAAGGCAAAGTTCCTTCCATACGTTCGGTGGTTCCCGGTGTTGATCTCCCACTTCATGGACGTTCATCCGGAGATCCCGAGACTACCACCCGTTGGAGGATATATCCCGCCTCGCCTTTGCTTCTTTCACAACCCGAAGGTAGCTGACCTGGCACTCCAACCGATGCTGATCCCATTGGAGCTGCTTAGCCTAGCTGATCCAACTAACGAGGCCTACCAGGAGTACAGTCAAATTAACTCCATCACGAAGGAAATGGTACGGGCCGTGGATCAAGCTCCGGCGCCTTCTCAACGGGCATCTTTGGTGGTAACAACCATGCTCGAAGCCGCGGTTCAGGAGACAGAGACACCGGCCGTTGAGCCTGAAGGTGTCCCTCATGAAGAATCTCTTGAGGCCACTGAATCCGATGAAGAATATAGACTTCAAAGAAGGAGCTCACGCCGACAGCAAATCTCGGCCTCTACTGTATCTCCTTCAACACAAATGGCTTCGGTGTCATCTCCTCCACCAACTATGGATCAGCCAACCACACAGATTCAAATTGAATCTGTTTCAACACCCATAGAGGTGATACATACAAACTCATCTCAAGGATTGGGTAGAAGCCCTATTGAACCCCCGATATCTTCAGAGCAAACAATAAGTCAACCCACTGAAGTGGTGACTTCAGGGTTGATAACGGATGTCCCTGGACGTTCTGGAATCTCAAGACCTATTCCAAGCAGCACATCGGAAATCTTTTCCGATGTTGTGACAATGGAGCCTCTCCCTGGCCTCACTCTACCGATGATCGTGACGGAGCAACGCTTACAAGAAGCACTCTCCACTGATGGACAGAATGCTCAAGGCCATTGAGACTTCCCGAAGGGATACTGGGAAAACACCAGTCTCCGAGGCCGCTACGTCCGAAGCCCACACCACCCCCGTCTCCTCACCACCTCTAACCACTACCATACACACCCTCATACCACCCATCTTCACCACCCCAACTCAATCACCTTCCCTCATCCACCCATACACCATCCCAGTCGCCCAGCTTCATGACATCCTTATTTCCCGACTCCTACCCTTAGAGACCAGGACCCCTACAAAGGAGAGTCTCTACAAAAGGCTGATCGATAAACCCGAGCCGCCCGCCCAAACAAGGTACCTTGAAGAAAGCTCCCGCACCAAAAGAAGACATGACGATCCCGATGATCCGGATCGTCATGAGGGGGAGAAAAGGCAACGAACCACACGTAATGGTCGTGGTTTGAGTCGAGAGAAACCAACAACGACTAAAGAAGCTGGAGGATCATCCACAAACCCACCAACCACACATCCCACAACCCCCTTACGAACAATAACATCTCCCACCACATCGCACACACTACCTCTCACTCTCATAAATCCAAATCCAATCTCTCCCTTTAACCTACTCCGAAACCAACCAGAAGCAGTCGTCTACTATCCACATATGATCATAGATGATTATATCTTAAACGAGAAATAGATGACGCAATGGGAACCAGAGGAAGCTGTTCAAGCTCGACTTTTCAACGTCAGATACTTCTTACAACAAGCTTCTGTGGACTTGGTGCTACTTGAAGATGAAGAACTTCAAGAAGGCGAGAACTACAACTCCGCCCTCCCCGAACTAGCAGAAATGAGGCATAGGGTCAACTCTTCTCCCCGCTTATCAAAACAGACAGTCAGAGTCGAGACGCTGTGGAAAAATATACGGATTGAGGTTCCGTTCATTGAAGATGTTAGAAAGCAGATATGGAGGGCTCCCAACGGCATAAAGAAGCTCAATGAACTAAATCTTCGGGGTACCTCTCATTGGGAAGATAGGAAAAAGATGGAGCACATCTTCATGCTCAACTACCTTGGTACAGATCTAAGTGGCATCCCAATGGACCAAATCAAGAAAAACTTCAGGGACAAGCCATCGATCCTCCAACTCGTGGGCGTTTTGCACTCGATTGGAAACTTCCCTACCCCAATCTACCACATTGAGCGAGCAGACAACAACCGCACTCGAGAAGATATAGATTAGACCTATCTCCCCTTACTTCCACCGGATGAGGTCTACCGTCTATATCAGATGTACAAAAGAATATCAGACGCCCTCTGGATACATCAAGAATGAAGGACTCGAGGGATTGAAAAGATTCATGGTGCGGCAGATCAAGCTCACACCGCACACGACCTTCAAATTGCTATAGAGAACAATATGAAAAAGGTCAACATGGAGTCTCCGCTCATGAAGGGCTTCCCACTCAACGACTTTCCCGAGAACTACATATTCAATAAACCTGGCCTTGCCAGAACTTATCGGAATCCAATTATTGGAAAGACGAGAGCTATGATGAAGTCAAAAATCCACAAATTCTGTGACGGGACGTTGAAGCTATTGAG
The DNA here is from genome assembly GCA_004919715.1 of Linderniella brevidens. Lineage (NCBI taxonomy): Eukaryota > Viridiplantae > Streptophyta > Magnoliopsida > Lamiales > Linderniaceae > Linderniella > Linderniella brevidens. Next base: position 10,722,947 of record SWDC01000156.1, on the reverse strand, counting down.
GAAGAACATCCAGAAGAGGTTGGTTGAGATCACTGAAGAGACGATCTTCGAGGATCTTGGAGAAGAAGAGGCCCCACTCTTAAATGAGCTTCTGGATGCAATTAATGAGAGGTTGGAGTTGAGGAATGTTGACCGACATTACGAGACAACATTGGGATTATGAAAATCGTTCTACGCTCGATAAGGATAAATGGAGCTGAAATGAAGACAAGCACAAATGGGGAGATTGACGAGATATTAGAATTATGCTTTATTATTTTGTTATCCTTGTAATTATGGGCGTAATTCGTAGTTTTGATAGTGTAGTACTAAATAGTAAATATACCATGTAAATAGGTATAAAAACAATGTACACTATCGAAATCAATACACAAGTTCATTTTCGGAAAAATCACGAGCATTGAATTCACATTCTAAGAGAGAGAAAAGCAATCGAAAAACTCTCTCTCTCAAGATCTTCAAAGAAGATATTTGACAGAAGGTAATTTGTAAGACTTATCATTCGAATATCTAGAATTCGTGCTTAGATCGATCGTTAGTTTATATAATAGGACCTACAGGAAGCAACAACATTAAAATTGGAAACGGTTGTCTTCTTACGAGTGTCAGTAGTTTTTGTTACAGAAGAAATGAAAATAAATCATTTCTATCATTTTGCTTCTCAAAATCTATCCTAGGCACTCTTTCCTTTACATGCTTCACCTCTTTTTCTACTCTACATGTGGATGGAGTAGAAAAAGAGTTAGTAAAAATCTTTTTCCTTTTTGAAGCATTAAGGACTCTTTTCCTCCCTTTACGCTTTTTAAAAAAGATTTATCTTCTTTTAAAATATTTTGTACAATAATGGGAGGTGTTTTCTTAGATTTGATCTTGTCCTTAATTAATGATTTTTCTTTCAAAGTAACATGAGGACAAGATTTTAAAATTGAAGAAGTTTTGAGATTATAAATCTCCAATAAAAGCTCATTCTTTTCTGCTTTGAAATTCTTTCTTTCTGTTTCTAAGGAAGCGTTTAAATAAGCTATTTTCTTAATAATAGCAAGAATATAACAGAAAGTATAATTTTGAAAATGATCATTATTTTCTTCCTTAACTTTTGGAAAATCTTTGAACGGATATAATGAATTATAGTCACTAGACAGGTAAATTTCTCGTGTCTTGTAACTATTATTCAAATCGGTGTAGTCAAAGGGGATATCAGTCCTATTAGTGGCTTTTCGTTTAGATTCTTCTAAGGCATTTATTTCGGAAGAATTAGTAAAGGCCATTAGAGTAGTTAATCCTAATCCCTTATATTTGATGTCATATAACTGTTTGACATTGACCTTTTTCAAATGACAGGGATTGTTAAAACCTAAGTCTTCTTTAGGATTATAAAATTCTATATCATGAGGTTGATTTAGAAAGATAGTCTGATTCGTTTGCCCCCTTTTTGTTAGAAAATCGTCTAAAGTTTTAATCCTAGAGTAAAGTTTCTTACGTTCATCAGCTATTTCATTAAAATTATTTCTAGAAATTTCTAAATCTCTCTGACAATCGCTAAGAGTCTTATTAAGGCCATTTAATTTTATCTCGGAGGTAACTATCATAGATTCAAGACTAGGTATGGTTTCTTTAGCATTAGATAAGAGAATATCTAAGTGAATTGTTCTATCTAATTTGCTTTTGAAAATTATTTTCACTAAGGACTAGTCTTTCTTCTAATTCCTTTTTACCTTTACGCTCATTTTTCATGTTAGAATACTTAATTTGTAAAGATTCTAACATGTTTAATAATGTACAATTAGGCATCGTTACCTCTTGTGATGATGTTGATGCTTTTTCTTCATCATTTGACCTCTTGATGAGTTATCGTTTGAGGCGTCGTCAAGGCATGTCATTAGAGCAAGATTTCCGTCTTCAGAATCTGTGGTGTCATCCAGCCAATGCTCTTGTTCAGCCATCCAGCCTCTTTTTGTTTAGTTAGTTGGAATTTCTTAGAGTAGTAGTTAGCGTCTTTCTTCTTAGGAAGAATGCATTCTCTGGCGAAGCCCTATCTTTCCACAATTGTAGCATTTTGATGGTTCTTTGGCGTTTTTAGATTCTGAAGACTGGGCCAGTCTTTCCTTGTGCTTGGAGCATGATGTTTGAAGTCTATTAGCCGAAGAGGATGATTTCTTTTTACAGAACTTTTTGCTCATCATTTTAGTAATGAGAGCCAATTATTTCTTGAACTCTTTCATATCTGGCTCGGAGTCCGATGTTGATTCGTCTTCATCTTCTGAGCTCGACTCTCTAGAATGTGAATTCAATGCTCGTAATTTTTCTGAAAATAACTTGTGTATTGATTTCGATAGTGTACATTGTATTTATACCTATTTACATGGTATATTTACTATTAAGTCCTACACTATCAAAACTATGAGTTACGCCCCTATTTACAAGGATAACAAAATAACAAAGCACAATGCTAATATCTCTTCAGTCTGTTCCAGATGTACAAAAATAAATATCAGACGCCCACTAATTATATCAAGAAGGAAAGACTCGAGGGGTTAAAGAGATTCATGGTACGACAGATCAAGTTCCACACCGCACACGTACTTCAAATTGCCGTAGAAAACAATATGTATACTGAAGTGTACCAGTTCAATCTTAAGCATGAAAGTTCCAGAAATCAAATTCCGATTGGACCTGTGGCAAGACTTCGAGCAAAAAAAGTAAAGAAAAGTTCAACATGTCAGTACTGAATATTCTTGGAGATGCAATGGCTGGTGAGTTTTTAATAAATTTTTAAATTATTTTTATTTATTCTATTTTTTTGAAACTATAAAGATCATCAAGATCAAGCCGATCATCGAATATTAAGCTTGAGATTTACCTGTGTTAGGAATTAATTGTAGTGTCCTTAGTTAGTATTTGAGTTTTGGGTCAATATTAGTTAATTTATTGTATTTGGGGTCAAATTGTAAATATTTTATTGTTTGAGTCCCAAGCCTTAATATACCAACTCATGTGGTATATAAGGCATCCCATTAACCCTAATTAGGGTTGGTCAATGTATAATTCTTAAAAGTAAGTTCTTAATTTCGGCACACACACACAAACACACACTGAAGGTGTTTTAAGAACTTTATCATTTTTAAGCCTTTGATCCTCTCTTGAGTGCGTAATCGGACTAACAAGTGGTATCAGAGCCAGACACGGATCGATCTGTGCAAATCTATACCAATTTCGTTTGATTTCGTCAAGATCGAAAGAGTTTACTAAGCAAATTTTATTTTCGATTTTTTTTCAAGTATTTTGGGTTAGATCTTGCTGTTATTGATGTTTTTAAACCTTTAAATGCTTGATTATCAGTCTTGGCTTGTTTAGGAACTCGTTTAGATTAATTTTCGTCAAGTTTGAGAAATTTCTGGGGAGAAATCGATTGAAATTGGTGTGTTTTAAAGTTGCTGGAAAAATTTCGGGCGTTTCTCTAGAACAGTGTTTATTCACTCGAAGTTCGTTCTTGAACCCGAAAATTAACTCATATTGCCGAATTTCAATTGAAATTCGCCGAAATTGAGAAAATTTTCGATCAGAAAATTGACCGAATTTGAGTAAGCTAAGTTTATTCGCCGAATTTGCTTTCTACTGTTTAAAATTCACGGAGAATTTGGTCGAATTTTAAAATTAAGATTGCCCGAATTTCAACTTAAAATTTTCGGCGAAGTTTTGATTTAAGTCACCCGAATTTCTTAATTCTCGGCGAACTTTTATCAGAAAGTCACCCGAATTTTGATTTTTTTTAATTCTCGACTGAATTTAGTTTACCCGAATTTTGAAAGTAATTTTCGATAAAATTTTTCCTACCTTAATTTAATCCTGAACTTCGGCGAACTTATTTTTGTCACCCGAATTTTGATTTCCTTTGATTTCAAAATTCTCGACAAAGTCTTTTCATCCGAATTTCAGAATTCAAATTTCGGCAACAACTCTACAAGTGCCCGAATTTTATTCTTTAAAATTAAAATAAAAAGTCGAACACTTAAACACAATTTCTTTCCACCAAAATTTACTCAAACTTAACGTTATTCTTAGACGTTATTTTTCGAAACTGACCATTTAGGATTGCAGATCACGACCGTGAACGATCATTAAAAAGCACTCAACTACATCCATGGATTTCATAGCAATCGGAAGCGATAACAGACCCCCAATTCTAACAATGAAAAGGGGGGAGTTCACAGCATGGAGAAACCGATTTGTAAATTTCGTTAGCTCCAAGGACATAGGAAACGAAATCCTAGAGTCCCTCTCGGAAGGACCCATAACATATTGGGTTAATATAGAGGGTGATTCCACAACAAATCCTCCCACCTTACCATCCATTCAGAAAAAATCTCCCACATGCTACACAATGGAAGAAAAGAACAGGGTCAAGGCAGATCGACTTGCACTCAACTATCTCATCCAGGGTATTCACAACGATATCTACATGCAAGTAGATAGCCTCACCACTGCTAAGGAAATGTGGGACGAGATCCATAAGCTGATGCAAGGGACGGAAATGGGAATCAAAGCACGTAAGGCAAACACCCTCGCGGCCTACGATACCTTCAAAGCAAAGCAAGGGGAGGACATAGAGGACACGTATAGACGGTTTATGACTCAAGTCAACGAGATGCGAAAGGTGAACGTTCATCGCTCCAATATGGAATTGAACGTGAGATTCCTTAACTCACTGCAGCCAGAGTGGAGGAAAATAGCCACTCAAATCAGGCAGAACAAAGACCTTGATGAAATCGACATCCACTGCGTTTTCGAGAGCCTCTCTCAACATGCAGACTACGTACATCAAAAATCTGCGGAATCAAAAGGAAAATCAGCAGCAGATCCTCTAGCCTTAGTAACTGATAATAGAGCTAAGAAACCTTCCCGCGCCACAAAGGATAAGGCCGTAAAACTTGAAAGCTCATCTGAGGAAGACAACTCAGACTCTTCATCGGATTCCGATCTAAAGGAATTCGAGAAACAAATGGCCCTCATCACTAAGATGATGGGCAGAAAATTCTTTAAGAAGTCTTCCTCCTCTTCCAACAAACAACGAGTTTCATCTTCTCATCAACCTCAACAAACTCCGCATCGGCCCGAACAAAAATCCCTACCTGAGCCTCCAAAATGCTATAATTGTGGGAAGGCAGGACATTGGGCCAGGGACTGTTTCCTTCCCAAGAAGAAGAACGAAGACTACTACGCCAAAAAGCTCAAACTGTCCAAAATGAAGAAAGCTGGCGTAGCCCTGCTGGCGGAGCAAGCTGAATGGTACGATGACACTTCTGAGGATGAACCCGAGAACATGGCTCTAATGGCGTTTGTGGAAGAAGAAGCTGGTGATGCAGAAGGAGCCGAGACGGAGAGCAATGACGAAACTGAATCATCCGAGGACATTGAGGTAGAAAATATAGACTTCTACAGACATAAAATTAAGAATAAGAACAGCTTCCGAAAGGAACGCTCAAGTAGGAAGTCTACATATAAAGATATGGCCACGAATGACATCATCTTGGCCAAAACACAAAATTTGGTCATTGAGCTAGAAAATAAACTAGCTACTTCAGAAAAATCACTAGAATTAGCTGAAGCTAATCTAGTAAAATCTGAAGAAAAAGTAGTTTCCCTGACATCAAAACTGACCGTGCTTGAGCATATCCAGAATTCTCCATTAGAACACTTGAAAAAACTAGAAGCTCTGGAAAAGAAAAACGCAACAAATTATCAATCTGTGCTCAAACACTTAGGTGAAAAAGCAACTCTCAGATGTCATTTAGAAAATGCATCTGAGAAAATCTCGAAGCTTGAATCCGAGACTAATATGCTGAATGCAAATATTAGTCAATTAACCACTAGCCTGCGAATTAGTGAAGAAGAGCGTATTGGTAAAACAGATCAATACAATCTTCTAATGGAGGAACGTAAGAAGCTTTACTCCAAAATCAAAAGTCTGGAGGACCTCCTTACGAAAAGGGGACAAACCGACAAAACGATTTTCTTGAATCAGCCTAAGGACACGAGATTTTACAATCCACGTGAGGGCTTAGGCTTTAAGCCAAACCAACAAACCACTGATAAACGGCCGCTTGCTCTTTACAATGCTGCATACCTAGGACTAGGAATACCTAGCTTGTTAGCCTTTCTCAGATCATCTGAAGAAGAAGATAACCTAGAACAGGAAAAGCGCAAGACCAAAAGCAAGGCCGAAATATCCTTGGATTACAAGGAAATCAACGATAGTTATGGAACTAGGGAAATTCCTCTTTCAAATGACTATCTACAAATGTTTCCCCATCCTCCCTCTGAATCTGATCAGCCCATGACAGAAATATCTAGCTCAAAGAACTCAGATCTTTGCAGAATTTACATTCCCCAAAAGATCAAGAATATTCAATCCACGATAGAGCTCGAACGGAAAATATTTCAAGCTGAAAAGGAGAAACTCCTTGAGAGAATTTCCTCACTTGAAAATCAATCATATGCTGATCTCGCTAAATCTTCTAAGTCGGAGTCTGTTATTATAACACCAATAGATTCCTCATCCATGAAGAATAGGCTAACTAAGAAGATTATCATTCAAGCAACAGCTAACATCCCTTCACCATCTATGACAGATCTGAGACGGACAGAGACTGCTGGGAAGAAAAATTCAGGAACGCAAGAGAAGGATGCCAAAATCTTTGATAAAAAGACGAAGCAAAATTTGACTAGTGTTTCTGATTTAAAATTATTTCCAAAAACATTTAGAAATCTTTCTTCATGTAGTTCGAACAATGCTTCCGCTTATTCCCGTATTTCTTCCAAAACCAGTTCTGTTAAGACTGTCAGTGATTATATTACCTACGATAGGTGTATAGCTATGAATGCTAAATTTATACGTCGTAGAAATATGATTTCAGGAACACACACGAAAACGGTTCTACCATCCAAAACGTCCAACCTAAAAGTTGACGAAAAGGTAGCTAGAACATTCAGAAGGCCAACTCTCACTGAAACAAAAACTAAAGCTCAAGCTTTAGAGAAAAAGGCCAAAAACGTGACCAAAACAGATCCAAAAATATCTGAGCAATCGAAAACCCGAGCTGAAGCTAAGGGAAAAGATTGCAAACAAATCTGGGTAGTTAAAACAGTGCTTGCTGCATGCACAAAGCTCTGTTTTCCATTAGGGGTAACAAAAATTTGGGTACCGAAAAACTCAGGAAAGATACAAGCCAACCCGGTACACAATTCACCCAATCTTGCATGCACCTCAACCTCTGCAAATGATAGAAGACCCGTAATAAACGGGATCTCTAACACTGCTTAATCTTATCTTGCAGATAAGTCATGTGTGGTACTTAGACTCGGGTTGCTCCACACACATGACCGGAAGAAAAGAACTGCTGAGCAACTACACAGAGAGATTTGGTGGAAATGTGCGATTCGGGAACAACCACTCAGCTCCCATCCTGGGTCACGGTGATATCATACATCAAAATCTCTTAATTAAGGATGTTTCATATGTTGATGGCTTAAGCCACAATCTTTTCAGTATAGGACAGTTCTGTGATCGTGGACTCACGGTCAACTTCCATACTGAAGGATGTAGTGTAAATGGTGGTAACGGTAAACCATTACTCACTGGAACTAGAAAATCCAATCTTTACACCATCAATCTTAGAACCGTTCATCAATCCCGAGCCATTTGCCTGTTGAGTAAAGCATCTCTTCAACAGAACAATTTATGGCATCAACGATTATCTCACCTAAATTTCAAGACTCTAAGTCAACTTCAAAGAGATAATCTTGTACAGGGATTGCCTGCCTTGAAATATCACAAAGAGCATCTCTGCTCAGCATGTGAGTTAGGAAAAATGCGAAAAGCATCCCACAAATCAAAACAAACTGCCTCAACCTCACGACCACTCGAGATTCTTCATATGGACCTCTGTGGACCAATGAGAATTGAGAGCATAAATGGACGACGTTACGTACTAGTAATAGTGGATGACTTTTCTAGGTTCACCTGGACCAAATTTTTAAGAACAAAGGCAGAAACTCCTGACTTCATAATTGCTTTTGTGAAAAAGACACAGAATTTGTCGGGCTTACAAATTCGTATAATTCGCTCAGATAATGGGACTGAATTTAAAAATCAGTTACTGAGCGAATTCTACCAATCCCTAGGGATCTCCCAACACTTCTCTGCTCCTAAAACTCCTCAACAAAACGGAGTCGTAGAAAGGAGGAATAGGACCCTAGTTGAAGCTGCTAGGACTATGCTTATTCACTCTAAACTTCCTCACTTTCTATGGGCTGAAGCAGTCAGTACTGCCTGCTTCACCCAAAATAGGACAATAATTCACAAACGCTTTGGAAAGACTCCATATGAAATATTGAATGGAAGAATCCCCAATATAGGATTTCTTCGCGTTTTCGGATGCATTTGCTACGTAGCAAATGACAGGGAAAACCGAGGAAAATTTGATGCTAAGGCATTAGAGGCAACTTTCATTGGGTATTCTCTAGAATCTAAAGCATATCGAGTCTACCTTAAGAAGCGGAGAACGGTCATGGAAAGCTCCAATGTGACCTTCAATGAAACACCCTTAATGGCTTCTGAACAAATCAGTCCAGAACCCGGACTTATTAGAGTGTTGACTGATGATCAACACATTCCCACACCTGTGGAAGAGACATCAGCCTCAAATTCCTCAAAAGACATGGAATTAAGTATCCTTTTTGAGAAAATTTACTCTAACCCATGTCAACAATTAGTCTCACGACAATCCATCCAAGATGGTGACACAAGCAGTCCACATATGGTAGAACCAATAGTGAACTGTGAAACTTCACAAGAACCAGAATTAGATGTCACCAATGATTTAGGAATCGAAGTGTCTGTTGAAAACGACTCTTCCGAAGAGACCTTAGAAAATGAGACAAACCCTCCCGTTGAGGTCTCCATTTCTACGGAAAATGAAATCGCGTCCACAATAAACGAGACAACCTCTCAACCACTTCCTCATGAAAGAAAGTGGACACGTGCTCATCCCGTAGAACAAATTATTGGAGACCCTCTCCAAGGAATAAGCACTAGATCCTCAACTACTCACGAAGGACTATTTACCTGCTTTTTGAGCCAAATAGAACCTAAAAGAGCCAAACAAGCATTGGAAGATCCTGATTGGATTATTGCAATGCAAGAAGAGATAAATCAGTTCGATAGATTACAGGTCTGGAGACTAATCCCGAAACCCCTTGGCAAAACCATTATTGGTACCAAATGGGTTTTCAAGAATAAGAAGGATGAAAATGGGATAGTAATAAGAAACAAAGCTCGACTCGTAGCTAAGGGGTATAATCAACAAGAAGGAATTGATTACGATGAAACCTTCGCCCCCGTAGCTCGACTCGAAGCCATTAGGTTATTCCTTGCTTATGCTGCCCATAAAAACTTCACCGTATTCCAAATGGATGTCAAGACTGCGTTTCTTAACGGAGTCTTGAAAGAAGAAGTTTATGTGGAACAGCCCGAAGGATTCGTGAGCTCAACTCACCCTGACTATGTCTACAAGCTAGATAAAGCCTTATACGGACTCAAACAAGCCCCTCGAGCTTGGTATGATGTTCTTTCTGACTTTTTGGTCAAGTCAGGCTTCGAAAAAGGAAAAATTGACACAACCCTTTTCATCCAACGCACACGTAAAGATATTCTCTTAGTCCAAATCTATGTAGATGATATTATTTTCGGATCTACTAATTTAAAGCTGTGTGACCAATTTGGAGAACTTATGAAAACTAAGTTCGAAATGAGCATGATGGGTGAACTCAACTTTTTCTTGGGTTTACAAGTCAAGCAACTTTCGGACGCAATTTTCATAAGTCAAACCAAATATATCCATGACATCTTGAAAAAGTTTGACATGGAAAATTGTACTACAAAAAGTACCCCTATGTCCCCCTCATGCCAACTTGACTCGGATCCTCTTGGGAAACCAGTCAATCCAACCCTTTATAGAGGAATTATAGGTTCATTACTTTACTTGACAGCTAGTAGACCGGATATCATGTTCTCGACATGTCTATGTGCCCGATTCCAAGCTAATCCCAAAGAATCGCACCTCATAGCCGTGAAGAGAATCATGAAATATCTCAAAGGAACACCTAATCTCGGACTTTGGTATCCCAAAGGTTCCGGGTATAATCTCGTCGGATATTCTGATGCCGACTATGCAGGGTGCAAGATGGACAGAAAAAGCACCTCGGGTGGAGCACAATTTCTGGGAGACAAACTAATTAGTTGGTCATCTAAGAAACAAAATTGTGTCTCTACCTCAACTGCTGAAGCAGAATATGTAGCTGCAGCAAGCTGTTGCTCTCAAATCTTGTGGATGCGTACGCAACTACGAGATTATGGGTTCGATCTTAATCATATACCCATATATAGTGACTCAAAGAGCGCAATTGCTATCACATGTAACCCTGTCCATCACTCTCGCACTAAACACATAGATCTTCGTTATCACTTTATAAAAGATCATGTTGAAAAGGGCACTATCGATATGTATTTTGTAAGTACAGAACTTCAACTTGCAGATTTATTTACAAAGGCTCTGGATGAAAAACGATTCCATTTCCTAGTTTCTAAGTTGGGCATGTTGAATTTTCAACACTGACCTATAGTGCCTCATGACCTTTTATTTAGTAGACAAATTAATTCTACATGCAAATTTTAAAAGGGTAGTTTTTATTTCATTTTCATTAAGGGGGAGTTTATTTCATTTTCATTAAGGGGGAGTTCATATTTCATATTTATAAGGGGGAGCATATTTCATTTTCATTAAGGGGGAGTTCATATTTCATATTTATTAAGGGGGAGCATATTTCATTTTTATTAAGGGGGAGCTTATTTTTATTACGGGGGAGTATATATCATTTTATTGAGGGGGAGCTCTTTGACATAATATAAAATTTCGGAAGTCCAATTTTGGACTAACAGTGAAGAAATTCGGCCAATTTCAATTTCACTCGCCGAATTTCAAATTCGGGGTCACTTTTGGTCAATACTAATTTCGATCGCCGAATTTCATATAATTTTCACTTAATCAGAACGAATTTCGGCGAAACTCAATTTTAACATGCCGAATTTCATTCACCCGAACTTTTGCACAGTAACCCCTATTTATCTCACTACTCGCCCGAATTTCATTATTTACCCTAAATTTACAAGTTAACGCCCGAATTTCAGAAAATTTACTCTCGAATTTAAATTCGCGCAAACACAAAATCTTCAAATCAAATCTCTTCAACTTCGATTTTACTACAGAAGGTAATGGCGACCCCGAATCTGCAATTTATTTGCCAAAATTTCATCCAAATCCCGATGGAATCGACCTATTTTAATTTTTAGGTTTCGGGCGAAATTCGGGTAAAATTTAAATTTTCATCCGAATTTCTGCTTTTCAATCCAAAATTCGGCGAATTTCTACTGTTCACTCGAAATTCGGCGAATTTCTACTGTACCCCGACTCCTCACAGTCGAATTCCATCGCCCGAATTTGTCAATTTCGGCAAATTCAATTTTAAAGACAAGCACCCGAATTTGATGAATGATGATAACAAATTCGATTTAATTTTCACTTACCCGAACTTCATTACAATTCGGCGAACAAAAATTTCAAATCCTCATAACCCGAACTTCATCAAATTCGGCGAACAAAACTTTTCAAATCCAAATTCGGCCAAATCAAACTTCGAGTTTTAAACTTTTCAATGTACTCTTAGCCGAATTTGTGAACTTCGCCGCTTGTATTTCAAAAGTATAATCTTATTTACTTAAGCAAATTTCGGGCACTTTCATATAAAATTTTTCAAGTCCGAAATTTTTTCTAAGTAACATTTTTATCTACTCTGCCTAGTCTAACAATTTTCTGTGTTTTCTTCTTAGCAGATTACATAAACATGTTGAGACAAATTGACGAAGTCTTTCCTCAAAGTCAATGGGCCACTAAACTACCCAACAACCCGGCCATTGACTTTGACAACATCACGGTCCCCGCACCGATAATACTCGAAATCCTTCGTCACCATCCTCTACACACCGCCCTCACCATTACGGAATCGGCCCCAGAAGTATACGCACAACAGCTATGGGCCAACCTACAACCATCAACTTCAAAAACCCCTCCAACCTCACTTACCTCACAAATAGACCAAACACCCATAATCTTCACCCCATCCATACTACGCCGTATCTTAAACCTACCTCACAGCCTAATATATAACCCACCACCCACGGAGGAAGAATTGAAAACCGACTTCCTCCTAATGGGATATCGCCCAGACATCCATAAATCCCTACACCTACCCGATTTCTGCGCCAAGGACATTCCACAACCTTGGCGCACACTCTTTCTCATAATAAACAAATGCCTATCACCCAAGCACTCAGGCCCAGATCGCTGTAACCGCAACATTATGATCATCTTCCACGGTGTCATCTTTAATAAAAATTATGACATCGTGCAGTTGATCTGGGCCGATATCCTTGACCAACTCCGCCGAAGGGACTTATCCACCAAAAATAAAACCCGACAAGTCCTTCCCTACCTTCGGTGGTTTCCAGTGATAATAACCCACTTTCAAGACCTACACCCCGAGATAACCCGTCGACCGAGATCGGAGGGATACCAAATTCCCAAGCTAGCATCCCTCCATTCTTCCAAATCCAAATTTGATCTCGAGTCGATGCGGATCCCTGACCACCTCCTACAAATCGCTAATCCTTCCAACCCAATAGTAGCGAGGTACCTCCAATCCATCACCCTTGAAGACACTCCTATGGTTCGACAAAACCCAGTCGAACCTACCCCGGGAATTAGCCTATCCCAGCCTCAGTTAGGTCTAGGAAGCGCCGCTTCCCCTCCTCGTTCCTCACGAAAAACAAAACGAGGGGAAGACGTAAGACGCATACAGGAGCGTCGCACCAAACAAAAACATGATCGACCTCCTCAGTCCTCTAACCCACTACAAAGCCGGGCCGAACCCGTAGGAACAGGAGACGACACGATCGTCTCCCGAGTAGCAGTCGTGCCATCAGGCCCAAGCACGCAAATAACCCTTCCAACCCATTCGGTCGTCTCCCAACAGACGACCGTCTCAATAGCACCGGAGGAGCCACGACAACCATCATTGCCTTATTCGGAGGCAATAGATGTTGAATTAAGCAGTTCACTTCCTCCGACTGCGCCCTCCTTGATCACAGGTCTAGTGTCCGCACCAACTAAAATTTTTTCCATTTCTAGGACACATACACTATTTTCCGCACCTCTAAGTCTTCCAGACTTAGACAGAACGCTCTCTGACGTCACTCTGGGGTTAATCTCCGAGGGACTGAGCGGAAGCCCCGAAACGATCAACATCCCACCAGTCGTCTCGGGCCAACGGTCTGAGTTTGTCTTAGCACCGTTGCCACCGGTGTGCCTTGGTGGCCCCGGAAGACCCACTACAGTGGGCGGCACGTCAGAAATCTACTCTGACGTCGCGACAACGGCACGCCTCAGTGGCTCCGTTTTATTTCCCGATCCGTTTGTGACGGAGTCTCGGCTACGATCTTTTGGCGACGAACTAGTGGAAAAAGTCCGGGCCATGATCGAAACATCAAGACAAGACAAAGGCAAGACTCCAGTCACACACGAGACAGCTGCTGCTGTTCCTTCACTCACACAACCAGAAGAAGGACCGTGGGACGTGCCCATTGAAGAACTCTTCAACATTCTTTTGGCACGTATCCGGTCGGCGCCACACCTGACACCGAAGGAGAAAGAAATCCAGAGGCTGATTGACCCCACCAGCTGCCGAACACAAGCCGGGGGCCTATCTGGATCGCGGGACGACCCTGAAGACGAGGACCGTCCCGAGGGGGAGAACCGACAGCGTGGAGTCGAATCCCCTCACCAGCAGCAGCCAACAACCAAAACAGTCCAAGAATCCAACCCGCTGGATACCTCAAGCTCAAAAGGCAAAACAAAACAAGTCTCCAGCACCACAATAATATTCCCTACCATGGAGATCTCAACCACAACCGAACAAAATACACAAGAGATCTCCAATACACTTTCCCTTTCGACACCCACTCCAGTCACTATAAGCCTTAGCTCACCAAGAACCTTCTACCGACAAAGTCCACCTCAAGCCACATCTATTGACCTCCAAATCTCGGAAGAAATCAGCCAACTCTACAATCCACATGATGTGGTAGAGAAATATATATTTGAAGAAGGATGGCTGAAGCAACCGATGGACCTCCAGCTCGAAGCCAGATTTCGAGAAAACGCCAGACTATTCCTCGAAAAGGCGTCGATAAGCCTGGTGAAAGTCCATGAAGATGAGGAGCTGGAAGATCTGCAAAGTGACCTCCCCGATCTACCGGAACTACTCAAACATCAAGTCCAAAATGAGGATGCTCCACTTCTCATGTCAAAGATCGGGGCAACGGTTGATCTTCCGTGGCAAAACGTCAGAATCTTAGTTCCATACCAAGAAGAGATAAGGAAAAGAATCTGGCGTAAAGAGGATCAGCTCGTCAAATTGAACGAGCTGGAGCTACGTGGGATGACGCACCTGTCAGAGCGCAGAGCCAATCTCTACCTTCTTTCCCTAAGACGTCTTCATATGTTCTTAGGGAAAGGAAATGATCGGCTGCTCTCAGGCGAGAGGAAAAGCAGAGGCCCCGAATACAAGCCGTAGAAAGAGTTGGAATAGATCGGCTCGGGACCTTCCTACTAAGCGTCTACCACGTAGTGAGGGAAGACGGTACAAGAGAGACCTTGACAGAGGCTGACTTCCCGTACATCAGAGCTGAAGACATCTCACAGATGATTGGAAGCTACCGATACGTGGGAACGCTGCAGGACCAGGACGTCAAATTAGGATACATGACGATCAAAAGGTTCATGCTCCGACAAATCAAGTACGGAGCGACGCACGACCTGCAGCTAGCACTGGAGTCAAATGTCAGAAAGGTCAACCTCATCAAACCATCATTCGAGCTCCCTGAACAAGTTGAATATGGTGAAGGCCACGTGTTCGAAAGTGAAGATCCAGCGGTGGTCTACATCAACTACAAGGGAGAAAAGCGAATATTGAAGACATCGGAGATACCAAAATTCTCCGACGGAACGCTCCTCATCATACGAGAGAAGTTGAGGAGCATACTGGATAAGATGGAAGGTGAAGGACCGGACACAAAAGCCAAGATACTGAATATGCTGAACAACATACAAGAAAGGCTTTCGTTCCGGAGGGAAATAAGGACGTACGAGCACAAGCTTGGACTACGGAACTCCGTGTACGCCCAGCAACGACCCAAAGGCTCAAAGAAACAGACAAAGACGAAGAAAGGACACTAAGGGGGAGAATGTTAGGAATTAATTGTAGTGTCCTTAGTTAGTATTTGAGTTTTGGGTCAATATTAGTTAATTTATTGTATTTGGGGTCAAATTGTAAATATTTTATTGTTTGAGTCCCAAGCCTTAATATACCAACTCATGTGGTATATAAGGCATCCCATTAACCCTAATTAGGGTTGGTCAATGTATAATTCTTAAAAGTAAGTTCTTAATTTCGGCACACACACACAAACACACACTGAAGGTGTTTTAAGAACTTTATCATTTTTAAGCCTTTGATCCTCTCTTGAGTGCGTAATCGGACTAACATAATTGTTCGGCTTGTCAAATGGGAAAAATGAAGCTAGCATCACACAAACTCAAGCAAGTTGCTTCGACATCTCGACCCTTGGAATTACTTTACATGGACCTTTGTGGACCAATGCGTACACAAATTATCAACGGTCGTAAATATATGTAAGTAATTTTCGACGATTATTCTCGCTACACCTGGACAAGATATGTCCGAACTAAAGATGAGAATGGAGACTTGATAATAAGCTTTGTGAATACGACTCAGAATCTCCTGCAAAAGAAAATCCAAGCAATTCGGACTAACAACGGGACTGAATTCAAGAATCAGCGTCTAAGCAATTACTATCAGTCACTGGGAATTATTCAACAATTTTCAGCCGCCAAAACGCCTCAATAAAATGGCATCATATTAATAGAATAGGGTCTGTTTTGTAGGAATAAAAAACTTACATGTCTATCAACAGTACAACTGCTCAAATGTGATCGAAATCTATAGAATTCTCATTTTGCATTTGGTATTGATATTGGTTGGACCCAATTTAGCAATTTGCGTTGAAGAATGTCGTATGTGGGGAGAAGCTCTTATGGCCGTGAGCTTTTCAATTAATTTTTATTTGTTCAAATACTTTCGAAAATAAAAAGATCATCAAGCTCGACTCGTTTAAATCCCTACATAAATCACTTAATGGGTTCATGAAATGTTTAGGGTTTAGGTGAACTAGTTTTGAGGTGAACTAGTCTTGTTCGGAATTGTTTCTTTCTAAGTTGAGATTCAAATTTCGGTTGGATTCGTGGCAAGAATTCGAGAAAAGAAAATCAAAGAAAAGTTTAGCATGTCGACATTGAAGATTCTTGGAGATGAGAAGATCAAGATTGCATCAAATAATGATCGGGAAGATCAAAGCATAACTTTCAAGAATATAATTGGAGCTTATTTGATGAATTTTCATGTTTCGGGGTTGAAATGCAATATTAAAAAGATAAAGAAGTAAAGTACAACTTTTTCCTTAAATCTAATATGAATGTGGTATGGTTTGAGGTTATAATCATATTTAGTTTAGACGATTTCCTTATGTTTGTTTAGGTTATTAGCTAGTATTATCTTGGATTAATTGCTTAAGTTTAGATTTAGGTGTTCTTCGTAGATATGATTTTCATATTTTGGTTTCCGGCATGAGTTCTCATTCCCTTAAAAAAGGCATTAGTTTTCATTGAAGAAGACCACATCATTAATAAATTTTTTAGCTTTTAGGTATTGAAATTTTCAAGTCTTTGTTTCTCGTTGTGTTCGATGTTCGAGCATCGTTATTCCTTGCAAATGTAGTGTTGTAGGAATGGATCCTAGAGTTTTTGCACAAAATTACGTATCAGTTCATGGCGTCTTTTAATAAATCAAGTGTTTCACATGTGAGGATCGTTGTCTGACTTTGGAAGCGAGTGCAATAGATCGATGTCCGTTATCAAGTGGCATTGGTAACTTGGTAAACCTTGGCCTTTTGATCAAGTAAATTCGGGCTGACGCAATAGCCCTCAAACTACGCCAACCAGGTAAACCACTCTGGGACAGGTCCATATGTGACAGATTTTCCTAAGATCTTTGGTAGTCAGAGAGAATAAAGATACGATCAAGTGACATCCCCTCCAAAGATCTTAAACGTCTCAACTTTGACAAAGCGTCCTCATCGTCGGTAGGTAGTAGCATTGGTAATTAGTACAACAAAATGGATGTGCTCTATTTTTAGAAACCTTAAAACATGAACTCACATTGTCTAAACTAATGGCGTTCCTCATTCGACTCAAAAAATTAAAATAATATACGGCGGGTTTGAATAAGAGTAGTGTTTCCTTCTGATTAAAAGAAATGGGCTAACATGTGAGGGTGAGTGTGAAGAATATCCCATGTGGCCAATGCCCCGCATCGATTACGACAAGAAAAGATAACCGGTATATAAGCTTGAGGGTCACTCCTATGACCAATTGGTTTTAGAAAGGAATCCCAATGAGCTTATACGGTCATTCCCTCCTTTTGTGCGGCGCATGTCCGCGAGCCAAGAAAATTTATCAAAATTGTCCGTTTTTTAATTTAATATTTTGAACATAATATGACGATTAAGCAACGTAATCGGCAAATGCAATGCATTGTTGCCTACATATTACATGGTTGGTTGTGTAAATGTGTACAACCAACTAATTAAGAATAATATGATGTGGTTCACAGAGGAATTATATGAGAATGTTATATTATATATATTTCATAATAAATGAAACTTGAAGACCTGATTATATGGTTCACGTTTGGTACATCATGTGGAGATAAATATGATTTGATTCAGTATGTTGTCTTTTAGATTTGCTCGTGTTTGTCAAAGGAGGTGTTTTTAGGCGTTTGGCTGTTACCGATTGGATTAATTTTTTGAGAATTTTATTATGTAAAAATATCATTGTATTCGCTTGGTTTTGTTTAATTGATCTAAAAATATTTATGTTTCTCGTATCTTATGTGTTTTTAATTTTATGTTTTTTTTTTTATAAATTGAATGGGAAGTGAATCCCCCGAATATTTCAACAAACAGCTTGCCAAGATCTTCTTCAAGTTTGACATCTTTTTGCACTAAGTTTTCAAGTTTGGTATTATTTGCTCCATTTGTAGTAAGTTTCCAAAAATATCTCTAGTTACCTTGTCAGACCCATTCCATTCATCGGCTCAATTTGCACTTATTGTTGATGTCACGACTACCCCAAACTCACCCAAAAAATTATTGAATTTCGGTGTTGTGTCGCGTCTGGTCAGCGGAAGCTTTGGACGTCGGAAATGCGTCGTACGGTAAGTCAAGGCATGTATTTAATACACTCTTCGTAAGACAAAATCGCCCCGATATTCTCGTGCTCTCGGTTATCGGCTATCGTCTCCAATATACAACGACTTCAGAACTCGTTATCTATAGAGACACTAGAATTGTGCTTTGTTATTTTGTTATCCTTGTAATTAGGGGCATAATTAGTATTTTTGATAGTGGATGACTAAATAGTAAATATACCATGTAAATAGGTATAAATACAATGTACACTATCGAAATAAAAAAAAACACAATTTCATTTTCGAAAAAATCACAAGCATTGAATTCACATTCTAAGAGAGAGAAAAGCAATCGAAAGACTCTCTCTCAAGATCTTCAAAGAAGATATTCGACCGAAGGTAATTTATTAGATTTATCATTTGAATATCTAGAATTCATGCTTAGATCGATCGTGAGTTGATAGATGAGGACCTAACAATTGGGATCAGAGCGAATCGTGATCGCTTTTGAATTGAATTCGCGATTATAAGATCAAAATAATTTTCCAGATTTTTCGATCGAAAAACTCACTTGTAATAGATTTTGATCAACGCGCTTAATATTTGCGCATTTTGTTGATGATCTTGTTGATTAAGTGATTGCTTATATGTTAGGAATGATTTACGTACTGATTTCAATCGCTTAGAACGTCATATTATTTCAGATTTTTGATTTAGATCGATATTTGAGTTTGCGAGTATGTTTTGATTCCAATTTGATTTTCTTCATAATCGATATATTTTGCTGTAAAACGTGGTTAATCTTGTGTTTGTTCAAATTTAGAACTAAGAAACGAGTGATTATCCAGAATTTCATCTCCTAACTTCAATCTTTTGGTTGAATCTGGATTTTTCACTGTTACATTGAACTTGAAGGTTGTTCTTCGATCGTTTTTTGATCGAAAAACATGGCTAGAAAAATATTTTTCGAATAAGTTTGCAGCCGAGAAATTTTTCGATGACAAACACTGTTCTCGGGTATTTTACTCAAATACAAGACTCGAAAAATATTATTTTCGATAATTAGTTTTTCGATTCATATATAAATATCTTTTTCGAGCGTAATAAAGTGTATTTTTTTTCGACGAATACTGTTTTCGCTAAATAAATATCTAAATTTGACACGAAAAAACTTGTAATAGTAAAACAAGTTTTTCGATCACAAGATTTTCGATTTTTTAAATTTTCAAGTCAAATTTAGCGAAAACATATTTCGATCGAATAATTCACAGTCGAAAAACTTTTAGTCAACATCTTGAGTCAAACTTCACGAAATTTTTTTTTCGATCACTTTTAATTTTTCGATAAAGGTTTTTGCAGTCAACAATTATTCGAAAAACTATTTTTCAACAGGATATTTACTCTGCAAAACTCTTACGTTCGAAAAATAATTTTCGATAAATACAACGAAAAACTTATACAATCGAAAATCTTTTTCGATTAAAGGTTCGAATATTTTCTTAATCGAAAAACTTTATTGCTCAAAAATTCAAACACACACACATTCACACTATTTTGAAAGAAATCAAAATTCGAAATTTTCAAAACTGACGAAAAATATTTGACGCCGAATTATCTTCTACGATACCCAAATTCTTTCGCAAAATTTTGAAATATCAATTATAATATCAGATATTTTGCGAAATCAAAACAATTTCTCTTTAACAACCAAAAAATAGGTACGAAAGGGAAATTGCTTAAAATACGTAACAAACATTACTAACGAAGTTTGTCACTTGTGAATCCCTTTTACCATCCAAACTTTCACGAAGATCCTACTAATCAACTACAAATGGATGCTTACTCACTCGGAAACGACGTCCGCCCTCCAATTCTACGAAGAGGCGAATACACCGTATGGAGTAGCCGATTCATGAACTTCTTGGAAACAAATGAGCAAGCTACAAATTTGATAGCTTCTCTTCAAGAAGGTCCCGCTCAATTTTGGCTCATCCAAGAAGGCGATGCCACCAATAATCCTCCCATTCCCGCATCTAGAAGACTCAAAATTCCTAGTGAATACACCGAGGGGGAGCGATTAAGAGCAAAAGCGGATTTAGGAGCCAAAACTTTCCTAATGCAAGGAATTCCTAACGACATATATATGCAAATAGATAGTCTATCTAGTGCAAAAGCTATGTGGGATGAAGTCCACAAAATGATACAAAGAACCGAAGTTGGAGTCAAAGCCAAGAAAGCCAATATTCTCACGGCCTATAACTCATTCAAAGCAAAGTCAGAGGACAACGTTTATGAACTCTATCAACGTTATCTATCTCTTCTCAATGAGATGAGGAAGATAGAAATTTTCAAGGCCAACATGGAGGTCAACATCTGATTTCTCTCTTCTCTTCAACCGGAGTGGAAGAAAATATCTACGCAAATCCGTCAAAACAAGGATTTGGAAGAAATGGATATCCACGCCGTCTTTGATAATCTCGCTCAACACGAAGAAGATATAAGCAAAATACAAAAAGAACTAAGGGGCAAACAGATCGAAGACTCTATAGATCTAGTCTCTGAAAGAAAAACAAGTCGATCTCGCACGGATAAAAGCATCAAGTTGCCAAGTTCTTCAGAAGATGAAGATGATTCCGAATCGGACTCTGAGGCAGACATGAAGGAGTTCAAGAAACAATTGGCTCACATTACTAAGACGATGAGCAAAAAGTTTTATAAAAAGAAATCCTCCTCTTCGGCAAATAGACTTCGAACATCAAACTTTAGGCACAAGGAAAGACCGGCCGAGTCATCAGAATCTAAAAACGCCAAAGAACCACAAAAGTGCTATAATTGTGGTAAGATAGGGCACTTCGCCAGAGAATGCAAACTTCCCAAGAAAAAGGATGCCAACTACTACTCCAAAAAATTTCAACAAAAAATCCAAAAAATTAAATGGCCTTAGTAAGACTCTTAGCGATTGTCAGAGAGATTTAGAAATTTCTAGAAATAATTTTAATGAAATATCTGACGAACGTAAGAAGCTTTACACTAGGATTAAAACTTTAGACGATCTTCTAAGAAAAAGGGGGCAAACGGATCAGACTATATTTCTAAATCAACATCTTGATATAGAATTTTATAATCCTAAAGAAGGCTTAGGTTTTAACAATCCCTGTAACTTGAAAAAGGTCAATGTCAAACAATTATATGATATCAAGTATATGGGATTAGGATTAACTTCTCTAATGGCATTTACTAACTCTTCTGAAATAAATGCCCTAGAAGAATCTAAACGAAAAGTCACTAATATGACTAATATCCCCTTTGACTACACGGAATTGAATAATAGTTACAAGACACGGGAAATTAACCTGTCTAGTGACTATAATTCAATATATCCTTAGAAAATAGTGACTAAAGTTCAGGAAGAAAGTAGTGATCATTTTAAGAAAATAGTTGATTTAAACGCTTCCTTAGAAATAGAAAGAAAGAATTTCAAAGCTGAAAAGAATGAGCTTTTATTGGAGATTTCTAATCTCAAAACTTTCTCAATTTTAAAATCTTGTCCTGATTTTACTTTGAAGAACCTAAAAAAACACCTCCCATTATTTTACAAAATATTCTAAAAGAAGATAAATCTTCTTTAAAAAGCTTAAATGGAGGTAAAGAGTCCTTAAATGCTTCAAAAAGGAAAAATATTTTTTCTAACTCTTTTTCTACTCCATCCACAAATAGAGTAGAAAAAGAGGTGAAGCATGCAAAGGAAAGAGTACCTAGGATATAATTTCAAAAGAAAAGTGATAGAAAAAGATTTATTTTCAAAATTTTCTTCTGTATCGAAAACTATGGACACTCGTAAGAAGACAGTCATTTCTAATTTTAATATTGTTGCTTCCACATATGAGTTAAAGTCTATTAATTTTGAAAGCACAAATTTTGAAATCGGCTCTACTTCTAAAAGCTTAATCCATCATTCTAAGACAAATACAAATCGTAAGTCTCGAAGGAAACAAGATCCAGCTATAAAGAAAGCTTATAGCTCGATACATTCTTGACCTCATTTAAGGTATCTGGTCAAAGTACACTCAGCCAAACACCTTAAGAGACTAGCTAGAAAATAGATTTTCTCATGCACTAAGACTAATAAGACATTTGTCCGCGCTGAAATTAACCTCCCATGTAAGGTTCAACTTCAATGAATTCCCAAGACACCATCTAGGCCAACACAAGCCCAAAAGGCCAAATTGCCTTAAGAGGTACCAACTAATACCAAGTTGGTTTGGGTACCTAAGAACATAAATGGTTTAGGAACCAAAAATGAACAAAACTTACCTATCAAATCTGCTAATCCAAGAGGACCCATTACTAAGTGGGTACCTAAGTTTCTCTAAAAAAATTTATGCAGATCCATCATGTGTGGTATTTAGATCCTGGTTGCTCCACACACATGACGGGAAATCAAGAACGGTTGAGCAACTACCAAGACCGTTACAACGTAAAAGTCAGATTCAGTAACAACGATTCAGCTCCAATACTAGGCTTTGGAGATATTCTACTGCAGAATCTGACGATCAAAGATGTCTCTTACGTCCAAGGTCTTAAAACACAATCTGGTTATCAAGTGGTGGTTCTAGCTGATTAGCGCAGATTTATGAATAGTCAGAATCAATAACTTCTAACAGGATCTCGAAGATCAAATCTATACACCATCAATCTTACTACAGTTCGACCTTTGACAGCTGTTTGCCTCATCTCACAGACTAGAATCAAGAGGAACAACTTATGACATCAACGATAGTCTCATATAAATCTCAAAGCTCTTCACAAACTCTAAATATAAAAGTTGGAACACGGTCAACCAACTATTTCAATACATCAAGAGCATACTTGTTCGGCTTGTCAAATGGGAAAAATGAAGTGAGCATCACACAAATTCAAGCAAGTTGCTTCTACATCTCGACCCTTGGAATTACTTCACATGGACCTTTGTGGACCAATGCGTATACAAAGTATCAACCGTCGTAAATATGTGTTAGTAATTGTTGATAATTATTCCCGCTACACATGGACAAGATATCTCCGAACAAAAGATGAGACTGGAGACTTGATAATCAGATTTGTGAATACGACACAGAATCTCTTGCAAAAGAAAATCCAAGTAATCCGGATAACGGAACTGAATTCAAGAACCAACGTCTCAACAATTATTATCAGACACTTGGAATTATTCAACAATTTTCAGCCGCTAAAACGCCTCAACAAAATGGCGTCGTAGAACGGAAGAATCAGACTCTTGTAGAAGCTGCAAGAAAAATGCTGATCCATTCCGGTCTTCCTTACTTTTTATAACCTGAAGCAGTGAGTACCGCGTGCTTTACGCAAAATCGAACGATTATTCACAAACGCTTTGAAAAGACGTCGTATGAGATAATTAACCAAAGGATTCCGAATATCTCATTCTTTAAAGTATTCGGGTGCAAATGTTTTGTGGCCAACGATCGAGAGCATCGAAGCATGTTCGACCCTAAAGCATTTGAAGCCGTCTTCGTTGGATATTCATCCACTTCTAAAGCATATCGCGTCTATATCAAGTCTTCCCGTACTATCTTGGAAAGCTACAACATCACTTTTCAAGAAGTAATCAAATTGGCTTCAGAACAAAACAGTTCAGAACCCGAGCTTATAGGCGTGTTGGCACAAAGTCAACAACTTTCGACAACTTCTGCTTCAAAGTCAAAAGAAGAAATTCCCGCCGACCTGGAAGATTTAGATTCTCTATTTGAACATTTATATCGGAATGAGTTTCAAATGCCTGCTTCCTCTCATTCAATACCAAGCAGTGCTCCTTCTCCCTCTACGGAAGAAATTCCAATTGAGACTCCCAATCCTCACACTCCAACAAATGTTCAAGAAACTCCTAATTCTGAATCTTCAACTAGTGTAGCAGCTCCTATAAATGCAGATGAGGAAATTCCTTCCAATTCAACCTCAGAATTGAATTTCCCAACTACGAATGATCATCCCATCAATTCAAAATGTCTCGATCATCCCATCACTTCGGTTATTCCTCATAAACGCAACTGGACTCGAGCTCATCCTATTAACCAAATCATCATTGATCTTTCAAGTGGAGTACGCACTAGGACGTCCACACAAAGTGGCTTATTCACATGCTTCTTAAGCCAAAACGAACCAATTAAGGTAGTCGAAGCTCTTAAAGACCCGGATTGGGTAATCGCCATGCAAGATGAACTCAACCAATTCGAGCGTCTACGAGTTTGGACATTAGTTCCTCGACCGCAAGGCAAAACAATAATTGGAACTAAATGGGTTTTCAAGAATAAGAAGAACGAGAATGGTGAAGTTATCAGGAATAAAGCACGACTCGTAGCCAAGGGATACAAACAACAAGAAGGAATTTAATACGACGAGACGTATGCTCCGGTTGCACGTATCGAAGCAATTCGACTATTTCTAGCATACGCGGGTCATAAAGACTTAAAAGTCTATCAAATGATGTTAAAACCGCCTTTCTCAACGGTGTGTTAAAAGAAGAAGTCTACGTCGCTACCGAAGGGTTCGTGCACGAGAATCATCCCGATCATGTCTATCGATTGGAAAAAGCTCTCTATGGACTAAAACAAGCCCCTCGTGCTTGGTATGATGTCCTAAGCGAATTCTTAGTCAAATCCAACTTCCTAAGAGGCACCATCGATACAACACTCTTCAACAAAAGACAAGGGAAAGACCTGATGATCGTTCAAGTTTACATTGATGACATCATCTTCGGCTCGACGAATGAACGTCTCTATCAAAAATTTGGTGAACTCATGAAGACCAAATTCGAGATGAGCTTAATGGGAGAACTCCAATTCTTTCTTGGACTACAAGTAAGGCAACTCGAAGATGGAATTTTCATTAGTCAAACCAAATATATCCGAGATATTCTGAAGAGATTTAATCAAGACAAGAGCACACCGATGAATACTCTCATATCAACAAACTGCAAATTGGATGTTGCTCTGCCTCGCAAGGCAGTCACCATCACAACCTATCGGAGCATTATCGGATCTCTTCTTTACTTGACGTCCAGCCGACCCGACATCATGTTCGTAACTTGCTCTGTGCTCGTTATCAAGTTGACCCAAAGTAGTCTCACATGCATGCAGTCAAGCGAATTCTACGATATCTCAAAGGAACTCCCAACTTAGGGCTATGGTATCCTAAAGATACTGATATTTGATTAATTGGCTATACTGACGCTGATTATGCAGGTTGTCGAATGGACAGAAAAAGCACGTCTGGCGGAGCACAATTTTTAGGCAAAAAGTGGGTCTGCTGGTCCTCAAAGAAACAAAATTGCGAGTCAACATCGACGGACGAGGCGGAGTACGTCGCGGCGGCCAGCTGTTGCTCGCAAGTTCTATGGATGCGGATACAACTACGCGATTACACGTTTGAATTTAATAACATTCCCATTTACAGTGATTCTCAAAGTGCTATTGCCATTACTTGCAATCCTGTTCATCATTCACGCACGAAACATATAGACATTCGCTATCATTTCATAAAAGATCATGTAGAAAAAGGCACTATAGATATGTATTTTGTCAAAACGAAGCTTCAACTTGCCGACTTATTCATTAAAGCATTGGATGAAAAACGATTCTAATTCCTTATTGCTAAATTAGGCATGTTGAATCTCAATTTTACTTGACATATGCTTTACATGCTCTACTATGCTTCTATTTGATACTCTACGTGGTTCTCGATATTCCTTGATTATCTTGCGTGACACTATCTTTCAAATTGTTTTATATATAATAGTATATAAAGTAATAATAAAAAAAGGGGGATGACGATAATTTTGCCTATTTTGAATTACTCACAAAAATATTTCTTATATATATATATATGCTTAGTTCTTTGCCTAAAAATTCACGTCATATTCCTTTATTCAAAGAGCTTCGTTTGTTTTACTAGACACAAAACCACATCATATATGTGAGAATTTGAACCTCAATAACTTTTTCTTGAGTGTGTCACGCTTCAAATGACTATTCTATTGGTTTGTACTTCGTAGCTTCATTCTTACTTTTGTGTTAATTCGTCATGAAAATTATAAGGGCATTTTAGGAAATTTAGCCGAAATTATAAATAATTTTTCCCCTAGAAATCCCCTTTTGGGCCTTCTCCGACATTCTTTTTCTTTATCAAACCCAATTAAGCCTTCAACCTTATTCACATGATTCAGGGTTACTCAATCAAGAAAAAGAGGGGGGAGCAAAAGAGATGCACATGATGAATTTCTCAATCATTATAGAAGAGAAACACGGATCACACTGTGAACTTCTCCTAGATAATCTCGTATACTCCTAGAAGAGAAGCACCTTGAAGTGAACTTCTCCAATGATAATCTAGATCTTATGTAGAGAAAACGAGAAGGGAAGCACAGTCTCGGGTTCGAACTCCATAATTGTGAAACTTTCACAACGAACACAATCACGACCCAAAAAACAAAGATCTCGTCTCTCAAAGCCTTGAAAAGAAGACGAAAATCATCTTGAGCAAGTACAAAAGAAAATAAAAGCAAAAGGATCATCTTAAGCTCACTAACCCAAATTTCCTACCCCTTTAGTCAGAGCCTAAAAATAATCCCTTAAAAGTCCCTTTGATTCAAAATGATGAACTTTCACGTGGTAAGTTGATTAAAAATACTACGATAACAAATTAATTGATATAATTTTGTCGTGATGATATGAGTGATATATCTACTAAATATTTCCATGATAAAAATAAATTGAGTAGTATGAGCGAAACTTGCGAGAGTTGTCGAAGTGATTCATACTATGATCTTAGAATATTAGTTTAGTTACATGATTTTATGGCAAATTGTTATTTTATATGTCATGAGAAATTTTTTCGTGATAATGTTCAAAATGTCCCATCTGTCCCCAAAACAAATTTTGTTTTATTGAAAAATATCATTCGCATATTTTAAAATGGATTATTATAGGCATTGGCTCAGAATTGATAAAATGCGAAATTTTTTTGAAAAAAGCAAAATTTTAATGAATCTATGCTGAATTGTTTAAAATGCGTTGCTTGTCCTTAAATAGTAAATTTTTATATGCCAAATTGTACTAAATATGTGCTTAAATGCCGAAAAGTTAAATCGTGCAATTGTTGAGAGGGAGTTTTATATGAGAATTTGTTATTATCTCCTATATGATTTACTTGTAAAACATGACTTCTAACATTTTTTCTAAACATCACAGAAAATTTAGAGCTCATCCGAGGAGTCAAATGTTGAATTTCATCAACATTAGGAGATAATTTCATCTCTTTCATAAATACAGGGAGTATTATGCAATTTATTTTTGGGTTAGTTCATAAAAGATTAAATTTTTGTTTAATCAAACCTGAATTTTAATTAAAGCCCAAAATGTTTTTTTACGGCCCAACGTATTTTTACCTTACCCAATCGTAAAGTATTAATACCACTTTATCGATCGAAAAACTCACTCACACGCAACTCATTTCACTCGAAAAACTTTTCGACTTAGTCAAAAATTAATGTTCGAATAAATTCCCGATCGAATAAAAATACGCTTACGAGACTTAGTCAACTTTCCAACTTTTTTCACCAAGTCTTTCGCAAATAACCTTAACACTTAAAAATTTTTCAAAATTTCTCTAACTACATTATTAATTCCATCTATTCGCATATGTAATTTTCCATCTAATGAATTTTATTTCATTCATTACAGAAATGGCAACTCCAAACTACCCACACATACACCCTTCTAGAAGTTACAAGCCAGTCCACGACAACAACTACCAGCTGGACCTTGCTACATTTCGGTGTCCGGATGAAGTTAACATCTCCATCCTTAAAGGATACCCTCTATGGACAGCTTTGACCATGACGTCCACCGTACCAATGGTCTATCTCCATCAATTCTGGGGAAGTATGTAGAGTCTTGTCAACGGCGATAGCGTGGAATACATGACGAAGATCAATACAAGACATGTCGCCCTGACCAAAGATCTGATGGCCATGATGCTCGATCTCCCGTACTACGACAATTATGATCAACTTCCAACGGACGCAGAGATCGTGGAAGATATGCTCCGGATGGGATACAAACCCCCGCTGACCAAACTGGCGAATTTTCAAAACACCGGGATCCCACATCCATGAAGGACCTTTTTCGGCATAATCAATAAATGCCTCAAAACACTCCGGCTTCGACAAGGCGAACGGGAATATCCTTCGTATCTTCCATGGAGTGGTTTTCCCAAAGAAATATGACAACTGATATGGAATGATCTAGCGGACCAAATACGTCAAAGAGAGACAAAGTCAAAGGCGAAGTACCTCCCATACGCACGGTGGTTCTCGGTGCTGATCTCACACTTTATGGACGTTCATCCAGAGATCCCGAGACTACCACCGATTGGGATACATCCCACCTTGCCTTCGCTTCTTTCACAACCCGATAGCAGCCGACCTAGCGCTCCAACCGATGCTGGTACCATTGGAGCTGCTCAGACTAGCTGATCCAACGGACGAGGCCTACCAAGACTACTGTCAAAATAACTCCATGACGGAGGAGATGGTACAGGCCTTAGATCAAGCTCCGACGCCTTCTCAAAGGGAATCTCTAGTGGCAATAACCGAGCCCGAAGCCACGGCTCAGGAGACAGAGACACCGGCCGTCGAGCCCGAAGGTGTTCCTCACGATGTATCTCATGAGGCCACAGAATCGGTGAAGAATACAGACTACAAAGAAGGGGCTCTCGCCGACAGCAACCCTCGGCCTCGTCTGTATCTGCTTCAGTACTCTATCGGCTTCGGTGCTAACTCCTCCACCAACAACGGATCAACCAACCGTACAGATTCAACACCCATAGAGGTGATACCTACTGTATCATCTCAAGGATTGGATGGAAGCCCTATTGGATCCCCGATATCTTCGGAGCAAACAATAGGCCAACCCATTGAAGTGGTGACTTCAGGGTTGATAACGGATGTCCCCGGACATTTCGGAATCTCAAGACCTGTTCAAGGCGGCACATCGGAAACCTTTTCCGATATTGTGACAGTGGAGCGCCTCCCTGGCCCCACTCCATCGATGATCGTGACGGAGCAACGCTTACAAGAAGCACTATCCACAGCCATTTCTTCTCTCAAAGATCGCTTGATGGACAGAATGCTCCAGGCCATTGAGACCTCCCGAAGGGCTACTGGGAAAGCATCGGTCTCCGCAGTCGCTCCGTCCGAAGCTCAAACCACTCCCGTCTCCTCACCACCTCTTACCACCGCCATACACACACTCCCATACAACCTACCCTCACCACCCCAACTCCATCACCTTCACTCATCAACCCATATACCATCCCGATCACCCAGCTTCATGACATACTCATCTCCCGACTCCTCGCCTTAGAGACCAGGACCCCCGCTGAGGAGAGTCTCTACAAAAGGCTGATAGATGAACCCGAGCCGCCCGCTAAAACAAGGTGCCGAGAATAAAGCTCCCGTACCAAAAGAAGACATGACGATCCCGATGACTCGGATCTTCATGAGGGGGAGAAAAGGCAACGAACCACACGAAGGGGCCGTGGTGTGCGTCGAGAGCAAACAACAAAGTGTCAAGAAGCTGGAGGATCATCATCAAACCCACCAACCACACAACCCATAACCCGCCAACAAACAACTACATCTCTCACCATATCCCACACACTATCTCCCTCTCCTACAAATCCAAATCCAATCCTGACCTCTAACCTCCTCCAAGCCCAACCAGAAGCAGTCGTCTACGATCTACATCTAATCGTAGACGATTATATTTTAAACGAGAAGTGGATGACGCAATGGGAACTAGAGGAAGTTGCTCAAGCTCGACTCTCTAACGTCAGATACTTCTTAAAACAAGCTTCGGTGGACTTGGTGCTCCCGTTCATTCAAGATGTTAGAAAGCAGATATGGAGGGCTCCTAACCTGATAGAGAAGCTCAGCGAAATAAACCTACGAGGTGTACCACATTGGGAAGATCGGAAGAAAATGGAGCACATCTTCATGCTCAACTATCTTGGTCTAGATCGAAGTGGCATCACAACGGATCAACTCAAGAAAAACTTCAGGGACAAGCCATCGATCCTCCATCTCGTGGGGGTTTCGCATTCGATTGGAAGCTTCCCTACCCCAATCTAACACATTGAGCGAGCAGACAGCAACCGCACTCGAGAAGATATAGATTAGACTTATCTCCCCTTCCTTCCACCGGATGAGGTCTACCGTCTATATCAGATGTACAAAAGAATATCAGACGCCCTCTGGATACATCAAGAATGAAGGACTCGAGGGATTGAAAAGATTCATGGTGCGGCAGATCAAGCTCACACCGCACACGACCTTCAAATTGCTATAGAGAACAATATGAAGAAGGTCAACATGGAGTCTCCGCTCATGAAGGGCTTCCCACTCAACGATTTTCTCGAGAACTACATATTCAAGAAACCTGGCATCGCCATAAATTATCGGAATCTAGTCATTGGAAAGATGAGAGCTATGATGAAGTAAGAAATCCACATGTTCTGTGACGGGACATTGAAGCTAGTGAGAAAGAACATTCAAAAAAGATTGGGAGAGATCACTGAAGAGACGGTCTTCGAGGATCTTGGTGAAGAAGTGGCCCCACTCTTAAATGAGCTTCTCGATGCTATTAATGAGAGGTTGGAGATAAGGAATGTTGTTCGACGTTACGAGACAGCATTAGGATTACGCAAATCATTCTACGCCCGACAAGGATAAATGGAGCTGAAACGAAGACAAGCATAAAGGGGGAGATTGAAGAGACATTAGAATCGTGCTTTGTTATTTCGTTATCCTTGTAATTAGGGGCAAAATTAGTAGTTTTGATAGTGTAGGACTAAATAGTAAATATACCATGTAAATAGGTATCAATACAATGTACACTATCGAAATAAAAAAAAAAAAACACAAGTTCATTTTCGAAAAAATCACAAGCATTGAATTCACATTCTAAGAGAGAGAAAAGCAATCGAAAAACTCTCTCTCTCAAGATCTTTAAAGAAGATATTCGACCGAAGGTAATTTGTAAGATTTATCATTCGAATATCTAGAATTCATGCTTAGATGGATCGTTAGTTGATAGATGAGGACCTAACATTCACAGCACACGATTCAAGTTGGCGAATCGTACTAGAAACTCAAGCTTTTCTTGCCTCGGGAATTAGGGGAGCTGGGAGTGTATTATGCAGATTGCTGGTGTTGGAATGAATGAATATTTCCACATGTTACAGGGGGGTGAATCGGAATTCATGCAACTTTTGGGCTTCTGACAGTTTGACTTTTGGGGCAGGAATGCGAATACTCTCAACGTCTAGACCGTCCCGTGTAATGAAAGCTTCTCGACCCGCCTGCTCGTATTCTCGGGTCGGGTCTGTCCATCCAACGGTCAGGGTTCATGTGGCCCAACGACCCAACGAGTCATGTTACTTCAGCTAGCCCAGTCAGCGCTTACGCAGTGCCACTTCATCATCACCTATACGCGTGTCATGCTTGCCACGTCACCCGAGCTGCCCCATCGACATCTCGTGTCACGTCATCGTCGGACAAAATTTTTGGCTCCAATAGCTCCTAGCGATGATGCGGCGTGCGAAGTGCAAAGTGCGCCTACAAAGCACCCATTGCACACTTGGCACGGCTCGGGTCGGGTCGGTGTCAGACTCGGCCTCGGCCTCGGCGCGGGCTCGGGCTCGGCAGTGCCACCGGGCTCTCACTTGGGCCAAAACAACACTAGCCCATTAAGCCCACTTGAGACTACCCTTTAGGCAAGCCCATTTGAACATATTTATTGGGCTAACTTTAGAAAATTAATTTCCCATTCACCCGACATCGGTTTTGCGCAAATCAATATTCATTAGATTCCCCTCGAAACTTAGTTTATGAATCTTTCATCAATTTCAAGTTTCGAAGGACGATGGCATCCCAATTTAGTTAAAAACCTATCGGATTTGGCTTTTGAGTTTAATGCTCATTTTTGGGCCCATAAGCCCAAATCCAACAAAAATAAATAATAAACGGCATTTTTTTTTGTAGTCACGTGACTCTATTTTGCACTCATCTAAACCCAATAGCTATTTGGGCCATGTTAGTTTTTGGGCCCAAGTTAGTGTTATTATCACAATGTGTGGTGAGCAAGTAATAATATTTATAAAACGAATTATCTACAGACTATCTACGCTCAATAGGCAATTGCACCTATCGAAAGTAGTATATAAGCGGTGAATATTCGAGTATCAAATCCAAAGGAACTATGAGATAAGAAAACCGTTGTTTAAATATTTTAGTGAAAAAGATTGATTGTTGTAGGAAAACGTAAATAACAAATTAAATTAAAATTACGAAATAAACGATGAAGACGACTTTATGAAAACAAGCGTATTTGAGACTTTGAATCCCCCTAACTCGATCAAAATTTCTAAACATATCCTTACGAAGATTTTACTAATTATTAAACCGTGAGAAGTCCTAAATCATGCGTATGAATTCATGTAACTGGACGTAACTTTCATAATCACATAAACACGCGAACAACTAATCCTACAAAATTAATAGTCGGGCAAGCTTCCCTCACTATAATTCGTAGATCGCATTAACACACGATTAATTCCACTATTAGATTTGACTCTAATCCGGCGGGGTAGTTTATCCTTTTTCTAGCATTGAATTTTATTCTGTTTGCTTACGAGGTCTAATCGTTCGCGCCTCTTTCGGCGTAGCTTACGATTTCCCAGAATTTATCTTAAATTACATAGACATATTTAAGACAAATAAATTATTCCAATTACATAGACATAACCGAAACCGAACATAGTTCGTAAACGAATCATAATATTAGTAAAAACGACGAAAAATATGTGAAACATAGGTTCAATCTTGTTAGGGTTCATCTAATCTCAAATACAATGGGATTTAGCTACTCATGTGAAAAGAAAGAACAACGAAAAACGAAAATAACGATAGAGAAAACATAATCTCCCCTACATTTTGGCTCCGGGTTTATCTCTGCGTTCTTCGCTTGATTGATCTTGCAAATCCCCTTTTTCAGCGTCTAGAAATTACCAAGGGTGTTTTTAGGGTTCTTTTTTTCGTCCTTTTCTCTTCCCTTTTTCGTCCTTAAGGGTAGGTATTTATACTTGGCATGATATCTCCGCTTAATGGGCCGAAATCCGAAAGATTTAGCTTAAGTCGGCGGTTTTCACGGCTCGTAAGTATTCTTCACGGCCGCAAAAGAGTCCGGTCGGATTCTACGGTTTCTGATATTTATTCACGGCTTGTCCTTGATTGTTCACGGTCATGAAGAATTCCAGCTTGATGGAGCTTGTTGCTTCTTCTTCACGGCCTATACCCCATTTTTCGTGGCCAAGAAAAAATTCGAGCAACTATATTTAGCTTCCTGCTGCTTCTTCACAACATATACCCCACTTTTTCATGGCCACGAAAAAGTTCCAGCAAGTAAATTTGTCTATTTTTTGTCCGTTTTCGTTCGGTCTTGAAGTTCTACAAAAACGTAAACACGAGTAAACACACTAATAATCATACAAAATGACTCCAATATTCCCGAGAATGACTTAATTATAATAGAGATAAACGTAGGGAAATACGTTTATCAAACCTCCCCACACATTAGTGTTTGCTTGACCTCAAGCAAATAAAAATTATAAGGCATGGAAACATAATTCAAATCCACAACTTATAATTGAAAAACGGAAACATGTATAGAAGTAATGCAAGTAACGTAGGAAAAATACACTTCAGGCCAACGTCTAACTACACGACCTCCTTAACGATAATAAAAAAGACCCGTACCTCACAAGGATTCACTCAAATCACTCAATGTATATGTTAATATATTGGTGAAGTTACTCGGTTCGTGCAATAATCTAATCTCTATTGTAAGCTTGCAAGCAAATCATATATCTACTACTCACGTTAATAAGATGTGAAACGAAAGGTCTTTTCCGGGTTATATAGGGCTCGACTAACTATATTAGAGAGTAAACTTCTATCGGAAATATCGTAGCGGTCATGTCGGTGTCGTGCCATTGTTCGATAGCGTGCCGCAGAACTTCGTGTATAACTCTTGCCGCCTTGAAATCTTTTCACCACTCTTTTTTCAATCAATCAACCATTGGTTAAGCCCTTCTTCTCTC
This sequence comes from Linderniella brevidens, assembly GCA_004919715.1. Lineage (NCBI taxonomy): Eukaryota > Viridiplantae > Streptophyta > Magnoliopsida > Lamiales > Linderniaceae > Linderniella > Linderniella brevidens. The sequence continues at coordinate 10,688,219 of SWDC01000156.1, read as the reverse complement.
ATATTTTTTTCTTTTTTTTAAAGCACGAGGGATTATCGAAGGAAGGGTTCTTAGGATCTTTCCCACGTATCTAAGCTCCTCCCTCTCGTCGTTAAGATCCTCTTCTCTTAGTCCCTTTGCGGGCAAGAGATTATCGATAGAGGAGTTCTTAACGAGAGATTATGGTAAAGGAGGTTTTTTTTTCATACAACGGTCGGGATATGCTTTTCCACTTTGGCACTCAACCTTCACTTCAACTATTAATCGGGTTAGATGATATCTGAAAGGTTCTCATGTCAATGGTTTAATTCCGGGTTTTCTCAAATAAAAGGCTCAGGCTCAAAGTGGCTAGCTACGGTGATCAGTCGTGGTGGGGAACTTTGGCTATGGACTTAATTCCTAATGTCGTCCTCATTTTCACATTATCTCACTTCAAGTAGTTTCAACACGTATCACTCAAGCAAGTTCTAGAGATAAATAGACTAAGCACTACGCACACAACCAAAGAAATGAGCAAAAAGCTCGTAGGCTCAATAATCTCACAAACGTAAGGTTATGTGTACAAATCCTTCTAGTGTCACTAAGTTAATGCAAGAAAGACATCAACCGCTCATGTGTAATCATAGATACTTACACAAATTTCTAACATGAAATCAATCTTTTATAATAAGAAACTGAATTCGAAGGAAGAACGGAAAAAAATTCATGCCATAATTCGACTTAATCTTTTAAATTTTGCTATTAAACCACGATAGACCAAACAAAATCATGCACACAAGTAACATGCTCGCATAAATTTTGCAGAAATTTCCCCCTCCTCACACTTGATATTTACGTTGTCCTCAACGTATCAAATATTTATCATAAAGGAAGAAGAAATAAAAGAGTTTAGCGAACTTCCATGAATAAGTTTGAATGCATGCTTTGTAGATGATTCCCCCTTTGAGATTAGAATCCTTGTGTTATCTTAAAACATATATATATATATTAGGACCGAAAATAATAAATAAAAATATAATAGATAAAATGAAAATATAAAGCATGGGTTGCCTCCCAGGTAGCGTTTTCTTTAATGTCTTTTAGCTAGACATAGTTTGGAAGAAATTTATTTCCGAGTCATGTCGAGGAAGTGGACCGTCTCTCGCCCGAGTGTCTCGACGTCACCGCCGTAGTAATGCTTGAGACGGTGTCCGTCCACCTAAAGTTCCTCGATCCGGATGTGTGATCTCGACGATGCCGTAAGGAAATATTCGAGATACCTTAAAGGGGCCAGACCATCTTGACTTTAATTTTCCTTGAAATAGGCGTATCCGAGAGTTATAGAGTAAGACTTGGTCGCCCTCGTGAAATTTCCGTCGCTGGATTTTCGATCATAATACATCTTCGTGCGCTCCTTGTAGATTATCGTGTTATCATAAGCCAAGAGATGCCATTCATCGAGCTCGTTGATCTGAAAATTCCTCTTTTTACATGCAAGATTCATATCAAAATTTAGTGATTTTAAAGCCCAATAGCCTTATGGTAAAGCTCGACGGGTAAATAACAAAATTTCCCGTAAACTAGTCAATAAGGCGTAGATCTTATAGGCGTCTTATAAGTTGTCCCATAAGGCCATAAAGCATCGTTTAATTTGTTCTTCCAATCTTTCGGTGGTGCTCAACAGTCTTTTCTAGTATTCGCTTCAACTCCCGATTCACGAGTCCACTTGGCCACTAGGTTGAGGGTGGTACGGTGTGGTAACATTGTACTTTACACCGTATTTCTCGAGCGTCCTAGAAAATTGAGTGTTACAAAAGTACGTATCCTTATCGCTAATTATGTAACGAGGTGAACCGAATTGTGAAAACAACATTTTTAAGAACTTAACGACTACCCTAGCATCATTAGTGGGCAGCGCTTGCGCCTCTACCCATTTAATACGTAATCGACGGCAATTAGGATATATCTATAAGAGAAAACATCGGAAATGGGCCCATAAAATCAATGCCCCAAGCATCGAAAACTTCACATACAAGAATAAAATTTTGAGGCATCTCATTGCATTTAGAAATATTACATGTCCACTGGCACCTATGACACATCTCTACATACCTTTGAGCATCTTTGAAGATCGTGGGCCAATGCAAACCACATTCGAGTATCTTTTGGGCTGTTCGATTCCCTCCATAGTGGCCTCCGGCTGGTCCGGTATGGCAATGCTCTAAGATTTTGATCGTCTCGGGGAATGATATGCATCGCCATATCATCTTATCGGCACAAGTCCTAAACAAGTATGGATCATCCCAAAGTAATACCTCATGTCCGAGAAGAATTTCTTCTTCTGTTGGCTTGTTATTCCTTTGGTATGATCCTCGCCACAAGATAGTTAGCAATATTAGCATATCAAGGGATATAATCGTTTACCTCAGTATAGCATAAAGATGCTCGTTGGGGAAGTGGTCCTTGATGTTATCCTCGTTCGTCTTCTCGTGGAGTGATTCCTCTAATCTTGATAAGTGATCGGCTGCGTGATTTTCCGTCCCATTTTGGCCTCGAATTTCTGAAGTAGTAGGATCCATCGAATCAGCCTCGGGTTTGACGAGGAGGTGTTTGATGGTTGAATGATCTGTGTATATGATAACTTTGGAAAGGATAAGGTATGCGCAAAACTTGTCAAGCGCAAACACGACCGCAAGCAACTCCTTCTCGGTGATAGTGTAATTCACTTGTCGTTCAGAGTTTTGCTTCCGTAGTATATCGGCCAGAAGTGTTTGTCTCGTCGTTGCCCCAAAACTGCACCTAGTGCAAAATCACTAGCATCGCACAGTAGTTCAAATGGTAGGTCCGTTCAGGAGTTATCACGATAGGAGCATTAATAAGCTTATCCTTATTGAGAAAGTGTTCATGCAATCGGATGTAAACTCATACGGCACATCTTTCTCAAGTAAATGAGTCAAAGGTCTAGCAATCTTGGAGAATTCCCTAATAAATCTACGTTAAAAACCTGCATGTCCTAAGAAACTTCTAGTAGCCTTTACAGATGAGTGTGGAGGTTAAAGTTCGATAGTTTCAATCTTAGCTATATCTACCTCAATCCCTCTAGATGAAATTTTATGACCTAACATGATCCCCTCTTTTACCATAAAATGGCATTTCTCCCAATCCAACACAAGATTTGTGTCGTCACATCGCTTAAGCACAACCTTTAAGTTAGAAAGACAAACCTTGAACGAAGTATCAAAAACTGAGAAGTCATCCATGAATACCTCCATTATGTCTCTCACTAACTTGTCGAAGATGGCCATCGTACAACGTTGAGAAGTGGTCGGAGCATTGCATAACCCGAAAGGCATACTTTGGTATGCAAAGGTTCTGAATGGGCATGTAAACGTGGTCTTTTCTTGATCCTTGGGCATGATGGGAATCTGCAAATATCATGAAAGACCATCAACAAAACAATAAAAGTTATGACCGAATAAACGTTCAAGCATTCGATCAATAAATGGTAAAGGGAAGTGATCTTTTCGCGTTGCATCGTTCAACTTTCGATAGTCGATGCAAACGCGCCACCCTGTGACGGTCCTCGTCGAAATTAATTCGTTCTTCTCGTTGGGCACAACGGTCATTCGTCCCTTCTTCGGCACTACTTGAACCGGGCTCACCCACTTGCTATCCGAGATCGGATATATGACACCTGCATTGAGCAACTTAATCACCTCGGCCTTCATGGCTTCCTTAATATTCGGATTTAAACACCTTTGGGGTTGCACCACCGGCTTGAACTCGTCCTCCATAAGGATCTTGTGCATGCAAAAGCATGGGTTAATTCCTCGTATATCTGAATCTTCCATGCAAGTGCCTTCTTATGCCCCCTTACCACGTCCAAGAGCATACTTTTCTGCTCCTTCTCTAGATCCGCAGCCACGATCACGGGTAACTTCCAACCTTCTTCTAAGAATGCATACTCCAAGTGACCAGGTAGTTGCTTGAGTTCGAGCGTCGGTGGTTCCTCGATCGAGCTTTTCTCCCTTTCTTCCTTGCTGCTCGTCTTCAACTCAACGGTTGGTTCTTCTTCATCATTGTCGTCTATGCTTAATTGAGCAGCGGTGTTCCTAAAAGAACTCAATAGGGCAACATCGCTTTCTTCTAATTCTTTCATTAGTGCGAGCGAGTCGGCTTGTGAAAGTCCTTGCAATGATAGAAAATTATCCCAATTAATAGCATCCATGTAATAACATTTATCATCAAATTCTTCGGTATTATTCATAGACTCGGTCATATGGAAGGTCACTTTCTCGCTATTTATCGTCAACGTCAATATTCCATTACGAACATCGACCTTTGTTCCCCCGGTAGTGAGAAATGTTCTACCTAAAATTAGAGGAATATTTTCATCCTCCTCTATGTCGAGAATAACAACATCAGCGAGAATTATAAATTTATCAACTTTCACTAGCACATCCTCTACTATGCCCCTGGGATACTTGATAGATCTATCAGCTAATTGTATGCTCATCCTAGTAGGTTTGGGGTCACCTAAACCTAGTCTCTTAACATAGAATAAGGCATCAAATTGATACTAGCACCTAAATCGGTCAATGCCTTGTTAACTACTAAATTTCCTATAAGGTATAATAAAACTCCTTGGATCCTTTAGCTTCTTCGGAATTTTGCTCTGTAGGATGGCGGAGCACTCCCCTCGAAGACAAAAAGTGGAAACATCTTCGAGCTTACGCTTGTTCGTCACCAGCTCCTTGACGAACATTGCCCAACGAGGCATCTGTGTAACAGCCTCGACAAGTAGTAAATTAATATGTAATTGCTTGAAAAAGGACAAAAATTTACCAACGTCTACTATGTCCTTCTTGAGCCTAATTGGGTATGGGATCTTCGATTGGTACGCCTTGACATGAGGCTTGACCACGACTTCATTCTCCTTATCGGCTTTCTCGTCCTCGATATTCACTTTTTCAACTTCAACGCTCTTCTTAGGCTTCGGTACCTCCTCGAGCTCTCGTCCATTGAGAAGCGTCACCGCCTTGATATGGTGCTCCTTCAGATTGTTCTCAATGTAACTTGACAATGAACTGGGCGGACGTTGTGCGATCGTATCAACTATGTGTTCGACTTGCTACTCTAAGCTCCATAGTGACGCTTCGGTGTTTTGCAACCGAACTTCTTGACTATCTAAGCAAGACTCGAGCTTCCCCATCAATTTAGCAAACATTCCTTCAAGCTTGTCCATGCGAGTATTCGAGGCAGCCTCGTGCTTCCCGCCTTGGAATCCTTGCGCTCTTTATTGCTAAATCCTGGAGGGGCTTGTGGTTGATTTCCATAGGCCAAGTTTGGGTGTTCTCGATTCGGGACATTATTTCTCTAGCTTTGGAAATTCCCCATGTAGTCAACCTGCTCCGCCGGAATGGTCGTCAGACACTGGGATGCGTCATGCCTTGCACCAAAAGTAGTGTATGGTGGGATATACGTCGGGTATGACTGAGAAGGTGCAGCAACAATGGGGGTTACCAGGACAGCATGTAGCTGTACAACGTTAACGGCTGGCTTCCCCGCTAAAGTGGGTAAGAGTGCGTTCATCAACGTCTGCAGTTAAAAAACGATAGAGAAAACATAATCTCCCCTACGATTCGGCTCGGGGTTGATCTCCGCGTTCTTCGCTTGATCTTGCAAATCCCCTTTTTTCCGCGTGTAGAAATCACCAAGAGGGTGTTTCTAGGATTCATTTTCGTCCCTTTCTCTTCCCTTTCTCGTCCTTTACGGTAGATATTTATACTTGACATGATATCTCCGCTTAATGGGCCGAAATCCGAAAGATTTAGTTTAAGTCGGCGGTTTTCAGGGCCTCCTAAGTATTCTTCACGGCCGTGAAAGAGTCAGGGTCGGATTTCTACGATTCTGAATTTATTCACGGCTTGTCCTTGATTGGTCACGGCCATGACGAATTCCAGCTTGATGGAGGTTGTTGCTTCTTCTTCACGGCCTATACCTCATTTTTATGGCCACCAAAAAATTCCAGCAACTATATTTAGCTTCCTGCTGCTTCTTTACAGCCTATACCACACTTTTTCATGGCCACTAAAAAGTTCCAGCAATTGCCAATTTTTTGTCCGTTTCCATTCGGTTTATTTCCAATATCGTCTTGAAATTCTACAAAAACATAAACACAAGTAAACACACTAATAATCATACAAAATGACTCCAACATTCCCGAGAATGACTTAATTATAGTAAAGATAAACGTACGAAAATGCGTTTATCAATATGTAATAGTTAGGAAAACAATATTGTGCATTATTCATTCCACCGAACAATGACGAGTTCTCTCATTCCAAGAACCAAGCGAAGCTTCTCTTAAGCTCTTTCTCTCAGTTTTCCTCCTCTCAAGTCTACCCCAAATCATAACAAAATGGTATCAGAGCCTCCGATTTCGTTGCCCACTGTTGCCGTATTTCATTCTTTTGTAAGTTGTGTGAATCTAGTTTTTATTGTGGACTTTTGTGGGTTTTTTTATTTTGGGGCTTTTGATTGAGATGGAGATGTCGACTAGATTTGATATCGAAAAGTATGATGGGAAGACAAGTTTTACACTTTGGCAAGTGCGGACGGCCACCATACTTTCGAGCCTCCGCTTAAGGGCGCCATTCTAGGTAGAGAGAAGATGGCGATGGCATCACAGATAGAAGGTGGAATGAAATTGATGAAAATGCAACATCTACTATACAATTATGTTTGAGTAATGATACACTACAAGAGGTGTTGTCGGAGAAAACCGCGACGGATTTATGGGAAAAGTTAAAGTATATTTACATAAAGAAATGTCTAACTAACCGGTTGTGGTTAGGGTTTTGCACTAAGTTTCAAGTTTGGTATTATTTGATCTATTTGTAGTAAGTTTCCAAAAATATCTCTAGTTACTTTGTCAGACTCATTCCATTCATCGGATCAATTTGTACTTACTGTTGATGTCACGACCACCCCAAACTCACCCGAAAAATAATAAATAAACAGCAAAAAAAAATTTAGTCGTGTGACTCTATTTAGCACTCGTCTAAATCCTATGGACTATGTTGGGTTTTGAGACCCAATGTTATTTAGGTCATGTTAGTTTTTGGGCCCATGTTAGTGTTGTTATCATAATATGTAATAGTTAGGAAAACAAAGTTGTGATTCCTAATTCCATTCGAACAGTGATGAATTCTCCCATTCTTTAGGCTATTTTACAACAAGATCCTCTTTTTATATCCCAAACTAATACATCCCAACTAATATAAAAAACATCTCACTATTTATCCAGTCCATTTGACCCATTTAACTTATAGCGGCTATTTGAATTTAACTCTTAACATAATAAATCTCTCGGAATACTTAACAAAAAACTCAACATTCAACACTATTTTTCATTAATAAATTAGATCTATCATATAAATTTATTGCTCTTATCTTGATATATATGAAAAATAAATACATCTGAATACATTAATCATGATTATCCTAACACAACAATTCCGGCGAATCAATTCCATGTATAACTTTTTGTCCACGGACCATAATACACCCGATCAGGATGGAAATAAAAGCCATCTGGTTTCACAACCCAACTGCATAGATTCGCCAGACCAACCTCACATCTACTTGCCCAATGCGCGTAGAACACGTCAAAGCTCTGTGTCTTCGAACCCCACCAAAACCGGCAAAAGTAACGCGTCGTCTTGAATAAGTTTACATAGAAACTCCACCTTTGTGTCTGGTCATGGACAATAGTCTGGTTTTTAAGGTCGTCGTCTTTAGATTGACAGTGAGTCGTGAGACTATCGGGGAGGTTATTGACTATGTTGACTTCATACCTTTTAGTCAAATGCGTAGCAGTGCTTGGAAGAGTATTGAAAAAGGTTAGTGTGGAGATGATGATGAAGAAAAGGTTAATGTGGTGAGTATAATGAGTCATATTGTTAAGAGGGCAAATGCTTCTTATGCGTCATATATAGAATCATATGACGTCTTTTATATAGAGAATGAATTATGTTTTCTTGTGGCTATGATATCCTTTTTTAGGACTAGTTTCTAAAGTTAATTTGCGTATTGGCATGATAATCAGATTATTGATAATAGTGGAGATTATGAGTAAACGATTGCTTTTTGAACTAGTCTTAAACTTTTATTTGACGAAGTGGTTACTTTCGTAACTTTGGCTTTCCTGCAGTTATTTTGTCAATCCCATAACAAATATGATTTGAGATTTTATGATATTGGGTGAGCCACATTTTTTTTTGGCACAGTAGATCATAAGCAATCGGACTTTATAGATCGGGCCTCATAATCGATGCTCGATAAATTAGGAGTGAAAGATAAGTCGTGTATATTACAAACAATCATGAGCTCAAGCGTCGTAACTATTCAAAAGTTTACGGGCCAGCTCGTGTGCATTTCATTAGTTATTATTATTATTATTATTTTTGAAGATATAAATATCATCAAACTCCCTAATAACAAATTCTCAAGCTCGAACTCGATTCCTTTAAAACTCCATATAAAACCTTTGAATTGAGGTGGTTCTCTTTGAGATTGTTTAAACTAATTTTGAAGTGAACCAGCTCAATCGTACAACAAAATCGAGAATCTAAATTCCGATGGACTCGTGACAAGACTTCGAGCAAGAGGATTAAAGAAAACTTTAACATGTCGAAATCGAAGATTCTTAGAGATAAGAAAGCTTGTGAGATTTCATTAGTTTTTATAATTACTTTTATTTGTTTATTATTCAATGATATAATATCATCACCCGAACCTAGCATTAAGTTCTCATGCTCCAGCTCAATTCGATTACACCCATGTCTAAAATCATTTAATGGTTTCATAAATTGATTTTCTTTGTGATTGTTCAAACTAATTTTGAAGTGAACCATATGAGTAAGAAAATTTGAGAATTAAAATTTATCATTGGACTCATAATAAGACTTTGAGCAAAGACGATTAAAAAAAGTTTAACATGTCAATATTGAAGATTCTTGAAGATGAGAAGGCCTGTGAGATTTTCATTAATTTTTTAAATTAGTTATATATATAAATTGTAATTTTTTTAAAATATAAAGATCATCACGCTTGAGCCAAGCATTAAATTTTCGAGATCGAGCTCAGCTCATTACACGCATAGATAAAATCATTTAATGGTTCATGTAATGTTTTTTCTTTGTGATTGTTCAAACTAATTTTGAAGTGAACCTGTTCAATCTTAAGCAGGAAAGTTCGAGAAATCAAATTCTGGTTGGACCTGTGGAAAGACTTCGAGCAAAAATATTAAAGAAAAGTTCAACATGTCAGTACTGAATATCCTTGGAGATGCGATGGCTCATGAGTTTTTAATAAGTTTTTAAATTATTTTTATTTATTCTAATTTTTTCGAAACTATAAAGATCATCAAGCTCGAGCAGATCATCGAATATTAAACTTGAGATTGACTTTTTTACACCCATGGGGCCTAGATAAAATCATGGAATGATTTTGTGAGATATTTTTTGTGATTGTGCAAACCAATTCAATCATAAGGAAAAAAAGGCGATAATTCAAATTTCAATTGTACTGGTGACAAGACTTCAAACAAATAACATCAAAGGAACGTTAACGATATTGGGGATTCTTTGAGATGTTAGACCATCTCCAATCAAAAACTTGATCTCAAACACAAACTCATACTCAAACTCAAATGCATTAATTCTTCTCCAACCATCAAACTCATTCTCAAACTCAAATGAATATTATTAGAATATTCTCTCTCACATTAACTTTTATAAATTTTCAATAACTACCCACATACTTTACAACTTTAAAAATTATACAACAAATATTGTTTTACATTTTAAATTCTCGTGCAGCTCAATAATAGAGAAAATAACTAAATAAATAATGTTTTCTTAATTCATAGTTATAAAATTATAAATATGAAAGAATGAATAAATCCACACAAAACGACATATTAGAATATTTTTTAACTACACATACCAATATGGATGTCGATTAATTAACTCATGATATTAAAATATTAAATCAAAATATATATTTTTTAAATCAAATAAACATTTACTGTGAAAGATAACATTTTTTGGGGTAAAAAGAGAAATATTAATAGAAGATGGTCTGTTTTGTAGGAATAAAAAACTTACAGGTCTATGAACAGTACAACTGCATATTTGCGTTCAAATATGATAGAAATCTATAAAATTCTCATTTTGCTTTTGGTATTGATATTGGTTGGACCCAATTTAGCCATTTGCATTGAAGAATGTCGTATATTGGGAGAAGCTCTTATGGCCGTGAGCTTTTCAATTAATTTTTATTTATTCAAATTTTTTCGAAAATAAAAAGATCATCAAGCTTGACTCGTTTAAATCCTTAGATAAAATTACTGAATGGATTCATGAAATGTTTTTTTTTCTAATTGTTAAAACTAGTTTTGAGGTGAATTAGACTTGTTCAGAATTGTTTCTTTCTAAGTTGAGATTCAAATTTCGGTTGGATTCGTGACAAGACTTCGAGAAAAGAAAATCAAAGAAAAATTTAGCATGTCGACATTAAAGATTCTTGGAGATGAGAAGATCAAGATTGCAACGAATAATGATCGGGAAGATCAAAACATAACTTTCAAGAATATAATTGGAGCTTTTTGATGAATTTTCATGTTTCGGGGTTGAAATGCAATATTAAAGAGATAAAGAACTAAAGTACAACTTTTTCCTTAAATCAAATATGGATGTGGTTTGGTTTGAGGTTATATTCATATTTAGTTTAGATGATTTTCTTAGGTTTATTTAGGTTATTAGCTAGTATTATTCTAAATTTATTGCTTAAGTTTAGATTTAGGTGTTTTTCGTAGATATGATTTCCATATTTTTGGTTTGTGGCATGAGTTCACATTCCCTTAAAAAAGGCATTAGTTCTCATTGAAGAAGACCACATCATTAATAAATTTTCAAGCTTTTAGTTATTGAAATTTTTTAGTCTTTGTTACTCGTTGCGTTCGATGTTCGAGCATTGTTACTCTCTTGAAAAGGTAGTGTGTTAGGAAAACAATATTGTGCATTACTCATTATATTCGAACAGTGAAGAGTTCTCCTATTGGTATCAGAGCCTCCGATTTCGTCGTCCACGGTTGTCGTATTTCACTCTTTTGTAAGTTGTAATCTAGGTTATATTGTGGATTTTTTTAGGGTATTTTTATTTTGGGGCTTTTGATTGAGATGGAGATGTCGACTAGATATGGAAAGACGAGTTTTGCACGTTGGCAAGTGCGGATGGCCGCCATATTGTGGAGTTCGGCTCACTGGCGTCATTCTAGGTAGAGAGAAGATGGGCGATGGCATCTAGGATAGAAGGTGGAATGAAATTGATGACAAGGCACTCTCTACTATACAATTATGTTTGAGTAATGGTACATTACAAGAGGTGTTGTCGGAGAAAACTGCGAAGGATATGGGAAAAGTTAGAGAATATTTACATGAAGAAGTCTCTAATTAACCGATTACGGTTGAAGTTGCGTCTCTACACTCTCCGTATGGACGAAGGTACATCTCTTCCGGTCCATATTGCAGATTACACCTCAATTTTGAATTACTTGAGTAAATTGGGGGTGCAGGTAGAGGATGAAGATCAAGCTCTCTTGTTATTGTGTTCATTACACGGTTCTTTTAGGGCCTTTCGAGACATGATGGTGTATAGTAGAGACAAGATCACCCTTGAGGATGTGAAGAGCAACTTGCAAGCAAAGTTGCATCTTGATAATGAGATGACCAATGTTGAGAAGGGAATCGAGGGCGTCGGTTTGGTTGATGATCGAGGTAGACTTAAAGAGAGAACCTCGAAAGATTCAAAGTCCGGTTCAAAATCTCGACACAAGGATATCATTTGTCGGTATTGCAACAAAAAAGGTCACATTAAGCCTAATTGCTACAAGTACAAGAAATAACAAAAGAAGGAGAATGGTGCTTGTGCGGAAGCTAATGTAGTTGATCATGGTGATATGGTTGACACACTATGTGTGGTTGATGTTAGTGTCAAGGATGAGAGGTCTTGGATTGTGGATGCGTGTGCTTCCCAACACATGACTCCAAATAGAGATTTATTTGAGAGTTATGAATTATCAAGTGGCAGTGTGCTCATGAGTAATAACAAATTTGTGCAAGGTTTTCGGCGTTGGCTCGGTCAAGATAAGGTGTCATGATGGCAAGATTCGATGGCTAACGATTGTGAGACATATACCCAGATTGACAAAGAATTTAATTTCTTTGGGTTCTCTCGAAGAGAAAAGATGCAAGTTCCAAAGTGAAGGAAGGGTTCTTAGAGTTTCAAAGGGAGCTCTCACTATTTTAAGGGTCGATACTCTTTACTTCTTGCAAGGTTCCACGGTCACGGGTTCGGCCACTATTGAGGGTTCTACCTCGGATGATGATGTTACTAAATTGTGGCATATGAGGTTGGGGCATATGAGTGAGCGAGGAATGACCATATTGAGCAAGAGAGGCTTGTTGGGTGGCCAATGCCCAACTAGTTTGGAGTTTTGCGAGCATTTGTCTCTGGTAAGCAAAAGAGGTTGAGCTTCTCTACGACCATTCATCGGACCAAGGGAACATTGGACTACATCCACTAGGATCTTTGGGGTTCTTGTGAGCCACTGAAAGGTTGTGGTTCATGTTGCATGCTTACCTTTACTGATAATTGTTTAAGAAAAGTTTGGACTTACTTCTTGAAATAGAGGAATCAAGTGTTTAAAATCTTCAAAGAATGGAAGACTCTTTTTGGAGAAGCAAACGGGAAAGCAGGTGAAGCGGTTAGATACCGACAACGGTTTGGAATTTTGCAACCGTGAATTTGATGCATGTTGTCGTGATGAAGGCATTGTCCGTCACAAGACGGTTGTGTATACACCACAAAAAAATGGGGTTGCGAAAAGGGCGAATATGACATTGCTTGAAAGGGCTCGATGCATGCTTTCCAATGCAGGCTTGGGTAAGGAGTTTTGGGCGGAGGCCGTGAGCACCGCTTGCTATTTGATGAACTGCTCTCCTACCATTTCTATTGAGTGCAAGACACACGAAGAAGTTTGGTCGGGTAAGCCGGCTGATTATTCTATCTTGAGGGTGTCTGGGAGTCCCGCTTATGCTCATGTAAATGAGGGAAAGTTGGAGCCGAGGACAAAGAAGTGTGTCTTTGTTGGGTATTCCATGAATGTGAAGGGGTACAGATTATGGTGTCCTACAACGTCCAAATATCTCATCTCAAGAGACATCACTTTTGACGAATCGGCAATGTTAAATGCGAACGATGTTGCTTCCGAGCCGATTGTGAATGAGAATGAGAATGTTGAGAAAAAGGTGGAGTTTGAGGTGACGGTCCCACGCGAGGAAGATGATGAAGGTGAGTAAATCATGCCTCATGAAGAAGCCATTATTGATGATGGTGAAGGAGTCCAAAGAGAAGAGCAACCTTACTTTTTGGCTTGGGACCGATCAAGAAGAGAAACCCATGCACCGGTAAGGTATGGTTTCTCGGACTTTGCTCATTATTTGGCTATTGCGGAAAATGTAGATTTTTGCGAGCCATCTTCTTACAAGGAAGCGATTTCTTCCAAAGATGCGGGTTAATGGGTTGTCGCGATGAATGTTCAAGCTTTGGAGAGAAATCAAACTTGGACCCTTGTAAAGCTACCTAACGACAAGAAGGTCGTGGGCTGCAAGTGGGTGTACAAGAAGAAGGTAAATGGCTCTTTGAAGACTTTCGGTTTAAGGCGAGACTTGTGGCTAAGGGTTATAGCCAAATACAAGGTGTATACTTCAACGATGTGTTCTTTCCCGTGGTAAAACATACCTCTATTCGTGTTTTTCCCTCTTTGGTTGCAAAGAACGACTTGGAGTTAGAGCAATTAGATGTGAAGACGGCCTTCTTGCATGGTAACTTGGAGGAGCAAATTTACACGAGGCAACCGGAAGGTTTTGAGGTTATGGGGAAGGAGGACCATGTTTGCTTGTTGAAGAAGTCTCTTTACTGCCTTAAGCAATCACCTCGGCAATGGTATAAGAAATTTGACTTTTTTATGGTTAATATCGATTTCTCTCGTTCCAATTATGATAGTTTCGTCTATTTTATGAAATTGAATAGTGGTGATTTCATCTACTTGTTGCTCTATGTGGATGATATGTTAATTGCGGCCACTAACATGAGAGATATCAAAAGGTTGAAAGAGCAACTTAGCTCGGCATTTGAGATGAAAGATTTGGGGGCCACCAAAAGAATCCTTGATATGTAGATTACAAGGTATCGACCCAACCGAAAGTTTTATTTCTCTCAAAAGAGTTTTGCCGAGAAGGTACTTCGCCTATTTGGCATGGAAAAAGCTAAAATTGTGTCAACTCCTCTTGCGGCGCATTTCAAGCTTTCGGCCATTTTGCACTCTCAACGACCGAGGCCGACTACATGGCGATAACAGAGGCTATCAAGGAGGCGCTTTGGCTTAAATCTTTTGTGGGTGAGTTGTCTTCTTTCGTCGGCTCTCTTGTGGTGTTTTAATCAAAGTGCGGTTCATTTGACAAAGGACCGGATGCATCATCTGAGGACGAAACACATCGATATTCGATATCATTTCCTTCGGGATGTAGTCTCAGATGGTGCGATTCTTGTGAAGAAGATTGGTATCAAATCGAATCCGACCGATATGCTCACCAAGCCTCTATCGATAGCAAAGTTCAAGGTTTGCACGAGCTCGGTGTCGGTTCGCTTATAGCTTATTGCTAGTTTTGTTTTCATTTTGGGTGTTGGTGTATCCCGTATATGCTATGTTTGCGCTTTTTTGTTTTTGTTTGATTTTGGCGTAATTGGGCTCAAGGTGGAGATTGTTTGGTTTTGAGACCCAATAGTTATTTGGGTCATGTTAGTTTTGGGCCAAGTTAGTGTTATTATCATAATATGTAATAGTTAGGAAAACAATATTGTGCATTATTCATACCATTCGAACAATGACAAGTTCTCCCATTCCAAGAACCAAGCGAAGCTTCTCTTAAGCTCTTTATCTCATTTTTCCTCCTCTTAAATCTACCCCAATTCATACAGACTTATTAGATAAAAACTAAAAATAACGAATATTACAAAACCAGATAATAAAACAAGCGTTCATGTCATTGTACACATACACAAACGACTCAACTCGACCCGACATCTTTATTTTATAAAACATGACATTGACTTGACAACCATGATATATATATACATATGTAGAATTCGCACGACAAACACAACGAAAGACTGACTTGCCTGCCTCAAACGTCGTCATCTATGTACAGTCTATCTCAAAAGCCTGTGGAAGCTTCAACGGCCAGCCTTGCCGCCTACGTCAGTCATGCAATGCCATTACTTTCACCTACAACGCATGAACTATATGAGCTAGACACTTTGTAAGCGAAAATCATGCATGCTGTGAAAGTATGCAAATCCTCAGCACACTACGTGTTACTCGGCATCTCAAAGTGACTCGTCACTCTCATCTCCTCTATCTGGGCCCGTGGCTAAAATACTACGCACAACCAAGAGCTCAATAAATAAAATGACACTGACCTACTTCAAGTAGCCTACGCTAGGTTTTCCTAGGTCACTCCTCCTGTCGCGCGATTGCCCACGCTAGGTTTTCCTAGATCGCACCCTCTAGGTCGCCCAATCCAGGTCGCTCCTACCGCAATAATATGACTGTGGCCTACGCCGGGTGGCCTACGCTAGGGCTCTCTACCCGATGTCGCCTCTACCCTATGTCGCCCCTACCCAGGTCGCCCCTTCCGTCGATTGTGGAATAATAATTAGCCCTTAAAGGTTACAATAATCGGCACATATACATCTCTCTTTGGCAATCATCTCAAGACATTCCAATACTCAACAACCTGCTAATTATATGTGTGCGTGCATATGTTACTGGATGATATGCTCATTAATTCACGTACCTTTGCATGTAAATGTAACATATCGTCACTAAAACACATAATTCACATAAAATATATATATAACAAATACTATGTCTATGCGTTGAGTTGGACTTCTCAAACCCTGAACTTTCCAATTGCTTCGATGTTTTCTTACTTGAAATATACACGAATTTTCCTACCCTATACGTGATGTACCTCGTTGATCTATCATAAGGGTATATTATAAGATAACTAACATATATAAAGGAAAGCATTTTAACCTAAATTCAATGTTAAATTAAATTACATACGTATTGAAATGGACGCTGCTTCTCAAATATATAACCTCACGTTCTCATTTGCTAGTACTATTCGGATGATACACGTATAGGGGTACCTGTAGGCATATAAGAGCATGAGTAATTAGTACACCTAAGCATTATATTTTATTGAATTGATATCATAATGACACGTGTATGACTAGGTTACACATGTAAGTTTCAACTTATACTGTGTTACATTATTATTATGTATTTATTATTTCATTATTATTAATATATATCCTTATCCATTATAATTATTATTATTATTTACTTTAAATAAGAGTGGATTCCCACGTAACATATCTACCCATTATCTTGATTAACTTACACATGTGACTAACTGCGTCTAGCGGTCGACACATAACTTATGACTAAACCGACTCAACTAAATGGATAAGGATTTCTAAATACTTATCTTATTAAAGTTCCTAAAATTTTATTTATCCTGAAATGAAGTCAAAATCAATAGATTTTATGTTAGGCACATAAATCATATAAAACATGTAATATCTAAATAAAATTCGCGTATCAGGCAGATGGATTTATGCATGTACTAGGCAAGGTACGTAATTCATGTCAAAAATTAAATGCATGAATTGTACTGGTCAATTTAGGTGTTCGAGGGCTCGGTATCACATCTCCCCCTCCCCCCCCTCCCCGAAGAATTTCGTCCCTGAAATTCAACTCACCGAAGAGATCAGGGTATTTGGCTCTCATATCATCTTTCCTTTCTCGTGTTGTTTCTTCCACTGATTGACTCCTCCATAAAGTCTTAACTAATGGAATTTTCTTATTCCTGAGTTGCTTGACTTCGCGTAGAAGAATCTCTGCTAGCTTCTCTTCATAGCTCAAATCTAGTTTTAAATCTATCGACTCATTTTTCAGAACATGAATAGGATCCGTAATATATTTTCGTAGTATAGACACATGAAACACGTCATGTATCTGTGATAACGAAGTGGGTAACTCAAGTTTGTAGGCTACTTTTCACCGACTTTTTCTGTAATTCTGAAAGGATCAATGTACCTCATATTCAATTTTCCTTTCTCCCCAAATCGCATCATTCCTTTCTCCCCAAATCGCATCATTCCTTTCACTGGAGAACTTTCAGAAACAGCAAGTCACCTACTAAAAATACCAGTGGCCTTCGTTTTAGGTCAGCATGGTTTTTCTGTCGACTTTGAGCAGTTTGCATTTTTTGCCGAATTTTTGTTACGACCTCCGTCATTTCTCACATCATATCGGGACCTAGTATTCTTCACACCAATATCATCCCAGTGAATACGAGATCTGCACTCTCTACCACCAAGGCCTCGTAGGGTGATATCCCAATAGTGGTGTGATAACTGTTGTTGTATGAAAATTCGATTAGTGGTACTCAACTGACCTTTGAAGTCTAACACGCATGCAAGAATCATATCCTCCAATATTTGTATTGTTCGTTCTGATTGACCATCTGTTTGAGGATGATAAGCGGTGTTGAACGATAATTTGGTCCCCACCGCCTTTTGTAGACTTCTCCAAAAAATTGATAGGAACCCCGAGTCTCGATCTGAAACTATCGATAGTGGAACACCATGGAGTCGAATTATTTCGTGTATGTAAAGCTCTGCATATCGATCCATGGTGTACGTCGAAGAAATGGGTTGAAAATGGGCAGACTTCGTCAATCTATCAACGACTACCCAAATAGTGTAATGTCCCTTTACTGTCTTGAGCAAGCCTATCACGAAGTCCATGGTGATATGTTCTCACTTCTACTCCGGTATAGGTAATGGTTGTAACATCCCCGTTGGCCTTGATGTTCTGCCTTTTTATTCATTGACATGTTAAGCATTGATCATCATATTGCGCGACGGCTTTCTTCATTCCGGGCCACCAGTAATATTTTTGAAGATCAGGATACATCTTCCTTTCGCCAAGATGTATCGAATATGGTATCGAATGTGCTTCAGATAAAACATCTCTTCGAATCTCATTATTGTTGGGTACAAACAATCGTTCTCGTAATCGATGCCATCTTCAAATATTTTGTCCGAAGATGAATATTTCTTAACTTCTTTCTCTAGCTTTTGGTAGTACTCGTCAACTCGTTGTGCTTATTTGATTCGATCAATTAGAATGGGTTGAAGTGTCAATGCTGCTAACCTCACATCGATCTCACCAGTTTTATGATTTCCACTTCCATCTTTTGTACATCTGCATGCTCAGATTTCTGAATTGACATAGCAGCTATCGAACTTTGGATCGCCTTTCGGCTTATGGCATCTGCAACAACATTGGCTTCTCCCGAATGATAGTTAATCACACAGTCGTAATCTTTAACAAGTTCTAACCACCTCCGTTCACGCATATTTTATTCCTTCTGAGTGAAGAAATATTTTAGACTCTCGTGATCCGTATAGATCTCACATCATCCACCGAAAAGATAGTGGCGCCAAATTTTTAATGCGAACACCACTGCTTCAAGTTCTAAATCACGAGTGGGGTAATTCTTCTCATACTCCTTTATTTGTCTCGACGCGTACGCAATAACCTTCCTATTTGCATCAATAATCTAAGCCTTTTTTGGATGCATCATTGTATACAAAAAAGCCTTCCGTTCGAGATGGAATAGTCAAGATAGGCGCTGAAGTAAGTCGTCTCTTTAGCCCTTGAAAATTGTGTTCACACGGATCAACTCATTGAAATGAGACGTTCTTCCGGGTCAACTTTGTCAATGACGAGGCAATTTTAGAAAATCCCTCAATGAATATGCGATAGTACCCAACTAAGACAAGAAAACATCGTACCTCTAAGAGATTCTTCGATCGTTGCAAGATGTTGATTGCCTCAACTTTACTTGGGTGTACCGATATTCCCGCTCCAGAAATAACATGTCCCAAGAATACAACTCGATCTAACCAAAATTCACATTTCTTGAATTTAGCGTAGAGTTCTTCTTCCTCGGTATATCTAGGACTGCCTTCAACTGGGCCTCGTGTTCCCCCTTTGTCTTGGAATAGATAAGAATATCATTGATAAATACAAAAACAAATTTATCGAGAAATTCTTTGAATATTCGATTCATCAAGTCCATGAATGCAACTGGTGCATTGGTTAATCCAAATGACATCACAAGAAATTCGTAGTGCCCATATCTTGTTCTGAAGGATGTCTTTGCAATGTCCTCCTCCTTTATCTTCAGTTGATGGTAACACAAACGTAAATCGCTGCTCCTTGTAGTTGGTCAAAAAGATCATCGATCCGGGGGAATGGATATTTATTCTTGATCGTAACTTTGTTTAGCTCTCGATAATCGATGCATAACCTCATCGAACTATCTTTCTTCTGTACGAACAGGACTGGTGCACCCAAGGTGAAAATCTAGGTTGAATGAAACCCTTGTCGAGTAGCTCTTGCAGTATCGTCTTCAGTTCCTTTAACTCAGCCGGAGCCATTCGGTATGGAGCTTTTGATAACAGTGTTGTACCTGGTGTTAGCTCGATAGAAAACTCTATCTCTCGATCAGGTGGTAGACCAGGAAGATCATCTGGAAATACATCTTCATAGTCGTTAACAATAGGTACTTTATTGAGCTCTGGTTGAGATTGTTCATCTGCCTTTATTGCGTAAAGAGATAAGTCTCATAACAAGCATTTACCAATCGGCGAGCCTTTAGTGCTGATATCCTCCGAATCTTACAGCTTGTTGCGACTCATGTAAAAGTGAAAGGCTCTTCTCCGGGTAAATGGAACGTAACTGCCTTTTTATTATAGTCAATTAGCACCCCGTACTTTGACAACCAATCCATACCAAGGAAGACATTGTAATCTTGGATAGGAATTATGGTCAGATCGACATGTAACACCTTATTATCAATTAGGACCACACACTCTTTGAGAATCTAATTTGTCTGCGTTGAAGCTCCATGAGGAATCGTCACATTGTAGTTGAACTTGGACATGTGAGTTGTTATACCGAGCCTCGTTATGTACTTAGATGATGCAAATGAATGCGTGGCTCCTGAATCTATTACTATGGATGTCGGGACATTGTAAATAGATAGCATACATGTCACCACGGAAGGTTTTGCCTCCACCTCATCGGACGTAATAGTAAAAACTCTAGCAGGTACACCTTGTGGCTTTGGTTGATTCACCTCCGGTTGTTTGGACACATTTTTGCAAAATTTGCCTCTTTTTCACAGATAAAACACTTGTGCTTTGTGGATAACAGTACCAAGTGTGTTGTCCGCCGCACCTTGGACATGGGGCATCGGAATTTGGGGTCTCTGTTTGATGCCCCTTGTTGAGATCTTGATCCATTTTGGAAATTTGGTCTTTGTCCATTGACTATGAATTGTCGTTTCTTATTGCCTTCGGCCCAATTTTGCCCTTGCCCAAATTTTTCTTTTGCCTCTTGGGCACAACGATTCTCATTTCAGCTTGTTCTGCCACCAAAGCTCTTAGCTTGTGCATACGTGACTCTCTGAATGTCGGTCATGTTGACGTCTCGGTACAACTGAGGCTTTAAGCCCTCGAGAAATCGCTATACTTTCAAAGTGTCAGTACTCACCATGTGTACGGAGAACCTTGACAATTACTCGAACTTACGAATGTATTCTGCAACTGTCATAGCTCCTTGTCGTAAATTTATGAACTCGTTTCGAAATATTTCTTCATCATGCCCCACCAATGACTTTGTTGTAGTAAAACATATTTTTGAGTGTTCGAATCTATTCTTCTTCGGATATATGATCTATATCATCCTCAAATATTGGTGGATTAAGCTTTCGGAACCTTTCCCTGATCATCTCCACTCTTGAAGCTTGGAATTCTTCTTTTGTGGCAACTCGTTAGTATTTCATTGGCGGATAAGTTCATGAATTTGCTCAGACTGTCGTTGGAGAAGCTCAGTAAGCCGTATTATAGCAGTGTCTCGCTCGTTTGTGGGAGGCACGGTCTCTCATCCCTAAGTGGGCGTTACGGTGTCTCTAGCCTGAATACTTCCTCCACTACTTTCACCTCTAGTTCGTACCATGGTTATCTCTTTCTTATCCTGCTAACCCCTTTAGAGAACGTGGCCACTAAATTCATGCAATGGAAAATAATTCAAATAATAAAATAAAACATACTGGCAAGGATGCCTCCACACTTTTGAGTTCTTGTACATAAACAGTCTATAGAACTTGTGACCGAAGCTCTGATACCAGTTTGTCATGACCATCCCAAACTCACCCGAAAAATAAATAAATAAAAGCAAAAAAAATAGTCGTGTGACTCTATTTAACACTCATCTAAACCCTTTGGACTTATTAGATAAAAATTGAAAATCACGAATATCTCAAAACTAGATAATAAAACAAGCGTTCATGTCATCATACACGCACACAAACGACTCAACTCGACTCAACCTCTTTATTTTATGAAACATGACCTTGACTTGACAACCACGATATATATGGACATACATATATGTATAAGTCACACGACAAACGCAACGAAAGACAGACTCCCCCGCCTCACAGGTCGTCATCCATGTACAGTCTATCTCAAATGCATGTGGAAGCTTCAACGACCAGCCTTGCCGCCTATGTCGGTCACGCAATGTCATTACCTTCACCTACAACTCGTGAACTATATGAGTTTGACGCTCAGTAAGCAAAAATCATGCATGCTGTGAAAATATGCAAATCCTCAGCACATCTACGTGTTACTCGGCATCTCAAAGTGACTCATCACTCTCGCCTCCTCTATCTGGGCCCGTGGCTAATATACAACGCACCACCAAGAGCTCAATAAATAAAATGACAGTGGCCTACCCTAGATTTTCCTAGGTCGCTCACTCTCAGGTCGCCCCTTCAGCCATGCGGCTGCACACACTGGTAGCCTACGCTGGGGTTTCCTGGGTCACACCCTCCAGGTCGCCCCATCCAGGTCGCTGCTACCGCAACAACATGGCAGTGGCCTTCCCATGTCTCCCCTTCTGCCTCAATATATGATGGTGGCCTACACTAGGGCTCTCTACCCTAGGTTGCCCCTACCCAGTCGCCCCTTTCGTCGATGGTGCAATAGTAATTAGCCCCTAAAGATGCCGAATAATCGGCACATATACATCACTCTTTGACAATCATCACAATACATACCAATACTCGACAACCCGCTAATGTGTGTGTGCATATATTGATGAATGATATGCTCATGAATTCACGTACCTCAAATAAGTCATGCATGTAAAGGTAACATATCATCACTAAAACACATAATTAACATAAAATATATATACAACAAATATTATGTTCATGCGTTGAGTTGGACTTTCACTAACCTCAAATCCCGAACTTTCCAAAATCTGCTCATGTTTTCTTACTTGAAATATGCACGAATTTTCCTACCTTATGCCAGATGTACCTCGTTGATCTATTATAAGGGTATCAGTATAAGAAATAACTAACATATATAAGGGAAATCATTCTAGCATGAATTCAATGTTAAATTACATACGTATTGATATTATTATTATTCTTTATATATATATATATCAAAGAAAGAGAAATCACCTTCGAAAATGAAGAAATGGATGCTGCTTTTAAAATATGCAACATTTGCTATTACTATTCGGATGATACACGAATAGGTGTGCATGTACGCATTAAGCGTGCGTAATTAGTACACCTAAACATTATATTTTCTTGAATTGATATCATAATGAGGGATTAGGAGGTTTAGGATTAGCTAAAAAGGTGTTTGGTTAGAGGGTTTATTTAAAGGGAAGGTTTAATTAATACCCTCCTAATACCCTCTATAAGGTATTATTTAAAGCAACATCCACCCCTTCCTTTAGCTAATCTCACCCATTTTGGACAAAATTATCCTTTTACTTTAAATTTTATTTATTTATTTTATTCCTTTTTTATAAATTTTCTTCCCTCTCTCCCCCTCTCTCGTCTTCCCCCATCTCTCTCTCTCTTCTCTCTCCTCTCTCCCCTCTCTCTCTCTCTCTCCCCCCTCTCTCTCTCTCATCTTCCCTCTCTCTCTCCCCATTGCGTATTTTTTAAATGAATGAGTAAAATTGTAATTTTGTTTATTTAAACCTAATACAAGCTAAATCCATCTACCAAACATATTGGACATCATTACTTAATTTCATCAACCAAACATCCAAAAAAACTCATACCCCCCATTATAGAAACTCAACTTAAACTAATACCATCTAAACGCATCCCTCCAACCAAACGGACTCGTAAGTTTCAACTTATATGTGTACAGTATTGTTATTATTATTAATATTATTATTATTATGTATTTATTATTTCATTATTATTAGTCTCTATCCTTATCCATTATTATTATTATTATTATTATTATTATTATTATTATTATTATTATTATTATTATTATTAGGAATATCTACAGTTAAATATCGAAAGGGATAAAAAAATTTCGGATCAGTACCTTGTCAGTAAAATTTTTTATGCAGGTACCCGTTTGAAACATTGTACTGATAAGTACCTAATGGACAATTTTACCTTTAAAAATGTAGTTTATTACAATCCTACCGTATGTGTTAATTTAGATAAAAGAAAAACAATTAAAACCTCAGATCCCCAAATTGTTCACACCACCAAAATCGCTCGAGCTCCCAAAATCAAGCGAGATCGAAGCTAATCCTTCCCAAAATCGACCAAAAATCGCCCGTGCTTCCCATAATCGGCCATTTTCGTCGCAACCGAACGCTCGCAGTCGCGTTCGTGTCCTCTGGTGGCAGTCCCAGACAATAACGAAAGAACCACGCTCGACAATTTCATAAATTGAAGGTAAATTCGACTTTTCGAATTTTCTCGTATTTGAACAAGTAAAAGTTATGTCTTGGTCCGAGTGGGGATAACATTTCTCTTCTGCATGTCCATGGAATTTTGAAAAATCCAAGCATCTCAGAGATAGATAGAGAGGTAGAAATTTTTCGAACGAAGGGCAGGGGCTGGAGACATATCTGAAAAAACGGGGTATTCGCATTAGCGGAAGGAGGAGAGCGAAGAGATGAGCACTTTTCAAGCAGCTTTGGGCTTCGGTTAATCATTTGTTTGGGTAGCTTTGGGCTTTGATTAATATTTAGCTAATGGCTTCCAATTTTAATCACGGTTCCTAATGATTTGGAGTCGATAAGTGCTCAGAATGTGTTGCTTTTCGGGTATCGATTTAAGGGTTTTATGGGTCTTATGGTGTTTAAAGATGGGTTCGATTATGTTTTTCTTAGGGTATCGTTTATGCTTCGATATGGTACTATCTACGCTTGATATTTGGTACTCTATATGCATTGTATTGATACTTTTTGTTTCGATATCTTGGTACTATTTGCAAGATGAAACTGGTAAGTATTATCATTGTGTGATTTATAGGTTATGTTTTATGAGGAATGGCAAAAAAGAAAAACGTACTCAAAATAGATATGAGCTCCCTTCGAGGTGTAGAAACCAACTCCTTTAGGTTCAGTGAGGATCTTGATATAGTGTTCTCTCATGAAGAATCTAGTATAGTGATGGGGTTGCAGGTCAGTTGGCCGACCACAATGCCAAGTTGAAATCGAAAACCGTTACCCGCATTTTTGATAGTGTTCTCTCATGGAAAAAATTGTGAAGGAATGCATAAAAACATTAGGAAATTATTGTTGGGGTTTGTAGAAAACCGTGGGGAGGAGATCACGAATGATTTTTGAGGATGTTCGGGTTTTTACTTATTTAACTGTGTGTTATTTCCGATGGGTAATTCGAAAAACCCATCGTTAGTGAATTCATGTGTTATTTACTCATTCTTATTATGTGTTTAATGATAATCTCAATGGTTCCGTACTTACAGATGGGGTGTATGAGCGTGTGCCCTTGTTGGCACAGAGGAGGCAACAATATATGTTTCCCCGAGTACCGTTGTAAGAAGATTGTGGATCACGAGTACAGCCGGCGCCCAATCTGGTAGCGTAGATTGCGTGGTTCATGAATCATTGTCAATGGAGAAAGACATTGTCAACACCCCTGAGTTCCTGACATTTTCCGACTGTGGGTGTGAGACTTTCTTTGGATGATTGTTAGACATGGTTTTTGGTTTTTGGCTTGGATGCTTGGTTTTTACACTTCCGTAGCGTTTTATGAGTTCGGATGTTTAGTATTTTTGTGTTGGTTGTTGTTGGCCCTTTTGTGCTCGTTATTTTATATTTTCAAAATGAAATATGTAGTACCACAACTCGTATGTATGTCGTACCTCATCAAGTTTAGATTATGTACCCTATTAAAAATTGTTAATGTATCATATGAGCCATGGATGTCGTACTACGTCTCCTACATATGGCGTACCACATCTCGCATATATGACTTATCATTTTCTTGGAGTATATAGTACCACATCTCGAATATATGTCGTACCACTCTCGTACATTAGGTATATATGACTAATACAACAAAGAACACACATTTGACGTACCAGATACGGTACTTCGCCGTCCCATGTATTGTACGATTAACGTACCACATCAAATCTATATTACGTACCCTATTAATATTTTTTAAGGTACTTTTTCAGGAATGGATGTTGTACCATGTGTTAAACTATAAAAAGTAAATGGATTTATGAGCAAATAACGTATGGATACGTAATGTTACAAATACATAGTACTAAATAAATGTATTACAAAAAAAAACTCAAATTAGTTGCACCTTTCCAATTCAACACATATTCAAAGTATATAGGAAGATGTATCATCATCTTATTATGAAACATGGAGTTTGAAGGGGTTAATCGAATATGTAAGGGTTAATGCTCCAAATTTGATACGAAATGAAGTGTATAATATATCTAAGTATAGTAGGATAGTTTCAAATAAAAAAACAACAAGAACGGCGACGAAAAATGATTACCCTCATATGTCGTACCAAAGCATCAACTTCTACCTTACCAGATATTAGTATCTTGAATTACCCGTTATGGTCATAGTCGTGTACCAACTATATGTTGTTTGTAGTACCCAATATGTACATGTGTCATCAAATAACTAAAAGTCTGATATGTCAGACAGTCTGTCTTGCCGTGTCAGAAAATGTCTTAGACGGCTATCATTATGCGACATATCAGACATTCTCCGACATGTTAGAAGTTTTTTCCATATATGTTGGAGTTTTAATGTATCGCCAATAACATTTTTACGTACCTTTTTATTACATTTCTAGTATCATTTTATCGTTGTTATAGTACCTAATATACATATGTTGTCGTACCATTTTAATGTAGTTGCAGTACCTATTGTAGATATGTAGTGGTACCATTTAAATGTGACTGCAGTACTTATTGTAGATATGTTGTGGTACCATTTTAATCGAAATAATTACTAGCCATATCAGAAAACAATCAATCACATCATTTAGCAATCTAATGTGATTGTACATCAATCAACTTCAATTTTTCTAACGTGTCAAGTACATTTTTCAGATATATCAGAATTATTTTAGCTTACACTTCTACTTTTTCATACCAATTTTAGTATATTTGTAGTACCATTTTATTGCGCTTGCAGTACCAATTTAATGTGGTTGTAGTACCTTTTATAGATATGTCGTGATACTAAAATCTGTATTATGTTGTACCTCGCTTCAGAACAGAAAAGATAATAGCCATAATAGACACAAAGTCTCATAATCCTTCAACAAGTATAGAGATCAATATACAAGCAACATAAAATGGCAACGTCTTAAACATATAACCAAGAATTACAACAATCTAATTTGATTTTCAACCTACCCAAAATTCAAACCATCACACATCGAACAAACACCAACATTCATTGTTATGCACTTAATCTCGCTCGTGATTTTCTTACTCATTTGACCCTAATTTGGAAATAATCCAAACAAATTGATATGATACAACCCTAACAAATGGTACGATAAACTAATTATAAATGGTACTGCCACTTCACTTATAATAGTACTACATCTTAAAACAATGAAGTAGCACAACAAAACGTTCCATGGTACACAATATAATTAAAATTGGTACTACATAACAAATATATAAAAAAATCAGGGTTTTCGACAGAAACCTCTTTACCAAAAATATATCTCTTAAGCTTATATGAATACTCACCAATATTCTTTTTCAGCTCGACAATGGTTTCGATTTTGTCTCCATCTGAATCTTTACGACAAATACATTTTTCCCCATATTGCATCTAAATAAATCTTCATCTAATTCGAAATCAGGTAAACCACAATCGATATTATCGACTAATCGGACCACCCACTGCTAAATACATACATATTTCCCATTTTGATCCTCAAACTGCACTAATTGAAAGAAATAAAGCATTCATGACTCAACTGTGACTTTAAATGGTAAAACGAAAATAGACTTGCAATTGATGATGGTGGCTGTATCAATAGGAGGACGACACACCATCAGGATGGTCAGATTCGTCGTCGATGAAGCCATCATAATCCGCGATGACGTCATCCAGGTCGGAATTGTCTTCATCCTCATAATCGCCGCAGAATTCCTCATCGCCGAATCTTATCACCAAAATCGATCGTTGTCGTCTGTATCTAGGCTCTTGGTGATAAGAAGAGAGAGAGAGAGAGAGACTAGATGTGTGGGACGATGGTGAAATGATAAAACAATAATATAAAAACTTAAAGTAAGGGTAAATTTGTCATTTTAGTCAAACATGTACCTAATAGTATAAAAAGTTTTCAAATGGGGACTTCATAATAAAATTACTCTGACAAGGGACTGAACCGTTTCTTTTTTATACATTTGGGTATTTAACTCTAGTTTCCCCTTATTATTATTATTATTATTATTATTATTATTATTATTTGGTTTAAATAAGGGTGGATTCCCACGTAACATATCTACCCGTTATCTTGATAAACTTACACGTGTGACTAACTGCGCCTAGCGGTCGACACATAACTTATGACTAAACCGACTCAACTAAATGGATAAGGATTTCTAAATACTTATCTTATTAAAGTTCCTAAAATTTATTTATCCTAAAATGAAGTCAAAGTTAATAAATTTTATGTTAGGCACATAAATCATATAAAACATGTAATATGCAAATAAAATCCGCGTATCATGCAGATAGATTTATGCATGTATTAGGCAAGGTATGTAATTCATGTCAAAAATTAAATACATGAGTTGTACTGGCCAATTTAGGTGTTCGAGGGCTTGGGTATCACATCCTCCCCCCTTTAAAAGAATTTTATCCCCAAAATTCAACTCACCGAAAGAGATTAGGTGGTATTTGGCTCTCATATCATCTTCCCTTTCCCATGTTACTTGTTCCACTGATTGACTCCTTCATAAAACCGTAATAAAATTTTCTTATTCATGAGTTGCTTGACTACGCGTAGAAGAATCTCTACCGACTTCTCTTCATAATTCAAATCTAGTTTTAAATCTATCGACTCATTTTTTGGAACCCGAGTAGGATTCGTAATATAATTTCGTAGCATAGACACATGACATATTATTTAATTATTAAAATATAACGGGAAACAAAGCGGGGATCCCCGTTGCGGAAAATGTCTTTTAGCGGATCCTCGCGGGGCGAAAATTCTCGTACCCTTGACAAGCCTAACCTGTACTAGCATAATCAAGTGTAAATTGAATACGAGGCACTGCAAATAGTGGAACCCCACAATTAAATCGGACCCGCCGGTTGAAAACTCCAATACCTTTACGAGGACGTCCGACCGCTAATTCTAGACGAGTCAATCTCAGCCAACATATCAAAAGACAAAACCCCCTGCCGTGTATCACAAGGCTGAACCGGATAGTAATAGGTAGGGCTGAATAATGGAGGTGGAAGAATCTGCGCCGTTGGATGACAAGGCAAAGAGAATGAGGGATCTGCTCTCGAGTTTCTACTCGACCGGTCCTTCTTCAACGTCGTCGCCGCTGCCGCCCAACACTTTGTCTAGATTCGCCACGCTTGACACTATCGATACGACATCATTCGACGCTGATAGATACATGAATCTCCTCGTATGCTCGGCACCTTATATTCAGTTAACGCAGCTAAATCTGCTTGGTCATTATGCAATTCTCCTCGTCGATTCATCGCATCTATGCAACTGTTTTGCACTTGATTTCTTGTGGTTGGCTTATCACATAGTTTAATCATGACTCACGGGCCCAGCAATGTTGCCATGAAACAAATTTGGTGTTAATTAAAGGTGAAGCGGATGTTCTCGGTATTTTGGAGAATTAATTGGCTTGAATCCTTGAAGCTGGTGTACTTGTAAAATTATAATGCCAAACTTTCATGAACTCAATTGGAAGACATGCATCTCTTTGCAATTATGAAAATTCTTTAAGCATTGTGCCTTTATAATCTGATTATATTTGCTAAAGCATTCTGAAATTGGCTTCACTGGGGTGGATCTGGGAGTAATTTTTGTAATATTTCTAATTCTTGTCATTGTTTCATTCTTTCACATGGAGAAATAATGTTGTGGCAAGCATTCTGAGTTGTTTGCCCCAACTTCGAACGTTGAAAGGAATAAGGCAGAGTAGTTTTGCTTTGAGGATCATGAGCGGCATCCATTGCACTGTGTTTGGTTTTGCTGGTATTTGATATGGGTCAACCCTAAGAAAACCGACAAGTCTGCTAATTTTCCAGGTAGAAAAATCAAATTTAGAAGGACTTCTTCAGAAGCATGTTGAAATGGCTGCTGAAATAAAGAATATTGACACCGACCTACAGATGTTAGTTTACGAGAATTACAATAAGTTCGTCAGTGCAACGGATGCGATCAAAAGGTGACCTTTTCATCTTTTTCTCTTTATTAGGTTTCATTTTAGTTTAATATGAAGTTGGTTTCAGGAAATAAGGCATGCTTGATTATGCATGTGATTAGTTCCTCGTGTCAACTGTCAACTTATGGCGAATTTCTTACATTTCAACTCCTCTGCTGAGTTAATTTCCCTCTATCCAGGATGAAAAATAATATTGTTGGAATGGAAACAAACATGGAACAGCTTCTTGAAAAGGTGCTCCGTAAAGATTTTAGGCTACATGTGATGATGTTCTAAATGTGTAATGTGGAGCACTGACCGAACTCTGTGTCCTTTATATGGTTCCAGATTACGTCTGTGCAATCTAGAAGTGATGGTGTTAATACATCTCTTTTTGAGAATAGAGAGCATGTAGAAAAGTTGCACCGAACACGCGATCTTCTTCGGAAAATCCAGGTGTTAGAGCTGCCTAAGATATTTGCATATCCTTGTTTCTCACTCAAAGTTCTTGTGTACAAACTCTGATGTGCAGAAAAATAAGTTAATAATATAATGTGTTTGCTTCTTTTTGTGTATAAAAAACTGGGATAAGGCATGTATTTATTAAATTCCATGAGCTTCACATCTAACTAGCATAGTATTTGTTTGCTTATTGTGATGGAGAAGTTACCACATCCTGCAAATCACCTTTTATAATTTATTAACTCTTGACCTCTCTATTGTCTACAAACAGTTTATTTATGATTTACCTGCAAGACTTGAGAGATGCGTCAAATCAGAAGCATATGCAAATGCTGTCAAGTTTTACACTGGAGCAAAGCCAATTTTCAAGGTTTTACTCCTTAATTCAGCCATCTGCTTGCAGTTTTTCTGTATTTTGACTTATTCTTTCTATGGTTACCAGGCTTATGGGAATTCTTCATTTGAAGACTGTAAGCGTGCATCTGAAGAAGCAATAGCTACAATTATCAAAAACTTGCAGGTAGATCCATCTCTTATCCGCACGGCCCGAGTTACGGATAATTAGTTTACTTTGATGGTTGATGAAGATGAATAAGCTAGTAGCTACATTGAAACTAACAGACGTTTCACATGCCATTACCGAAACAATGGTACATTTGATATTTATGTTATGAAAAGGCTGAGTTAGAAAACATGATTCCCATTATGTGATTCCTTTCAGTTAATATTAGGTTGTTGAGGTTGATCACTAGTTATTTTGGCGCATGATTTGTTGATGTTTCAAATCGTGGGCTTATATCAAACTTATAGTATATTAGTATAATTCGAATCTTGGAGAGATACATGGTATCTGCATCTCTTGTTTTCAGGAGAAACGTGCTCTCTATTTCTATCTTTATTTGTTTTCTTCCCTTGTGATTCTGTGAAGCCTTATAGAAATTTGATATTTGACTAAACTTTCAGTATTATACTTTCAATGTTTTCAGGGGAAGGTTTTCTCTGATTCGGAGTCCATTCAATCAAGAGCTGAGGCAGTTATGCTTCTTAAGCAGTTGGAATTCCCGGTTAGTTTTTCATCTTCAAAGCAACCCATGAAATTACTGCTTAACTTTGATTTACATTAGTACTAGTAAGCCTTATTTGGGACTTAAGTAATTCAAATTTCGTGGATTTGCCATTAGTTTTGCATAAGAACAGAACTTTCATAGTTTTCTCTTTTCTCTGACCATGTGGCAGATAACCTTTTGTCTCTGTGTAGGTTGAAAAGTTGAAGCTCAAATTGTTTGAAAAGCTTGAACAATTCCTAGTGGACCTTCATATTGAGCCTGAGGAATTAGCAAATACTTCAGTGGACGTCAATGCATCTCCTGATAATGGAAAATTGGCTCCGCCTTCTGCCCATGAGGTCATGAGAAGGGGTCACCATGCTGTGTAAAATTTGAAATATTTGATTAATATTTTTATTGTTCAGTTAGGTGAGCAACACATAGTTTTATGCATCAGATGCAACACGATTGGTATTGGTGTTATAGTCCAAGAGATGGCTTGATATCCGCTGAAACCTGTACAAACTCAGTTTAAGGCCTTTTAGAATCTTAGTTACCAACTGTCTGAGTTAAGCTGTTCTAAATGTTTTAATTGTGCTGAATATTTACTGTTATTGACTGTATAATAAAATTCCTTACATCTGTTTCAGGCTTCTATTCGTGAATTTGCAGAAGCTGTTCGTGCTTATAAAGTTATATTCTTGCATTCGGAACCACAGCTATCTAAACTTTCACAAGATCTTATTTCAAAGTATGCTGCTTTCTGATCAGCTCCTTTATCTCATTTACACGGTTTTTTGTGATAAAGTTGGTGTTAAATTCTTACCTTTGTTATTAATTTACATAATATGTGGAAATTCCAGGTACTATGAAGCCACCCATCACCAAATTAATAAGCAAGTTAGCTCCAAGGACCTTTTGGTGATCCTTCGTAAGTTACTTCAGCATAAGCGAATGATACCTCTCCATCTTTGCCGTTTGTTTTACTGTTTTATTCTAATGTTGGCGGCAAGATAGCATTTGTAATTTGTATACAAGTTTGAAGAAAACCAATGTAAAGTGGCCTTTCATAAAGCTAAGTGAAAAGAAGAATAGATTCTTAGTTTCTATGAAATGTAATCTAATTTAATTACTAAACTGGCACTTATTCTCGTACTACTTAAGTACATTGGTTACGACCCGCTGAGCTTCCGTTTCTCTAACTATTTATCATCTAATGACATTACCTTCGTATTTTGACCTTATGAGATTCTTTTACATAACCTCCAGGGGTGATTTGGGCTGATGTGCTACTGATTGACGAAGTTCTTCCCGAAGCTTTTCTCCCCAATTTTGCGATTCAGGTTTGCATGTTATAACTTGAAAAGACTGTTAATTCGTATTATATTGTCAGTTTTCGCGCTGAAGACTTGTTGAAAATCATGATATTTCCAGTGTGCTCGTGTTGCTGTCAAAGACTTCATATCCAGAAAATTTAACTGTCTTTTGCTTGATATATCTGGTAAGTGTGTTATTTTATGCTTTCGTTTAGTGAGTTCCATAAGTCACAACATGAACTCTCTTGCAGAATTCCATTAAATATGAATAAAAATCCTCAGAATTTAAGATCAATGTCTGAACTGTATATAATCATTCCATATTGGAATTTTCCCAACCCGTCTTCTCGTAAAGATTGACGCCATACGTTCGGGACGTTTTTTTAACTTCGATATGCCTGTGAATTGAAGTTAAATGAAAATTTTAGTCATACCAGATTGAACATAACTTTTCCTCTTCGTTTTCCATATTTCTTCTCAGAACAGAATATTGATCTGTCCTCTTCTTAATCTCGCAATTTCTGGTCAAATTTTATTGGCATGTTCACTGTATCAACAATAAACAGTAATTTGTTGTCCAAATTCCTGGCCAATTTAATGATATCATGGTAAGGCATTGGTCTATAAATTCCGATATGCATGTGGTGGTTCATATGAGAGAAACAAAGAAAACTAAAAGGAAGCAATAACAATTGGATATTGTAGAGTTCTTTTATTAAAATTACTGAATTTCAAATTATTCTATTTTTTTAGATGCCCTTAAGACATTCCAAGGTTCAGAAATGGGGGGTATAAAGGAAGAATATCCATTGGCTGCAGCATTGGAGTCTGGCAAAAATGCAATTATCCAAGGCAGTGTGGGTATCTTACAGGTTAAAACTAGATGCATAACTGCTGTTAAGAATTTCACTGATGTTTTTCTATCAGATTGAACTTCACTGCTTGATTTTGTTGTT
Source organism: Linderniella brevidens (assembly GCA_004919715.1). Taxonomy (NCBI): domain Eukaryota; kingdom Viridiplantae; phylum Streptophyta; class Magnoliopsida; order Lamiales; family Linderniaceae; genus Linderniella; species Linderniella brevidens. The sequence goes on along the minus strand of SWDC01000156.1, from coordinate 10,654,442 downwards.
GTACTTGCAAAGCAGGAATTTCGACAACTTCTTGATGACAACTCTGAATTGTTAATGAACTGAGAGATTTAACGATTGACTGGGTCCAGCAAGGATTTCGAGATTTCTTCAAAAAACTTGATGACTATTTCATTGCGGTCTCTTCGAAAAGTAATAAAGGTGGTTTCCTGAATGTTATAGAACAAATGACAGGTGATAGAATTGCTGCTGGGCTTGTTCTTGTGCTGTGCCAGTTTTCTGTTTATCTTGAACAGAGTTTCATCCCACAAATCACTGAGGCATGGATCACTTTGACTTTTATTACATTAGATCAACGAGGTTGACTTTCTTAAATGTGAATTTCAGGATATTGCTTCTTCTTTCCCTGGTAGAGGGGTTCGAGGGTTTGAAACTTTTGTTTCTGCAGAAATTTGTCGTATTTTCCGGTTATCTGGCGAAACGTTCTTGAACCTGGTGGGCATTTTTTATTTTTATTCATGCTGTTTGTCTTAAAATCCTTTCAAATCAGCGTGGAACCATTATCATGGCATACTGCAAATGATAAGTGCAAAGGGGTTGTTGTATCTTATAACTATTTTGAAGCATAAGCCTCTAGTTTGAAATGATTATAATTGGCAGTTCAAATTAGAATTCTGGTCCACCAACGCCAGTTTACAGTTCCCATTTGTTGATGATCTCACATTGAGTGGCAGCACACATGCACATCATAGCCACGTCTGGATGACAACTTCTTTTATTCATCTTTTATGTTTTTAATGTGATGGTCATAACATTTTTTCCATTTTCAGTATATTAAGATGAGAACACAGAAAATATCAGTTCTTTTGAAGAAGAGGTTTGCTGCACCAAACTGGGTCAAGGTCAGTAGCCTGTCCCATCTCCTCATAGCTCATCAGCTTTAGTGCCTCTGACTGTGTACTTTTTACCTGTTGCTTAGCACAAGGAGAGAGGTGCATATGTTTGTGGATATACTTCTCAAAGAGGTAATTCACTCGGCCATCTACTTTTTTGGTTGTAATTATTGGTAATTTGTAAAGGTTAATTCCTCCCAAGTGACATTTTGATCATCTCGAGTAATCAAAATTTGTTTTTGGGTTCTATCTAGTTGGAAGAAATAAGAACTGAGGTGAAGCAAGTTCTGCCTCAAGGACCTCAGCATCGTCGCACTGACAGCACCGGGAGCACAGCATCGTCTCGCAATAACCCTTTGAGGGAAGATATTAGATTAAAGCGATCAAATACTCAGAAGGCGAGAAGTCAGCTCCTGGAGACGCATCTAGCAAAACTGTTCAAGCAGAAAATGGACATTTTTACAAAGATCGAGCACACACAGGTACTTTCCTTATCTTTTTTCCTGTGAAAGAAATATAAGTCAGTAATATCATATCATGTCTTGAGGTTATGAGAATATATGGAATTGTTGATTGCTGGAATCGGTGCTAACGACAATTGTGAAACTTTCGTTGAAGAGCTTGCAAGAGTTTGTGCGGCTCCAGACATTCAATCGCAGTGGATTCCAACAAATTCAGTTGGACATTCACTTTCTGAAGACTGCTTTAAAGGACTTGACGGACGATGAAGCTGCAGTTGATTTCCTTCTCGACGAGGTGAGAAAGAAATCCTCATTACCTTGAAAAATAAATAAGGGGCAAAATGGGATTTGGCACCTGTTGTGGCCGCCTCTTCTCTTGGGCTGGGTTTGGAACGACGAAAGTACTGCGGAAAAGAAAATCGAAAAAAAAATGATTTTCATTAGACTTTCATTCATTTTCCTCATCATTTCGTGAAGAAATAAGTTTTTCTTAGTTTTAAGTATAAACTTAACTAGATTTTATTTTATTTACTTTTCCTTATTAATTTCTTCAACCAATCAAACATAAAATTTGTTTTCTTTTTCCATTTTATTTTCCATTCCCTATTAATTTTCACAAACCAAAGAAAACCTTCTTAGTAGTTTAAGGCAGAAAATGCGGTTAATTACAAAGTTCACGTGTTTGAATTGAATTCGAGCAGGTTATTGTTGCAATTGCAGAACGTTGCCTCGATCCAATTCCCTTAGAACCTCCGGTACTGGACAGGCTTGTGCAGGCCAAGTTTGCCAACAAATCAACTGAGAATAGCCCCCGGTGGTAGTATCCTAATGGAAAATGTGGTCTAATTGATTTATAGAAAGCTATAACATTTTATCAATTTCTGAAGAGCTGGGAATTAATACTAAAAAGGAAAATTTGTAACAAACAGGTGGAGATCTCAGTTATTATTGCTTGGCTGTCTGAGACTAATGGAATTTTTATTTGGGATTTTTGTACAATAGTTTATAATTCCTCTCTCTCTGTAACTTTATGATGACATTTTTGGTATAAATATTGCATTTGGCAACCAACGTAGAATTGTTGCAACACGTGTTTTATAAACTACTTGTGTTCGAGTAAATGAGACAAACTACGTCCAACGTTATCGAGAGACGTTTCACTGTTACAGAACTATACAGTAACATTGTTGCGAGTAACCTACTAATAATATCAATAATAATCAATGTAAACCATGACAACTGTTTTATTGTGTGTTTACAGCAACAGATAAAGCTTTGAATAGTTTCTCGCGGTTCAACGGTTTTGTTATATAACCATCTGCTCCGGCCCGAATCATGCTATCAACCTCCTCCCCCTTATCGTGGGCCGTAAATGCAAGAATCGGACAGCTGATGCAGCAGCAGTATCTCTTCTCTACTTCTCTGATCCTCTCAGTTGCTTCGGCTCCATTCATCATCTGCATCTGCATAAATAAATAAACAAATTAATCTCCGTTAGATAAAAGATTGTGCAGATTAAAGTAAAATTTATGTATGTATTACCTCACAATCCATAAGGATACAGTCGAAAGGCACCGAATACGTCAAAGCTCCCGAGTCCGCTTGGTCTCTCAGGCACCTGCAAACTAGTTCGACGGCATCTTCTCCATCTTCACACAAAGACACATCGACACCGAAACTCGAAGCCACGTGTTTAGCTGTTATTCGACTGAGCATGTTATCATCTGCCATCAGTATCCTCTTCCCTGTCAATGGAGTTCTCTTCTCCTCTATAATTTCACTCTTCTTAGTCTCTTCAACTTTCACCGGCCTGGAAGAGCTGGTGGCCTCAAGAGGAGGAGTTCTTTCAACACTTCTTCTCGGTAAAACGCCTCCAAATTCGGGCAACAAGCCGATAAACCGGTACAAGCGGGACCCATGGAGCGGCTTCGATATGATCAGGTCAGAACCGGGAAGCTTGTCCCCATCAAGGCCACCGAGATTACTGCTGCATGCTCCTCCTCCTCCTCCTCCACCGGGCAAATCCAACCAAACAACCCTAACGAAAACATTTTCGTTCAAGTCCCTTCTAAATTCAGCTACAACTCTGCTTATCTCACCAAACGGAATCAAACTCACGTCAATCACAATCAAGAAAAAGCAGAATCTACCTTTCTTTTGTGAATGTGGAGCATCGTTTGCACCATCCAAGGAGCTCAAGGGGACTTCTTTGGACCGTGTGCTTCTAGAAGAAGCCCTCGATAAATAGCCATCACTTGTTGAATGCACGTCTGATTTGCCCGATGAGCACTGACATGACAAGTGCAGCTTTCGCTTCATTTTCATCAGAGCTGGAGAAAGCTGATGATATTCTTTCACTGCGTGGGCTTTCACACCGAGCCCGTGCATGAAGTTTTGCAGCACAGTGCTTCTCTTTGGGCTCTGAATGAAGAGTAAGACTTGGGATCTTTCGATTCCGGGGCTACTACGGTTACGACGAACAGATCCCGAACGACGAAAAGATGCCGTTGAGGCATAATAGTCTCTAGCAGATTCAATGTCTTCGGGACTCGAAGCATCCCTAGAAACATCCGCGTTGCATCGGCTCAAGAAGATGTTAAATCTCATGCAAGTGCCTTTTTCACCGAAACCTTTGTCCACAATATCTATTTCTCCTCCCAATAAGCGTACCTATGCGCGTGCATAAAGAACAACAAACAAAATCATGCTCTATAAAAATAATACCAGTTGATTCTTCTTATGAAGATGCTGCTGCGACAATATATAATAAAAGAAAAGGAAGGCGTCATCGTACCAGAGACTGAACAATGCCAAGTCCCAAACCGGTGCCTTGCATTTTATCCGCCGTTTCTTTGACTTGAACGTAGTTTTGAAAGACTGAGCTCTGCTTCTCTTTGGGAATCCCTTTACCCGTGTCGCTCACTTCGAAAACAAACTCCATGAGATTCGGGTCCCTCTGAGTAGCAGCGTCCCCCCGAACTTGCGACGATTCCTCGGCCTTGAACAAGAAGCCTGAAAGGAATCTTACGAAGCTTCTCCTTCGATTCGAAGCAGCAGCGAGCATTATGCCGTCGAGGCTCGGTTTTTTGGCCCACCCGCGAACCACCACGTGCCCTTCAGAAGTGAACTTCACGGCGTTGCTGAGCAAGTTGCTGAGTATCTGTTTTAGTTTGCCTCTGTCTCCTACGACGCGATGATTCTGCGCTATGGAGCCATCGTGCGGGTCCAAGATTACGTCGACTCCCTTCTTCATGCCGACCGGATGAAAAAGATCCGCTACGTCCTCGAGGAGCTCTTCTACGTCGAATTCTTCCTCGTCCAGCTGCATCTTCCCCGCTTCTATCTTACTCGCGTCGAGAATCGAATTCAAAATGCCTAAACGTTGTTGGAAAATATTATTTAGTCAATCTCAATGAAACAAACTTGGGAAATCAGAAACAAACCTTGGAGGTCCTTGATGCAAGTCTCCATGTGATACAGATTGCCGAGCAAATCTGATATCAGAGGGTCTCTTTTCGAAACTACGTCTCGGGATACATCGATGAGGCCCCTTATGCCCGCCAAAGAAGCACGAATATCGTGGCTTGCGCTAGCAAAAGCAGCACTCTTATGCATGCTCTTCCTCTCCGATTGCTGAGTGGCTTCCATCTGTTTAATGAGAGCACCGCGCAGGTGCATCTCCCTTCTTGCAGCCCGAACCACGAGGTACACGAAAACGCAGATCGTAATAACCGTGGCACCGGTCGTTGCGATGAGCAAAAGGAATGCATGGACGATGTTCCTGTGGATTCTGGAAATTAATTCTTGGTTGGTGCTACTGCCAGAAATTATCTTCACTTCGTCTTCGATCGTTGCGGCTTTCTTGGCCCACAAAGCTATCAGGAAAACAGCCGGCGAAAGCACCGTCATCATCTGAGGGATTCAGCTTTATCATTGCAGTGCAATAAAAAACAATATGATAGAATTCAATCGTACGTACCAGGAAGATCATAACACAAACAGGTCGACGCACGAGGATCGCCATTCTATTGGAATAGCTTTTCATCCTTTGCGTTCAACGTTGAGCAGAAAGAAAAAACTCTCACTGCCAGCACTCGTAGATGAATCTTTACTCAAACTGGATCGTGAGCACTTAATAGAAGATACCATGGAATCCGTTTGTCTTACACAATCAAGTGTGAATATTTGGTTGTAAGAAGTCTTTGATGTACGTGTTTTAGCACGGTCGAAGGTTATGAATATATTTTACTCGAAATAAGAACCATCATTACAAAGAGTGATTAATTGATAATGATCCGTGAAGATTCTTCCCAAAATAATAATCATTTAATGCAGAATCAGAGCCTAATATAATAAAATTACTTATGCCTCCCTCTTTTTAAGGTAGCTGGATATTATATCTTCCCAATATAATTACCATTACCAAGAATTAAGGAAGGTTATTATTATTATTATTATTATTATTATTATTATTATTATTATTATTATTATTATTATTAAAAAACAAGTTTTATTTTTTCAAATATTGATAAGGATGGTCAAGCTTCAGCAACATAATGGGCACAGAGCCGCATGCATCAACCCTTCAAACTTCCTTGGCGTTCAATAATCTAATTTTTATTATCATTAAAGTATGCGTAGCTTTATAATTATCGTGAGAATAAGCTCTGAAAAAGCAGTTCAAATTTAATAAAAATTTTATTATCGAATCATTCTATTCAAGCTCACGTGGTGATCTTGGCAATCTGTATCAGAGTGGTATCAGAGCCGACCACGATGAGCGGTGACGGTCGTGATGATGGTCAGACCGGGAATAACGGTGAAGCGTTGCAACGTTTGGAGCAGCGCATGGAACAACGCTGGAAGAGCGATTTTTGGAAGTTCTTAGACGATTGGACGAGTTCCGGAATGCTGATGGATTTCGGGCCCGACGGCCTAACCGGCAGCGAAGAGAAGAACGCATAAGCAGAGATCCTTCCGACTCTGATTCTAGTTTCGGCTTAGAAGAAGAGGAACGCCCACAACGCGTTAACAATTTTCAGCTTAGAGTGGACCTTGATAACTTTGACGGGTCTCTCGGCATTGAGGACTTTTTGGAATGGATGGCAGATGTCAAAAAGTTCTTCGACTACATGGATACGCCTGAAGACCGAAAGGTAAAAATGGTGGCATGCCGACTGAAAGGAGGAGCGTCCGCATGGTGGGAGAGAGTCCAACGGCGTCGGAATCGAGAAGGTCGGGGCAACGTCCGCTCTTGGCATCGTATGAAACAATTATTAATGAGTGAGTTCTTACCCCCATATTATGAACAAATATTATTTCATCAATACCAACGGCGTCGTCAGAAGGATAGGAGCGTGCAAGAATACACTACGGAATTCCTACGGCTGGCCGAGCGAAATAATCTTAATGAATCTGAGGGCCAAACAGTTGCGAGATATCTCGAAGGTCTTCGTGAAAGCCTCCATGATCGGATTGGGGACCAAATGATTAGAACGATGACCGAGGCTCGAAATTTGGCAATCAAAGCTGAGATGGTCGATAATTCTCGGAGTAGGAGAAATTCCTTTGTGCCTCGAGATCCCATTCACGTTGGGGGAACATCAAAACCTCAATCGTCGGCTGATCGAGATGAGGAAAAGACAACAGGAAAGAGACCCGCACGCCCAACAGGAGAGAAAAAGAAAATCCGTATGCTAAACCCGCTCCGATCCGCTGCTACCGATGTAATCAAGTTGGGCACTGTTCAAATGAGTGCCCCCAAAGACGAACTGCCAGCCTCGTCGGGAAAGAAATCGTTATCGAAGAAGTTGCTTGTGATCCCGAAGACACTGATGAGGAAGGTGCAGACGAAGAGCCTCAAGAGAACTTGGTCCTTCAAAAGCTTCTCCTTACTCCTAAAAGTGATGATACGAGCCAAAGGAATGCCATTTTCAGATCGCGATGCATAGTTAATGGTCACCTTTGTGATTTGGTTATCGATGGCGGGAGTTGCGAGAATGTCATCGGGATGAAGGTGGTTGAGAAGCTGAAGCTGCCACGTGAAAAGATTTCTGCACCATACGAATTTCGGTACATTAAATCTGAAGTGGAGAAGGTGCCGGTAACCGAGAGATGCAAAATCTCGTTTTCTATCGGCAAGTTTGAAGATCAGGTATATTGTGACGTGGTAGATATATACGTTTGTCATATCTTGTTTGGAAGGCCTTGGTTATTCGATTCTGATGCGTATCATTCGGGTCGGAACAACACTTACGAAGTTACTAGAGGCAGCGTCAAATACATGTTGCGACCGAAGACTCATTCTTCTACACCCCGCAAGGAATCATTTTTGACCCTTTCGAGTTCATTTGAGGAGGAAATGAAGCAAGCAGGAGAGGTTCATTTGTTCGTTTTTAAAGAAATCATCAACGTGGCTTCGGGAGACGGTGGCAAAGAAATCCCAGGAGGCATTCGACCACTCCTAAGTGAATATGCAGCCGTGGTGGGCGATGATTTTGTGGGCGGCCTTCCCCTTTTGAGGGACATCCAACATCAAATAGACTTTATCCCGGGTGCAAGTTTGCCGAATCTCGCCCATTATCGCATGAGTCCTAAAGAGCATGCCGTTCTCAGAGAAAAGGTGGAGGAGTTACTTCGAAAAGGTCGATTCGGGAAAGCATCAGTCCCTGTGCTGTTCCAGCACTCTTGACACCGAAGAAAGACGGAAATTGGCGTATGTCAATCGATAGTCGGGCGATAAACCGAATCACGGTCGGTTATCGATTTTCGATACCTTGTATGGATGATATGCTCGACATGCTAAGTGGAGCTAGCTGGTTCTCAAAACTTGAACTGCTTTTTCACAGCTTATTCTCACGATAATTATAAAGCTACGCATACTTTAATGATAATAAAAATTAGATTATTGAACGCCAAGGAAGTTTGAAGGGTTGATGCATGTGGCTCTGTGCCCATTATGTTGCTGAAGCTTTTCTCTGCGAGTTAACAGTCGGAACTTTTCTCTGCGAGTTTCATCGTGGGTGTTCTTAAAAATTATCTTGCATGTTCCTTCTTACCAGACGCCGGCGTTTTGACCGGTTCTTTGCGTGGATACAACTTCCACGACTTGTTCTTTCGGGGTGACGGTTGCCGCGATTGGGTCGAGTCGAGTCATTGGATGGGGTTGTTGTTTCCAAGTCCAGTCCACCTGGGCTAGGGTAAAGAGAAGTTGTGTCGTGGCTGGATTTTCTCTGCGGGTCATCAGTCATTTCAATTGGAAGAAAGTAAATCAATTCCAGATAAGGAAACGACTTTTTATGCAATTCTAAACAATCCAAACACATTTTCCAGTTGAACGCAAATTTGAGTTTTTTTTTTTTTTTAAGAGAGAGAAATGCTAAACTCATTTTGGGTTTGGTTTTTGTTAAATTGAGGATTCCTTCCTAAAACCAATTGGTTGGTGATAGGAGGATATGCCTCTTTGATTTATATATTGAGTCGTGTGAAGTTAATTTTTCTGATGTGGGACAAATAATCTCAACACGCCCTCTCACATGTGGCACGATTCGAGGCCTAACACGTGGACATATCAATCGAGTGGCGGTGAGTCAAACAAGCGTGATAACACGCAGATCAAACCCGCTCTGATACCATGTCAAATTGAGGGTTCCTTCCTAAAACCAATTGGTGATAGGAGAAGTGACCCATCAAGCTTATATACCGGTTAAATTTTCTTGTCGTAATCAATGTGGGACATTTTGCCCTCACATGTGATATTCTTCACCATATATTTTTTTTTTAATTTTTTGAGTCGAATGAGGAAAGTCATTCTTTTCAAACCTCGGATCTACCAGAATCTTCCGCTCTGATACCATGTTAAATTTTCGGGCCCGCGCACATGCGACGCACGTAGGAGGGAGTGACCGTATAAGATTGATGAGGTTCCTTCCTTAAACCAATTGGTGATAGGAGGAGTGACCCATCAAACTTATATACCGGTTAAATTTTCTTGTCGTAATCAATGTGGACATTTTGCCGTCACATGTGATATTCTTCACCGTACATTTTTTTTAATTTTTTGAGTCGAATGAGGAACGTCATTCTTTTCAAACCTCGGATCTTCCGCTCTGATACCATTAAATTTTCGGGCCCGCGCACATGCGCCGCACGTAGGAGGGAGTGACCGTATAAGATTGATTGGGTTCCTTCCTTAAAGCAATTGGTGATAGGAGGAGTGACCCATCAAACTTATATACCGGTTAAATTTTCTTGTCGTAATCAATGTGGGACATTTTGCCCTCACATGTTATATTCTAAGCTCTCACACACATTTGCCCATTTACATATTGTTGAGATTATTTGTCCCACATCGGAAAATTAACTTCACCTAACTCAATATATAAATCAAAGAGGCCTCTCCTCCTAACACCAATTGGTTTTAGGAAGGAACCCTCAATTTAACATGGTATCATAGCGGGTTTGATTTGCGTGTTATCGCGCCTGTTTAACTCACCACTACCCGATTTGATATGTCCACGTGTTAGGCCTTGAATCGTGCCCACGTGAGGGGCGTGTTGATATTATTTGTCCCACATCGAGGAATTAACTTCACCCAACTCAATATATAAATCAAAGAGGCCTCTCCTCCTATCAGCAGTTGGTTTTAGGAATGAACCACATCAAACTTATACGGTCCTTCCTCCTACGTGTGGCGCATGTGCGCGGTTGAGTTCGGTCGGAGTTATTTTTAGCTCAGTTTTTAGATTTTACAATACCATTGGAGATGGTCTGAACATGAACGAGTAGGAGTACATGGCTGATTTGTAAAGGTCTTTATAATATCGGTTGCTCAAATTCGTTTCTTTGTTACTCCATTTTCTACTGCATTTAGAAAAACAATAGAAAATCTAGAAGCCTACACGTAAACAAATAACTAAGCTTGCTCCACGATTTTTAAAAACTCGCCCACACCACAGCGCACTACACCGAATCGTCATAGTAATCGCATAAAAACTTGTTTAGTTTGGGCTACCAAACTGCATTGTAGAAATAAATCAATGTGGATTCTTTATACAAATTGCACCCAACATTAGTACATATAGGCATGATTGATTCATTCAGAAACGGTTTTATCTTCGAAAATGGTAGAAGCACATGTTCTACTCTGAATTTATCATTTTCTAGTCATTCACCAAGTGATCCCTATGTTGTAATAAAAGATATTTAACAATTTGAGGAATTTGACCAGAGATTGATATCATATTAATTTAACTGTTAATCAAAATAAATATTAGGGATTATCTTTCCGCTTGCAGAATTAGAACGATCGAGCTCATTTAGGGGAAAAAAATAATCAACTTGAGTAAAATAATTTTTTTGTGACATCAAAAGATCTATATTGCGTAGTATTTGACATGGTTTATTTTTCTATTGGAACTTCGAATATTTATGTTTTGATTATTGTACAGCATTTTGATTCTAACATATTAGTTTGTTAATTCTTACTGTGAGGTTAGACCAATAGTAGTATCATTCCATAATATATAAAGGTTTTTTTAAAAAATAAAATCGCTTGTCAATTCGGCATAAAATTGGCGAAAAGCCCCCAAAACCAATAACACATGCAAGCAACCTAAATTTTGCTCTCTTCTAAAGTAATTTAAACGTCCCCAAAGCTTGGCTCTAGTGACATGGGGGTTGGCATGCCAACCCTTAGGCAACGGGTCGAATTTCACCTGGGTGGGATTCACCTTTACTATCGTTGTCAGATGAGTTTGAGACATATTCATCTGACTCCGAGGATTAGTCTCACCACTGGAGTGTGTGGCGCAATAAAATCCTCCACCATGTCTGTGTGGCGCAAGCCCACGCCTGTATTTAGGGACTAGCCCATAGTCATGTCGGGTGTGAATACCTAGGACAGAAAAAAAAAATAAAGTAATTATTAAATGTCTGATTAATAATAATAATAATACTTATTATTATTATAATTATTATTATAATTATTATTATTGTTAGAGATATAAATACCTAGTAGCAAAAAACAAATCATCACTTAACTCCCCTGAAAGAATTTTGTTTTTGTATGGACCAAGTGGAAACATTTCCTATACTTAAGCACCAACTTTACTGAAAAGTCGATTTTACCCTCTCTTGATGGTTTTGTTTTCATTTTTTTTCTTTTCTCAATGACATTAACGTTAAGAATACAAAAAATAGAAATAAAAAGACTTATTTTTTTTATGGACCAAGTGGAAACATTTCCTACACTTAAGCACCAATTTTACTGAAAAATCGATTTTAGCCTCTCTTGATGGTTTTATTTTTATTTTTTTTCTTTTCTCAATGACATTAACGTTAAGAATACAAAAAATGGAAATAAAAAGAAATAAGTAAAGAAGAAGAAGGAGAAGGAGAAGGAGAGGGCTTTCCTTGATCCGAAGAGCAACGCGTGCGTTTCTCATTCCGATGCGATTTCTCGTGGAGGAGGAAAAATTGTGGGTTTCCACGGTCCAATCATGCGTAAGATTTCTTGATTCATGTCAGTACAACGTGGGTATTTTCAATTTATTGTGGGTTGCCGGAAAATAAATTGAAATTATCTCTATTCATTCGCGGGTTTGTTCGATGTAGGTCGTGCTCGTGGTTTGTCGGAAAATAAAATTGAAATCATCCCAATTCATTAGCAAGTTTATTCGATGTATCGTGCTCGTGGTTTGCTTGAAATCATGGATTTTTGCTAAATCATGTGGTATGTGCTTACCCTCTATTCGTTCATATTCTGATTCGCACGATGAGTTCGCATTAGTGCTAATTGAATGCTTTATTTCAATCGGAAACGGTGAAGAGCTCTCTTACGTTTATGAATGGTATGTACATTTAATATCTGTTATCATATTCGTCCCAATAGCTTAAGTGAAATCTAAATTATTTGTGACAATATCTTTGAATTTATTATGATTTTCATTGCTCTTTTTAATCATTCTCATCTCCTGGTTCCAGGTGTTTGATATTATGGAAGCTTCCAAAGTTGAGGAATTTCTGAAGTAGAAAGCAAGCATTTGATATCTCTCCCGTACGATACACCAGCATAAATTTTCGTTGCATTTGAAAAACCTGAAGGTGTCCCTGCATAGGTAGTTCAAAGCAATGCAGATCACACCAGTTTAGAAACAATGTACCTTTATGAATGTGGTTAGATTACCTTATCACTGTATATAGTGTACCTTTCAAGGTATAGTTACGATACCATTAATAATGGTTGCTGAATTTTGTAGGGGTAAACAACTACATGTTTACGAGTGTAGTTCATTGGCGCACGCCGTTTGAGTTGTGTGCTTATAAGCTTATGTGTTTGGTCCGTATTTTGCACATATTTCCATGTCTTTTATTTGAATTTTTGTTCAGGTGTTGGTGTCATTTTTTTGTCATAGTAACCGTATAGGTCTGGTTGCTCGCATTTTTTTCGCAATGTTTTTTTTTTTGTTTTGGTCTAATTTCGTGATGTATTAAGTCACTAAACATGGCTAAACTGATGTTTAATACGCTTGTAATTTTTGGTACGATAACAATGGTAAAAAAGTACATTAACTGTATACAACAAACACCAATTAAATAGTACGTTAAACACAACAAAATGGTACACTGTATTAATACATGTAAAAAAATAGATGAAAAATAAAGAAAAGCAGCACTTGACAGGAACAAAATATGACGATCTGACAAATAACGACATCTGACATATCACTGTCAGAATCTCAAACAAATTTCTCAATCAAAATGTATAATATCGGCTCATATATTTCTTAATTTTGGTACGATAAACTACTTAGCTGTGGTACGATATATAATCACAGTCACATGCTGACCAGTGGTACAATATAAACGATATATTTGGTAAAACTTATTCCGGTAAGTGTTTTTTGTGGCAATTTGATTTTTTATTTTTTGGACATTATATTTTCATATCTATGTATGTTATATGTTTCACTTTGTATCATATTTGACGAAGTAACCACTACTCTCATGATTTTTATTACAAACCCCAAGTTTCACTAGAAGATGATGAACATTGTTAGAACAATTTACTACAACATAGTAATGATGTTTGTTAAATTCAAAAGGGTAAATAGCATAAAATTCCCCTGTGGTTTGGTCAAAATGCACCAAAACCCCTATGATTTTTTTATTGCGTGAAACCCCCTTGGGGTTTTAAAAACTTAGCACTGAGATCCTCGAGCAACAGATATTGCCCGAAATTGCAATACATGCGCTGGCAATGCAGGTGAGATGGGATCTTACAACCTTTTTCAATCTCAAATGACCAAACTAACCTCAAATAATCATCATCTTCCCCACATTACGCCCAATAACATCTTCAGACTTGCGAACAAGGAAATAAAAATTAGAGCTTACATATGACATCAGCGGCACCACTCAACAGCAATGAATGAACAAATAAAGAACGGAAAAATCAATCATAGAGTTTTACGAGCCGAATCGTATGTTTGGACCGCGATTTAGCCCCAAGCTCTGCATCCACTGTGTAATTGAGCTGCTTCCACTGGGTCGTTTGAACTTTCGAGCGAGAATGTCGAGTTGAACCAAATGAGAACCGAAGCTGCAATAAACCCACACACCCAAGCTGCAAATAAACCCATGTTCAACCACGGGGCAACCCGCGGCATGGCCCCAAAACTCCGATCTGCCTCCCACCAAATGGACCACACCGCACCTATCTCAACATCGTTGGAACCCGGAATCCTGATTTGTCCAATACGGCAGAATAAGGTTTCGATTTGGAATTATATTACATTACCTGAGGTAGCCGAGCGTCGATCGACTGTGGAGAGGAGAGGGGAGAGAGTGAATCCTTCGCCCTGTGAGAATTAGGTTATATTAACAAGGGTATAATGGGAATTGTGCTTTTATCTGACCGTTTGACTTATTTTGATCGGAGAGGGAGCGTGTGCTAAAATAAACAAACCACGAGGGTCTTTTCTGCAATAAAAAAACCATAGAGGTTTTGGTGCACTTTGACTAAACCACAGAGGAATTTTATGCTATTTACCCAATTCAAAATGGTCAACTTATACATATGTTTTTCTAAATATTCTATTTATTTGTAGTTATAGGGCTTCACATTTAAATGTTAACGTTGTAGACTCGTAATTTTATATATTACATGGACCGATAAAACTTGGTACGGTATCCGTAGTTATCTTGGTACGACAAAATAAGTACAATACCGTATGAGTCCACAATAAGATACGTTCACAGACTGTTCAATGTACAATATATATGCTACATTTAGTACAACTTTTAAGGTAAGTATTTTTTGCCTCGTTTTACATTAGTTTCGATGCAAAAACACTTTAGTGTACATAAATATGTTATAAGTTTCATGTGTCTCACCCTCAAAACCGTTGATTAATATTTAAACACAAGCTTCAATAGTAAGATGTCCTTACAATGATCATTCTCTTATTATGCAAATTGAGATTTGGAATAATAAACCATGCGTTTAAGGGTTAAATTAGCATATCATGTGAATCATATAATGTATATACTTATAGCAAAATAGCTTTGTGTGAAAAACTAATTCGAACGAGGTCGAAAAATGCTACCCTAATAAGTTGTATCAAATATAGTGTATATATTGTACCACTGGAAAGCATGTGATAACTTATGTTGACATATATTGTACCATATTATGTAGTTTGTGGTACCAATATATGTTCTGAAATAGTAGCAAGTCTGTTACAACTTTCTATGCGTGTCATAATTTTCTGTGCATGTCAGAACTTTATGTGCCTGTCAGTTTTGGTCGCAATACCGTTAAAAATGTCAAATATAGATAAAGTTGTGCCTTTTGTATTTTTGATCACTTTTTTGCCGCTATTAAAATCGCGTACCATTTTAATGCATTTTAGCGTATCATTTAGTTGGTTTTTGCGATACCTTGTACACACGGTTACCGAACCTAGTTTTAAATTGCCATTGTATCCAAAATTTCTGGCATAACAAACAATAAGCAACATGCCCAATATTACACCAACACACAAAAAAAGCTCGTAATCAAAATATCCAAAAAAAATTGCAATGTGTCAAAAGAATATGTCATAATCTATATGCAACATATGCACAAAAGAACGCCTTAACCGACTCATTTGATATACTGTAACATCATTCCACTTGTCTTTCCCCAAAGCACCACGAAAAATAGTTGAAAGTGTCCTTGATGAAATATTCTAGTAGACACATCAACTTGATTTAAGTTCGCAATTTGTGAAGGTATGATAAGAAATTAATTTTCCTCAAAATCTTCAAAGTACAAGGTGACATTCATGACTTCTATAAAATTCAACTTTGTATTTTGTCGGCTTCAATGAGAATCTAGATAAATATTTCATTTCTTACCTTCTCCTCAATCTAATGGCATCATTAGACATACATAATGAACATAACCGCCATAATCAAACTTTCGACATAAACAACCAAAAATATATAAATAAACTCCATCAATGACCGGGAATGCGTGGAGAAACAACGCAGAGGCATTCAATTGGGGCTCTTAGCTCGGAGGGTGACGATTTAAGCTGAAATATGTTAAAACATGTGTACCAATCTACAAACATGTCGTATCATTATAATGCATATACGATACTAAATTTTCAAGAAACATGTACAAAAATTAAGCACATAATGTACCAAATATATGAAAAAATATCTAATTGAAAACCTCAAGAACCCAAAAAACGAAACAAAATGCCTACTTAACTTCCAAAATACCCCAATCAAGCAACAACCTAAATAAACAAGCATAACAACTCCCTTATCGAGACGTAACAACTCAAATAGAGACCTACTAACACAAATCGACCAAATAACCAAAAGCTAACACAAAAAATATCGATTTCTAGACAACAATGATGATTTGGTTCGAAAAATTGGTGACTTGCACTTTGAAAAGAAATCGAAAAAATACCGGGATAGGACGAGAGAGGAGATCGTAAATTGCTTCTTGAAGGTGAACGTGCATTCGGTTTGAACATTCAATTTGAGATAGTAATGGTAGTGGCAGTGGTCGTAGTACTGGTCTTAGTAGTGATAATGATAGAGTAGTGGTAGACAAACAAATGAGACGTGAAGATAACAGATGTTGGAAAATCCCGAAAAGTAGAGTAAAATTAAACAAATGACGAGAGTTTTGATTATATCAAGTGACAGGCAATCTTGATGATGTTAACAACGAATTTGACAGTCATCACTACTACTTGAGAGAAACCAAATACAAGTAACTTGTTGGCTCCTTCTCCTCTTCCATCATCTCAGACCCCACGCAAGGAAATCCGCTGCTTTGATATTCCCCGAGAATTTCATCTTTTCAGCGAACTCTTGCAACCCAGAAAAACCAGACTTGAACTTGCCGAAATCGAGCCGAGGCAACTTCATTCCTCTGTCCACCATTTCTTCTACATACCTGCACGCCTCAACGGTCCTTCTCTGCCTCATAAGCCCACCGATGAGAACCGCATAAGAGTTCTCATCAGGACAGCAACCTCTTCTCTTCATCTCATTCCAAACTTCAAAGCCCATATCGAAATTCCTCACCAGGAAGAAAGATTTCATCATCATGTTGTATGTGTGGATCGATGGCTGAATTCCAGATCCGATCATCTTCTTGTATAGCCTCACCGCATCCTCGGGCACGTGCTTGTTCGTCACCATCTTGATCAGAGCATTATACATGCGGGAATCCGGCGAAACTCCCTTCTCTTTCATCTCATCCAACAGCTCGTGAACTTTGTCCATCTTCTTCTGATTCGCAAAACCCGTCATCAAGCACGTGTATAGAGCAGCATCGGGGGACTCAATCATGTCGTTGAAGAAGTCAACCGCCTCATTCATGTTCCCGTGCTTGCAAAGATATCGAATCAGAACCGTGTAGCTCCTAACATCGGGATATGGGGGGCCTTTAGCCTTCATCACCTCCACCAACTTGATTGCATCGGATCTCTTGTGGCACCTTAAAAGCCCTTCGATCATTATATTATGAGCAACCAAATCCGGCTTAAAGCCATCATCTATCATTTCATTCCAAGTCTTCGCAACTTCCATCAAGTTCTTCACCTTGCACCATCCGCAGAGCAAGATCGTGTACGTCCTCAGATTTGGTTCGAATCTACACTGCAGCCTCTCGAACAGAGCACGAGCTTCTTTAACCAGCTTCTCCCTGCACAAAGCATCTACCAAACAGTTCATGGTCTCCACACTAGCTTTGAAGTTATACGTCTTCATCAAATCGAACATCCCGAGAGCTTTTTTCCTCTCTCTGCCGGCTGCGAAAGCTCTGATGCAGATGTTGAAGGTCTCCATGGTGAGCAAACCCTTGGCACCCATCTCTTCGAGAACCGACACCATCGTCTCAAACTGCCTCGTCTTCCCGAGGATCTCCATCATCGCGTTGTACGTCCTCGAGTCGTGAGAGAAACCGTGCTTCTCGGAAGAAGCCCAGACGAAAAACCTAAATGCAGTTTTTCGAGCGTGCTTGAACCTTTCAAGAACTGCCAACACTAGGCCATGGCTCAAATTAATAGCACATTCGTCTAAAACAACTTCCATGTTCCTATCCACTGCAAATGTCTCATCGATTACCCTACACATCCTCTCAACCTCTTTCAGATCCACCTCAACCTTCACATCAACAACGGAAGGTTCGTCGTCTCCATCACTCTCAGCTTCAGAATCGTGATACACTGAATCGCTACCATAGAACCTAAATTTGCTAAAGCGGTGGGCGAAAGTTTCGAGCTTTAGCCCGGGAATTGAACTTTGGCATCGAGCTAATGGCAAGCTTTCTTGAAGATGAGAGAGAGAAGAGGGGTGTGGCAGAATAAACGGAATTTGATGAATACCACGATGGAGGCTACCACGAGCAGGAGCATCAAGCAAGTGACGCACGGGCAGAGAATCACCGTTAGCTTGCTTGCCCTGAACTCGTCGTCCACTTTGCCGCCCTCGACAGACATCGCCATTTGCTGCTGCGCGCGGAGATATTCTGTAGATCTTCCTCAGATGAGAAGACATGCGACGCCCATTAAATTCTACAGAAGATTTATACTAAAAAGAGAAAAGGGGAACTTCGAGAACAAGTGTTGATCTTTCGGTAGACTGCGTATATCTTTTGATGGGCACTTCGAGCCTACTCAATCAGATCGGCAGCTACTCACCGGTCGGTAAAATGTGATTGTCCGCCCCCCGCAGTGAAGAAAAAGTATTGGACTGTTTCGAGCTCTTTATTAAATGGGCCTGTCCCTGATACATATTGGGCCCCTTTTATGGGTCAACCCACGGAGTCATATAACTACTCCATTCTTCTGTCGGGTCGGAATCAACAGTCATTTCATCTCTTTCTTCTATTTCACGAGAAAAGAATCATCCCTAACCACCGCAATCCTAGCAAAAGTACGATCGCTCATTCGCCGCTCAGCAGCAGCTCAAAGCGCATCAAGCCCGTGATAGTACGATTTTGGTGCACATCGTCCCCGGAGAAGGATTTTGGTGCAAAAGAGGAAGTTTAGTAGAATTTCATTGGTGGAAGATGAATTCGACGAGGAGCACGTATTGGAAAAATCAGTGTCATTGATTTTTTTCGAGGATGAGGAATGAGGTTTGAATAGGGGAAGAAAATGGGACGATTGAGGCTGGCGAGAGGGAGAAGTTAAGGAGGCTGACTTCGATTTCTCTGGCCGAGGATGGAGATTGAGGTTTGAATTCATGAAGACAAAATGGAGTTATGTTTGAATTCAAATGTATTCATGTTTTTAGTGCCTTTGATCTTTCATTGCTTCTTGAAATTGAAATAACTTGATGATTTCAATAATTGAGGTGTGGAGAGCTATACATTGTTGGTTAAAGTTTACATCTTTGTCCATTAACATGGAAAGCTTTGACCTTTCGCGCATGTAATATTAGTCATCTTGCAACTGTACTAAACTATTCGCATACTTTTGAGATGTTCTCTGTTAGCGCTCCTACATTCGATCTATGAAAAATATGTATTGTGAGAGTATCGTTAGCTCATAGTAGCATCATGCATAGCATGGTAGAATTAACGCCTTTTTATTGAGAAAATGTTATGTACAATAAATACATTTGAAACAAAGTAATATTTTCTACAAAATTCGATTCTCTCATACGGTTGTACTCCAAGGCCTATAAAGTTAACTGTCTTTGGATCATGCTGCCTCTCCCCGTGGCCCTTTCTTGGATGGAATCAGTTACGTGTCTTGATGTGCCAAAGAAACACAAGTTGTCAGGTTTCAATATCATTTCCTCTGCCTTAGTTTTGATCGAGCAAATAGGATTCTAATTCGACAACTGGAGTTAGTTAGTTAGTTATTACTTGATCGTACAGATTGACGCCTGATGTTGGCGTGCAATGCAATGCTGCCACTATCCGAGTCAGTACGTACATTGGAAGAAGAATGCCACTCGCCTTTGCAATCAGTACCTGTCCGTGCATACAAGGAATTAGGTTGTGTTTTGTTTCCGAAAAATTAATAGGGATATGAAAATGAATGAAAAAGGAAAACAAGTTTTTTATATTTGGTTGTTCGAGGAAATAGATAAGGAAAAGAATAAAATCTAGTTAAGTTTATAATTAAAACTAATGAAAAGTTATTTCTTCACTAAATGATGAGAAACATGAATTCCGTTGTACTTTTCATACATGAATTCCGCATACCAATCGCACCGCTTCACGGCCTGAATATATCTTGCAAGAAACTCACCGTATGAATCGAAAAGGGATAACCCTCCTCCACCTCTCCGCTAAGAACAGCAACCAAATGCCTGATCAAGAGCAGAGCCGTAAACTGTACATTCAATTCGAGCAGAGAAAACTTAACATCAGCGTCGTAGCCGTCCTTTGTTTTACGTATCTTCCCCATACCTAAATCAGTTACATAGTCATTCATGCAATGGGCTTTTGGTGTGGGTCCCAACATGGGCAAGTTTTCATTGTCTGGTGCCGACCGTTATAGATTGGATGGGAGGAGCTAATGGGGACAATTAGAAAAATATTATCCATAAGTGGTATTGAAGTTCGCATTTTCAAACGGAAGCTTATCAGTATTAATGACCAAGTAATGCAACTGCCAACTGTTCGAGAATAAGACATTTTTGTAAGAAAAAGGAAAGGTTTCAACGAATACTTACGATTAGTGCCACTGTTCTGTAGCACGAGGCACTATGGTCGTCGGCAGCGTATTCAAGAATGTCGTCTTCTGTGTTTTCTTGGTCTTGCTCGTTTCCTGGAACCTCTAAGCTTACCCTATTCAATTCAAATTTTAATACAATATAACAAAACGGGAATGTAATATATAATATAAAATAAAAAGTCAAGTCTAAGACAAGACGAGAAGAATTAAAAGTTGGTAAGTGCCTTATAGTTACTGTGGTCGTATCGCATTGTTGTGTGTTCTTGGGCGGTGGGCATACGTATCCTGGTTCGAATTTCTGCAGTTGATAGGCAATAATTCGAATATAGTAATTTATTATATATTTGAATAATCACAATATTATTCGAAGGAAATTTGCAAAATGGGTGGCTTGAAAAGTGGTGGAAATGAGTTGTTAATTTGAAGACAAGCAACGTGTATGTAGTACATACACGTAAACGAAAGGTAGCTGTACTAATTTAATAATGAAAGAAAAGCCTCAGAAAACACCAGAAAAATTGAAGTCAATAAAAAATTCCTTTTATGTAGTTTTCGATTACGGGAAAGAAAATATCCTCTCAGAAACGTGAAGGCCCATGAAACTGGTTTTGAAAAAATAAAATAATAATAATAATACAAGAAACATATGGATTTATGTATCAGCAAGGAATAAGTAGGAGATGATCGTTGATCACATACCTGCAAGCAGATTTCACAAGTTGTGTCTCCTTTTTCATTGCACCATCTCAATATGCAGTCTCTGTGCGCAAACTGGAGAAAAAGGACACAAGGAGGCTCGGGAATTTTAATGATCAAATGTAAGAACACTAAGCGACAGAATAACAGAGCTATAGAAAACGAACCTTTACGGTGCCAGAACAAGCGCAAGGTGCCTCCAAGCTTTCATACTCTTCTTCCTCGTGGCATATTCTGCATATGGATGTTGCAGAAAGAGAACGTAGGACTTTTATATGCAGCACAGTATCGCTCATCATATTGCTTCTATAGTTTTCTTTCAAACTCTTCTTGTTAATCTCTATACGAAGTTTTTGCTTTCTTCCCTGTTTGCGCCTTTCTCTCTGTTTTTTTGTTTTAAACTGGTCTTTGGACATCTTTATTTTATAGGTAACGAATGTTGCGCTTAAATTCCAGAAGTGCCCTTGTCATAACTTGTTTGCCAAATACATTTAATATAAATTCCCCATTCACCTATATGTAGCCGTGTTCATCCGGTTACGGTTCCCGGTTATGAACCGCCGGTTTAAAGTTAGTAAAAACCTCTAATCATAACCGAACCGCGATAACCAAGATTACGGTTACGGTTTGGAACCGGCAGCGCCGGTTTACGGTTCCGGTTTAAAACCGCCGGTTTACGGTTCCCAATATTTGTTTTTTAATTTTTTTCATGTGAATTGAAAAGTAAATTAAAGAAAAATGTATATTTATAATGTAAAAGACTTTCCATTCGAACATAGAGTTTTATAGAAAATACAGCTTCAATATTTGAAAACGAAAATAAATACACTTTGAATATTAAAAAAAAAAGGGCTTCCGATAGTGATCAATGAACGCTCGTCGTAGACATCTCCTTCATATCGTTGATTTTAATACCGTTGTGATTGGATTAAAAAAAAACATAGCATATAACGATCAATTTTATGATCGTTGAAAAAAAAACACAAATTAAAAAGAAATGGTCAACGTTGGTTAAAATAAATAAAATTATAAAGCTCAACGTTCAACCAACTTCAATTAAAAAACATAAAATGTTAAATCCCAACCAATCCTATTATTCTATGAACCACGGTTCACAGCCGCCGGTTTACGGTTAGCTAAATGAAAAACCGTAACCGTTGACCGCGGTTAACCGAACTGTTGACCGCCGGTTCGGATACGGTTAGATTACGATTTTTCAAACCTTGCGAACACCTCCACTTATATGTGCTTCGGCCTAGAGCAAAGCCCAACCAAACTATATACAATCTCTTCACGCTGCTCTAATGCAATTACGTCGATCATCATTTCTTAAAATAACGAATAAAATAAATTACAGAAGATATATTATATTATTTGGGCTGTGCAAAATTTCCTTACCACTATTAGCCGATTAGGTCTCCGTAATTATGATTATTGTATGTGAGTTAGCAAACAAGATTTTAAGAAGTTTCTTGGAAGAGAAACGATGGAAAAAAAGTAGAAACAAGAAAAGCTTATAAGTGTCCGCTATTAATGGATAATTTACCTTTTGCTTTTCTTTCTTTCTTTTTTTTCGGTCAAGTATTCCCACACAAACGCCACTCAATCCTCACACTCCTATTGATTCGGTCTGGATCGAATCCGAACTTCATCGTCCGTTATAGGACGACCACGAGTTCAGCGGGAATAATCATTCCCGGTACATGAAACTCACCCCAAATCTCACAAACTACAATAGTCAAGGTCCCCAGACGATTCGAACCCCTGACCTTCCGATTGAAAGGTAAAAAACTGAACCGCATGGCCAAGCCCTCGGTAGCGTGAGCTTGGGGCGGTTGGGGCGGTTTTCATTCAAATTTTAACCCGATCCGATGTATTGCGATTTTTAATAATGTACCCCAAACCCGACCGTAAAACTTTCAACCTGATGCTCCGCGGTTTTCTTGGGTGCGGTTGGGTTGGGGCGGTTTTTGCAGGTTTTTTAATCATAACGAAAATCTAACATTCTTAAGTATAGATAGTGTAAAAATAAAATTCAAGAATAAAGAGTTAATAAAGTTTTACGAGTAATAGAAGTAACAAGTAAAATAGAAAAAAGTTTACAAAATTAGTGCACACTAGTTATTAAATTTTTAATAGAAAAAGTTAATAAATTATAGTAATATTAAAAAAATTTTAACGAAAAAAAATAAAAAAATAACAAGGATATGAACTTGTAATAAAATTTGTTATCACGTAATAAACAGTTGTTAAAAGTAACAAGTAATACTTCGAAAAAAAAAAGTTAACACGAATATGAACCCACATTCTCTATTCAAGAATAAAAAATAAAAAATATTTAAGAATCAAATTAACATAACGAAAAAACCTTTAATTTATAATTTAGTGCATACTAGTATTTCATCTAACTGAGCATTCTCAATCCGTATTATTACATTGATGCTTATGGTCTTCCAACTTCCTAACTATTAGAAGTTACGACTCCCTAACTTATTTTCATCTATTAACTTATGAACTATTTAATAAAACATAATAAAAGTAATATTATTAAATGCGATTGAGTGCGGTTTTTTTGCGGTTTTAAAAATATAAAACCAAACCCGATTGCAAAATATGCGGTTTTATTTTTTAAAATCCAAACCAACCCATCAAGTCGAACCCGATAATTGCGGTCTGGATTGGGTTGGGTCGATTGGGTGGGGCGGTCCGACGGGCTAAATGCTCACCCCTAGCCCTCGTTGTTTTGCTTTTCTTTCGAAGAATTATTTTCCCGTACGTGTAATTATTGATTTTTGGTCAAAGTGACACATAATACGACGGCGGTATAATATATATATATATATATATATATACATATATAAATGAATTATATATTGATCGAAATGCTATTGAATTCATTTTCATCGACAATTTTTTTCTTTTTTTAGCATGTCTCCTCTAGTTTTAACATGAATGATGTTAATGTTCACATTGGCAATGTGGAGCCAACACCTGAGTCAGCATTGGCTCAGACATTGGTCCATTTCTGGTTTTATCTTTCATACCCGAAAACCTTATTACATAATTCTGGATTTATCATTGCACGAGTTTTTGGATTTGAAAGACAAAATCAAGGATGGGACGAAGTCTGAGTCAAACGATGTTGACTCAAATACTGTTTCCACATCGTCAATGTCAACAATGTCATCATTAACAATCTCCCCCTTTTTGTCTTTCCTCCCAAAAACACGTGCAATGATAAATCCAGAATTATGTAATTTATCTCTGCCCAGGTTTTGGGAAGAAAAACAAAAAGGGGGAGATTGTTAATGTTCACACTGGCAATGTGGAGCCAACACTTGAGTCAACATTGGCTCAGACATTGGTCCATTTCTGGTTTTATCTTTCATACCCGAAAACCTTATTACATAATTTTGGATTTATCACTGCACGAGTTTTTGGGAGAAAAGACAAAAAGGGGGAGATTGTTAATGTTGACATTGACGATGTGGAATCAATATTTGAGTCAACATCGTTTGACTCAGACTTCGTCCACCTTGATTTTGTCTTTCAAATTCAAAAACCGTTTACCCTATTATTGTGGCTTTATTTACGTGTGTGCAGGAGTTATTTACGAGCTGGACTTATTCAAAGAGGATCGAATAAAGTGGAGTTAGTTGGAGCTAAAAAAAAAGAGACGAATTTATTTAAAATAGAGATTGAACGAGTCAAACAACAACTACCACGAAAATAGAGCACGACCATCGGAGTAGTTGTTGGAATCACATCTATATAAAGTGGAACTTCGATCTCGAAGAAGGACGACGAACGACGACGAAAGACGCACATCTAGAGTGACGAACGAGTAAAAAGAAATTAGAGAGCTCTCTTCATATTTTCGTGAAACAGTTCTTTGCCTAGTGTTTTACCTTTACATAGATCATATGTTTTTAGAATCGATAGATTCTTTACTAGGCTGTTTTTACTATCTTTCGATAGTTCGACTTTTTGTAATCCATTCTTTATAGTGGAATTTTGCTCTGAAGGCGTGTAGCAAGTTATTTAACTTGCTGCATATTTTAAATTGTGTCTCCATCGTCTTTACTGCTAAGTTTTAAACTTTAAGCTGTGCTAAAACTTTCTGATCCATAGTGTTGGTTCAACATTAGGGTCTACATTTTTGATTAACTTTTAACTTAGCTATTTCCATATATTTATCGGGATCCCTCTCTTTCAAATGAAATGAGGTGTAAGATTACTAGAAATCTAAACACGTAGATACTGATTTTAATCAAAAGAATTCAGAAAAACGCACTTCTTCACCTCCTAAGTCCAATACCCTGTTGGCTGCACTATATGTATATCTTGATGATCACTCACACCATAGACGTGCCGATCGCTTCCGGATTGGACTTCACGATTTTGGTTCGAACCAGTAAGAAAATATGTGGGTCGAACTGCTTTTAAATTTTTTTATTATTAACCTTATCTAATTTTTAATTTTATTTTTGTTTTGGAAGCAAATCATAACCAACCCGTTCTGGCTTCCATAATTCAATAATATCGATTTTTGGATTTTATTGGTTGAGAACCCGTCCAAAACGAGTAAGAAAACATGTGCGTAAAACTGTTTTTTATTTATTTTTTGTTGATTTTTAACCTTATCTAGTTTTTCCTTTTATTTTTGTTCTGAAAGCAAACCAAAACCAACCCATTCTGGTTTCCTAGAAACTAAAATCGGTCGAGAGTTAGGACCTATCGGCCCACCCTGTTACCATGTCTAATCACCATTGGCCTTTTATATATATTAATAGGTATAACGATGGTCTACTTTCATGGGTTTTTTTAAAATGTAGGCTTTGACCCAATTTTTTTTAAAAACTAGACTATTTGACGTTTAATAAAAGAAAAGAAAAAAAAAAGAAAATGCATTAACGTCATGGCCAACGATCTGCTTGCTTCTTCATTAACGGCACTGTAAGAACCCACCAAACCATATTCACCATACATAACATCTTGAAGAAGAGACAATACCATATCCACCATACGTGGACCTTCTCGATCAATCCGGAAAAAGAAAAAAAAAACTTTCATAACTGGTGTTCCGGTAAATTTTTTTTTCCTGAGTTTAATTCAAAATCCAAGAATTTCGCTTCGATTAACTACGAAATTAAGTGGGTTTTCGATGTATATGCTGGGAGAAAATGATTCCGTTTAAATAATTTACGAACTTGAACATGGATTTCGAATAATTTGCCTATTAAAAACTGGATCACAGTTGACAGGGGATCCAAACTTGTGACAGGTCCCCTGAATTTGCCCAATGGTTCCCTGAGTGTATGTGTACGGGTCCCCTGTATGTGAACATTAGGCCATGATAGAGCATGAGACATGTTCACATTTCACAGGGACCCGTACACATACACTAAGAGGACCCTTGAGCAAATTCAGCGGACTCGTATATAGTACTTTACAATATTGCGATTTCTAGTATACAAAATTGTTTCCTGCATTAATTTTTTTATAAATTGTAGGTGATCACCATGACTATCACCAACATCATATTCCACTTCGGTGGTAGATGGATAAGTACTGAGGATGATACATCAAAATGGTGTCCACAATTGAGTAGTATATGACAATCAGTCATAGTCAATACGGATACATGCACGATTAAAGACGTGAAGGACAGGATAATAACTGTAATGTCGTTGCTAAACGCCAATGTGAAAATGACGCTAAGCTATATGACTAACGCTGTGGACAATTATCCACGATCTATCTACATTGAAAATGATTATGATTTACGTGCATACCTTGGTTTTGGTGGCCCATAATCAAGACACGTGCTTCATGTTGAGGTCGAGTATTGTGCCAGTAATGCTCCCTTGAAGTCCGGTGTAGTGCCAGAGATGCTTTCCTTGAAGTCCGGTGCATTGCCAGTGATGATCCTCCTACTCGTAATGATTCTACGAACAATAATATCGGTCTTATTGCATTTTGTGATGAAAATGCCGTCATCTAGCAGTTGAAGAGGAGCACGCCGAATGACTAGAGGAGCAACATGTTTCTCAAGAAGAGCACTCAGACAATTTGAGGAACAACTTTGCTACTTTGAAAGGGATAAACACAATAATGATGTTGAAGAGGATGGAGAGGAGCATGACACATTAGCAGATGATGATGATGGTATATATGCTTTTACTGATGATTTTAGTTTATATATTGGCCAAGAATTACAAAACAAGGCTGAAGTGCAGAATGAGTTGCTGAAAGTTGCATTAAAGGCATCGTTTGAATTAAAAGTGGTAACTCAAACACAAAACTGTATGTGGTTCGTTACGTAAGTATCAATGTTCTTGAGTTCGAGCTACAAAAAATAAAGACTCGCCAATTTTCTCCATTCGAATGAATTGTAATAGACACACATGTGATGTATCTCATCGACGCCACAGGCACGGACAGAGAAGTTCGTTGGTGGTATCGAATTTGTTAGTCGAAAACTTCACCGCTGTCATGGGTATTCCGAGAACAAAGGTAATTGTCTCATTGATGCAAAACAAGGGTATCAAAGTATCGTATTACGAGGTTTGGAGAGGTAGGCAACTTTCACAAGAAGGGTTGGCCGAAAATAGGGATAACTATTTTGGTTTGCTACTGGCGTACTTGGAAGCCGTGAAGAGAGCAAACAATGGTAGTATCACATATTGGGAGTCAGATGACGAGAATAGATTTAGACATATTTTCTTAGTATTTGGCACATTCATTAGGGGATTTTCTATGAGAAGGGTCCTCTCTATTGACGGTACCTTATTAAAGGGGAAGTACAGGGGTGTGATGCTCGTGGCCACAATACAAGATGACAATCACCATCGGTATTCTATAGCTTGAGACATTGCTGATGTGGAGTCCACATAATTTTTGTCTTAGTTTCTAACGAAATTGCGGGAAATCGTGGGCAACATGGATGATCTGGTGCTAATTTCCGACATACACCACATAATAATAAACATCGTCGAATATGTTTTCCAAAACGAGTTTCATGGATTTTGTGTTGTCACATTAAATACTTATCAAGACTCAAAGCAAGAAGGAAAAAGGTGCTGGCGAATTATTTTGGCGTGCGCCGCATGCGTACACTACGAGTCAGTGTGATTATATTTTGTGGATTATGGAAGGCGAGTATAAAGAAATAGCAAAGTATTTGAAAAATGGAGCAGAGAACGGAGAGGTACCGTGTACGCTTGCGAAGTGGACGAGAGCATATGGTCCTACATCTGGATACACTATAATGACCATCAATGGATCGAAATCAATAAATGGGGTGCCCTGCGCAAGGACAGAGAGCTTCCACTGATAGGATTATTGTATCCGGTGTACAGATGAACCGCTGATTGGTTGAGGAAGCATCGAAACACTTGCGAAGCTTCAATCGCCGCCAATATGACATAGTTCACTCTAAAGGTCGAGAAGTTTATTCGTGATAATTATAATGAGTTTATAAAATATCATGTGTTCATGATCGGACATTTACGATACGATGTCTACGTGTAGAATCATAATGAAGTGGTCGACCTACAAGTTAATTCTTGCAGTTGTAAAAAGTTTGATATCGACTGCATCACATGTGCTCATGCCATTGCAGCTTGCGATGCTTCTCAAATCGAGGGACAGATCGGATTGAAAGAGGGACTGATATGTTGTCACCACGATCTTCAGGAATCCATGCCAGGATACAAAAAATAGGATACCAGTAGTCGGTGAATTTCATAGTAGATAACTTTTTATTAAAGTTGTATTGTTATATATGCTATCTATAAATATGTGAATTTTGAGTTGGTTGATTTGATGATGTTGTAATACGATCTACAAATGTAGTTAAATGGCATTTGCGCAGGAGTCCCCTAAGCATGTGCACGGGTCCCCTGAACATGCGCGTGGATCCCCTGCGATCCGTGTATGGGTCCCCTTCACCCTCATGTATGAGTGCAGGGGACCCGTACACGGATCGCAGAGAACCCGTGCGCATGTTCAGAGGACCCGTGTGTAGTGCTGATTGATAATATTTTGAATTAGGGATTACGAATCAAATAAGAGTACCATACCGTACATACTACAAAATAAGAGTCACAAAATACAAGTAAGAAGAGTTAGAAGAGTCACAACAAACAAACAAAGAGTACACCTACATTAAAAACAGACCAATCATTCCGATAGATGGACGTAGTTAGATAATACCTAAAATTGATTTTATGCTCTTCATCGAACTGGTACAGGCCATCACCTTTAAGCATCAAAGAAAATGCGGTCCGTCTGCATCAAGTACACTCCGCATTCGCCGCTGAAATGTTAAAGTAGTTAGTTATGTAAACTTAATTATGGTAGAGAAGGAATATATGGCTAATACTTGGCTGATTGTTTAGGGCATCTCCTATCCCGCACGACATCCCATTTCCGGAATGGCCTTTGGATGATTTTAGATCCGCCAATATACAAGGAATCACAATCTTAATGTTGGCCAAAGCAGCATTGATGAATCTGCCATCCATCACATGACGTATCAGTGTCGTAAATGGTCATTGTCTTTGAGCGACTATTAGCGGAGCATAGCATCCAGTGAGAGCTATTTGCGAGCACCGGGAAGACGATGGACTTAACCTCATTCCACGGAACTGATGGTTAATTTTCGTCCAGGCCCAAAGCGTAGGGCCTCATTTCGCGAATGTATCCCCCCGTTATCTGCGAGTGGATGTCGACACATATCTTAAACATACTCCTCATGATCGCATGATTCTTTGAAGCCTTTTGGCAACACCATTGCAATTCATGAATCCCCTGAAAGCTTCATCGATGTGCTGCAAAATATATATGATGATTGTTATACACGATGATAAACAAAATATTATCTCAACGTTCATACCTTACCATCAATCCAATAACTAGTCGAGGATAGCCTCACGAACCATTCTTGACCGTAGCAACCGAGCATACACGGCTTACGATCGGCTTCACCCATCTGTTATCTTTGTAAGTACTGATCCTCAAACTGAAAGCCTCTGCCTTATATGGATATCCACGAATGGATTGTGGCTATATTTTATTCCAGTGGTTTGGGGGTCCATCGATTTAAGGGCTCCGCTGGTACCTGGATAAGTTTCTTTTGCGCGATGCCGGTGTTTCTTCCGTGTTGGCTTTCCCTTTATCGGCCGTTGTTTGAACCCCAAACTCCCGACTCTTCTCCACCATCCATCGCCACATCATTCACCGCCATATCAGCACCCACATGTGCCTCGTCGCTGCCTATGCAACGTTGGACCGACACCACGATCCATCGACATAATCTCAGCTAGCATGTAGAAGCCATATTGCAACCCATGCCACAATCAATTTTTCGTCGATTTTTTCTTTGAACGAAAAAATGGCGATACGAAGCGAAATGATCCTCGTTGGCGTCAAAGCGTTGATCTAAACCATCTCATAGCTGCGTAAATTCTTCACCAATCCGACAATTTGACTGATTGAAATTTTTATCCATAGTAGTCCTATATTCATCGAACACGTAACACTGGGATATTGATATCACCGCGGCGGAGATTGATGATGGTGCTCTGCATGTCCGAAACGATTGATGGTAGACCTTCGAGTGATGCTGTTACATTGACGAGTGATGCATCGACGACGGATGCACCAATGAGTGATGCATCACCGGCGGCGACACCAGCGAGTGATGTTTGTAGACCGGTGGCGGCTGCCTAGGCGAGTGATGCTCGTACACCGGTGATGGCTGCACCGGAGGCGGCTGCTGATCGTTTTCTCCACTGATTATGTGTGATACACACATCACTTCAATCCCTTACAATAGAAGGTTGATCAAACGGTCGAACACACTATGCGAGGGGCACGCCGAAGTCACCAGACCGATAGCAGTCAGACTGAATCTCCTGCGTAGTTGGCATTAACAATCCTCGCACCTCAGATTTCAACGTGATCTTGGTTAGTTGCGTCCAACTTCGGACGTGCCTTCTTACTCCACTCTTTCATGGTCCACAAACATATTCTTTGAAGACATGCACCCCTGGTCTTTGTGGAAGGCCACTCAATACCAATATCCAAATCCACTAGTATGCTAAGATCTAGAACAATTACGACAAATAATTAAAACATATGATTTTCATTTATATATATTGTTGAAATTATTAACATATGTATTTATATGTTTATGTAAACAGAAAGACAATATTCTACCTGCAGATGATGCACAAATTCACTAATGCATAAGCTGTTGTCGTCATTGCCACCTGCAACTCGGGCACAAGCTTAATCCCTTTTCTCTGATAGGTCCCGTTGCAACTAGCATAGAACTTCTTGGAAGGTAATTTTCCCTCATGGATAATCATTAAATGCAATCAAATTTTCAACTAATGATAGGGTCCATAACATCAAGATGTGGTCCTTCGCTCTACGAGGTAGCAAAATGACAACAACAAAATATAGGCCAACGACAATTTTTTGACACTGAAACGAGCATCATTGTCCTCGCCTGACAATTCATCCATCTTCTCCACACGCCCGACAATCGGATTGTAGCTCTACGCGAGAAGTGTCTCAATTTGAAAGCATCTGATCATTAATTACGGTATATTCGACGAGAAGTTAAGCTCTGTAATCAAGAAGTACTCAAATTTAGAAAATCAGAGTGGTGTATGCCTGATGATTATCCACAACTCATTCCGATTGTGAAAGAGCATCTGTCTCTTCATAACAAACCACAACATTTGGCGGAGATGTTAAATTCTCATGCTGCTGCTACGAGATATTTTAATGGACTGCTCTCTTTAATTGCAGCCAACTTAACATCCTTCAAGAAAGCGACAATTTTTTCGCTTGCTTCAACATACTTGGCGGTCATCTGCATACTAACTTCCGATCTTGATTGGACATTTGCGTCCTCAATCCAACCTGTAAAATAATTATATTAAAATTAAGGAGAATGAGATTGTCCCTGATAACATATCACCGGTCCCCATGCGCAATCGTGTACGGGTCCCATGCGCATACTTGCAAGGTTCCGTGTGTTAAGTGTGTGTCCCATGAAAATACCTGGTAGGTCCCTTGCAATCCACTGGAAGGTCCCTTGCGCATTCGTGTGCGGGTCCCCTACTGATATGTATGGATCTCCTACGCAATTGTGTACGGGTCCCATGCAATCAACTGCAAGGTCACCTGCTCATATGCATGGGTCCCCTGCGCACTCGTGTACGGGTCCCGTGCAATCCACTGCAAGGTCTTATGTGCATTCGTGTGAAGGTACCTTGCTCATATGAACGGGTCCACTTCTCATTCGTGTGCGGGTCCTGCGTAGTTGTGTGCGAGTCCCGTGCAACTGCAAGGTCCCTGAGCATTCATGTGCGGTTCCCTTTGCATATGCACACATCACGGGCACTACTTTTCCCAAGCAGGGGATCCTTGCATTTACGAGGAAGGGACCCATTCCCATCTCTGCCATCCTCACAGAGCGCAGGTGGAACTTATGTTGTAGTCCACTAGAGTCCATACGACCACGCATACAACCTCATTTTGAGGAAAACCGAAATGCAATCTGTAAAATCAATCATTGCAAAAAATTAGAGAATCGATATGATAGAAAACAAAACTCACCTTCTCGGCCGTCACACTGCTTGCCATCGACATTTATGTATTTTTCTGGGTCTCTAAGGAATTGATGATGAACCCGAGTTGCTTGCTTGAGTATTGTCGCTCTAACCCGTGAAATGCAAATGAAATCGACGATGAAAGTAAAAAGTGAAGTTGAACAATTGCTCGAATGTCTTTACTAATTTTTGCTAAAAAAAAAGAAAAAATGAATATATATTAATTGTCAGAGGGTTAGCCGTTGGACATCACTAAATAAGGGCAATATTGTTTTTAAAGTTACATTAGTAAGTGTATACACATGTGCTTTTAGAAGGAGGAATCTATTTTTCTAAAAAAATTTGAGTCGAATTACCCAATTAATTCACTAATCATGGTTAGACGTCTTCATCCGGTTACGGTTACGGTTCCCGATTACGAACCGCCGGTTTACGGTTAGTAAAAACTCTAACCGTACCGAACGGCAACAACCACGTTTACATTTACGGTTTGGACCGGCCATGCCGATTACCGTTCCGGTTTGAAACCGCCAGTTCACGGTTCCAAATATATAATTTTTTTGAATTTTTTAATTATTGAAGTAAATTAAAGATAAATGAATTTTTTAATAATGTAAAAAATTATCCATTCCAACTTGGAAAATTATGGAAAATAAATACACCTTCGATACTAAAAAAAAAAACACCTTGAATATGAAAACAAAAATGAATTTTGACTTCCAATAGTGTACGACGCACACTCGTCTCGTCGTAGGCATCTCCATGTTCGTCAGTATCGTTGATTTTATGACTGTTGGGATCGATATAAAATAAATTAAACATAACATTTTATGGTCAATTTTATGACCGTTGAAAAAAAATACAAATTAAAAACCAACGATCATCGTTGGTTACTCTAATAAAGAAGTTAATAAAATAAACCAAACGTTTAGTCTAAATTCAATTAAAGAAACATTAAATCTTAAATTCCAACTGAACCAATTATTTTATATACCCCGGTTGATAACCATCGGTTTACGGCTAGGAAAATGGATACCGCAACCTAACATTCGTAAATCACGATTCAGTTACGGTTTGTACCATAACCATTGACCGCGATTTAGCAAACCGTTGACTGCCGGTTCGGTTACGATTAGGTTATGTTTTTTCAACCTTATGAACACTTCTAGCGAGTGCCAATATTGATAGATAAAATAATATGCACATATATATATGGTATATATACGGAACAAGATGTTTGATTGGTTGGGCATTAAAACTTAACGCTCTTTGATGAAGAAATATAATTATCAGGGATGCGACGCCTAACCATATTAATTGCTTAAGGTACATGTTTATCGATTTGTCCTAAATTTTTGTGTCCAAGGGTTTTGCTTCGGATCTAATAATAATATACATATATGTTGCGTTTATCCTCTGATATATATGTACCGAGCTGTCACTTTCTCTTCTAAGCTATTGACTACTAAGTTCTTTATTATTGGATTAGGTGTAGTAGGATTAAGAATAATCTACTAGTCCATAAGTGTCCTCATCAAGAAGAAAAAAAAAAGAGCTAATCAATGGTGACACTTAAACGTAATGATGTTGGCCATATTGTTTCTAATCAAATGAAACTAATATATGTACGTATATTATATATCTATATCGGGATTATAAAACTTTAATACGTAACGTTCTCCTCGTCGCAATCTTGTATTTTAAGAATTCGTCGTTGTACCGAACCATAACGAACTTAGAAGATGGTGATTTTTATCATGTAACCTAGAACCGAAAACGAGAGTTCATTACATCACCGTCGTCGTCATTATTATTAAAAGTCACGAATTAAATGAGATATTTTTTAGAAGGTGTCCCTGTCGCCGGTTTTCTCGGCGCCCACACTCCGTATCAATCCGGACCATCGTCTCCGAACTTATTGAACGGCTACGGGACAACACCTATTTGACCATTGAATCCCCCTAGCTTGTGTAGATCATCCCAAATTCACACATGTTCGATAGTCAAGGGGTTCGAACCCTAAACCTCATAGTGGAAAGTCCAAGTCCAAGATCAAGTGGTCTACCCTTGGGGACATGCATTAAAGTAGATCTGAATGATAGATATCTATTTATGATTGAAAAAAAAAAGAAACTTAAACTATGATCGAAATCGGAAATGGACTACTGTAGCCGAAGACAGGACAAAAATCAAATATTGGAATGAAAACTTGGACATAAATTAAAATTGAACTGAAGTGGAAATATCAATCAAATTCTGGACTAAAACTTTGACAAATTGAAATTGAACTGACGTGGAAGTGACCAATTCATTGGTCAGACGTAAACCGTCTTTATGGGGACCAGTTCCTTAATTATCGATTTGTTAGGACAACAAAATGATCGTTCAATTTAGCTATGTCATTCAGATCAAGGACTTGAAGACTTAACCAGACAGTCCTAATTTGAATACGAATCAAGAAAGACAAACGTCAGAGCTTGACTATCATAATGAAGAGGAATATACCTTGGAATTTATCTCATTCTGGATTTAATCCAATGCCGGATTATAACGAAAAGGAGACGATAGAGAATTATTTTAAGTAAATGCACTTAATGAGTGTTTAGAAGCCGATTTTCAAGACCTTTTTGTTGTCATTAAAAAGCATTGGTCACTTACACGATCTCAACTATATATACTAGAAGACTTTCATTGACGAAGTTACTTACATGCATGCGAGATTTTCGAAATTAGAAGCGATAGTTCTTGTAAGAACAAAATGCAAATTCTAGATTTTACCGACTGTAAAAAATGGCTGTGTATGTTGTGAAATTCGACCACCTTTATTCATTTTGTAGTGCTCTAACGTGCGTGTGTGTGTTAAACAATCCATAAATTGGTTCTTGAAATCCGACGAATCAAAACAATCATTAAAATATAAAAAAACATACATTCAATTTAAGGTGGTTCGGTCAAACTTTGACCTGCGTCCAAGGACCAACTGATATTGCTTTTATTAATCCGTAAATTGGAGTAACAAGGACCCCTACGTTTCTCCAACTTTACTCTTTACACTCTCTCAAATTTTTTCTCTATCGAAAGTTATAAGTCGTCAAATATGCCTAGTTGAAATCCGTAATCTGATATATATATATATATATATGGAAAACGACATTATTAGTACCCAATGTTTGAGCTTTATGCGTTTTTTGTCTCCCATGTTACGCGGTGACACTTTTAGTCCATAATGTTATTGATTTGGACAGTTTTGGTCCATCACATAACTTAATCCTAAGTTTGGGCAAATTTAACACTCGATTTACATCGAATTTCATTTTAGTTGACTTAAAACATCTCACTTCCATATTTCAAACCCAAAAAAAGATGCTCACGCCGACTTAACTGCCAAGAACATCTCATAATCGTTCGAATTAATGCCCTAACTCTCCCCAAATATTTCATTCTACGATGTAGAATTTATGAGCATTTAAGTCGACTAAAAGGAAATTCCGTGTGCACCGCGTGCAAAATTCCGTCCAAACTCACGATTAAATTAGAGGGACCAAAACTATCCAAAATCGCTAACATTGGGAAGTAAAAGTGCCACATCGGAATATGGGGACAAAAGACGCACGAATCTCAAACATTGAGGTACCAAAAATATCGTTCTCCGTATATGTATATGTATATATATATTATATATATATACAACATAAAACATAACTATCTGCTTCAGTGAGATTGTACCACGTGCTTCCATGGTTATACCGCGCGTTATCCCTTTAGTTATAAACTCACGTTAGCACTTTCGAAAGTAAAGATCTCAACCATCGATACCATCTTGGGCCAGGTCCGACAGTCTTCATTTAAATGCTTTTCACAGCTTCATGCATTGTACTGGACGCTACTTGACTTGTACACCGAGAATATTTGAATCATGGCCTTCTGATCTGATCCTGCGCACCATGATCGGACAAGTCCTGTGTAATCCCATGACTTTAAATATTTTCAGATGCAGATTTGATCTTCTTCAAGCTGTGATCGACCAGCTTTCTGTCCGGTCATCTCTAGCCTTCATCATCGGAGTTTTAGTTTCAAATTCCTTGACAATCTACACTTGAGCCTAAAACTCTCAACCCCAACACCGAGCTTCATCTTTACAACTCAAACATGCAAGCTACACTCGCTCGAATACCATATCAGATCCAAGTTCGTCTTCTGCTTTAGCCCAGAATCTGCAAAGCTGAAGTAAACTATCTACAAACTCTCAACCAAGACTCCACCTTGATTCAACATCAAGCTCCATTGGTTATCATGTTCCTCTATCAGTGCTGAGCCTCAAAGAAAACCTTGTTAATCCAATATGAGATTAAAATCTCCCACCTCGAATCAACTTGGACCTTCGAGCTCACCTTCATTATCTCAGATGAATCTCTTTGCTTCTTAGCTTCATAAGCCCTCTTTCCAGTCCACCTACATTTACTCCTTCCAAGGTTCTAGGTCTCACGCAAGAGTGCATTTTTGTCCGAAACTTTTTCAGTCATGGCTTTGCTTGCTTCCAGTGTCATTCATAGTTTCGAGCCCTTCAACTTCAGGTGTTTCTTCATCTTCTCCGGAACTTTCATCCTCCACGAATGCATCCCTCGAACTTGGTTCGTAGCTCCTTTCACTTGATGAATTAATCTCCACCTCGATCTCAAACACCAAAAAATAGGGCTCACATAGTCCAAACTGATCAGCAAATTCAACACGTGCTCTCAGGTTTTGCTGCACCTTTTTCGTGACTTCCCTTGCGCATCATTCAAGCCACCATATTCCCTAGTTTCACTAGGTTGGCTTGTCTCTACCAGAAAGCCCTCCGACATGTAGATACCATGTCTGCAAAACCCACTAAGAACAAGCCGCCTCTATTTTGGAATCTTGATCTTCCGAAATAATATTCTTGTGTTGTATCTATTCTTATCAAAACACAGATCGAAATGAGATTCCTACTCATCTCAGGCACGAACCTCACATCCCTAAGAATCCCTACAATACCTGACTTCAACCCCAAACTCACAGATCCGACGCTTGAAACCTGACAAGATTCACCCTTACCAACCATAACCGTTTCTTGGCTCGTTTCCTTGAAGTCTTGCAGCCATTCTCTGTTGTACACGATGTGGAAGTCAATGATCCATTCCCTACTATCCTCTTTCCCAGTGATATTCAATATTTTTGCAAATTCATAGCCATCGAATGCGAAATCCGCAACAACAAAATCTTGGTTCAGCTTTTCATTTGTGTTATGTCTTCTTGGGCAAAATCTTCGAATATGCCATACTTCTTGACAGTTATAACACCTGTTATGGCTCCTAGCCTCATCCCTATCCTTCTTCGTGCCCTTTGGTTTCCAAGATTTAGCCTCATCATTCGCATAAAGAAGTTGTGTCGCATCAGGAATTTATGTGATACCTAGATTTTTCCTTATATTGATTTTGAACTCAATGCCGAGAGCACATCCTCACGCTTCAAGGCTTCTCGTCCATACAGTAGTGTCTCCTTGAAGTGTTCATAGATTTTTGGTAGTGTGCACAACAGGAGAAGATATCCATCTTAACCGACTCGCTGGTATTGTCAAAATCAAAGATTATCTTCGAGAATTGGCCGATCTGCGATTCTAATAGTATCTCATCTTGCATTTTGAAGGTATACATGACTTGCTACAGGTATAAATGCATATCCAAGAACCTTTCCATTTACAATGCATCCAGCTCTTCGACAATTCGTCCGTCGTGGCCTCCTTCGCTACCATGCAAAGTACTTGATCGAACATGCACAATATCAGGGTTGAGTAAGCTCTTCCCCTGATTTTCTTCTTCATTGAAGCCATCATGTCCTTTGGTTCCATCTTGACTTCAGGCATCAAAGCCTCCTCAAGCCCATTTTCAATAATAAGGGTTCCTATCTTAAGTTTTTAAATACCAAAATTGTTTTGACTATTGAAAACTTTGACCTCCATACAAGTTGCAACCATCGATTCTTTAGCCGCTTCGATCTTCGACTCGCCGCACCAATAGTTGTGATATTCGATGGCCCTTTATTCATTTCTAGTGCTCTAACGTGGGTGTGGCCATTCCAAAAATTGGGTTCTTGAAGTCAAAGGAATGAAAACAAATAGTAAAACTGTTAGAGTGAAGACTATTTGAGTGAGAACAATGATTTTTATTGATAACTGAGGATGAAGATTCCAGCAGTCGAACTAAAACAAACAACTTAAAAGAAGAAATTCCCCATATGAATAACCTTCACCACCATCTCGGGGCCCCCTCTTCTATTGGGATTTCTCTCTTATTTATTCTAATGAAAATATGTAACTGAAAATTAAGACATAATTAGCAAATAATAATTTCCCTTGATCTCAGCCATGCATCGATCTCCCTTGATATCAGCCATCCTCATTATGATCAGTTGATCTCATCCATTGCCTTAATCTTATCCTCTCCATCGGCCCTTAATTCCTCCCCGCTCTTTCCGGAAGGCCCACCATTTTGCAGCCCACTATTTGTGACTTTGGCCCGACGTTGATAGACCCGGATTGGTACCTCATTGGCTTGAGTCGCTTGGCCATCATTCGTAACAATACCATCCCCTTGAAAAGATGCCTTGTCCTCAAGGCAGTGGTGCGGAAATTGGGATAGAAAGTCAGCAATAGCGATCCATGTTGCGTCATCGGCGCTCTTCCCACGCCATTTCACTAGGAATTCACCTTTCGAACTATCAGATTCATCGTGCCCCCGTATAGCCAATATATTTTCCGGAACAACATCATTTCGTTCGGTGTGCTCTAGGTGGTTAGGTAGTTCGGCTTCCACCGGATGATTCCCGACCACTCGTTTTAACTGCGAGACATGGAACACTGGGTGAACCCGACTTGACGGTGGCAATTCTAGTCGGTACGCCACTGCCCCTATGCGTTCGATGATCTTATATGGCCCATAGAAACGTGCTGCCAGCTTCTGAGTGACGCGGGATGAGAGGGAACGTTGGCGGTG
The DNA here is from genome assembly GCA_004919715.1 of Linderniella brevidens. Taxonomy (NCBI): domain Eukaryota; kingdom Viridiplantae; phylum Streptophyta; class Magnoliopsida; order Lamiales; family Linderniaceae; genus Linderniella; species Linderniella brevidens. Next base: position 10,614,586 of record SWDC01000156.1, on the reverse strand, counting down.
TGGTCTGATCTTAAGAAACACAGAGTCTCCCACGGCGAAATTTATCTCGCGACGGTGTTTGTTGGCTGCTTTCACCATGCGTTGCTGAGCTCGACTCAAGTTATGTTTCAGCTGTCGCAGAATCTCATCTCGATCCGAAAGGTGATCTGAAATCGCAGCTACTCGACTTTCACCAGGCATCCATTGTAACAGGTTCGGCGGATGGCGGCCGTAAACAGCCAAGAACGGGGTCATACCGGCGGCAGATTGGAAGGTGGTATTATACCAGTACTCGGCCCACGATAACCATTTCATCCATGTACGAGGTTGTTCGCTAGTGAAGCATCGAAGATAGGTTTCTAACGTTCGATTGAGGACTTCAGTTTGGCCGTCCGTCTCCGGGTGATAGGCGGAGCTCATCTTCAGCTTTGTGCCGTGAAGACGAAAAAGTTCCTGCCAAAAATTGCTGATGAAGATCGGGTCACGATCACTCACGATGCTACTTGGAATACCATGCAGGCGGACCACATTATCAACGAATTTTTCAGCAACCGCACGTGCATTGTACGGGTGCCTGAGCGCAACATAGTGTGCGTACTTGGATAAACGGTCGACAATTACCATGATGCTATCATATCCATTTGATTTTGGAAGACCCGAGATGAAGTCCATCGATATATCCTCCCAAACCCGGTCTGGTATCGGTACTGGCTGTAAGAGACCGGCTGGTGATAGAGCCTCGTATTTCATCTTCTGGCAAGTTAAACATGAGGCAACATAATGCTTGACATCTGTCATCATGTTGCGCCAGAATAAGGTCGCTGCAAGTCGCCGATAGGTCCGCAAAGCCCCAGAGTGCCCTCCAGTTGGCGTTGAATGATGTTCAGCGATTAACAAAGGAATTATTGGCGACGTCGATGGGATTACCAAGCGTCCCCGATAAAATAGGTTGCCGTTAATCAGATTGTAGGGGCGTCGACATGTAGAATCAGCTTTTAGGGCGTCCACAATTTCTTGCAAGGACGGGTCGTTTGCCACTGCGGTAGATATATCGTGTTGATCTAGCCAATATGGTGCGCTAATGGCGAGTAGCTCGCTGTCGGTTTGTTGTCGAGACAATGCATCAGCCGCAGTATTCGAAACCCCGGGTTTGTACTCTACGTCAAAATTGTAGCCCAAGAGCTTCGATACCCAAACCTGTTGTGCCGGAGTTGCGATCTTTTGATGTAATAAGGACCGTAGACTACGATGATCCGTGCGCACAGTAAAATGACGACCTAACAGATATGGGCGCCAATGTTGAATGGCCGAAACAAGCGCCATAAGCTCTTTCTCATAGGTAGATTTAACTTGTGCCTGAGCTGAGAGCGCCTTACTGAAATACGCAATTGGTTGACCTCCTTGCATGAGAATTGCTCCCATACATATGCCTGAAGCATCGCATTCCACGACGAATTCTTTGGTGAAGTCAGGTATCGTCAAGATCGGTGCGGAAACTAGGGCATCTTCAAGGCTTTGAACGCGGTGTCAGCAGCTGGCGACCAATGGAACTCCGCCATCGCTTCTTTTTTAAGGAGATCTGTTAAGGGCCGAACCAATTGACCATAATTACGAATAAAACGGCGGTAGTAACCTGTGAGGCCTAAAAATCCCCGCACCCCTTTGATAGATCGTGGTGTGGGCCATCGTAAAACAGCAGCGATTTTTTCAGGATCCATCGCCACTCCCCCTTTAGAGATAATATGGCCGAGGTAGTCGACGCGAACACGCCCAAATTGACACTTCTTCAGGTTGACGCAGAAGTCATTTTTTGCCAAGACCGACAGAACTTTGAAAAGATGCTCACGATGTATCTCCCACGTTGGGCTGTATATCAGTATATCGTCGAAGAAGACCAATACGAACTTGCGTAGATATGGTCGAAAGATGTCATTCATCGTTGATTGAAACGTCGCGGGGGAATTTGTTAACCCGAACGGCATGACGAGAAATTCGTAGTGGCCGTCATGAGTGCGAAAAGCGGTTTTCTCGACATCTGTCGTACGCACTCGTATTTGGTGGTATCCTGATCGAAGATCCAACTTTGTGAAGATAGCCGCGCCGCATAACTCGTCGAGTAACTCCTGAATCACCGGGATTGGATATTTGTCGGGAATTGTTGCGTTATTCAATTCACGATAGTCGACACAAAAACACCAACTGCCGTCTTTCTTTCGCACTAATAACACAGGGCTGGAAAACGGGCTCGTACTGGGTTGAATGATTCCTGCTGCTAGCATCTCTTTCACCAAGCGCTCTATTTCATCTTTCTGAATATGTCCGTAACGGTACGGCCGGACCGACACAGCCTGTGTCCCGGGAACTAGATCAATACGATGATCCAATGGGCGAGATGGTGGTAGACTATCTGGTTCTCGAAAAACCCCTAGAAACTGGTTAATTAGATAGGTTAACTCGCTTTGTTGACCTTCGGAAAGATCAGTTTGGCGGGTGATTGGTGTTGACGACGAGAATGGTGATATAATCATAGCGAGGAAGTCAATAGATTGCATTTTTTGGAGTGAGCGAAGACTGATTTGTGATCTGATTAGCCCCGCCTCGCCCTTCAAGCAGCATGGTGCGCCGTGTAACTCAAAACTCATCGTGAGATTAGCCCAATTAATATTCACATCACCCAAGCGACGTAGCCAGTCGACGCCCAAAATAACGTCGACACCACCCAATTCAAAAACGAAGAAATCAGCAATGATACTGCACGAGTCCACTTCGAGGGAAACATTGTTACACTTCCCAAGAGTGCGAGCGCATCTGCCATCTCCCAGACGTACCCGAAACGAGGTGTCATTTATACGGGTGAGCTGTAATCTGTCCGCTAGAGATAGAGAAAGAAAATTATGACTTGCGCCACTATCGATCATAATGATTACCTCTTCCTCTCCTAGACGGCCGCGCAATTTCATGGTCTGAGGTCCTGAAATACCCCCTAGCGCATACATGGGTAGGTCCAACATATTCACCTGACCGGCAAGATCTTCCGTTTGATGTTCAGAGTTATCGGCTATGTCGGTCTCAAGGATATCATCGTCATCATCAGCGATAAGCATTCTGAGTTGCTGATTTGGGCAGATATGATTCCCATGTTGATAAGGTTGGCGACACTTGAAGCAGAGACCGCGTTGTCTAAGATCTTGATATTCTTGATTAGATAGCCGTTGGAATGGGCGAGGGTGGGAACCTAGTGGTGCAGCTGCGGCTGTTGTTGAGCCGGTCAATCTAGCAGGGGGTGGAACGTAACGATTCGGGTTACGATTGGTCGATGAAGGTGATGATAATTCCGCCTTATGTGGTCCGGCACTCGACCCCTCGATATGATAGCCGGGTTTTAGTGGTTAACTTTTTTTTGGAAAAGGACGCGATACGCCAGCGAGCATATCAAGCTTTGCCTCTGCCGCCCGCGCCAAATGGATGGCTTGATCCAGAGTGGAGGGGTTTGGAATGAGTAGTTGAGCTCGAATTTCCGGAAGTAAACCGTTCAGAAAGAAACCCAAGGCCAACGACGATGTACAATCCGTCTGATTCGTGAGTGCCACAAATTCGTCAATATATTTGTCGATCGATCCAGTTTGTTGAACTTTACATAGCCTTTCGATGATGTTGATCGATGCACCTCCACCATAACGGACGATGATAGCATGCCGTAGTGCCACCCATGTTAGGTTAGAATCGTGTTTCTGTAGGTATTGTATCCACTGTAAGGCTGAATCCTCCATACCAAGCAAAGCGATGTCAACTTTATCAAGGTCAGAAATGCATTGTATCGTGAAATATTGCTCCGCGCGAGCGAGCCAACCCAGCGGGTCAGTTCCGTTGAATTTCGGTACGTCTAAACGACGCGGTAGGGGCTGAGAATGGTGCTCAGTTGGTACTTCAAGTAATGATGGTGGTGATGACGATTGACGTAGCAAAGGGGCAAGTTGAGTAGTGATGTATTCAAGCATTGTTTCACGAAGGTTATCGATTGATTTCTGAGAATCGGCGCGCATAGAACACAACTCGGCTTGAAAGGCGTCCATTGAAGCCGCTATTGTCTTCTCTAACACATCGATGCGTTGCTCCATTTGGGACCGGGTGATTGGCATAAACGAGCAGGTCGGACCAATTTGTTAGAGTGAAGACTATTTGAGTGAGAACGATGATTTTTATTGATAACTGAGGATGAAGATTCCAGCAGTCGAACTAAAACAAACAACTTAAAAGAAGAAATTCCCCATATGAATAACCTTCACCACCATCTCGGGGCCCCCTCTTCTATTGGGATTTCTCTCTTATTTATTCTAATGAAAATATGTAACTGAAAATTAAGACATAATTAGCAAATAATAATTTCCCTTGATCTCAGCCATGCATCGATCTCCCTTGATATCAGCCATCCTCATTATGATCAGTTGATCTCATCCATTGCCTTAATCTTATCCTCTCCATCGGCCCTTAATTCCTCCCCGCTCTTTCCGGAAGGCCCACCATTTTGCAGCCCACTATTTGTGACTTTGGCCCGACGTTGATAGACCCGGATTGGTACCTCATTGGCTTGAGTCGCTTGGCCATCATTCGTAACAATACCATCCCCTTGAAAAGATGCCTTGTCCTCAAGGCAGTGGTGCGGAAATTGGGATAGAAAGTCAGCAATAGCGATCCATGTTGCGTCATCGGCGCTCTTCCCACGCCATTTCACTAGGAATTCACCTTTCGAACTATCAGATTCATCGTGCCCCCGTATAGCCAATATATTTTCCGGAACAACATCATTTCGTTCGGTGTGCTCTAGGTGGTTAGGTAGTTCGGCTTCCACCGGATGATTCCCGACCACTCGTTTTAACTGCGAGACATGGAACACTGGGTGAACCCGACTTGACGGTGGCAATTCTAGTCGGTACGCCACTGCCCCTATGCGTTCGATGATCTTATATGGCCCATAGAAACGTGCTGCCAGCTTCTGAGTGACGCGGGATGAGAGGGAACGTTGGCGGTGTGGTCTGATCTTAAGAAACACAGAGTCTCCCACGGCGAAATTTATCTCGCGACGGTGTTTGTTGGCTGCTTTCACCATGCGTTGCTGAGCTCGACTCAAGTTATGTTTCAGCTGTCGCAGAATCTCATCTCGATCCGAAAGGTGATCTGAAATCGCAGCTACTCGACTTTCACCAGGCATCCATTGTAACAGGTTCGGCGGATGGCGGCCGTAAACAGCCAAGAACGGGGTCATACCGGCGGCAGATTGGAAGGTGGTATTATACCAGTACTCGGCCCACGATAACCATTTCATCCATGTACGAGGTTGTTCGCTAGTGAAGCATCGAAGATAGGTTTCTAACGTTCGATTGAGGACTTCAGTTTGGCCGTCCGTCTCCGGGTGATAGGCGGAGCTCATCTTCAGCTTTGTGCCGTGAAGACGAAAAAGTTCCTGCCAAAAATTGCTGATGAAGATCGGGTCACGATCACTCACGATGCTACTTGGAATACCATGCAGGCGGACCACATTATCAACGAATTTTTCAGCAACCGCACGTGCATTGTACGGGTGCCTGAGCGCAACATAGTGTGCGTACTTGGATAAACGGTCGACAATTACCATGATGCTATCATATCCATTTGATTTTGGAAGACCCGAGATGAAGTCCATCGATATATCCTCCCAAACCCGGTCTGGTATCGGTACTGGCTGTAAGAGACCGGCTGGTGATAGAGCCTCGTATTTCATCTTCTGGCAAGTTAAACATGAGGCAACATAATGCTTGACATCTGTCATCATGTTGCGCCAGAATAAGGTCGCTGCAAGTCGCCGATAGGTCCGCAAAGCCCCAGAGTGCCCTCCAGTTGGCGTTGAATGATGTTCAGCGATTAACAAAGGAATTATTGGCGACGTCGATGGGATTACCAAGCGTCCCCGATAAAATAGGTTGCCGTTAATCAGATTGTAGGGGCGTCGACATGTAGAATCAGCTTTTAGGGCGTCCACAATTTCTTGCAAGGACGGGTCGTTTGCCACTGCGGTAGATATATCGTGTTGATCTAGCCAATATGGTGCGCTAATGGCGAGTAGCTCGCTGTCGGTTTGTTGTCGAGACAATGCATCAGCCGCAGTATTCGAAACCCCGGGTTTGTACTCTACGTCAAAATTGTAGCCCAAGAGCTTCGATACCCAAACCTGTTGTGCCGGAGTTGCGATCTTTTGATGTAATAAGGACCGTAGACTACGATGATCCGTGCGCACAGTAAAATGACGACCTAACAGATATGGGCGCCAATGTTGAATGGCCGAAACAAGCGCCATAAGCTCTTTCTCATAGGTAGATTTAACTTGTGCCTGAGCTGAGAGCGCCTTACTGAAATACGCAATTGGTTGACCTCCTTGCATGAGAATTGCTCCCATACATATGCCTGAAGCATCGCATTCCACGACGAATTCTTTGGTGAAGTCAGGTATCGTCAAGATCGGTGCGGAAACTAGGGCATCTTCAAGGCTTTGAACGCGGTGTCAGCAGCTGGCGACCAATGGAACTCCGCCATCGCTTCTTTTTTAAGGAGATCTGTTAAGGGCCGAACCAATTGACCATAATTACGAATAAAACGGCGGTAGTAACCTGTGAGGCCTAAAAATCCCCGCACCCCTTTGATAGATCGTGGTGTGGGCCATCGTAAAACAGCAGCGATTTTTTCAGGATCCATCGCCACTCCCCCTTTAGAGATAATATGGCCGAGGTAGTCGACGCGAACACGCCCAAATTGACACTTCTTCAGGTTGACGCAGAAGTCATTTTTTGCCAAGACCGACAGAACTTTGAAAAGATGCTCACGATGTATCTCCCACGTTGGGCTGTATATCAGTATATCGTCGAAGAAGACCAATACGAACTTGCGTAGATATGGTCGAAAGATGTCATTCATCGTTGATTGAAACGTCGCGGGGGAATTTGTTAACCCGAACGGCATGACGAGAAATTCGTAGTGGCCGTCATGAGTGCGAAAAGCGGTTTTCTCGACATCTGTCGTACGCACTCGTATTTGGTGGTATCCTGATCGAAGATCCAACTTTGTGAAGATAGCCGCGCCGCATAACTCGTCGAGTAACTCCTGAATCACCGGGATTGGATATTTGTCGGGAATTGTTGCGTTATTCAATTCACGATAGTCGACACAAAAACACCAACTGCCGTCTTTCTTTCGCACTAATAACACAGGGCTGGAAAACGGGCTCGTACTGGGTTGAATGATTCCTGCTGCTAGCATCTCTTTCACCAAGCGCTCTATTTCATCTTTCTGAATATGTCCGTAACGGTACGGCCGGACCGACACAGCCTGTGTCCCGGGAACTAGATCAATACGATGATCCAATGGGCGAGATGGTGGTAGACTATCTGGTTCTCGAAAAACCCCTAGAAACTGGTTAATTAGATAGGTTAACTCGCTTTGTTGACCTTCGGAAAGATCAGTTTGGCGGGTGATTGGTGTTGACGACGAGAATGGTGATATAATCATAGCGAGGAAGTCAATAGATTGCATTTTTTGGAGTGAGCGAAGACTGATTTGTGATCTGATTAGCCCCGCCTCGCCCTTCAAGCAGCATGGTGCGCCGTGTAACTCAAAACTCATCGTGAGATTAGCCCAATTAATATTCACATCACCCAAGCGACGTAGCCAGTCGACGCCCAAAATAACGTCGACACCACCCAATTCAAAAACGAAGAAATCAGCAATGATACTGCACGAGTCCACTTCGAGGGAAACATTGTTACACTTCCCAAGAGTGCGAGCGCATCTGCCGTCTCCCAGACGTACCCGAAACGAGGTGTCATTTATACGGGTGAGCTGTAATCTGTCCGCTAGAGATAGAGAAAGAAAATTATGACTTGCGCCACTATCGATCATAATGATTACCTCTTCCTCTCCTAGACGGCCGCGCAATTTCATGGTCTGAGGTCCTGAAATACCCCCTAGCGCATACATGGGTAGGTCCAACATATTCACCTGACCGGCAAGATCTTCCGTTTGATGTTCAGAGTTATCGGCTATGTCGGTCTCAAGGATATCATCGTCATCATCAGCGATAAGCATTCTGAGTTGCTGATTTGGGCAGATATGATTCCCATGTTGATAAGGTTGGCGACACTTGAAGCAGAGACCGCGTTGTCTAAGATCTTGATATTCTTGATTAGATAGCCGTTGGAATGGGCGAGGGTGGGAACCTAGTGGTGCAGCTGCGGCTGTTGTTGAGCCGGTCAATCTAGCAGGGGGTGGAACGTAACGATTCGGGTTACGATTGGTCGATGAAGGTGATGATAATTCCGCCTTATGTGGTCCGGCACTCGACCCCTCGATATGATAGCCGGGTTTTAGTGGTTAACTTTTTTTTGGAAAAGGACGCGATACGCCAGCGAGCATATCAAGCTTTGCCTCTGCCGCCCGCGCCAAATGGATGGCTTGATCCAGAGTGGAGGGGTTTGGAATGAGTAGTTGAGCTCGAATTTCCGGAAGTAAACCGTTCAGAAAGAAACCCAAGGCCAACGACGATGTACAATCCGTCTGATTCGTGAGTGCCACAAATTCGTCAATATATTTGTCGATCGATCCAGTTTGTTGAACTTTACATAGCCTTTCGATGATGTTGATCGATGCACCTCCACCATAACGGACGATGATAGCATGCCGTAGTGCCACCCATGTTAGGTTAGAATCGTGTTTCTGTAGGTATTGTATCCACTGTAAGGCTGAATCCTCCATACCAAGCAAAGCGATGTCAACTTTATCAAGGTCAGAAATGCATTGTATCGTGAAATATTGCTCCGCGCGAGCGAGCCAACCCAGCGGGTCAGTTCCGTTGAATTTCGGTACGTCTAAACGACGCGGTAGGGGCTGAGAATGGTGCTCAGTTGGTACTTCAAGTAATGATGGTGGTGATGACGATTGACGTAGCAAAGGGGCAAGTTGAGTAGTGATGTATTCAAGCATTGTTTCACGAAGGTTATCGATTGATTTCTGAGAATCGGCGCGCATAGAACACAACTCGGCTTGAAAGGCGTCCATTGAAGCCGCTATTGTCTTCTCTAACACATCGATGCGTTGCTCCATTTGGGACGGGTGATTGGCATAAACGAGCAGGTCGGACCAATTTGTTAGAGTGAAGACTATTTGAGTGAGAACGATGATTTTTATTGATAACTGAGGATGAAGATTCCAGCAGTCGAACTAAAACAAACAACTTAAAAGAAGAAATTCCCCATATGAATAACCTTCACCACCATCTCGGGGCCCCCTCTTCTATTGGGATTTCTCTCTTATTTATTCTAATGAAAATATGTAACTGAAAATTAAGACATAATTAGCAAATAATAATTTCCCTTGATCTCAGCCATGCATCGATCTCCCTTGATATCAGCCATCCTCATTATGATCAGTTGATCTCATCCATTGCCTTAATCTTATCCTCTCCATCGGCCCTTAATTCCTCCCCGCTCTTTCCGGAAGGCCCACCATTTTGCAGCCCACTATTTGTGACTTTGGCCCGACGTTGATAGACCCGGATTGGTACCTCATTGGCTTGAGTCGCTTGGCCATCATTCGTAACAAACCCAAAAAAATAGAGACACTCATTTAACGTGGTTTGGCTACACTTTTGCCAACGTCCACGGACCAAAGAGCTTTCTTTTATTAATCCGTATACTGAAGTTATAAGAACCCTATGTCTTCTCCAACTTTTACACTTTACGACTCTCCCAGATTTTCTCTCTATTAAAAGTTAAATCCTTCAAAGATGCCTACTTGAAATATATACAAATGAAAACATAATTGTCTGCTTCAACGAGTTGTACCATATGCTTCCAGTGATTTACTCCGCGCTTATAAAAATGCGTGAGCACTTTTGTAAGTAAAGATCTCAGCTACCGCTTTATTCTAGCTGGAGTTGCTGAAGAATTCACAGGCTGAAAGAGAAATTTGAAAGGGGTATGATGGATTGGAATGGCTTCCTTCAAAGGCAGGAATATACACTATTACATCGGGGTACTAGTGGCTTAAGGGTGAATTTACATCCTTTCCTTATTCCAAAACAGTTTGGAATAGATATAACCAGCTGAAACATTCTATGGCTGGTCTTTCATAAAAGATTGCTAATGATCGATACTAACGATCTTTATTTAAATGCGTTTCATAGCTTCATGCATTGTACTGGAGGCTCCATGACTAGTACAACTATCATATTTGAATCGTGGTCTTCAGTGTTTATGTTGTACACCATGATCGGACGGTTTCTATTTAATGTCAGGACATAAAATATTTTCTGCATCAGACTTGATCTTCTTCAAGTTGTCTTCGACCAACCTCCTTTCCAATCATCTATGGCTTTCATCATCAGAATTTTAGGTTTAAATTCCTCGACGGTGTAAAACCGTGAGTTTCTATCCAACTGATGTCAAATCGGCTGTGAGAACATGAGGGTTCATCAAACTGTGAAAAGCGGTTGATATTGAAAGTGAGCTACTAAGTGTTAAGTTAGAGAGGTCTAGCTAAAAGGGTTGCACAATAAGTTTGTATACCAAGGTGTTATAGTGAATTACTTTTTAAGTGGAAGAAGGGGAGAAGGATTGCGAACCTTTGAACTTCCATAACAAATCCTCTCATTTACATTTTCTTCTTCACATTCACCCACATATATGAGTTCAAAGTTGAGGCAAGAAAATTTCCACATCTTCTTAAACCTCACTCATTGATTTGTAGTCTGTAATGTTGGCGGCCGCCCCGCCCCATTCAATGGCGGGTCATGGCAGGCGGGCGGCGTATTTGACAGCTACAAATTTTATAGTTAATTATAAAAAATGGAAACCATAATCATTTTGGATAAGAGAATTTATACAAAACTTTTCAGTGCAATTGCTTGAAAGAACTGAATGTTATCAAGTATTTTATCGATTTTCAAATAATGAGCTTGAAGTGATCGAAGGTGAGGCGGTTCACCTTCTCGGACATGTGTCTCCACATGGTTGGGCGTTTTCACTTGTTTAGAGGGCTTCTTCAAACTAGGAATTTTAAACTTGTTTGAGGGGGAAAAGGACAAAAGCTAATATATGGAGAGAAGGATGCTCTGAATAATTAATATACTCTGAAATGTACTCCTTCACATGATACAATTAAGAGTAGCGGGAGTGGTTGATGTGGGTGACACCAAAAGTAGTGCTCTCTCCTCGAAAAGTAGTAGAGATCGGTATGGGGCAACCAAGGAGTAGAGGGTCATAAACAATCGTCGTCAGGTATAGTGCTGCAAGGCTTACCCTCGAGAAGTGATACAATCATGAGACTCAAAGCTTAAGAAGCCTGACCTTAGCAAGTCAGACGTCGAGGTATTGTATGAGCGGGCCCCAGTGTTGGGCCATATTCAATCCAACTTTGAATGATTTATAAGAAATAATGAAGAAATTAAGTTCGAGATTACCGAAATTGGAGTTCGTGTTTAACTTCGTGGTAATCTCCAATTAACACATTTTCTTCATTTCTCATTAAAGCTCACAAACTCATTCTCTCTCTAACATTTCCCTCTCTATAGAAAATTATGAGAATGTTTAACCCTAATCTACACATTAGGGTGTATTATATACTAAATACTTTGGTATATTTACATAGTCATCCCTACTTTGCCCTTAATTGTAATAAGACCCACATACTTAAATATAATTTGTGCATTAATGACAAAGATAACTATGATTATTGAATACAATAAATTAATTCTAACAATATCCCCCTTTGTATTCAATCTTCAATATAGCGTGGGTTATCTTTATCGGGCAAGTAGTGTTGTATAGTCCTCGAGCCACCTCATAATGTCTTGAAATCTTTTATAGTAGTTCCGTCCATTAATAGCTCATGTGGCTCTTTCGATTTGGACTTCTGGCTTCTTTTTCGTTTGCTAATCATTGAGAGCAAAATTCTTAGAAGTGGTGCAAGCGTTTTCTTGAAAGCATCCACTTAATACTCCTGAAAATTATCTATAGCTCCCTCGAGTCATTTAAATATTTTTGCGATAAGAAAAGGTTTTAAAAGATCTATAGAAAATACAAAGGAGAGTTTGAGAATCAAGAGTAAACCCGAAAACAAATTGAAAACATGAATTACCAAAATAAAAATTACTCACCCTGAAATGCAAAAATTACTCCTCATCAAGTTATGCTCAGCGGATATTTTTAGATGAGGAAATTTCAAAATATTTAGAAATAGAGTAATTTTTTCATAATACTCCCCCTTAATTTACGCTTATACGCACTAAAATTTCGAGTTACTCCCCCTTAATTCACAATGACTTCATCGAATTCTATCGCAACTCATGATAGTAAATTTTATTTAAAACTTAAAAATTATTATTATTATTATTATTTTTATTATTATTAAGGAGAATTACACATATATCCCAAGGACAAAAAAACCCATAACTTAACTCCCCCGCACATAAGGAGGAGGAGGAGAACGAGAACGAGAAGGAGAACGAGGAGGAGGAGGAGGAGGAGGAGGAGGAGGAGGAGGAGGAGGAGGAGGAGAAGAAGAACATACAGGTTTCCTCGATCCGACCAGCAATACGTGGTTTTCTCAGTCAGACACGGGTTCTCCTGAAAGAGAAGCAGAAAAAACCAAAACCTAAGGGAAAAAAAAAAGAGAAATGAAGAATAATTTGAGGATTTTCACTGTCCAATCAGGCATAAGTTTTCTCGCTTCAGGCTGTACAATGTTGGTCTTTTCAATTTTTCGTGGGTTGCGGGAAAATCGAAATTGTCACAATTCATTCGTGGGTTTGCTCGATGTAGATCGTGCTCGTGGGTGTGCTTGAATCATGTGTTTTTTCCCAGTCCGACAATATATGCTTACCCTCTGCTCGTTCATATCTGTTTCGCAAGAAGAGTCCGCATCAGTGCTAATCGATTACCATATTCCAATATGCCGGAAACAGGGACGAGTTCTCATATGTTTGTGAATGGTATGTACATTTAGCATATGTTATCATATCCGTCCCAAGAGATTAAATGAAATCTAAATTATTTGTTACTATATCTTTGAATTTATTATGATGTGCATCGCTCTATCTAATTATTTCCATCCCCTGGTTCGAGGTGTTTAGATGCTTCCGAATTTGGGGAATTTTCTTAAGTAGAAAGCTAGCCTTTTGAGATCTCTCAAGTACGATACACCATCACAAAGTTTCATTGCATTTGAGAAAACCTGAAGGTGTTCCCTCATAGGTAGTTCAAGGCAATGCAGATCACACCTGTTTGGATGCGGTGTACCTTTATACATGTCGTTAGAGTACCATATTATTTTATTTAGTGTACCTATTAAGGTAAAATTATGGTACCATTAAGACCGGTTGGTGAATTTTGTAGGGGATACACAATTATATGTTACCTTTTATTAAAATTACGGTACCATTAAGGCCGTTTGGGTTGTGTGCTTATAAGTTTACGTGTGTTGTCCATATGTTGCATATATTTCGATGTTGTTTTTTAGTTTTTTGTTAAGACGGTGCTGTCATTTTTCTTATCATATTAACCGTATAAGTTTGGTTGCTCGCATTTTTTTTTTAAATGTTGCCGTTTGTTTTTGTGTAATTTTGTGGATGTATTAAGATACCAAATAGTATTGTGGCTAAAATGTTATTTAATATGCATTTATTTTGGTATGTATAAGTTATGGCATATTATTTTGGGACCATATGTGGTATGTATGTTGATTTGTAAATGGATATATTGATTACAAGTATTGGTGTGCTGTAAGGTTGAATTTATTCTGGTAACAGTCATTGTCATGGCAAAAAACCTGTTACGCCTGGAATTGTTGGTACAATAACAATATTAAAAAAGGTACGATAACCGTGTGTACATGATACAACAAACATAGGCTACATGGTACGATGAAGGCATTAAAATGATAATCTATAGTAAAAGCTGTACAAGTGAATTTTGAAAAATAATACAACCAAAAAGCTGCACAAAAAAGTATGATTCTAACGACATGAAATGTTTTTACACAAAAAGCAATACTCTGACGCGCACAAAAAGTCATACAATTCTGACACGTTCAGAACTAATATTCTGACAGGAAATGTGTCCAAATCAGAAAGGCACGTCTAAGGTACATTATCGTTACATATCTTGGTACATTGACATAGTGTTGTGAGGTACGGTAAAGATTCGCTGGAAGGTATAGTCAACAGCTCAGAGAGGTACCCTATACACTCATATTTGATACAACAAATTAGAGTAAGCGTTTTTCGTGGCAATTCGAATTTAATTTTTTGGAAAACCATATTTCGTTACATATTTCAATTATATGTTTCATTTTTTTATCATATTTGATGGAATAACCCCCTACACACATGATCCTATATTACGGAACCTCAAGTTTCACTATAAGAGGATTCATTGTTGGGACAACATACTAGAAACATAGTATAGATGTTTGTTAGATTTAAAATTTTCAACTTATTTAAGATGTTTTTATTAATATTCTATTTATTTACTGTATCAAGGTGTTGGTCCGTTAGTTACCAAACAAGGATCAAAAGATAGCTTTAAAGCATAAAAATTGAAGAACACCTCTAAGTGTGTGAAGGTGCTTGTTTCCTATTACGGAAGGTACAAGGTGGCTTACTTTGAATTTCTTTTGATGAAAAATCTAAATGGATAAATGAAGCCTTATATACCATACGTGTGGTATATTAAGGCGCATGATCTAAACTATCACATATTTACATAGAGACCCAAAACCACTAGAACTAAAGGACATACAAAAACTAAAGGACACTACAAAAGATTCTTAAAAATCTCCCCCTTAGTGTCCTTTCCGCTTTGGCGTCTTCTTCGTCTTGTTTTTCTTGGGTCTCACCAGCTCGTAGACGGATCTTATGAGTCCTAGTTTGGACTTGTAAGATCGTATCCATCTACGATAAGAAAACCGTTCAGAGATGATGTCAATCATCTTGTGGTACTTAGCTTGGACTTCATACTCCTCGAACCTCAGTTCTTCCAGGATTCTTCCGAGCTTATTACGTATGATCAGGAGGGTTCCATGCAGAACTTGGTGATCTCCGAAATCCTCATCAGCCTTTTCTCACCCTTGTATTTGATGTAGACCATGAAGGGATCTTCTCCATCACAGATGTGGCCTTCACCGTAGCTTTCAGACTCGGGGTGGTCGAATGAGGGCTTTGTGAGCTTCACTTTCTTCAAGTCGTTCTCTAGCGCCATCTAAAGATCGTGAGATGCATTGTACTTGATCTTGTACAGCATAAACCTCTTTAAGGTGTAGTAGCCCAACTTGAGTACGTGGTTCTGAAGAGTACCAATCATTTTATAGTTTTCGACCATTTGATTGACGTTTCTCCTCTAATGTAGGAGAGGTCCGCTGCATTCAATTCTTCGACAGTTCCGTCCTCTCGCTGAACTCGGTAGATTGGAAGGATATGGAGCAGAAGTGAGCCGTCCGTACTCCCATTACGACAAAGATCGTAGGCCTCTTCTGCTCATCCCTTCGGAGAGCCTCCACGTCGCTTCCTTTTCTGTCGAACATGAGCTTCCGATGGAGGCTGAATAGGTACAAGTTGGCTCTTTGTTCCGGGAGATGAGTCATGTCTCGCAGTTCCACCTCATTGAGCTTCTTGAGCTGCTTCTCCTTCCTTCAGATTTTCTTTCAAACCTGTTAGATATATTAAAGTGTCCAATATATTTTAATGAGTCTAAGGCTTGTAATTTCTTAATTAAGTGAACTAGAGTCCTGAATGTGGACTCTAGTGTTTGGCTAGTGGTTGTAATGGGCCAAGTAGGAGCCTAAGCGTTTATACATATTCAAAGGTACAAATACCTAAATCCTATACATTAATTAGTGTGAATCAAAAAAGAATTTTCCTTGAAATTTGCGCCGGTACAGTTCTCTCTCAAGAACATGCACTAAACACACACCCAAGGTAAAACCAACTTAAATCCCTTATTGATTCCCCCATTGATCGTTGAGATGTCCGGTAACCTACAAGTGGTATCAGAGCTGAAACGTGATCGATTGGACTTAACGTTTGGATTTTCGCAAGGCTGTTTTCCATTTTCGTAAGTCATATTGTGGTTTGCAATATTATCTTGTTCCTCAACACTTTCGAGTGAAATTGTGCTTAGTTTTAAACTCTTCTAGTGTTATAGGACATTTTCGAGAGTTTCTGTAAAGTAACCTAGAATTTTTCATCAAGTTTGAGTGATTTTCTAACAAAATGTGGGTTTATAGGTTTTCGAAACTCATTTTCGAACTCTCAAAAATTTGTTTCGAAATTTTTTCGCGCTCACTCGAAAATATTTTTCGAAACTATACATGTTTGCTTAAAAGAAAAGTTTTTTCTTCCGAATAGGCTTTCCTTTCAGATTCCAGAGATGCATTTCGATCACCTATTTTGCGAACTATCTCTGGAATATAAATGGAAGAACAAATGGGTTTGGCCTGTTCGGAAGTACCTTAGGGCGAAATGAAGTTTGTAGTTAGCGGAGTGTTTCTAGTTTTATAACTATTGTTCAACTCCTCATAACTAAATGCGATTTGGCCCTAGTTTTTGTTTCTCCTTTTATGTTCTTCTGATTTGATCACCTCTTTCGATTAAACAAAAGGCATAAGCTTTTCAGGATGAAGCCAAAGTGTTTACTGTCGTACATAGGAAACACTTCATCTTTATGTTGGTTTGTTTTACTTTGGAACCCCAGACCTTCGCGAGGATTGTAGAATTCTACATCTTTCGGTAGGTTGAGAAAGATGGTTTGATCGGTTTGACCTCTTTTGGTAAGAAGGTCCTCCAATTGTTTGACCTTCTTAAAGAGTCTAACACATTCGTTAGTGATCAAATCATATTGAGAAGATACGTTTACACGTTCTTCTTCGCTATCCTTCAAATTTTTACTAACATCGCTAACCTGTCTTTATCTATTCTCTACCTTTCCTGTTAAGTTTTTTACTTTAGCTGAACAGGCTAATGATTGCTTAAGAATAGCTATGTCTTCCTGTTGTTTGTTTAGTAAGGCGTAATAATTGTCAAATTTCTCTTTTTAGTCCAGTTAATCCCTATGTTGCATGGAAAGATTGTGTATTCTATGTCTCAGCTCAACGATATCTTTAGTCCTTGCTCTTGACCATGAAGGCTTTTTCCTTCTCCTCGTCAGACGTATCCTCAAGACAATCCTCTTTCTCAACTACTAGAACAATTCTCGCATCTTTGCGCTGGGAGAACTGAAGCGTCCTCTTGTAGTACCCAGTGTCCTTCGTTTTTGGTCTGTAGCAGTCCATAGCAAAGTGACCCGGTTTTCCACATTTAAAGCATTTATTTGGAGCTTCAGTTTCGTTAGTCTCGGTTTCCTCAGGAGCCATGGTTTTTTGTTTATCGTTGGAGGTTCGCTGTCTGTTGTAGGAAGATGACGATTTTTTGGGAATTTCTTATTCATCATCTTTGAGAGCATGACCACTTGCTTCTTGAGATCGTTGAGTTCTTCGTCGGATTCATAGTCCGAGTCAGCATTGTCAGGAGAGTCGGATAAGACGACTTGTTTCCTTTAGAAGCTTTCGAGCTTTTGTTGGTAGGCTTGTTGGTCACGAGAGCAACGGTTCCATATAAGCATTTGCCTTTCCCTCGTTCCCGATTTCTTTGGCGTACTCGATGAATTGAGAGATGTTATCATGCAGGGCATGAATGTCCATGGCATCTAGGTCTTTGTTCTGCTTCTTAATCAGAATAGCAATCTTGCCCCACTCGGGTTGAAGTGTGGAGAGAAATTCGATGTTGTGCTCGAAGTTTGACCGTTGGATGTTGATCTTCCTCATATCATTGATAATAGTCAAGAACCGAAGGTATGTTTCTCAAAGATCTTCCACTTCCTTAGCTCTGAAGGAATTGTATGCAGCAAGACTGCTTGATTTCTTGGACAAGGTGCAGACCTCTGTCCCAACCATCATCTTCGAAACTTCGTCCCAAATTTCTTTGGCAGTGCACATGCTTTCCACCTGGATGTATACGTCATAGGGAAGGGACTGAAGGACGTAGTTTCTTGTAAGCTTGTCAGCTCTGGCTCGTGCTTTCTCCGCGTTTGAGTAACGACTAGGATGCTTGAATGTTCTTCTCTCCAAGAGAGTGGGGTCTGCGTTAGGCTGAGCTTCAAGACGGTCCAGAATTGAGCTGATCCGTCGAAGATAGAAGAGAGCATGTGATCGGCGAGGTCACCGTCCTTGATTTCTATGAAGTTGATGAAGCGATTTTTCCGAATGACATAGTTGCCCCATCTTAGCATTGGGGGACGAATGTCAGATCCTATCAAGGCGTCCATGATGTTTGGTAATGATCGTAACGTGAAAGAGATCTGAGAAATGAAACCTTAGTTTCGAACAATTATATTATAAGTATCGAAAACTGTTGGTTACCAGCCACCTCAACAATCAACAATAGGGGAATCAAAAAGGATTTGCATGAGTTTTTTCTTGAGTGTTTGTTTAGTACGTGTCTTGGCGAGAGAGCACTATAGCTGCACTATATTCAAGGAATATTCTATTTGATTCACATTCATTAATGTGTAGGGTTTGGGTATTTATACCTTTGAATAGGTATTAACTCTTGGGCCCCTACTTGGCCCATTACAACCACTAGAAAACATTTGGTAGGCTTTGCCCATTGGAAGGTAGGGGAGGTCGGCTTCCGTGATCTTCTCTATCGCCTTATTCGTCCCTTATATTACGTAGGCTGAACTCTTGTATCTTCCGGTTGAATGCTCTATGTCTACGATCTTGTGTATGGGATTTTGTTTTCTGAGGTGTATCTTGTACTACTCCTTGGTGCGTTTGCCCGTGTTTGGCATCGTCCAGAGCATTATCAGGTGTTGGAGACCCTCAGTTTTCCTTTTAAGATGGATAGGCCTCGAAGGCGGAGCTCGTCGACTCCCTTTATCTCGACCTCCTTTCGCCTGATTCTTGGGTAATAGTCTTCAAAATATGGTGCCTTGATCTTCTTGTTTTCCCAAGGTGTCTCATTCTTCTTGACGCTCGTCAACTCTTTTTTGGGCGCTTGGTAGTTGAGGAGATCTGGCAGCTCTGGGAGGTCGGCTTCAGTGTTTGCTCCTTCCTCCTCTTCTTCGGGCTCGAGGAGAAAAAAGTCAGCTGCCACTATCTTAAGATAATGTCTGATGTGGTTCAGGCGTCGGTGGGCTTCTTGCTCTGTCTCTGTTCTCTTTAGCCACTTCTACTTCAGTATGTATTTGTCTATGTAGGGGTATGGGTTGCAGGAAGGGTGTCGAGAGAAAGTGGTCGTTTGGACTGTTTGGGATGATTGAGCGAAAGTTGTGGTGGTTTGTATGGTGGCTTGGGGTGGTTGGGATAATGATGATGGTGGTGTGTTTGTTGACGAGGCTCCAGCTTCACGGGTTGGAGTCTTTCCTCTTCCTCGTCCGCGACCGCCTCTGATATCTTCTGTTGCTTCTCCCCCTCAGGAATATTCTGATCGTCAGGATTGTCACGTCTGCCTTTGGAGTGGGAGCTTTGTTCGTGACATGTTGTCTGTTGAGGTGAATCAGGGCCATCGATCAGCCTTTGATATAATTTCTCCACGGCTGGGCTTCGGTTGTCGATGGCTAGAAGACGGGATATAACTATATCGTGAAGCTGGTGGCTCGTCATTGTATATGGGTTTAGTGGGTGTGAGGCTTGTGGTGGCGAATGAAGTGGTGGTGGGATTGTAGCAGTGAGTTCGCCCGTCACAGGTGCTTTGCCTTTGTCCCGGACGATAGATTCTATCAACGTACGCACTTGTCAAAGGATATTTTCTCGGAGGGTTGGGACAAGTGCATCGATGGATGCTTTGACGCTTTGGGACAAGGCCTCATTCGTGACGAACGGGGGTGATAACCTACTAGATTCGTCACGAAGACGTTCTGTTGTCACCACTTCAGAGATGTGACCGAATGGTGGCCTGCACTTACTATGGCAAGACTTCCAGCTGATCCTCGCGACAAAATTTGGGGAAGTGTTGCAACGGCCGTTGTGGCAGGTGCACTGAGACCTGCGGGGGCAATCACCATACCAGAGCCACTAAGGCTTACCGTTGACATCACACTCGTTGGTGGGTCGAGTGGATGGTCTGTTACCGCTGTTGGTTTACATGTTGCAGCGGGGGGGACTTCCTTTCAATCCTCGAATCACACCCAAAATGGATGCGTCTATGGAAGTTCCTGCTAGGTCACTAAGACCTAAGGTGCTCGCGTTATGTGTCCTTAAGGGTTGAAAAAATATAGGCATGATGGATTGATGACCTAACGTAAGCAATGAAGGGGCCGTGGTCAAGGGCTGTGAGCCAACTAAATCTATATCCGCTACGTCAGAATGAGGCGGAGATAGTTGGCTTTGCTCCCCTTGTGGATATATTGAGACATTCGTCTGGTAAGAGACGAATAAATGGCTTGGTGGGGTAGAATTGTGCGCCGTTGGGCTTGATGCATCGACTTTTACTCAGGAGTCGAACAAATCAACTCCTACTCCTACCGGTGAAGCCCGGCTTGTAGTGAGTGGGGAGGCAGTCGGGGGGGGGGGGGGTACGTGCAACACTACTGGTTCGTCACTTATCCGCTTTTGGCGGTGCTCGCGGCGGGTGTCCGTCACATCGTAACCGATGTTCTCGACGTCCTCGGATTGAATTGCTTCTAAGGATTCCCCAGCCAGTTCACTCTTAGGACCCTCATGATTACTCGGTGATGCTTCTAGGGTGGGCTCGGTTGGGTCTGCCGTAGCCGTGGAGCGAGTCTGTTGTTCTCCATGCGATACTTAATTACTGCTTCGTCCGCCTGGTCTGCCATTTATAATAGAGCTTCCGAAATTGGCATCGGCTGGCATTGAGGTCCTCGTGAGGTCTCCTAGCTCTTTGCATTTCAGAGGCGGGGGATTTCAGGGTGATCCTCCATGTAGTATTCAATTATCAGTGGCACACTTCCGATATGGGACAACCTGGGCATTTTTTTCATGTCCTCGATTTGCGAGTTGATCCACGAGGTCGTTCCAGATTAATTGGGCGTACTCAACCTTCTTGTTGTAGATGATGACATGGTAGATGCTGAGGATATTGAGGTTGCACCTGTCGAACCCGCAGTGTTTGGGTGACATACGCTTGTTGACTAACCTGAAGAGTGTCCTCTACGGGTGCAGTATGCCTCCTAGGTGATAGCTTGACAGGCGCGTGAGGTCAGGTACGTGGCCTACTCGCCTTAGGTCTTGGAGGAGTTTGGCATCCGTGGGGAGGTCCTCGTACGATTGAAGCATTGGGAGTTGGAGGACTCTTCGTAGGATCGTCTTCGTGAGGAGCACCTTAGTTGTGTTGATGGTAGCTTTAGGTTTAAAGCTTGTCTTGACATTCGTCCTCTTGAGTGTGCCCCAGATTTGTTGTAACTAGACCTCGGGAACTTGAGTATTGAGGGTGAGTACCGGCCACAGTGGATGTTTTTGAGAATGGCCACGACAATTTGTCCTGACACTTGAACGTGTCCATGTCAAGTCCGAAGTTCTTCTTCTTTACTTGTACCCATTTGTCTTGTGGGTAGATTGCGTTTTGGGAGAGGAGGACGCAGCCATTTTCAAGTCAACTGAAGCTTAATGTAGGAAGTATCTGACGTTGAAGAGTCTAGCTTGAGCAGCTTCCTCGGGTTCCCAATGTGTCAGCCACTTCTCGTTCAGAATGTAGTTATCTACGATTACATGTGGATCGTAGATGACTGCTTCAGGTTGATTTTGGAGGACAGAGGTCGGGATTGGATTTGGACTTTTGGGAGATGGAGGTATTGTTTGTATGTGGGATGTGATGGTTGTTTGTTGGCGGGTGTTAGTGGGTTGTGTGATTGGTGGGTTAGAAGATGATCCTCCAACTTCACGCGTCGAGGATGTCTTCTCTCGACTTTGACAACGGTCGCTTCTGGTGGTGTTTTGCCGTTTCTCCCCTCATGGAGATCCGGATCATCGGGATCATCATGTCGCTTTGTGCGGGAGCTTTATTCTCAGAAACGCGTTTGAGGTGGCGGCTCAAGGTCATCTACTAGCTGACGATAGAGACTCTCCTCCACAGGATCCTTGTCTGAAGGGCTAGTAGGCAAGATATAAGGATGTCATGAAACTGGGTTATCGGTATGGTGCATGGGTTGATGAGGGAAGGAGATTGGGTTGGGCTGGTTAATTTAGGATGGATGAGAGTGTGTATGGTAGTGGTTAGTGGTGGTGAGAAGATGGGTTGGGAGTGGGTTTCGGAGGAAGCTGCCTCGGAGACTGCTGCTTTCCCGGTATCTTGTCGGAAAGTCTCGATGGCGTGTAGAACTCTTTCCATCAGTCGGTCTTCGAGAGAGTTGATGGCTGTGGAAAGAGCTTCTTGTAGTCTTTGCTCCGTCACGATGATGGGTACCTCCGGAGTGGGGCCAGGAAGGCACTCCACTGTCACAACGTCAGAGGATATAGCTGACGTGCCGCCGATGAGAGGACTTGTGATTCCGGAACGTCTAAGGACACCCGTTGACAACCCGGAAGTCACAACTTCGGTGGCCCGTTGTTGGCTCCGAAGATGTCGGAGGACCAAAGTGGCTTCCATCCAATCCTTGAGATGATACCGAAGGTATGGTATCATCTCTATGGATGTTGAAACATGTTCAATGGGAACCTGTGTGGTCGTCTGGACCGGTGGTGTGGAGGAGGTAACACTGAAGCCGTTGTGGTAGAGGTAGATGCAGATGGGGCAGAGATTTGTTGTCTGCGGGAGCCCCTTCGTTGTAATATGCACTCCTCATCTGATTCGGTGGCTTCAGGAGATTCGGGCGTTGGCGGTGTAGGTTCACGTGTGACACCTTCGGGCTCAACGGCTGGTATTTCAGTCTCCTAAGCCGCAACTTTGGGCTCGTGTGTCCCCACCGGGGATTCGCATCGGGTAGGCGGAGCCGGATCGACGGACCGTACCATGGCCTCCGTTTTAAAGTGTATACTGTTTACGGCGTGGTTTTATTCGAGCGAAAATTTATTCGAATGCTAAGTTTTGTGATCGAATAAAAACTTAACGAAAACTCAAGGTTTTCGCCGCTGAGTTTTGCGATCGTATAAAATTTTGTCCAAAAACATAAGTTTTTGCCGCCTATTTTTGCGATCGAATAAAATTTTATCGAAAAACTAAAGTTTTCGCCGCTAAATTTTACGATCGAATAAAAACATATAAAAAACATAAGGTTGTCGCCGCTGAGTTTTTAATCGAATTAAAACTTAACGAAAACTAAAGTTCTTCGACAATACTGTTTGCGATAAGACGATTTTCGACCTAAAAAATTTGAAATCTAACAGTAAATTCTAAAAAAAACCGAATGACGATTCTGGGTAAATCATGAGTTAATATGGACTCGTAATGACCAGAAATCAGTTGCGAATCCAAATATCATGCATTTAATCAAAATGGTCGAATCTTAACACAGTAATTTTTATTTCTTAAGAACGTTCGGTCGAAAAGTTGAGAAACATCTTCGAATGATTTTGAAAAACTGTAACGATTCGTGTTTTTCGGAACAGAAAGAAAAATCGAAACTAGATTCTACCTTCAAATTAGGCGAGTTTTTGACAGAAAATCGAAGAAGATTAATATTGTTTCGAAATCGCCGTTTCAAGCGTTTGAGAAACGAAAAGTTTTTCGATCATTTTGTTTGGGTGAGAAATAGTTTTTCGATCGAAAAAGTGTATAAATACTTTTCGATCAGGTAAAGTTAAAGGGTTTTTGGCCGTGAAAAATTATTTTGGGCTTTCGTTAAAAATCAGATATGTTAGGTATATAACGAAAATTTTAATCTTTTTACTTTTCCACCCAAAAAGAAATTTCATAGAGCTCTCTGTATTTTCTAAATAAATGCAATTAACTCTCAATGTGCGATGAAATTCATCACTAGACTCCTCGATTGAGCTCAAAATTCTCTGTAAAACTTAGAATAGAAACATGAGAAGTCGTGATTCCAAGTAAATCATTTATGAGATAATAACAAATTTCGTGTAAGCTCCCCCTCAACAAATGCACATATAACGTTTCGATAGTTTAGCACATATTCAACACAATTATGCATATGAAAATTTACGATATAAGCACAAGTAACGCATTTACACAATTCAACGTAGATTCATGATACCCTAATCATGTATATCAAAATGTTGTGTTTTTCATAAAATTTTCGCATTTTATCAAATCTGAACCAATGCATGTATTAATGCATTTAAAATGTGCGAATTGTTTTTTGTTTTGCTTTGGGGTTAGATTATGCATTTTGAATTTTATCACACAAAAATTTCACAACACACATAGAGTAATAATTTGCCGTCAAATCATGTAGCGAAATTAATATTCTAGGATCATAGTATGAATCATTTCGACAACTCTCGCATGGTTCGCTCATAGGACTCAGTTTATTTTTATCATGGAAATAGTTAGTAGATATATCACTCATATCAACACGACAAATTTTATCAATTAATCTGTTATCATAGCGCATTTAACTTACCAACTTTGAAGGGATTATTATTTTTAGGCTCTGACTAAAAGGGTAGGATATTTTTGGGATTAATGAGCTTAAAAATTCTTCAATTCCAGGGACCCTTTTGAAATTCATTTCTTCTCCTTCTAAGCGTATACGAGATTATCGTTGGAGAACTTCCTTCGAGGTGCTTCTCTTCTAAGAGTATACGAGATTATCTAGGAGAAGTTCACAGCGAGATCCATGTTTCTTTTTTATAATGATCGGGAGAAGTTCAACATGTGCATCTCCTTTTCTCCCCCTCCTTTTCTTGATTGAGCAACCCCGAAACTTAGGAATAAGGTTGAAGGCTTGATCGGATTTCAAAAGAAAAAGAATATTGGAGAAGGGTTAATGGGGATTACTAGAGGAAAAAGTAAAAGATTGATAATTTGGGCCAAGTGAGGAATTTCCTAATTTGCCCTTATCATTTCATGACGAACTAACACAAATTAAGAATGAGGCTACGAAATACAAATCAAGAGACAATCATTTGAAGTACTCAAGGATAATTCCAAAAAATATTGAGGCTCAAATTCTCACATATATGATGTGGCTTTAGTGTTTAGTGAAACAAACTAAGCTCTTTGGATAAAAGAATGTCACATGAATTTTTAAGCAAAGAACTAGGCATATATCATAGAAATATTTTTGTGAGTAAATCAAAATAGAGAAAATTTTCGTCATCGCTCATTTTTATTTTATTTTATGTTATTATTATTATATATATTATTTTTATTTATTTTTATTTATTTTTATTTTTATATATAAGAAATTTGAGAAATAAAATCACGCAAAATATAGCAAGATATAGCAAAAAGCACATGGAATATCATTTGTAAACATAATAGAGCATGCGAAGCACATTTCAAGCAAGATTGAGATTCAACATGCCTAGCTTAGCAATATTGGCTCGAAAAATATTTTTTGAATAAGTTTACAGCCGAAAGGTTTCTCGATAACAAACACTGTTGTCGTGTGTTTTACTCATGAAAAACATTATTTTCGATAAGAATTAGTTTTTCGATTCATATAGAAATATATTTTTCGAGCGTAAAAAAACGTATTTTTTTTCGACGGATACTGTTTTCGCTAAATAAATATCTAATTTTGACTCAAAAAACTTGTAATAGTAAAACAAGTTTTTCTATCTCAAGATATTCGACCATCTAAATTTTTGAGTAAAAAAATTTAGCGAAAACATATTTCAATCAAATAATTCACACTCGAAAAGCCTTGAGTCAAACTTAACAAAATTTTTCGATCACTCTAAATTTTTTGACAAAAGTTTTTGCGATCAACAAAATTATTAGAAACTATTTTTCGATAGGATATTACCTTGCGAAACTCTTACTTTTGAAAAATAATTTTCGATAAATACCACGAAAAACTTATACGATCGAAAATCTTTTTCGATTAAAGGCTCGACAATTTTTAATCAACTATTTGTGGCTTTTCGTTTAGATTCTTCTAAGGCATTTCTTTCGGAAGAATTAGTAAATGCCATTAGAGAAGTTAATCCTAATATCATATACTTGATATCATATAACTGTTTGACATTGACCTCTTTCAAGTTACAGGGATTGTTAAAACCTAAGCCTTCTTTAGGATTATAAAATTCTATATCAATAGGTTGATTTAGAAATATAGTCTGATCCGTTTGCCCCCTTTTCGCTAGAAGATCGTCTAAAGTTTCTTCTGTAACAAAACTATCTTCTGTAATTAAAACTAAGGACACTCGTAAGAAGATAGCTGTTTCCAATTTTAAAGTTGTTGCTTCCACTTATGCGTTAAAGCCTATTAATTTTGACATCACAAATTTTGAAATCGGCTCTACTTCTAAAAACACAAACCATCATTCTAAAACATATGCAAATCTTAAGTCTCGTAGGACACAAGATCCGGCTATAATGTAAGCTTATAGCTCGATACATTCTTGTCCTCATCTTAGGTATCCAGTCAAAGTACACTCAGCCAAACACCTTAAGAGACTAGTTAGAGAACGATATTCTCATGCACTAAGACTAATAAGACATTGTCCGCGCTGAAATTAACCTCCCATGTAAGGTTCAACCTCAATGGGTTCCCAAGACACCATCTAGGCCAACGCAAGCCAAAAAGGCCAAGTTGCCTAAAGAGGTACCACTTAAACCAACTACTTCCAAGTTAGTTTGGGTACCTAAGAGCACAAATGGTTTAGGAACCAAAAATGAACAACCCTAAGTCTCTCTAAAATCTTTCTATGCAGATCCATCATGTGTGGTATTTAGATTCTGGTTGCTCTACACACATGACGGGAAATCAAGAACTGTTGAGCAACTACCAAGACCGTTACAACGGAAAAGTCAGATTGAAGTTTCGTTCATTGAAGACCTAAGGAAGCAGATATGGAGGGCTCCTAACCGCATAAACAAGCTCAAAGAACTGAATCTATGGGGTATCTCCCATTGGGAACATATGAAGAAGATGGAGCACATCTTCATGCTCAACTATATTGGTCCAGATCGAAGTGGCATCCCAACGGATCAACTCAAGAAAAATTTAAGGGACAGGCCACCGATCCTCCAACTCGTGGGCGTTTCACACTCGATTGGAAGTTATCCAACCCCTATCCATCACATCAAGCGAGCGGACAACAACCATACTTGAGAGGAGATAGATGAGAGCTATTTGTCGTTTCTTCCACCAAACGTAGTATATCGTCTGTTCCAGATGTACAAGAGATAATACCGGACGCCCTCTGGTTATATCAAGATGGAAGGACTCGAAGGGTTAAAGAGATTCATGGTGTGGCAGATTAAGTATCACACCGCACATGACCTTCAAATTGCTGTAGAGAACAATATGAAGAAGGTCAACATGGAGTCTCCGCTCATGAAGGGCTTCCCACACAACGACTTCCCTGAGAATTACATATTCAAGAAACCAGGCCTCGCCATAACTTATCAAAATCCAATAATTGGAAAGACGAGAGCAATGATGAAGTAAAAATCCACAAATTCTGTGACGAGACGTTGAAGCTTGTGAGGAAAAGAGGTTAGCTGAGATCACTGAAGAGACCATCTTCGAGGATCTTGGAGAAGAAGAGGCCCCGCTCCTAAATGAGCTTCTGGATGCAATTAATGAAAGATTGGAGCTGAGGAATGATGCCGACACTACGAGACAACATTGGGATTGAGGAAATCATTCTACGCTCGACAAGGATAAACGGAGCTGAAATGAAGACAAGCACAAAGCGGGAGATTGAAGAGATATTAGAATTGTGCTTTGTTATTTTGTTATCCTTGTAATTAGGGGCGTAACTCGTAGTTTTCATAGTGTAGGACTAAATAGTAAATATACAATGTAAATAGGTACAAATACAATGTACACTATCGAAATCAATACACAAGTTGTTTTTGGAAAAATCACAAGCATTGAATTCACATTCTAAGAGAGAGAAAAGCAATCGAAAAACTCTAATCGTTTCTGTCTCAAGATCTTCAAAGCCGATATTCGACAGGAGGTAATTCGTAATATTTCTCATTCGAATATCTAGAATTCATGCTTACATCGATCGTTAGTTGATATAATAACACCTAACACATTATAGTAGTTGATTGGTTAGATCTCGTGAAAGTTTGGAGTTGAGATGGTAAAAGTGCTTCACAAGTGACAAACTAGTTAGTAATGTTTGGTTCGTACTTTAAGCAATTTCCTTTTCGGACCTATTTTTCAGTTCAAAAAGAAATTGTTTTTGAGTACGAACAATATTTAGTAAGATTTTCGATTTGAAAACTTTTCATCCTTGTAATCGAAAATGATTTTCGATCGTATAAGTTTTTCGAGGTATGATTATCGAAAATTAGTTTTTGAGCGAAAAAACGTTTTGCAAAAGTATCATATCGAAAAATAGTTTATCTAAAAATTTTGTCAATCGCAAAAACTTTTATCGAAATATTTGTAGAAAAATTAAAGTGATCGAAAATTTCGTTACGTTTGACTCAATATGTTGACTAAAACTTTTTCGAGTGTGAAATATTCGATCGAAATATGTTTTCGCTAAATTTTGACTCGAAAATTTAGATGATCGAAAAACTTGAGATCGAAAAATTTGTAATAGTAAAACGAGTTTTTCGTGTCAAAGTAGATATTTATCTAGCGAAAACATTATTCGTCGAAAAAATTTACGCTTAGTTACGCTCGAAAAAGATATTTATGTGTGAATCGTAAAACTATTTATCGAAAATAAAGTTTTTCGAGTCTTATGTATGCGTGAAACTCGCGAAACAGTGAAAGTATCAGAAAACTTTTTCGCTAGTGAAGTTATTCGAAAAAGATTTTCGAGCCAAGTTTTTCGATCGAAAAACGATCGAAGAACACAACTCGAGTTCAAAAAGATTTTCGAGCCAAGTTAAACGTAGAAATTTTGGATAATCACTCGAATATGAGTTATGAATATGAACAAACACAAGATTAACCACGTTTTACAGCACAATATATCGATTATGACGAAAATCAAATCGTATTCAAAACTCAATCGCAAATAGTAATCCGATGTTCTAAGCGATTGAAATCAGTACGTAAATCATTCCTAACATATAATCTATCACTTTAGTAGCCGAATAATCAACAAAATTCCCAAAATTCAGCACGCAGATAAAATAGCATTTGAAGAGACTTTAGAATTGTACTTTGTTATTTTGTTATCCTTGTAATTAGGGGCATAATTAGTAGTTTTGATAGTGTAGGACTAAAAAGTCAATATACCATTTAAATAGGTATAAATACAATTGGACACAATAAAAAAAAAAGTTCATTCGGAAAAATACAAGCATTGAATTCACATTTTAAGAGAGAGAATAGCTATCAAGAAACACTCTCTCTCAAGATCTTCAAATAAGATATTCGACCGAAGGTATTTTGCAGGATTTATCATTCGAATATCTAGAATTCATGCTTTGATCGATCGGTAGTTGATATATGAGGACCCAACAGTTGGTATCAGAGCAGATCGTGATCGCTTTTGGATTGAATTCGCGATTATAAGATCAAAATAATTTTCCAGATTTTTCGATCGATCAAGTGAAATAGATTTTGATCAATGTGCTTAATGTTTGCGAATTTTGTTGATAATCTTGCTGATTAAGTGATAGATTATATGTTAGGAATGATTTACGTACTGATTTCAATCGCTTAGAACGTCATGTTAATTTAGATTTTCGATTTAGATCGATGCGTTTGCGATTAAGTTTTGATTCTGATTTGATTTTCTTCATAATCGATATATTTTGCTGTAAAACGTGGTTAATCTTGTATTTGTTCATATTCAAAACTAAGAAACAAGTGATTATCCTGAATTTCAGCTCCTAACTTGAACCTTTTGGTTGAATCTGGATTTTTCACTGTTACATTGAACTTGAAGGCTGTTCTTCGATCATTTTCGATCGAAAAACTTGGCTCGAAAAATATTTTTCGAATAAGTTTGCAGCCGAGAAATTTTTCGATGACAAACACTGTTCTCGTGTGTTTTACTCAAATATAAGACTCGAAAACATTATTTCGATAACTAGTTTTTCGATTCGTATATAAATATCTTTTTTCGAGCGTAATAAAACGTATTTTTTTTCGACGGATAATGTTTTCGCTAAATAAATATCTAATTTTGACACGAAAAACTTGTAATGGTAAAACAAGTTTTTCGATCACAAGATTTTCGATCATTTAAATTTTCGAGTCAAAATTTAGCGAAAACATATTTCGATCGAATGATTCACACTCGAAAAACTTTTAATCAACAATTTGAATCAAACTTCACGAAATTTTTCAATCACTCTTAATTTTTCGATCACAAATTTTTCGATAAAGGTTTTTGCAATCAACAATTATTCGACAAACTATTTTTCGATAGGATATTTACTTTGCTACTATTACGTTCGAAAAAGAATTTTCGATAAATTCCACGAAAAACTTATACAAATGAAAATCCTTTTCGATTAAAGGTTCAAAATTTTTAAATCGAAAACTTTATTGCTCGAAAAGTTTTTCGACCACTGCTCAAACACACACACATTTTTTACTATTTTGAAAGAAACCAAAATTCATAATTTTCAAAACATATGAAAAATATTTGTCTCCGAATTATCTTCTACGATACTCAAAATTTTCGATCTTAAATTCAAAATTCTTTAGCAAAATTTTGAAGTATCAATTCTCATATCAAATATTTTTCGAAATCAAAACAATTTCTCTTTAACAACCGAAAAATAGGTTCGAAAGGGAAATTGCTTAAAGTACGAATCAAACATTACTAACGAAGTTTGTCCCTTGTGAAGCACTTTTACCATTTCGATTCCGAACTTTCACGAAGATCCTACCAATCAACTACAAATGGATGCTTACTCACTCGGAAACGACGTCCGCCCTCCAATTTTACGAAGAGGAACACCGTATGGAGAAGCCGATTCTTGAACATCTTGGAAACAAAAGAGCAAGCTACACATTTGATAGCTTCTCTTTAAGAAGGTCCCGCTCAATTTTGGCTCATCCAAGAAGGCGATGCCACTAATAATCCTCCCATTCCCGCAACTAGAAGACTCAAGTACCTAGTGAATACACCGAGGGGGAGCGATTAAGAGCAAAAGCGGATTTAGGAGCCAAAACTTTCCTAATGGAAGGAATTCCTAACGACATCTATATGCAAATAGATAGTCTATCTAGGGCAAAAGCTATGTGTGATGAACTCCACAAAATGATGCAAAGAACCGAAGTCGGAGTCAAAGCCAAGAAAGCCAATATTCTCACAGCCTACGACTCATTCAAAGCAAAGTCGGAGGAAAACGTTTATGAACTCTATCAACGTTATCTAACTCTTCTCAATGAAATGAGGAAGATAGAAATTTTCAAGACCAACATGGAGGTCAACATCCAATTTCTCTCTTCTCTTCAACCGGAGTGGAAGAAAATATCCATGAAAATCCGTCAAAACAAGGATTTAGACGAAATGGATATCCACGCTGTCTTTGATAATCTCGCTCAACACGAAGAAGATATAAGAGAGATACAAAAAGAACTTAAGGGCAAGCAGATCGAAGATTCTATAGCTATAGTCTCTGAAAGAAAAACGAGTCAATCTCGCAAGGATAAAAGCATCAAGTTGCCAAGTTCTTCAGAAGATGAAGATGATTCCGAATTGGACTCTGAGCCAGACATGAAGGAGTTCAAGAAACAATTGGCTCTCATTACTAAGATGATGAGCAAAAAGTTTTATAAAAAGAAATCCTCCTCTTTGGCAAATAGACCGGCCGAGTCATCGGAATCTAAAAACGCCAAAGAACCACAAAAGTGCAATAATTGTGGTAAGATATGACACTTCACCAGAGAATGCAAACTTCCCAAGAAAAAGGACTCCAACTACTACTCCAAAAAAATTCCAACTAACTAAACAAAAAGAGGCTGGAGTAGCTTTGACGGCGGAACAAGAGCATTGGCGTGAAGATACCACAGATTCTGAAGACGAAAATCTTGCTCTAATGGCATCTTTACAAATTAAGTATTCTAACATGAGTAATGAGCGGAAGAGGAAAAATGAAGTTGAAGAAAGACTAGCCCTTAGTGAAAATAATTTTCAAAAGCAATTAAATAGAACAATTCACTTAGATATTCTCTTATCTAATGCTAAAGATACCATAACTAGTCTTGAATCAAGGATAGCTACCTCTGAAATAAAAATAAATGACCTTAGTAGACTCTTAGCGATTGTCAGAGAGACTTAGAAATTTCTAGAAAATTTTTAAGGAAATCTCTGATGAACGTAAGAAGCTTTACTCTATGATTAAAACTTTAGACGATCTTCTAACAAAAAGGTGGCAAACGAATCAAATTTTTAAATCAACCTCTTGATATTGAATTTTATAATCCTATAGAAGGCTAAGGTTTTAACAATCCCTGTAACTTAAAAAAGGTCAATGTCAAACAATTATATGATATCAAGTATATGGGATTAAGATTAACTTCTCTTGGCCTTTACTAACTCTTCTGAAATAAATGCCTTAGAAGAATCTAAACGAAAAGTCACTAATAGGACTGATATCCCCTTTGACTACACCGAATTGAATAATAGTTACAAGACACAGGAACTTAACCTGTCTAGTGACTGTAATTCAATATATCCTTTAGAAGATTTTCCTAAAGTTTAGGAAGAAATTCATGATCATTTTCAAAATTCTACTTTCTGTTATATACCTCCTATTATTAAGAAAATAGCTGATTTAAACGCTTCCTTAGGAACAGAAAGAAAGCATTTCAAAGCTGAAAAGAATGGGCTTTTATTGGAGATTTCTAATCTCAAAACTTCCTCAATTTTAAAATCTTGTGCTGATTTTACTTTGAAATAAGGACATGATCAAATCTAAGAAAACACCTCCCATTATTTTACAAAATATTTTAAAAGAAGATAAATCTTCTTTAACAAGCGTAAAGTGAGGTAAAGAGTCCTTAAATGCTTCAAAAAGGAAAAAGATTTTTTCTAACTCTTTTTCTACTCCATCCACATGTAGAGTAGAAAAAGAGGTGAAGCATGCAAAGGAACGAGTGTCTAGGATAGAATTTCAAAAGAAAAGTGATAGAAAGATTTATTTTCAAAATTTTCTTCTGTATCAAAAACTATGGACACTCGTAAGAAGACAGTCGTTTCTAATTTTAATGTTGTTGCTTATACATATGAATTAAAGCCTATTAATTTTGAAAGCACTAATTTTGAAATCGGCTCTACTTCTAAAAACATAATCCAACATTCTAAGACAAATGCAAATCGTCAGTCTCGAAGGAAACAAGATCCGGCTATAAAGAAAGCTTATAGCTCGATACATTCTTGTCCTCATTTAAGGTATCCGGTCAAAGTATACTCAGCCAAACACCTTAACAGACTAGCTAGAGAAAAGATTTTCTCATGCACTAAGACTAATAAGACATTTGCCCGCGCTGAAATTAACCTCCCATGTAAGGTTCAACCTCAATGGGTTCCCAAAGACACCATCTAGGCCAACGCAAGCCCAAAAGGCTAAGTTGCCTAATGACGTAGCACTTAAACCAACTAATTCCAAGTCGGTTTGGGTACCTAAAAACATAAATGGTTTAGGAAACAAAAATGAACAAACCTTACCTACCAAATCTGCTAATCCGAGAGGACCCATTACTAAGTGGGTACCTAAGTCTCTCAAAAAATTTTCTATGAAGATCCATCATGTGTTGTATTTAGATTCTGGTTGCTCCACACACATGACGAGAAATTAAGAACTGTTGAGCAACTACCAAGACCGTTACAACGGAAAAGTCATATTCGGCAACAACGATTCAACTCCTGTACTAGGATTTGGAGATATTCTATTGCAGAATCC
This sequence comes from Linderniella brevidens, assembly GCA_004919715.1. Classification (NCBI taxonomy): domain Eukaryota; kingdom Viridiplantae; phylum Streptophyta; class Magnoliopsida; order Lamiales; family Linderniaceae; genus Linderniella; species Linderniella brevidens. The sequence goes on along the minus strand of SWDC01000156.1, from coordinate 10,580,628 downwards.
GACGATCAAAGATGTTTCTTACGTCCAAGGTCTTAAACAAAATCTGTTTAGCATAGGACAATTCTGCGACAAAGGATTTCAAGTGGTGTTTCTAGCTGATCAGTGCAAAATTTTAAATAGTCAGAATCAAGAACTTCTAACAGGATCACGAAGATCAAATCTATAGACCATCAATCTGACAACAGTTCGACATTCGACAACTGTTTGCCTCATCTCACAGACTACAATCAAAAGGAACAGCTTATGGCATCAACGCTTGTCTCATCTAAATCTGAAAGCTCTTCACAAACTTTCAATCAAAAAGTTGGGACACGGTCTACCAACTATTTCCATACATCAAGAGCATACTAGTTCGGCTTGTCAAATGGGAAAAATGAAGCGAGCATCACACAAACTCAAGCAAGTTGCTTCTACATCTCGACCCTTGGAATTACTTCACATGGACCTTTGTGGACCAATGCGTACACAAAGTATCAACGGTCGTAAATATGTGTTAGTAATTGTTGACGATTATTCTCGCTACACATGGACAAGATATCTCCGAACAAAAGATGAAACAAGAGACTTGATAATCAGTTTTGTGAATACGACTCAGAATCTCCTGCAAAAGAAAATCCAAGTAATCTGGACTGATAACGGAACTGAATTCAAGAATCAACGTCTCAAAGATTACTATCAGTCACTTGGAATTATTCAATTTTCAGCCGCTAAAACGCCTCAGCTGCTAATTCATTCTGGTCTCCCTCATTTTGTTTGGGCAGAAGCAGTGAGTACCGCGTGCTTTACGCAAAATCGGATACTTATTCACAAATGATTTGAAAAGACGCCGTATGAGATAATTAATCAACGGATTCCGAATATCTCATTCTTTAAAGTATTCGGGGGAAAACGTTTTGTGGCCAACGATCGGGAGCATCGAAGCAAGTTCGACCCTAAAGCATTTGAAGCCGTCTTCGTTGGATATGCATCCACTTCTAAAGCATACCACGTCTATATCAAGTCTTCGCGTACTATCTTGGAAAGCTACAACGTCACTTTTCAAGAAGTGACTGATTTGGCTTCTCAACAAAATAGTTCAAAACCCGAGCTTCTAGGCGTGTTGGCACAAAGTCAACAGCTTCCGACAACTTCTACCTCAAAGTCAAGAGAAGCAATTCCCGCTGACCTAGAGATTTGGATTTTTTATTCGAACATTTTTCTCGGAACGAGTCTCAAATGCCTGCTTCGTCTCATTTTATACCAAGTAGTGCTCCTTCTCCCTCTACGGAAGAAATTCAAATTGAGACTCCCAATCCTCAAACTCCGACAAATGTTACGGATTCTCCTAATTCTGAATCTTCAACTAGTGCTGCAGCTCCTACAAATGCAGATGAGGAAATACCTTCCAATTTAACCTCAGAATTGAATTTTCCAACCACGAATGATCAGCCCATCAATTCAGGATGTCTCGATCTACAAATCAACGAAGGCTCCATTTTGGCTCTTCCTCATTAACGCAAATGGACCCGAGCTCATCCTATTAACCAAATAATCGGCGATCCTTCAAGTGGAGTACGCACTAGGACGTCTACACAAAGCGGATTATTAGCATGCTTCTTAAGCCAAAACGAACCGATCAAGGTAGCCGAAGCCCTTAAAACCCGGATTGGGTAATCGCGATGCAAGATGAACTCAACCAATTCGAGCGTCTACTAGTTTGGATATTGGTTCCTCGACCGCAAGGCAAAACAATAATTGGAACTAAATGGGTTTTCAAGAATAAGAAGAACGAGAACGGTGAAGTAATCAGGAATAAAGCACGACTAGTAGCCAAGGGGTACAATCAACACGAAGGAATTGACTACGACGAGACGTATGCTTTAGTTGCACGTATCGAAGCAATTCGACTATTTCTAGCATACGCGGCTCATAAAGACTACAAGGTCTATCAAATGGATGTTAAAACCGCCTTTTCTCAACGGTGTGTTAAAAGAAGAAATCTATGTCGCTCAACCCGACGGGTTCGTGCACAAGAATCATCCCGATCACGTCTATGGATTGGACAAAGCTCTATATGGACTAAAACAAGCCCTCGTGTTTGGTATGATGTCCTAAGCGAATTTTTAGTTAAGTCCAACTTCATAAGAGGCACTATCGATACGACACTCTTCATCAAAAGACAAGGCAAAGACCTGATGATCGTTCAAGTTTACGTTGATGACATCATCTTTGGCTCGACGATTGAACATCTCTTTCAGAAATTTGGTGAACTCATGAAGACCAAATTCGAGATTAGCTTAATGGGAGAACTCCAATTCTTTCTTGGACTACAAGTAAAGCAAATCGAAGATGGAATCTTCATCAGTCAAACCAAATATATCCGAGATATTCTGAAGAGATTTAATCATGACAAGAGCACACCGATGAATACTCCCATATCAACAAACTGCAAATTAGATGTTGATCCGTCTGACAAGGCATTCATATCGGAGCATTATCAGATCTCTTCTTTACTTGACGTCCAACCGACCCGATATCATGTCCGCCACTTGTCTCTGTGCTCGTTTTCAAGCTGACCCAAAGGAGTCCCACATGCATGCAGTCAAGCGAATTATACGCTATCTCAAAGGAACTCCCAACTTAGGGCTATGGTATCATAAAGATACTGATTTTAGATTAATTGGCTATACTGACGCTGATTATGCAGGTTGTCGAATGGACAGAAAAAACACGTCTGGCGGAGCACAATTTTTAGGCGAAAAGTTGGTCTGCTGGTCCTCAAAGAAGCATAATTGCGTGTCAACCTCGACGGCCGAGGCGGAGTACGTCGCGGCAGCCAGCTGTTGCTCGCAGGTTCTATGGATGCGGACACAACTACGCGATTACGAGTTTGAACTTAATAACATTCCCATTTACAGTGATTCTCAAAGTGCTATTGCCATTACTTGCAATCCTGTTCACCATTCACGCACAAAATACATAGATATTCGCTATTATTTTATAAAAGATCATGTAGAAAAATGCACTATATATATGTATTTTGTAAAAACGGAGCTTCACCATGCCGACTTATTCACTAAGGCATTGGATGAAAAACGATTTCAATTCCTTATTGCCAAGTTAGGCATGTTGAATCTCAATCTTACTTGAAAAGTGCTTTACATGCTCTATTATGCTTCCATATGATATTCTATGTGCTTCTTGATATTCTTTTATTATCTTGCATGACTCTATCCTTCAATTTTAAAAAAAATAAAATAAAATAGTTTATAAATATAATAATAATATAATTAAAAGAATGGGGGATGACGATAATTTTGCCTATTTTGAAATACTCACAAAAATATTTCTTTGATATATGATTAAATACTTTGTCTAAAATTCATGTGACTTTCTCTTATTCAAAGAGCTTAGTTTGTTTCACTAGAGAAAAAGCCACATCGTATATGTGAGAATTTGAGCTTCAATATTTTTACTTGAGTGTGTCACACTTCAAATGACTATCTTTTAGTTTGTACTTCATAGCTTCATTCTTGCTTTTGTGTTAGTCTGTCATGAAAATGATAAGGGCAGATTAGGAAATTCTCCACTTAGCCCATATTATAAACCTTTACTTTTACCTCTAGATATCCCTTTTGAGCCTTCTCCGACATTCTTTTTCTTATGAAACTCGATCTTCATCAACATTAGGAGATAATTTCATTTCTTTCAGAAATATAGGGAGTATTATGCAATTTATTTTTGGGTTAATCCATAAAAGATAAAATTTTTGCTTAATCAGACCTGAATTTTAACTAAAGCCCTAAACATTTTTTTACGGCCCAAAGTATTTTTACCTTACCGATCGTAAAGTATTAATACCACTTTATCGATCGAAAAAACTCCCTCACACGCAACTTCTCTCCATCGAAAAACTTTTCGACTTCCTAACACTCTTCGAACTCTATTCTGTGATTTCACCAAAACCTCACTTATCTCATTAATTTTCTTCCTAAACTCGCCGATTTCGAAGGTAGGAACACGTTTCGAATCACTTTCCGGTCAAAAACACACGATTCGCAAACAGTTTCTCAAAAACATTTGAAGAAATTTCATTTTCGTACTTTTTCGACTAAAAGCCATTTTAAAATCTCAATTTACATGTTACGCATTTACTGTTTGATTTGAAAATTTTTCGATCGAAAAAGTTCTTATGGCAAACAGTGTCGTCGAAAAACTTTTGTTTTCGTTAAGTTTTATTCGATCGCAAAACTCAGCGTCGAAAACCTTTTGTTTTCGATATATTTTAATTCGATCGTAAAACTTCGCGGCAAAAACGTAATTTTCCGATTAAATTTTATTTGATCGCAAAAATAAGCGGCGAAAACTTTAAATTTTTCGATATTCTTTTATTCGATCACAATACTACGCGGCGACAAACTTAAGTTTTGCGACAACTTTTTATTCGATCGAAAATTACTCAGCGAAAAAATATTGTTTTCGATAACATTTTATTCGATCGTAAAAGTCATCGGCGAAAAACTTGAGTTATTCGACACATTTTTATTCGATCGCATAATTTAACTCTCGAATAAAAACACGCTGAAAATGACTTAGAAAATTTTTCAAGTTTTTCTCCAAGACTTAGAAAATTTTCAATCGCAAAAATTAATGTTCGAATAAATTCCCGATCGAATAAAAATACGCTAACAAGACTTAGCAAATTTTTCAATAAGTCTTTCGATTATCAACTTTAATACTTAGATAACTTTTAAAAATTCTCTAAGTAATATTTGCCATTCACATTTAATTCAATCTATTCGCATTTGAAATTTTCAATCTAATGAATTTTATTTCTTTCTTTACAGAAATGGCAACTCCAAATTACCCACACATCTATCCTTCTGGAAGTTACATGACTGTCCACGATAACAACTACCAGCTGGACCTTGCTACATTTCGGTGTCCTGATGAAGTTATCATCTCCATCCTCAAAGGACACCCTCTACGGCCTGCTCTGACAATGACCGCCTCCATACAGATGGTCTACCTCCAACAATTTTGGGGACGTATACAGAGCCATGTAATCGGAGATGACGTGGAATACAAGACGCAGATAAATACAAGACACGTCGTCCTGAACAAAAATCTGATGACCATGGTGCTCGATCTCCTGCACTACGGAAACTACGATCAACTTCCAACGGACGCGGAGATCGTGGAAAATATGCTCCGGATGGGATACAAGCCCCCGCTGACCAAACTTGCGAATTTTCAAAACAGCGGGATCCCACATCCGTGGAGGACCTTGTTCGGCATAATCAATAAATGCCTCTCCCCAAAACACTCCGGCTTTGACAAGGCGAACGAGAATATCCTTCGCATCTTCCATGGAGTGGTTTTCTCAAAGAAATACGCCGTGGCTCAGCTGATATGGAATGATCTAGCGGACCAGATACGTCAAAGGGAGACCAAGTCGAAGCGAAGTACCTCCCATACGTACGGTGGTTCCCGATTATGATTTCGTATTTCATTGACGTTCATCCGAAAATCCCGAGACTACCACCGGTTGGAGGATACATCTCACCCCCCCTTCGCTTCTTTCACAACCCGAAGGCAGCCGACCGAGCGCTCCAACCGATGCTGATCCCATTGGAGCTGCTCAGACTAGCTGGTCCAACGGACGAGGCCTACCAAGACTACTGTCAAAATAACTCCATCACGGAGGAGATGGTACGGACCTTGGATCAAGCTCCGACGCATTCTCAAAGGAAATCTCTGGTGGAAATAACCGAGCCCGAAGCCACGGCTCAAGAGACCGAGACACCGACCGTCGAGCCCGAAGGTGTTCCTCATGATGTATCTCATGAGGCCACATAATCGGATAAAGAATACAGACTTCAAAGAAGGGGCTCTCGCCGACAGCAAATCTCGGCCCCGTCTGTGTCCCCTTCAGTACTACCGACTTCGGTGACGACTCCTCCACCACCAACAGATCAGCCAACCGTACAGATTCAACTGAATCTGTCTCAACACCCATAAAGGTGATATCTACCATATCATCTCAAGGATGGGGTGGAAGCCCTATTGGACCCCCGATATATTTGGAGCAAACAATAGGCCTACCCACTGAAGTGGTGACTTCATGGTTGATAACGGATTGTCCCCGGAATTTCCGAATCTCAAGACCTGACAAGGCGGCACATCGAAAACCTTTTCCGATGTTGTGACAGTGGAGCGTCTCCCTGGCCCCACTCCACCGATGATCGTGACGAAGCAACGCTTACAAGAAGCACTCTCCACATCCATTTCACTCTCAAAAATCGCCTGATGGCCAGAATGCTCCAGACCATTGAGACCTCCCAAGGGATAGCGGGAAAGCACCGGTCTCCGCGACCGCTCCGTCAGAAGCTCAAACCACCCTTGTCTCCTCACCACCTCTTACCACAACCATACACACCCTCACCGGTTTCGAAAATGTGAGTTGCAAAAATGTTCGTTGCGAAGATTATTTTCGGAAGTCCAAACGTTGCGAAAATAATTTTCGAAATATGAGGTTTTTGAAATGAGGTATAGATTTGAAAAATATTTTCGAGTGTAGCTTTGCAAAACACTTTTCGAATGGGGGAATCAAAAGGGATTTGCGTGAGTTTTGGTGTGTTTAGTGGGTGTTCTTGGCGAGAGAGCATTGTAGTGGCGATATATTCAAGGAATATTCTATTTGATTCACATTCATTAATGTGTAGTGTTTGAGTATTTATACATTTGAATAGGTATAAATCTTTGGGTCCCTATTTGGCCCATTACAACTACTAGCAAATCAATAACGCATACATTTTGGACTCTAGTTCACTTAATGAAGAAATTACAAGACTTAGACTTAATAAAATATATTGGACACTTTGATATATCTAACAAAAAGTTTGGGTAAGAGATTTTGACCAAAATCGATGAGAGTTTTCAAAGTCTTTAAAGTGAAAAATTGTTGAATTTTGGACTTAGAATTTTCTTGAAAAATTGTTAAATGATTCTCGGGCAAAGATTAGTTTGAATTGGTCAAACAGAGAGAATTGTGAATTTCGTGTGTTTACTTTTGGCCAACATTTCTGTTGAAATTCGTTTAACACAAGTTGAAAATCGAGTAAGTATGAAATTCGGGTAATGTGTACTATCGGGTAAATATGTCCGAGAATTGATGAATTTCGGGCAGATGCATTGCAGTAAAATTCGGGAGGAAGGTATCTTATAAAATTCGATTAAGAGAAATATCAGATTATTTTCGGATGGAAATATTAAAAGTCGAGTAATTTAGACGAATTTAAAAAAATCGGGTAAGGCTGGCAGATTTTTGATAATGGGGTATTCCTGGCCGAAATTTAAAAATCAGGTAATCTTGGTCGAAAGTTGAAATTTGTCGAGAGTTTTGAAAATCGGGTGAATTTCAGAGTTTAATTGCCCGATAGACTAAATTAGGTTGATTTTCGATGTGTTGAAGAATTTTCGGGGAGATGAGCCGAATTTCTGGGCAGTGTTACATTCATCTACCCAAAAATCACACTGTAGCAGAAAACATCGAGTTTCATACTCGATTCTAGCTCAAATCTTACTCAAACTTGACTGAAATCGATGCAAAGGAGTAGAAAATCAATCATAAATAGTTTATCAAGTTCTGAAGCGGATAAAACCGTAAAAACAGTTCAAAAACGCCCAATTGGACAAGAAAAATCGAAAATGAAGTTCATGCAAAAACTCTTTTAAATCACATCAAAATCGAAAGAATCTGGATTCAAATCATTTTGATCGATTCACGCTAGGCTCTGTTAGGTCCTCCATTATCAACATAAATCCTAAGCATGAGTTATAGATATTCGAATGGAAATATGAGATTTGCTCGGTCGAATACCTCCGATGCAGAACATGAGAAAAATGCTTTTAGTGTGAGAAAGTGTTTGTGTGTTTCTCTCTCTAGAAAGTAAATTGCAAGCCCTTTTAATTTTTTTCTATTAACTTTCTCTATTGAATTCAATAGTGTACATTGGTATTTATGCCTATATACATGGCATAATACAATTAAGTCCTACACTATTGAATATAAATGATGCCCCTATTTACAAGGATAACTAATAAAAGAGCACAATTAAAATGTCTTGTTCAATCTCCCTTTTTGTGCGCGTTTGCTCTTCAGCTTTGTTTATCCTTGTCAGGCGTAAAATGACTTTCTCAATCCCAATGTTATCTCATAATGACATACAACATCACTCATCTCTAGCCATTCCTCAATAGCGTTTAGAAGCTCATTTAGGAGCGGGACTTCTTCTTCTCCAAGGTCCTCGATCTCATCGATCTCTTCCAATTTCCTTTCAATATTCTTTTTTATGAGCTTCAACGCCCCATCGCAGAAATTGTTCAATTCAGACTTCATCATCGCTCTTGTCTTTCCAGTGACTAGATTGCGAGAAGTGATGGCGATGGCTTCTCAAAGATGTAGTTCTCCAGGAAGTCGTTGAGCGATAAATCTTTCATGAGCGGAGATTCCATGTTGACCTTCTTCATATTATTCTCCAATGCAATTTGAAGGTCATGTGCACTGTGAAACTTAATCTGCCGCACCATGAATCTCTTTAAGCCCTCGATCCATTCCTTCTTGATGTATCCTGCAGGTGTCTGATACTTTTTCTTGTACATCTGGAATAGACGGTAGACCTCATCCAATGAAAGAAAGGGTAGATAGCTCTCGTCTATCTCTTCTCGAGTGCGAGTGTGATCTACCCCCTCGATCGTGTATATTGGAGTTGGATAGGGACCAATTGTGTGTGAGACTCGAGCGAGTTGGAAGATCGGTTGCTTATCCCTAAAGTTTCTTCTGAGTTGATCTCTTGGGATGCCACTTCGATTTGGACCGAGATGGGTGAGCATGAATATGTGTTCCGTCTTCTTTCACTCTTCCCAATGAGAAATCTCCCGAAGCTTCAGCTCGATTAACTTCTTGATTCTGGTCGGTGCTTGCCAGATTTCCTTCCGTACATCTTCAATGAAGGGTACTTCGATCCGAACATTCTACCATGGTGTCTCGATTCGGACGGTCCCCTTTGACAAACATGGAGGACTGTCCGCTTGATGTCTTAATAATTCTGGTAGATCTGGGAGTTCGACATTGTAGTCATCACCTTCTTGAAGTTCTCCATCTTCGAGCAAAACTAGATCAACTGAAGCCTGTTACAGACAATATCTGACGTTGGATAGTTGAGCTTGAGCAGCTTCCTCTGGTTCTCAGTGCGTCACCATTTCTCGCTTAGGATGTAGTAATCTACAATGGCGTGAGGATCGTAGTTAACCATTGAGGCTTCTGGTTGATCTTTGAGCGTAGAGTCTGAGATTGGGATTGGGTTTGGACTTTTGGGAGCCGGAGGTGTCAAGTCTGGTAGGTTAAGTGGTGTATGGGTGTGGGGCGTGGTGGTCGTTTGTGAGCGGGTAATAGGTTGTGTGGATGATGTTGGTGGGTTTGTTGACGAGCCTCCAGCTTCACGAGTCGATGGAGTCTTGTCTCGTCCTTGTCTGCGGCTGCTTTTTGTTCTCTTTTGCCGCTTCTCCCCCTCAGGGCGATCCTAATCATCAGGATCGTCATGTTGTCGTTTAGTGCTGGAGCTCTGTTTGCGGCAGCTCGTTCGAGCCGGCTGGTCGGGGTTATCGACTTGTGGTCGATAGAGATTCTCCTCAGCAGGGGTCCTCTCTTCGATGGCTAAGAGACGAGAGATGATGATATCTTGAAGTTGGGTGATTGGGATGATGTATGGATTTATAAGGGTGGGAGATGGGGTTGGTGTGGTGACTATGGGTTGGATTGGGGTATTTGTGGTAGTTTGTGGTGGTGACGGGATAGGTTCGGACGGAGTGACCTTGGAGACCGGTGTTTTCCCGATATCTCGTCGGGAAGTCTCGTTGGCTTGTCGTACTCTCTCCATCAACCGATCTTCGAAAGAAGTGAGTGCAGTAGAGAGAGCTTCTTGTAAGCGTGCCTCCGTCACGAATGGTGACACCTCTGGGGTGGATCCAAGTACGCGTTCCATCGTCACAACGTCAGAGTAGATTTTTGACGTGCCGCCTATAATAGGACTTATGAGACCGGGACGACTGAAGGCGCCCGATGTCAACCTTGAAGGCACCACTTCGGTGGCTTGGCCCGTTGTGCTTTAAATGATGTTGGTGAAGCAACGGGACTTACATCCAATCTTGGAGATGAAACCATAGGAATCATCTCTATGGATGTTGTGACAGGCTCGGTGTGAACCTGTGTAGACGTCAAGATGTGCTGTTGAGGAGGCAAAGCATGAGCTGTTGCAGTAGGCGGGGATGCAGACTGGATTTGTGATCTTCGTCGGCTTGAGTCCCTTCGAATGAGTCTGCATTCCTCATCTGATTTTGTTTCTTCAGGCGAGGCAGCCATGGGAGGTGTTGACACACATGCTTCAACCTCGGGCTCCCTGGCCGCTACTGCAAGCTCTTGAGCCTCAGCTTCGGGCTCCTATGCCTCCACGATAGGTTCTTGAATGAGAGGCATCGAGGCAGAGTCGGTGGGGATGGACCGAACCATAGCCTCGGTGATGGAATTGTTCTAGCAGTAGCTTTGATAAGCTTCGTCTGTAGGGTCTGCCAGGCGGAGGAGTTCTAAAGGAATGAGCATTGGTGGTAGCTCCAAGTTCGATGCCTTTGGGTTGTGGATGAAGCGCAGCCTCCGTGGTGTGTATCCTCCAACTGGCGGTAGACGGGGAATTTCCGGATAAACTTCCATTAGATGTTCAATTAGTAAGGGGAACCATCGGACGTAAAGAAGAAATTTGGCCTTCGTCTTAGTCTCGTGTTGACGCATCTGGTCGGCCAAGTCATTCAGATGAGCCGGGCCACATCGTATTTATTAGAGAGAACGACCCCATGGAAGATCCTGATAATGTTCCCGTTGACCTTGTCGAATCCAGAATGCTTTGGGGAGAGACATTTGTTGATGATCCCAAACAAAATCTACCAAGGATGTGGATTCCACTGTTTTGAAAGTTTGCGAGCTTGACCAGCGGAGGCTTGTATTCCATCCGAAGCATATCGGCAATGATCTCTGCAACAGAAAGTAAATGATCGTAAACTTCATAATGTGGGAGATCAATAACTATTCCAAGGAGATCCTTGTTGACGACGACATTTTTCTGGTTGACTTTGGTTGTGTAAACTGCGTCGTCGCCCAGGATATGGCTCCTCATACATCCCCAGAATTGCTGAAGATACACCATCTGAATCAGATGTTGTTAGTGTGAGAGCTGGCCAAAGTGAGTGCCCTTTTAGAATTGATATTATGACGTCGTCGGGGCATCTGAAGGTCGTCAAGTCCAGTTGATAGTTGTTGTCGTGGACTTGTAGCCAGAGCTCAGATGGATATATATGTGAATATTTCTGATGTGTCATCTCTGAAAAAAAAAATGATTAAAGATCATTAGTTCATAAAGATCAATTAAAAATAAGCAATGATTATTTGTGTAAAGTATTTCAAATTTCAGTGTGCAAAAACATTTTTAACTTGGGAAATAGTTTTCATTTGATCATAGTATGGTTCGTGAAAAGACTTTAAAATTTTTCTAAGTGTTTAAAGTGATTATTGTTTGTGGCGCGTTATTATTCGAACGTAATTTTATTCGAACACTAAGTTCTTAATCGAATAAAATTCTATCGAAAAATAAAGTTTTTGACGCTAAGTTTTGGGATCAAATAAAATGTTATCGAAAACGAAAGTTTTTCGGCACTAAGTTTTGCGATCGAATAAAATCTTATCGAAAACTAAAGTTTTTCGGCGCTAAGTTTTGCTATCTAATAAAATTCTATCGAAAACTAAAGTTTTTCGGCGCTAAGTTTTGCGATCGAATAAAATTCTATCGAAAACTAAAGTTTTTCGGCGCTAAGTTTTGCGATCGAATAAAATTCTATCGAAAACTAAAGTTTTTCGGCACAAAGTTTTGCGATCGAATAAAATTCTATCGAAAAGTAAAGTTTTCGACGCTAAATTTTGCGATTAAATAAAATTCCATCTAAAACTTAAGTTTTCGACGCCATTGTTTGCGATAAAAAGCTTTCGACCATAAAAGTTTCAGAGATCTGGATAGTCGAATTTTAAACTGCAAATGATGATATTTCGAGAAACAGGACTTAATCTTGACTCAAAAATGTTCACAAACCAGTTCTGAACCCAAGTATTACGCAGTTTATCAACATGTTTAAGGCTAAATCACAACAAAACATAACATATTTTTTAAATATGATATGTCGAGAAACAACGAGTTGAAAATCTGTCAAAAACCTTGAAATACGAATACAATGAGTGATTTAAGGAACTAAAACATTAACAGTATATCGATTCCACCTTCAAAACCGGCGATTCTAATGAATTGTTTTGAAGATATTGGAATTCGTCGTTTAAAATTTTTCGGAAAATCGAAAATCGTTTTTCGTCTGAGGTTTGCGTGTAAAAGAGTTTTTCGATTGCAAAAGTTATTTAAGTATTTTTGGGCCAAGAAAAATATTCTGGGCTTTCCTTAGACCAAGCCTGTTCGTTTTTTGCTTCTTTTCAGAAGAAAAAAAAATTTCTTTTTCACCCTTAAATTTTGAAAGAAATTATAACAGAATTTCCCCTAAGAATCTAAAAATAAATGCAATTAACTCCCAATTTTGATGAAATTCAACACTTGACTCATCGGATGAGCTTGAAATACCCTGTGACTCTTAGAGAAAAATATTAGAAGTCGTAATTGCAAGTAAATCATTTAGGACATAATAGCAAATATACATGTAAGATCCCCCTCAACAAGTGTACATATAATGTTTGTCAATTTTGCATCCTAAGATCACGTATGAGTCATTTCGACAACTCTCACATGGTTTACTCATAGCGCTCAATTATTTTTATCATGGGGATTATTAGTATATATATCACTCATATCACCACGACAAAATTTTTATCTATTAACCAGTTATCGTGGCGCATTTAATCAACTCACCTAGCGAAAGCCCATCAATTTGAATCAAACGGACTTTGAAGGGATTATTATTTTAGGCTCTGACTTAGGAGGGTAGGATAATAATTTGGATTTAGTGAGCTTAAAATCCTTCCATTCCAGGGGCCCTTTTAACATTCATTTATGCTCCTTTTTCTTTTCTCTTCTTCTGCACTAGTTCAAGCTAAATCTCGTCTTCATTACGAGGCTTGAGAGATTAGATCTTCTTATGTATTTCTCGGGCCGATACCGTGCTCCTCTTGAAGGATTTGAAGGTTATCTTTGGAGAAGTTCACAGTTATGGAATTCGAACCCAAGACCGTGCTCCTCTTCTCGTTGTCTCGATATAAGACCAAGATTATCGTTGGAGAAGTTCACTTCGAGGTGCTTCTGTTCTAGCCGTTTTGACGAGTATACGAGATTATCGAAGGAGAAGTTCAAAGCACGATCCATGCTCATCTTTTACAATAGTCGATAGATTATTTGTGCATTGAGCATTCTTCGTGTGCGTCTTCCACCTCCTTTTCTCCCTCTCCTTTTCTTATTTGAGCAGCCCCCGAAATTTATGGAATAAGGGTGAAGGCTTGATCGGGTTTCAAGTGAAAAAGGATATTGGAGAAGGCTCAAAGAGTATTACTAGAGGAAAAAGTAAATGATTTATAATTTGGCCAAGTGAGGAATATCCTAATTGCCCTTATCATATTCATGACGAACTAACACAAAGCGAGAATGAGGCTACGAAGCACAAGTTAAGAGACAGACATTTGAATGACACACTCAAGGATAAATCCTTTGAAAGAATATTGAGGATCAAATTCTCACATATGAGTGGCTTTGGGTCAAGTGAAACATACTAAGCTCTTTAGACAAAAGAATGTGACTTGAATTTTAAGCAAATAACAAAGCATGTATCACATAAATATTTTTGTGAGTAAATCAAAATGAACAAAGTCATCGTCATTCCCTGTTATAATATTTTATTTTTACTATTATTATTATTATTATTTTTATTTTTATTATTATTATTATTATCATTATTATTATTTATTATTTATTATTATTATTATTATTATTATTATTATTATAATAATTTATTATAATTTTTTATTTATTTATTTTACATTTTATTATTATTATTATTATTATTTATATTTTAAAAATAAATTCACGCAAGATTAACAAAGAGTATCAAGAAGCACATAGAATACCATATGGAAACATAATAAAGCATGTGAAGCACATTTCAAGCAAGATTGAGATTCAACATGCCTAACTTAGCGATAAGGAACTGGAATCCGTTTTCATCCAATGCCTTAGTCAATAAGTCGGCAAGTTGAAACTCCATGTTAACAAAATACATATCTATAGTGCCTTTTTCTACATGATCTTTTATAAAATGATAGCGAATATCTATGTGTTTCGTGCGTGATGAACATTATTGCAAGTAATGGCAATAGCACTTTGAGAATCACTATAAATGGGAATGTTATCGAATTCAAACCCATAGTCACACAGTTGTGTCCGCATTCACAGAACTTGTGAGCAGCAACTGGCACGATGAAGAGATGATAGAAATCTGATGTTTACCTCCATATTTGTCTTGAAGATTTTTATTTTTCTCATCTCGTTTAATAGAGTCAGGTAGCGCTGATAGAGGTTGTATAGATTTTCCTCCGTCTTAGCTTTAAAAGAGTCGTAGCTTTGAGTGTGTTTGCTTTCTTCGCCTTTACTCCGACTTCGGTCCTTTGTATCATTTTGTGGAGCTCATCGCACATTTCCTTAGCACTTGAGAAACTATCTATTTGCATATAGATGTCATTTGAGATGCCTTGCATCAGGAAAGTTTTGGCTCCTATGTCAGCCTTAGCTCTTAATCAATCCCCTTCAGAGTATTCACTAAGAATTTTAAGTCTTCTAGTGACTGGAATGGGGGGTTATTTGTGGCATCGCCTTCTTCGATAAGCCAGAATTTAGCGGGTCCTTCTTGGAGAGAAGTTATTAGATTCGCAGCTTGATCTTTAGTTTCCAAGAAATTCATAAAGCGGCTTCTCCAAAATGTATATTCGCCTCTTCTTAGAATTGGGTAAGGACATTGTTTCCAAGAGAGTAAGCATCCATAGTCATAGTTGATTGGTAGGATCTCGAGAAGGTTTGGATTTGAGTTGGTAAGAGTGTTTCACAGGTGACAAATTTGTTAGTAATGTTTGGTTCGTACTTTAAGCAATTTCTTTTTAGGGCCTATCTCTAATTTTTAGGTCCTAAAATTTGTGTTTGAGTAAGAAAAATATATAGCACAAGAATTGATACTTCAAAATTTTTGCTGAAGGATTTTGAATTTTTGATTTTAATCGAAAAAGTTTGAATATTGAAAATGATTATGCGAACAGAAATATTTTTCAAAAGTTTTGAAAATGACGATCTTGATTCTTGATTTGTAAATATATTTTCAAATTAGTGTGGAAAAATGTTTGTGTTTAAAAGTTCAGTAAATATAAAAGTTTTTTGAGCAGTAAGTTTTTCGATTTGATAATTTTTTATCCTTAAAATTGAAAATGATTTTCGTAAGTATAGCTTTGTCGAAGGATGTGTATCGAAAATTATTTTCGACTGGTAAAATTTTTGCGAGAGTACTTTTCGAAAGTAGATGATTTTCGATAGTGTTATAGAAAATGTTTTAGTAAAACCTGTCGAAAAATGGTTTATCGAAAAAAATTGGTTGATCGCAAAAATTCTATTGAAATATTTGTTATAAAAAAATTAGAATGATTGAAAATCTAAGAGTTAAAAAGATTTCGATAAGTTTTCCTCGATTATTTGACTAAACTTATTCGAGTGCGAAATATTCGATGGTGAAATTCTTTTTCGCTTCGAGAATTGAGAAAATAAAAAAACTTGAGATCGATAACTTGAAATCGAAAACAAGTTTTCCGTGTCAAAAGTGAATATGGATATAGCGAAAACACCAAGTATGTCACGAACGTTAATGACTTAGAATTTTTTCGCGAATTCTAGGTCCGTTCGAACACGGCAACGACTTGACCCAACTCCTAGCCTCGTCGCTCAGCCTTCAACCCAAGTGTGCGGAACTTGCGCCTCTCAAGACTTAACCTTCTTTCAAACGTAAAATACGGCCGAGTTACGACCCAACACTTAGTGCTCTTGTGCGTATAGGTTCGCGGCTCACACCAACGAAACGCAAACGAAGACAACACAAGATTTACGGGAGAATCTCCCAACCCACATCCTTTTAACTTAGAAACGGGGCCCCGAAGGGAAGTACAAGTTTACACTCTCACGTAACACTCGTACAAGTACAAAGCTCGCTCTCTCACTTTATACTACTCGGAATTGCACTCGACTCTAACTCGTTTAGACGTTCGAATGACTTGGCTCTTTAGTGGCTTGTGCTCTCTATGATGGCATGAAGGATGCAAGTGAGCCTTCAGGTCCTTATATAGGTTCGGCCAAAGGGGGAGCCCTAAGGCCTCTCCAAAAAGCCACCTCAAGCTCGGCCAGCCCTTGGCCCTGCATTCCCATCATTTTTCCTGCTAAAGCCTGTCCATTTTGCAGGTTGCTGGCCCCAAAAAGACCCTTGGAAGGTCGGCTAGTCACTTGGCTAGCTTTCCCTGCCATCCTGCCAAAAGCTGGCGCAGGCCAATGGCTATCGGGCTATCTGGCACGCTGACGGGTCGAGAAGAGCCCCTGGCTGCCACGCTGGCCAATCGGGCTTGGCTTTGCTGTCGCGTGCCCAATGCCGCGCGTCCCTGTCGTCACCGCGTCATTGTCCCGAGCCTGGCTGGTTCCCGCTCGATGCCGCGCCCAATCGGCGCGCGCCCATGTGGCCAGTCAGCGCCCGCTCCGCGCTAGCCTGCCTCGATCCGTGCCCGCCAGATGGAGGTGCTTGATAGGGGGCCTTGCCACGTGGCCGCCTTGTGGTGGCTTGTCTGACTGCAGCCAGACCTCAGCGCCCTATGCTGATGGTGCGCCCCGAGCATCGCCTGATGGTGCCGTGCCCGGCGCTCGACAGCGCGCATGTCCCGCAGTCCCGCTCGCCAAGCTGTCGGGGTTTCCCGATGGTTGCCCGATGTGGCTCGATGGTGACCCGATGTGGCCCGATGGTGACCCGACGTGTCCCGACGCGTCCCGATGAGTCCCGATGGTTCTCGATTGTGACCCGATGAGTCCCGACGGCGTCCCGAGGGTGACCCGATAGTGTGCGCCCAATTCCGATGGCGTGCGAATGTTCCGCGCGAACATGCCTGGTTCGTGCCACATCCATGCGCGCGATGCCGATGCCCCGCGCGCCCAAGCTAAGTGCACGGGCGCTGCCTTGTGGCCAGCCCAGAGCTGTTCCGAGTGCGGCCGAACTTCACGTTCGGCCAATGTCCGACAAACCTAGTATTTCGCCGCACATGTCCCGACGATTTAGGCTCGTCGCTTAGTTACACTCGAAAAAGATTATTCTGTGTGAGGATCGAAAAACTAGCGAAAACGGTGAAATTGTCGAAAAACTTTTACGCCAGAGAACTACTCGAAAAAGATTTTCGAGCCAAATTTTCGATCGAAATACGATCGAAGACACAAAGTAGAGTTCAATGCAACAGTATTATACAAATTTAACTGAGTAACATCAAATTAAACACTGAAATTCTGGATAATCACTTGAATTTGTGTAATGAACAAGAACAAATACAAGATTAAACACATTTTAAAGCAAAACCCATCAATTTCAAATCGTTTTCAAACTGCAATCGCAAACAGTAAAATCGAGCATAATAAAAAATCAAATAAGTTCGATGTTCTAAACGATTGAAATCAGTACGCGATTCATTCCTAATATGTAATCAATCACTTTAGCATCAGTATCAATAACAAATTTTGCAGAATTCAACAAAGAGATCAAATTTCATTTTTGCGCGCATCTTCGATCGAAAAAAAAAATCAGAACAAAATTTGATCTTAAAACAGGGAAATTCAATCCAAAACAATTGCGGTCTGCTCTGATACAAATTGTTAGGTCCTCGATTATCAACTACCGTAAATCATAGGCATGAATTCTGGATATTCAAATGGAAATATGAGATTTGATACCTCGGTCGAATACCTCAAATGCAGAACACGAGAGAAATGCTTTTAGTGTGAGAAAGTGTTTGTGTGTTTCTCTCTCCAGAAAATAAATTGCAAGCCCTTTGGTATTTTCTATTAACTTTCTCTATTGAATTCAATAGTGTACATTGATATTTATACCTATATACATGGCATAATACAATTAAGTTCAACACTATTGAATATACAAATGACGCCCCTATTTACAAGGATAACTAATAAAAGAGCACAATTAAAATGTCTTCTTCAGGCTCTGATCACTTGTTGGTCCGTTAGTTACCAAAAAAGGATCAAAAGATAGCTTTAAAGGATAAAGATTGAAGAACACCTCTTAGTGTGTGAAAGTGTGTTTCTTTTTAGAGAAGGTACCAAGGTGACTTACTTTGAAGTTCTTTTGATGAAAATCCTAAATGGGTAATAGGGGCCTTATATACCACATGAGTTGGTATGTTAAGTTCCATGATCTAAACTATCATATATTTACATAGAGACCCAAAAATCACTACAATCTACTTAATACAAAATAATCCAAGACATAGAAAAACTAAAGGGCACTACAAAAGATTCCTAACACAAGGCTTCACATTTAATAGTGGACGTTGTGGACTCGTAATTTTAAATATTTTGTGGACCGATAAAACGTGGTACAGTATCCTTACTTTTCTTAGTTCGACAATATATGTACATGTGGTATAGTATAAGTCCACAACAAGGTACAGTTACAAAACTGCTCATTGGTACAGGATAAACGCTATGTTTGGTATAACTTATTAGAATAAGTATTTTTCGTCGCGTTTTGCGTTAGTTCCGATGCAAAAACAATTTAGTATACGTACACATGTTATAAGTTTCATTTCGTATCACAATGAATAAGTTGACTCTAAAAATCATGGATTTGTAGTTTAAACTCAAGCTTGAATAGTAAGATGCCCTTATAATGATCATTCTCTTATTATAAAACTAAGATTTTGGAATCCAAAAGCATGCATGTAATGGTTAAACCATCAGATTTGAAACCAAGTGAGACATATAACGTATATACATATAATAAAATAGATTTGCTGAAAAACTCATTCGAATGGCTACGAAAAACTCTTACATTCATAAGTTGTATCTACATAGCATGTGTCGTATACCTCATAGAGTCATATGACCGTACCTTATAATGGACATATAGTGTACCACAATAAGTACTGAAACTTACCAAGTATACTGCAACTTTCTGTGCGTGTGAGAACTTTTTGGCATGTCATAACTCTCTATGCGCAGCAGAATTTGTTCCGTATACCGTTAAAAATATCAGATACTGATAATGTTGACTTTTTCTGTATTTTTCATAACTGGTTTTACATCTATTAATTACCGTACTATTTCAATTCGTTTAGCGTACCATTTACGTGGTGTTTAGTGTACATAGTACACACAGTTACCGTACATTTTTAACATCGTTGACGTACCCAACATTAAAGGCATACCAGATAATATTTTACCAGTAACACTTTTTATTTCAAGAATACATCCAACATTACAACAACACCAAAAATATGCTCGTAATCAGAATATCCATAAACAACTTATATGCAATATATGGCAAAAATAATGAGCCATTACCAACATATGGCCAAAAGAATAGAACTCACAACCAAACTCATTCACTTCTCTACGTGTACGACGTGTGCTCATATTTTTAACATATTTTGCACTTGTTTGATCTTTTGGCGATCGAGAAGAACGTGTGCGTTTGGATCATCAATGATATCCTCTATCAATGGTTTATATGCATCCATTAAATATGCACTTTTGAAACCAAAAGTAAATGTCGTAAAAATCGTAAACGGAGGTTTCTTATCTGCAATACACATCATACCATTCTTACATGGTACTCCATACACATCTTATACATCAAACATATTCTTTAACTATTCATGTAGACTACGAGATTAGAAAATGACATAAAACGTACTGTAAATACAATCACATATCTGACACGAAAAAGAGGACCATCATACCATAATTCTATCTATACCATACCAGTTTATACTATTACGCCATACCATTGTAATGCATAGACGGTACTAACAAATATGCATATAACATACAAAAAACATACATATCGTACAAAAAATGCAAAAATTACAATCCTGATTGATACAAAAAAAAAACGAAACAAGAAACGAACTCACAAGAACCTTAATTGAGCAACACCTAAAAAGACACCCCGGAAAAATTCCGGATTTAAACAAAAGGAGCCACGAATTGAACATATAAAGGCATTAATCGAAACACACTAATCAAAATCAAGAACTAAAAACCTCTACTTGAGCAATTAACGCGTAAATACTACAAAATTGCAGTACAAAATCAAAATTGGCAAAAGATTATCAAACATACAAGGACGTGAGAAATCTCAAGACCTCCATGAGTGTTCCTTTGGTGTGGATGTTTGATTTTGGGTTCGATTGAGATTGAGTTTTTTATTTGACATGTGGTTTTATACATCGATAGATTGTAGTCTTTTTATTTATTTTTTTTTAATTAACAGGTATTATTGTAATAATGCAAGTTCTGATGGTTATTTTCGTCCAATTGATCCTTATTTGTATGAAATGTTTCTACTTGGTCCCTAAATGAAGTTTTATCTCAAGGAGGGCGTTAAATGATGATTTTTTTTGGTCCCTAAGGATTTATGTTTAGTTGTCCCTTATTATTATTATTATATATAACTTATATATATATATATATATATATTTTAAACACATACTCCCCCAAAAAATAATGAATCGCTCGGGAGTATTTCACCTAAAACATGTAATGAGTTGATATTTTATCTTGTCAGGGCATATGCATATGAAAATTTAATGCATATTCATAAGAATTTGGTCATATGCATAATCATAATACCAATTTTATATCCCTAGAGAAATTTAGTATTTTCGGGAAAAAAAAAAAAGAAATTTAGTAGTGACTCCTATACTTAAGCACAATAACAGAATAAGTAAGCATGCCACCGATTATCGCTTAGGTAGGGCGTTGTTGGTATGATTTTGAATATTATATCGGAATTTTTTTTATTTATATATAATTTTTTTTTAAGATTATACAAACATATATACAATATTCAGTTGTGGATAGGAATTATTATATGGTTTTGTGGAATATGATTGTATTATAATTTTATTATTATTATTATTATTTTTTATTAGTATATTTTTCATTTGGTATTTTGATTTGATACTATGTATCCCCTAAACATGTAAACAACTTGCATGATTTTAAAGCACAAATATGCTCACGTGAAAAGGATCAATCGATTAAGGAGCAAGATTGAGCATGCCTAACTTAGAAACCAGGCATTGGAATCGTGTTTTATCCAATGCTTTGGTGAATATGTCGGCAAGGTGAAGCTCCATACTAGTAAAGTACATTTCTATTCTTCCTTTCTCAACATGATCTTTAATGAAATAATGTCGTAAATCTATGTGCATAGTGCGAGAGTGATGAACAGGGTTACAAGTTATGGCAATTACACTTTGTGAATCGCACTTTATTTAAAGCAAACCCGTAATCCATGAGTGCACATCCAAAGAATATGCCAACAACAGCTAGCAGCAACGACCTATTCAGTCTCCGCCGTAGACGTTGAAACGCGGTTTTGTTTCTTTGAGGACCAACACACCAACTTGCCACCAAGAAATTGTGCACCGCCCGATGTGCTTTTTCTGTCCATCCGACAACCTGTAAAATCTGCATCGATAAAGCCCAAATCCTGAAAGTTTTGGATACCAAAGACCCAAATTCGAGGTCTATTAGATAACGCAAGATCCTCTTGACCGCAATAAGGTGAGATTCCTTGAGATTGGCTTGAAATCTAGCACAAAGACACGTGACAAAGATAATCTTCGGGCGACTCGATGTGAGATTGAGCAAGGAGCCGATGATTCCTCGATACATCGTACCATCAATGGGTTTTCCTGAAGGATCAGAGTCGAGTTTCAGGACGTAGACATAGGAGTCAACATTGAGGTGCTTTTGTCTATGTCGTATTTCTTTAAAACATCAAGAATGTACATGGACTGTTTAATGAGAATTCCGTATTTTAGTTGTCAGACTTGCAATCCAATAAAGAAGTTGAGTTATCACATCATGCTCATCTCAAATTTGGATGTCATTAAATCACTGAATTCTTTCCAAAATATAGGATTTGTTGATCCAAAGATGATATCATCCACGTAGACTTGTACAATGATGGTGTATTTACCGTACTTTTTCGACGAAAAGAGTAGTATCAATTTTGCCTTTTAGAAAACACAATAATTTTTAATCTCGTAAAATGCATTTGCCACAACTAAAATCTTATCTATACTCCCGACCTAAAATCATGTTGATCGGGATCATACCCCATCAAAGTATTTATAGTTGTGATTTTACAAGTGATCGTTGCTTGAATGAAGACACAAATGTCTTCAAATTGGCTTATGAACACGCATTTAATTTGTTTACTTGAAATAATTCCGTGAACACATTTTCGTCTGACTCCTGTATTTGCTTTATTGAGAATGTGATATATTCCAAGCTAAATAACTCTTATACTACATCGTTGATTATAATAATCTTCAAATTCTACAGTTTGCATTTGTCTTTATTCAGATTTAAATTTTGATTCATTAGCTAAGTTTGCAAGTCCTTCAATCTATGATGTGGCTGATATAGATGGTCGGTCGTGTTGTCCTAACAAATCGATATTTGATAAATTAATTCGTGCTAACGTAGGTTTTCGCCTACCAAAAAAGTCAAATTTGGTCTGCATAATTTCGAGTTTCAGTCGTCTCTTTGTCTTTAGTCTTAGTTTTAGTTTTGTTTTTTCAATATCTAATCCGATATCAATTATAATTATTTAAATCTTGCCCTTTAACAAGTATCTTTTTGGTGATTTACATAACTTAAAAGTGGCCGACACAATTGAACACATAAATAATGTTAAAAATTAATATTTCATCAAGATAAAAATCAAAAACAAATTATTACCTTGTCTACATGTCTTTATCTTTCTCATTTATACGACATCGTTGATTATAATAATCTTCAAATTCTACAGTATGCATTTGTCATTATTCAGATTTAAATTTTGATTGATTAGCTAAGTTTGCAAGTCCTCGAATCGAATGACATGGCTGAGATAGACGGTCGGTCGTGTTGTCCTAACAAACCGATATTTGATAAATCGATTCGCGTTAAGATGGGTTTTTGCCGGACCAAAAAAGTCCAATTTGGTCGGTAATAGTTCCGAGTTTCAGTCATCTCTTTGTCTTTAGTCTTAGTTTAAGTTGTTTTTTCAATATCTAACCCAATATCAATTATAATTATTTAAATCGTGCCCTTTAACAAGTATCGTTTTGGTGATTTACATAAAGTAAAAGTGGCAGACACAATTGAACACATAAATAATGTTAAGAATTTATATTTCATCAAGTTAAAAATCGAAATACAAATTATTACCTTGTCTATTTGTCTTTATCTTTCTCATTTCCTTTTCGTTAGCCAACTGGTCCACTTGCTTCAAGTTTGTGGCTTGATCAAAGGCATGACTCTTGAGATCATGCAAGCTGATCGGACCACTGAGCTGTTTGATGGTCAGATTGAACGCCATAAGTAACGTATTTTGTTATGCTAGATTGTAAATGGCATAATTCGTGCTGTCCTGTGTATTCATTAGTGTTTTTATACCTATTTTGCTATTGAATGAACATGACACCTAGAACGAGACCTGAAATCCAGGATCAAATTCAACCCCAGTCCACGGCAGTGACCGATTGCAGAATTTCCCTACACCGAAGATAATTAGGTCCATGACAATGGCGGTAAGGCAGTGGATGATCATAGCAAGTCCAGTTCTTGATATTTAAAGCATCCACGTGTTGGGGAACAGCCGATTCGAAATACGTATTCCCGGAGAAACTCCATAACTTAATTTTTTCCCGAGATTCTATGTTCTATTTGACCGCTAGGATGCACATAGAACATAGAAAACGATAACATCCGTAAAACCGCAAGAGAATAGAGTTTTAAGCTACGATACCGAGCGACTTGAAGATAGCTAGCTAACTCCGATCCCGTCCTCCGTAGGCACGCATGTAGATGTGATTGCTCCGAGGATCTATTGTGTGCTTCAAAAATTGGTCCAAGAGATTAGAACAGATTTCAAAAAACGCATAGCATCTATTTATGGAGTTCAAATTTTTTCTTTAAGTGAAATATTATCTAAAAGAACATATATTTCAAATATTTATCAAATATTTCTAAAACATAAAAAATATTATTTCAAAAATCTTATCTTTCTTAATATCTTAATTTTTCCAAAATCCTATAATATCTAATGTTAATATTTCAAATCATATTATATCCGATATATTAATTTTCGGAAATCATATAATATCATATATTTATATTTCAAAAATTATATTAAAGTAAATACCAAATTTATCCTTCTAAGTAAATAATGGTAAAATACCAATTTTACTCATCGCAATATTTAAAATTATTATCAAATAAAAAATAAATATTCGGCCACATATTAGAATAAAATTTGGTCAAGCCCAAATTAGATTTTCAGATTCTATGTCCGATCTCTCTTTAACGACACTACTTGGTGATCATTTTTAAGCCCGGCCTCATGACTAGTCTTAACCAGCACTGCGAGTAATCTAAGAGTTCGATAAGCGCTTAGTCAACCCCCAAACTAGCTTCGATCGTCCTCGATCATAAAAGCGGAATAGAACTAAATCAAGTGAGAATTTCAGAACATCATCAAATAAATTGCTCATGTTTATCTTAGAAAACGTAAAAAAGCAGAATAGATCGAAACCGTCATGAACTAATGAATAATTCAGTCAAACACGAAACATGAAGTGATAGTTTACATTTATATCATAACATAAAAGACATTTCCAGAATTCTAACACGTATCACTCAACAACTCTCACTCGAGTCGCTCAAGGCACTAAAAGTATTTAATGG
This sequence comes from Linderniella brevidens, assembly GCA_004919715.1. Taxonomy (NCBI): domain Eukaryota; kingdom Viridiplantae; phylum Streptophyta; class Magnoliopsida; order Lamiales; family Linderniaceae; genus Linderniella; species Linderniella brevidens. The sequence goes on along the minus strand of SWDC01000156.1, from coordinate 10,555,519 downwards.
GATTTATATAAAAACACTCAATTCATAACATAGAAATATATTGTTCTAGGATTGTAAATATATCAAATTGAAATCACATAGTAGAAATCATGCACGAATCGAAGGCTTTTTTATTAGGGTTGTAATGTGGCTCGTGTCAAAGAGGTATGTCATATAGGATAAGTGAGGTAAAATAATCAAGCACGTTAATCACTGAGTCGCGCTCTTATTAATTCCAGTGTGTATTCATTTCTCGACACTTTTCTTTTTCTATTATTTTTTTTAACTAAGCCCTTCTCTTGATTTTTCTGTTTTCGTAATGAGAGATTATCGCAGGAAGGTTCTCAATTTTTTTTTTGGCGATGCTATGCTCCTCTTCTTTTGATCATTTTTAGGAAAATATTATCAAAGGAGGAGTTCAATGTTTTTGTTACAAATGTGCACTGACATAGCACTTTCTTGCTCCTGTTTCCCAAGTTGATCAGAAAACGTGTTGATAACGGGGTGTAAAGGCTAAATTTAAGGCTACATGGCTTAATATCTAGACTCCACATCAATAAATAAATCAAATAAGGCTTAAAGTGGTTCACTAAGTGGAAAATAAGCAAGCTATGGATATGTTTAGGCCAATAACTCAATCTAGGTGCCCTTCTCGTTTTCGTACACAAAAATCTTGAAAGTAACGTTGACATGCATAACAGAGCAAGTTCGAAAATATTCAGACCATGTGTGACTCTCATGAAAACACATTGAGTATGTAATTTACAAGTTGTTTTTATATCAGCTCAAACTCACATATATAGTTAGGTTTGTGTCTCGTGATACACATTATTTTCCGAGAGCAGTCAATGTAACCAGATAGTCATGCTAGTATCAAAATATGAAACATGCAAGACCTTCACATTCAACTCGTCGAATATTATCACGCACAAGCAAAATTCACAAAAATTTTCATCATTAACAGAAGATTTCACAGATGACGTTCAAATCACAACTTTCATCAGTCTAAAGCTAAACAAAAATCCAAATACGTCGATACCTAGACATGTAAGCATATGAAATATAGCATGTATCACTCCACCCCCAAACTGATTAGCACATCGTCCCCAATGTGTAAAACTTGCAAAGAAAGAGTTTAAGTGACACTGCCCTAAATAATGCGTCGATCGATGTAGGGTGGGACGTGAAGGAGACTTTGCTTGCTCCACAGTAACGAGCTACATTCATAAACGGACAACCCCCAAACTAGTTACGAGCCTGCGAGAAAACATGACGAAAAAGTACCGTGATAACGGATTCTAGATAACGGAAATATAAAAAAATTAAGACGTAATAAAAATAGGACTAAATACGAAATATAATAATGATGCGTAAATAATACTTGGGTTGCCTCCCAAGAAGCGGTTATTAGCTCGACCCCTATTCGTGTTGAAGGTCCATGATTTTGTATGTTTAGTAAAAGTACTGAACATCTCGACTTCGTCTTTTTTGGAGAGAAGTTTCATCTCGGGATGATATAACGTCATATGATTGCAATCTTTCAACTCCCTCCAACAATCGACTTTCGGATCCCAAATAATATCAACAGTCACGATCATTGGTGTCTTAGTGAATTCCTCCGTGAACATGCCGTTAGAGTGATCTGGTGACTTCATAATAGCTCATAAACTCGGATCGAAAGTCTCAGGCTGCTCCATCTTCCTCTTCTCCATAATATTACTCGCGGTGAGTTCTAACATTTTGTCAAATGCTGACTACCTTCTTGGTGAAGTATGCACTCCAAAACTTTAAAGCTCTCGCATCACTCAACTCGACGGCAGCCATATCTCTGGGAATTATATACTGTTAGGTCCTCATATATCAACTACCGATCGATCTAAGCACAAATTCTAGGTATTCGAATGATAAATCTTGCAAAATACCTTCGGTCGAATATCTTCTTTGAAGATCTTGAGAGAGAGTGTTTCTTGATAACTATACTCGACGGGGGTGCAGGTAGGTACTTCGAGGAGTTGGGAGAGGAGGACATTGTGGAGATAGTCTATGGGTACAGTGAAAGGGTTTAAGCGGGCGGTGTCAGGGTGAGGCTGGAATGATGAGGGTGGGACAAAGGATGATGGTGGTGCGGAAGTTGATGGTGGTGGTTGTTGGGATAGAGGAGGTGGTGGTGATGGTGGAGGAGGTGGTGGTGGGGTGGTGTCCGTCGTAGGAGCTTTGCCCTTGTCCCGTAAGACATGTTCGATCATCAATCGCATTTGTTACAAGATGCTCTTTTCGAGAGAAGGGACAATTGCATCGATGGCCTTCTTGACCGTCTCTTGGAAGGTTTGGAACAATGTGCCATTCGTGATATACGGTGGAGATAACTGTCCGGAGCCACTAAGGCGTTCCGTTGTCAAATGCGTGGCTTACATTTACTTTGGCATGACTTCCAAGTTCCAACCTATCCTAGGGACACTGTTGGGGAAAGTGTCACTACGGTTGTTGTAGCATGTTCACGTAGACCTGTGGGGGAAATAACTGTATCGGGGCCACTGAGGCTTCTCGTTGACATCTCGCACATAAGAGGGTCGAGCGGATAGCCCCTTACCGCTGTTGGAGTTTATATTGCATTGGTGAGACTTTCATCCAATCCTCGAACGACATGTATAATGGATGCTTCTATGGAGGTTTAGTTAGGTCACGAAGACCTAAGGTGATAGGTGTATGTGTCTTAACAGGTGGGAAACATAGAGGTAAGGTGGGCACATGACCTATCGTGAACAATGAAAGGGCGGTGGTCAGATGCTGTGAACTACCTATTTCAACATATCCCACCTCCGAGTGAGGTGGTGATAGCAGATGTGGGTCCCCTTGTGTATGTAGTGAGACATCCGTTTGTTGGGAGACGGATGACTGGCCGGATAAAGGTGAGGAGTGCGCCAGTGGACACAATGTGGCGACTTCTACTCGGGAGTCGAACACATCGACTCCTGATCCTACGGGCTACTCCGACTTATAGTGGGGGTCAGCTGTGAAAGGCATCGACGAAAAAGCTGGTGAATCGTGGACGTACTTCTTTTGTTTCTCTCGTCGGATGCCCGATACGGTTGTGATTGGGCGTTGGCCATCCTTCGATTTTGTTGCTTCGGAGGATTCCACGGAAAATGAGCACTCGAGACCCTCACATACACACGGGGCTCCGGGAATGGGCTCGGTTGGGTCTGTCGGAGACGTAGGAGCGACTAACTTGTGGGCCCGACGGTATACAATAGTGGCAGATTCCGTCGGGTTTGCATGACAGAAGAGCCTTCGGTATCAGCATCGGCGGGTAGAACGACTCTCCTTTGCCTTTTGGAAGTACTTGAATATGGGCGGAGGATAACTCCGTGCGTCTTGCAATGGTGGGATCTCCGGATTGGCCGTTATGAATAACTAATTAGGAGTGCGAGCCACCAGAGATATGGAACGACTTTGACCTTCTTCGGGTTGTCCCGCATTTGGATCTGGTCTAGGAGATCGTTCCAGATGAGATGTGCATAGTCAACGTTGTGACTAAAGATTAGCCCGTTGTAGATGCGCACAACGTTGACGTTCCCTCTATCGAACCCGATATGCTTGGGTGTTAGGCATTTGTTAACGAACCCGAAGAACGTCCTCCATGGGTGAGGGATGCCACCCAATTGGTAGTGGGAGAGCATTTTCAGTTTGGTGGCGTATCCGACGCATTTGATGTCTTGTAGTCGTTCGGCATCATGGGCTCGGGCTCGTAATCTTTGCTCATGGGCAGCACCAGAACTCTTCGAAGTATTGTCTTCATTAGAACCACAATTGTTGTGTTGATGGTGGCCTTTAGTTTAAGCGAGTTTGTCATCTTGGTCTGCCACAGTGTCCCCCATAATTGTTGAAGATAAACTCCGGGGACTTGTGTTGTGAGGGAGAAGGCCGGCCACGGCCAGAGTGGGTGCTCTTTGAGAATGACCACTACGACCTCGTCCTTACATTTGAATGTTCCAAGTAGGGGTGAGCAAATCCGGATATCCGGATTTTCGGATATCAAAAACCTAGAACCGTATCCGATCCGGTTTTAATCGGATATTTGAAAATCTGAATATCCGGAATTCGAATATCCGAAAATCCGGATTTCGGATGTTCGAAATCCGGTTTTTTATTTCGATTAATTCTTTTTTGAAAATTGATTGTAACGTATTCGATTTTGTTTTCAACTCTCAATTTACTTTCACGAATGATATAAATTCAACCCAGATATTTTATTTGGGTCAAATTAGAATAATGGGCTATTTTTCTTTCTTTTCCTCTTTCTGGGCCTAATAATTCTTTGTTTTTGGGCTATTAATTAATTGATTAATTAATTTTAAATAATAAACCTGACATCCGGATTTTAGTACCGAACTTATCCGTATCCGATCCGGTTTATGTTAAAATATTCGGATTCGGATATCCGATCCGGTTTTAAAAACCGGATATCCGGTTTTTCGGATTTTATAAACCGGATATATCGGATCGGATTCCGGATTCCGGATATTTTTGCTCAGCCGTAGTTCCAAGGTCGAGGGCGAAGGTGTTTTCTTTGGTTTGGATCCATTTTCCCTGAGGATATATGGAGATTGAAGAAGAGGCCATCGTTCTGAAATGTGGACAAAAATGAAAATGATTAGTCAAAGGTCAAGAATAAATGGGCAATTTCTCGTGTTTAAGTTGATTTAGGACTTAGATGTTTGGGATTTCTTCGTATGAAAAATTTCCTAAGTCGCGGGATTGAATATGTAGCTTGCGGTTTTTGTGCGTAGTATGTGCGTGATAATATGTTTTTCGAGATTTTAGTCTACGCTTTTCGGATATGTAAATTTTGTCCAAGTCATTTTCGCCACAAACAAATTTAATCATTTTCGTAGTTATGGGTTTTCGAAGTGTTGTAGTTCGAAAACGGATATTTTGATGTCGTTTGCAAAAAAAATTTAAGTGTTTGGTGCGAAAACGTCCTTCGCGAAAACGAATTTTCGCAACGGATTGCGAAAACATGGTTCGCAACGGCTTTGTGAAAACCAAGTTCTCGTAGCGGCTTGTGAAAACGAGGTTTTCGAAGAGAGTTTTCGCAACTGCAATTTACGTAAGCTCCGAAACCTTATTTTTCGAAAAGCAAAAATTAGCCTTAATCAGCAAAAATCTTCGAAAAACATTATCATATAATGTTGATTTAGCAAAAACCAAAGTGTAATTACGCAAATAAACAACGTTTTAAACCCTAAATCGAAAGAATTAAAACGGGTGATTTTTCTAAAAACTGGGGGTTGTGAGAAATCGATGCTGGGAATTAATTTGTTCGAAATCTAGGTTGATTACATGTGTAAGTTGAGTGTAATCATCGAAATCCTAAGAATACGTGGATGAACTACCTTAACTTTACCGAAACTTGACGAAATTTTTCAAAAATTTGTTTCGGCAATTGAGTGTGTTTTAGTAGTAGAATTTTTGCAATTTTAGGTTTTCGTAATGGTCAGTAATGCGGAAATTTGGACTACAAAAAGTTTCGAAGTACCTTTTTTTTTAAAAGAGAAGAAGATTAAAAAAATTTTAAATATTTTTATAAATTTAAGTATATATATATATGTGATATATATATAAGTGATTATTTAAATTACTAATATTAAAATAATATTTCTACTCCCCCATGAAAATTCAACAGAAACTCCCCTGCAACCTTATAAAGATATCTCCCCCTAAATTAAATAAATGTTTCTCTTCTTATATTTTACAAAAATTTAACTCCCCCTTTATAAAAATGCACATGTATAATATTTACAATATAAAAGGTCCGTGGAACACAATGGTCCAAGTGTTGAGGTTCAACATTCCCCCTTTATAAAAGTGCACATGTATAATATTTCATCAAAAGCCTTGGTAAATAAATCAACTAGCTGAAGCTCGGTACAAATGAAGTACATATATATTGTGCCTTTTTCCACATAATCTTTTATAAAATGGTACCTAAGGTCTATGTATTTGGTACGTGAATGGTGTACAGGATTGCATGTGATAGCTATTGCACTCTTATAGTCACTATAAATAGGAACATTACTAAGATCAAACTCATAATTTCGTAGTTGCGTACGCATCCACATGATTTGAGAACAGCAACTAGCGGCAGCAACGTCGGCAGTGGAGGTTGATACGCAATTCTGTTTCTTGGATGACCAACTTACTAATTTGTCACCCAAGAATTGAGCTCCACCTGAGGTGCTTTTCCTGTCCATCTTGCACCCTGTATAATCAGCCTTAGTATAACCAATTAAATTGAAGCTTGAATTTTGGGGTACCAAACTCCTAGATTTTGTGTCCCTTTGATGTACTTCATGATTCTCTTCACAGCAAGCATGTGTGATTCATTAGGATTTGCTTGAAAGCGAGTACATAGGCATGTGGAGAACATGATGCCGGGCCTACTGGCAGTAAGATAGAGTAGTGAGCCGATGATTCCTCTATACGTGGTTTGGTTGATTGATTTCCCAGAAGGGTCTGAGTCAAGGTGACACGTGGTGGACGTCGGCGTGCTCTTCGTCGTGTAATTCTCCATTTACACTTTTTTCAAGATGTCGTGGATGTTTTTGGACTGGATGATGAAGATTTCATTCGAGAGTTATTTGACTTGTACTCCGAGGAAGAAGTTGAGCTCTCCCATCATGATCATCTCGAACTTAGTCCTCATAAGGTCTTCAAATTGCTCGCACAACCTTGGATTTGTAGACCCGAAGATGATATCATCAACGTAAACTTAGACTAGAAGAATGTCTGACCCTTTTCGTCGGATGAAGATAGTGATGTTGATCTTCCATTTTGCAAAACATGACTTGACCAAAAAGTCAGATAAGACATCGTCAAGATCGAGGGGCTTGTTTTAGTCCGTGGAGCACTTTGTCTAGGTGGTAGACGTAGTCGCGGTGAGATTTACTCACGAAACCTTCAGGCTGAGTCACGTAAACTTCTTCTTTCAAGACTCCGTTGAGGAAGGTTGTCTTGACATCCATTTAATAAACGGTGAACTTTTTGTGAGCAACATAGGCAATGAAGAGTCTTATGGCTTCGATCCGGGCAACAGGGGCAAAGGTCTCGTCGTAGTCGATACCTTCATGTTGGTTGTAACCCTTGGCCACTAATCGAGCCTTATTCCTGATAATGACACCCTCTTTGTCCTTCTTGTTTTTCAACACCCATTTGGTGCCAATGGTCTTCCCTTTTGGTCTTGGGACTAATCTCTAAACTTTTAGTCTCTCGAACTGATTGATTTCCTCTTGCATTGTTGCTATCCATTTGGGATCGGCCAGTGCCTCGGCTATTTTCCTTGGTTCGTTCTGACTTAGAAAACATGTAAATAGACCTTCATCTGTATTCGAAGATCGTGTGCTCACTCATTGGTTTGGCTTTTCGATGATCTGAGTTGTAGGATGAGCTCGACTCCACTTTCTCTCATTTTGTCGATCTACGAACTCCATTTCATGCGAAGTGGAGATCTCTATAGGGGGTCCTCTGATTCTTCCTTTATTGTCGTTCACTTCATTTCCAATGTATATTTCATTTTTGGCATTTACAGTGATGTTTGATTCTTGAGTTTGAGGGGTTTCATCGGCCACAGTTGGTTCTTCTACTTGTGGTACCGATGCATCACTGCGGGGAATAGTTTGTGGAGGGACTGTACGTTGGGAGTGATGTAGAATTGTTCGAATAATGTGTCCAGATCCTCTCCTCTCATCATCTTTGTTAGGTCCTATTATATCAACTAATGATCGATCTAAGCATGAATTCTAGATATTCGAATGACAAATCTTACAAATTACCTTCGGTCGAATATCTTCTTTGAAGATCTTGAGAGAGAGAGTTTTTCGATTTCTTTTCTCTCTCTTCGAATATGAATTCAATGCTAGTTATTTTTCCGAAATGAACTTGTGTATTGATTTCGATAGTGTACATTGTATTAATACCTATTTACATGGTATATTTACTATTAAGTCCTACACTATCAAAACTACGAATACGCCCCTAATTACAAGGATAACAATATAACAAAGCACAATTCTAATATCTCTTCAATCTCCCCCTTTGTGATTGTCTTCGTTTCTGCTTCATTTATCCTTGTCGAGCGTAGAACGATTTCCGTAATCCCAATGTTGTCTCGTAATGTCGGACAACATTCCTCAGCTCCAATCTCTCATTAATGGCATCTAACAGCTCATTTAGGAGTGGAGCCTCTTCTTCTCCAAGATCCTCGAAGATCATCTCTTCAATGATCTCAGCCAACCTCTTCATGATGTTCTTCCTCACTAGCTCCAACGTCCCGTCACAGAATTTGTGAATTCTAACTTCATCATAGCTCTCGTCTTTCCAATAATTGGATTCCGATAAGTTATGGCGAGGCCAAGTTTCTTGAATATGTAGTTCTCGGGGAAGTCGTTCAGTGGGAAGCCCTTCATGAGCGGAGACTCCATGTTGACCTTCTTCATATTGTTTTCTATAGCAATTTGAAGGTCGTGTGCGGTGTGATACTTGATTTGCCGCACCATGAATCTCTTCAACCCCTCGAGTCCGTCTGTCTTGACGTAACTGGAGGGCGTTTGATATTTTCTTTTGTACATCTGATATAGACGGTAGACCTTATCCGGTAAAAGGAAGGGGAGATAGCTCTCATCTATCTCTTCTCGAGTGCGGTTGATGTCCGCTCTCTCAATGTGGTAGATTGGGGTAGGAAAACTTCCAATCGAGTGCGAAATGCTCATGAGTTGGAAGATCGGTGGCTTGTCCCTGAAGTTTTTATTGAGTTGATCCGTTGGGATGCCACTTCGATCTGGACCAAGATAGTTGAGCATGAAGATGTGCTCTATCTTTTTCCTATCTTCCCAATGAGAGAAATCTCATAGATAATGTTCATTGAGTTTCTTTATTCGGTTAGGAGCCCTCCATATCTGCTTCCTAATATCTTCAATGAACGGAACCTCAATCCGTATGTTCTCCCACGGCGTCTCGACTCTGACTGTCCCTTTTGATAAGCGGGAAGGAGAGTCGACTCTATGCCTTATCATTTCTGGTAGTTCGGGGAGAGCAGAGTTGTAGTTCTCGCCTTCTTGAAGTTTTTCATCTTCAAGCAGCACCAAGTCCACGGAAGGTTGTTGTAAGAAGTATCTGACATTGGAGAGTCGGGCTTGAACAACTTCCTCTGGTTCTCATTGCGTCATCCACTTCTCGTTCAGGATGTATCTACGATCGTATGTGGATCGTAGATGACTGCTTCTGGTTGGTTTTTGAGGAGGTTAGAGGGAGGGATTGGATTTGGATTTGTGGGAGAGTGAGGTAGTGTGTGGGATGTGGTGGGAGATTTAGTTGTTTGTTGGTGGGTCGTGGGTTGTGTGGTTGGTGGGTTTGTGGATGATCCTCCAGCTTCTTGAGTCGTTGTTTGTTTCTCTCGATTCAGACCACGGCCGCTACGTGTAGTTCTTTGCCTTTTCTCTCCCTCATGACGATTCGGACCATCGGGATCGTCGTGTCTTCTTTTGGTGCGGGAGCTTTCTTCACGGCACCTTGTTTGGGCGGGCGGCTCGGGTTCATCGACCAGCCTTTTGTAGAGACTCTCCTAAGCTGGGGTCCTGGTCTCTAAGGCGAGGAGTCGGGAAATAAGAATGTCATGAAGCTGGGTGATCGGGATAGAGTATGGGTTGATGAGGAAAGGTGATTGAGTTGGGGTGGTGAGGGTGGGTGGTATGGGGGTGTGTATGGTGGTGGTTAGAGGTGGTGAGGAGACGGGGGTGGTGAGGAGACGGGGGTGGTCTGGGCTTTAGACGGAGCAACCTCGGAGACTGGTGCTTTTCCGGTATCCCTTAGGGAAGTCTCAATGGCCTGGAGCATCCTGTCCATCAGTCGATCTTCAAGTGAAGAGATGGCTGTGGAGAGGACTTCTTGTAAGCGTTGCTCCGTCACGATCATCGGTGGTGTTGGGTTGGGGCCGCGGAGGCGCTCCCCTGTCACAACATCGGAAAAGATTTCCGATGTGCCCCATGAAATAGGTCTTGAAATGCCGGAACGTCCAAGGACATCCGTTATCAACCCTGAAGTTACCAATTAAGTGGGTTGTCCTATTGTTTGCTCCAAAGATGACGGGAGTCCAACATGGCTTCCACCCAATCCTTGAGATGATACGGTATGTATCACCTCTATCGGTGTTGAAAAAGATTCAATTTGAATCTGTGTGGTTGGTTGATCCATGTTGGTGGAGGAGATGTCACCGAAGATGCCCGTTGAGAAGGCGCCGAAGCTTGATCCACGGCCCGTACCATTTCCTCCGTGATGGAGTTATTTTGACAGTAGTCCTGGTAGGCCTCGTCAATTGGATTAGCTAGGCTGAGCAGCTCCAATGGGATCAGCATCGGTTGGAGTGCTAGGTCGGCTGCCTTCGGGTTGTGAAAGAAGCGAAGGTGAGACGGGATATATCCTCCAACATGTGGTCGATGCGGGATCTCCGGATGAACGTCCATGAAGTGGGAGATCAGCACCGGGAACCACCGAATGTAAGGAAGGAACTTCGCCTTCGATTTAGTCTCCCTCTGACGTATCTGGTCCGCTAGATCATTCCACATGAGTTGGGCCACGTCATACTTCTTTAAAAGATCACTCCATGGAAGATGCGAACGATATTTCGTTCGCCTTGTCAAATCCGAAGTACTTTGGGAAGAGGCATTTATTGATGATGCGAATGATATTCCGCGGTTTTGAAAATTCGTCAATTTGGTCAGCAGGGGCTTGTCTCCCATTCGGAGCATGTCTTCCACGATCTCTGCATCCGTTGGAAGTTGGTCGTTGTGTTCATGGTGCGGTAGATCGAGCAACATGGCCATTAGGTTCTTGGTCAGGACGACGTGTCTTTGATTGATCTTCGTCGTGTATTCCACGTAATCGCCTACGACATGGCTCTACATACATCCCCATAATTTATTTGAGTGTGAATTTATTTGATCGTTAAGTTTTGCGATCGAATAAAAATGTATCGACTAACTCAAAATTTTCGCCGATGACTTTTACGATCGAATAAAATGTTGTCGAAAACAAGAGTTTTTCGCTGAGTAATTTTGCGATCGAATAAAAATTGTCGAAAACTTAAAGTTTTGCGATCGAATAAAAGAATATCAAAAAACTTAAAGTTATCGCCGCTTATTTATGCGATCCAATAAAATTTTATCGAAAACTAAAGTTTTCGCCGCGAAGTTTTAGGATCGAATTAAAAAATATATCGAAAACATAAGGTTTTCGATGCTCAGTTTTGCGATCGAATAAAACTTAACGAAAACTAAAGTTTTTCGACGACACTGTTTGCGGTAAGAACTTTTTCGATCGAAAAATTTTCAAATCAAACAGTAAACGCTTAACACGTAATGTCAATGTTTGGGTAAATCATGAGTTAATCTGGACTCGGAACGATCAGAAATCGGTTGCGAATCAAAATATCATTATTTTAATCCAAACTATCGAGTTTAAACATGTTAATTTGAGAGTTTAAAATCATTTCAGTCGAAAAAAATATCAAAGTAAAATTTTCTTCAAATGCTTTTGAGAAACTGTTTGCGAATCGTGTGTTTTTTACCGAAAAGTGATCCGAAATGGGTTTCTATCTTCGAAATCGGCGAGTTTAGGAAGAAAATAACTTGGAGAACTGAGGTTTTGATGAAATCGCCGAAGAGAGTTTGGAAGTCGAAAAGTTTTTTCGATTGAGAGAAGTTGCGTGTGAGGGAGTTTTTAAAATCGAAAAAGTGGTATGAATACTTTACGATCGGGTAAGGTAAAAAGATTCTTTGGGCTGTAAAATTTTTTTTGGGATTTCGTTAAAATTCAGGTCTGATTAAACTAAAAATTAACATTTTATGGATGAACCCAAAAATAAATTGCATAATACTCCTTGTATTTCTGAACCAACGCATGTATTAATGCATTTAAAAAGTGCGATAAAAAAATTTAAAAATATTTTTGTTTTGGGGTCAAATTTTTCATTTTGAACATTATCACGCAAAATTTCGCATGACATATAGAATAATAATTTGCCGTCAAATCATGTAACTAAACTAATATTCTAAGATCATAATATGAATCATTTTGACAACTCTCGCAAGTTTCGTTCATAGCACTCAATTTATTTTTATCGTGGAGATATTTAGTAGATATATCACTCATATCAACACGACAAAATTATATCAATTAATTTGTTATCGTAGCATATTTAATCAACTTAGCAAGTGAAAGTCCATTTTGAATCAAAGGGACTTTGAAGGGATTATTTTTAGGCTCTGACTAAAAGGGTAGGATAATTTTGAGGGTTAGTGAGGTTAAAAATTCTTCAATTCCAGGGGCCCTTTTTGATATTCATTTCTGATCCTTTAGCTTTTCTTTTCTTCTGTACTTGCTCAAGATGAAAAAGTTTGAGAGATGAGATCTTCTTTTTGGGCCAAGACCGTGTTCCTTTTGAAGGTTCCACAGTTATGGAATTCGAACCCAAGGCCGTGCTCCTCTTCTCGTTTTCTCTATATATGATCTAGATTATCGTTGGAGAAGTTCACTTCGAGGTGCTTCTCTTCTAGGAGTATACGAGATTATCTAGGAGAAGTTCACAGTGAGATCCGTGTTTCTCTTTTAATAGATTGAGACTTTCATCATATGTATCTCTTTTTCTCCCCCTCTTTTTCTTGATTGAGCAACCCCAAACTTAGGAATAATGTTGAAGGCTTAATCGGGTTTCAAAAGAAAAAGAATGTCGGAGAAGGCTCAAAGGGGATATCTAGAGGTAAAAGTAAAGGTTTTTTTATATGGGCTTAGTGAGGAATTTCCTAATTTGCCCTTATCATTTTCATGACAAACTAACAGAAAAGCAAGAATGAAGCTACAAAATACAAACTAAAGGAAAGTCATTTGAAGTGTGACACACTCAAGAATAAAAAGTATTGAGGTTCAAATTCTCACATATATGATGTGACTTTGTGTTGAGTGAAACAAACGAATCTCTTTGAATAAAAGAAAGTCACATGAATTTTTAGGCAAAGAACTTAATCATATATCAAAGAAATATTTTTGTGAGTAGTTCAAAATAGGCAAGATTATAGTCATCCCCCATTTTTCTTATTATATATATATATACTAATTTATTTTTATATAAAAAAATTTGAAAGATAGACTCACGCAAGATAATCAAGAAGCACATATAATATCATATAAAAGCATAGTAGAGCATGTAAAGCACATCTCAAGTAAGATTGAGATTCAACATGCCTAACTTCGCAATAAGAAATAGGAATCGTTTTTCATCCAATGCCTTAGTGAATAAGTCGGACAGTTGAAGCTCCGATTTAACAAAATACATATCTATAGTGCCTTTTTCTACATGATCTTTTATAAAATGATATCGAATATCTATGTGTTTCATGCGTGAATGATGAACAGGATTGCAAGTAATGGCAATAGCACTTTGAGAGTCACTATAAATGGGAATGTTATTAAATTCAAACCCGTAGTCGTGGAGTTGCATCCGCATCCATAGAACTTGTGAGCAACAGCTGGCAGCCGCGACGTACGCCGCCTCGGCCGTCGAGGTTGACACGCAATTCTGCTTCTTTAAGGACCAGCAGACCAACTTATCGCCTAAAAATTGTGCTCCTCCAGACGTGTTTTTTCTGTTCATTCGACAACCTGCATAATCAGCGTCAGTATAGCCAATTAATCTAAAATCAGTATCTTTTGGATACCATAGCCCTAAGTGTGGAGTTCCTTTGAGATAGCGTAGAATTCGCTTGACTGCATACATGTGGGACTCCTTCGGGTCAGCTTGAAAATGAGCACAGACGCAAGTGGCGAACATGATGTCGGGTAGGCTTGACGTCAAGTAGAGAAGAGATCCAATCATGCTCCGATAGGTTGTGATGTTGACTGCCTTTCCAGATGGATCAGCATCCAATTTGCAGATTGTTGACATGAGAGTATTCATCGGTGTACTCTTGTCTTGAATAAATCTCTTCAGAATATCTCGGATATATTTGGTTTGACTAATGAAAATTCCATCTTCGAGTTGCTTTACTTGTAGTCCAAGAAAGAATTGGAGTTCTCCCATTAAGCTCATCTCGAATTTGGTCTTCATGAGATCACCAAATTTCTGACAGAGACGTTCATTCGTCGAGCCGAAGATGATGTCATCAACGTAAACTTGAACGATCATCAGGTCTTTGCCTTGTCTTTTGATGAAGAGTGTTGTATCGATGGTTCCTCTTATGAAGTTGGACTTGACTAAAAATTCGCTTAGAACATCATACCAAGCACAATGGGCTTGTTTTAGTCCATAGAGGGCTTTGTCAATCGATAGACATAATTGGAATGATTCTCGTGCACGAACCCGTCGGGTTGAGCGACGTAGACTTCTTCTTTTAACACACCGTTGAGAAAGGCGGTTTTAACATCCATTTGATAGACTTTGAAGTCTTTATGAGCCGCGTATGCTAGAAATAGTCGAATTGCTTCGACACGTGCAACCGGAGCATACGTCTCGTCGTAGTCAATTCCTTCTTGTTGATGTACCTTTGGCTACGAGTCGTGCTTTATTCCTGATAACTTCACCGTTCTCGTTCTTCTTATTTGGAAAACTCATTTAGTTACAGTAATTGTTTTGCCATGCGGTCTATGAACTAATGTACAAACTCGTAGACGCTCGAATTGGTTGAGTTCATCTTGCATCGCGATTACCCAATCCGAGTCTTTAAGGGCTACAGCTATCTTAATTGGTTTGTTTTGGCTTAAGAAGCATGTGAATAATCCGTTTTGTGTAAATGTCCTAGTGCGTACTCCACTTGAAGGATCACCGATAATTTGGTCGATAGGATGAGCTCGAGTCCATTGCGTTCATGAGGAAGAACCGAAGTAGATCCATCGTTGATTTGTAGATCGAGACTTCCTAAATTAATGGGCTGATCATTTGTAATTGGGAAATACAATTCTGAAGTTGAATTGGAAGGTATTTCCGCATCGGCATTGGTAGGAGATGCAGCACTAGTTGAAGATTCAGAATTTGAAGAATCTAGAACATTTGTTGGAATTTGAGGATTGTGAGTCTCAATTTGAATTTCTTCTGTAGATGGAGAAGGAGCTCTGCTTGGTATAGAATGAGACGAAGTAGCCATTTGAGACTCGTTCCGATAAAAATGTTCAAATGGAGAGTCCAAATCTTCCAGTCGGCGGAAATTGCTTCTTTTGACTTTGAGGTAGAAGTTGTCGGAAGTTATTGACTTTGTGCAAACACGCCTATAAGCTCGGGTTCTGAACAGTTTTGTTCATAAGCCAACTCGGTCACTTCTTGAAAAGTGACGTTGTAGCTTTCGAGAATAGAACGAGAAGACTTGATATAGACGCGGTATGCTTTAGAAGTGGATGAATATCCAACAAAGACGGCATCAAATGCTCTAGGGTCGAACTTGCTTCGATGCTCCCGATCGTTGGCCACAAAACATTTGCACCCGAATACTTTGAAGAAAGAGATATTCGGAATCCTTTGATTAATTATCTCATACGGCGTCTTTTCAAAGCGTTTGTGAATAATCGTTCGATTTTGCGTAAAGCACGCTGTACTCACTGCTTCAGTCCATAGAAAATGAGGGAGACCGCAATGTATTAGCATTGTTTTTGCAGCTTCAACTAAAGTCCGGTTCTTCAGTTCTACGAAACCATTTTGTTGAGACGTTTTGGCGGCTGAAAATTGTTGAATAATTCCAAGTGACTGATAGTAATTGCTGAGACGTTGATTCTTAAATTCAGTCCCGTTATTAGTCCGGATTACTTGGATTTTCTTTTGCAGGAGATTCTGAGTCGAATTCGCAAAGCTCATTATCAGGTTTCCAGTCTCATCTTTAGTTCGGAGATATCTTGTCCAGGTGTAGCGAGAATAATCGTCGACGATTACTAACACATATTTACGACCGTTGATACTTTGTGTACGCAATTGTCCACAAAGGTCCATGTGAAGTAATTCCAAGGGTCGAGATGTAGAAGCAACTTGCTTGAGTTTGTGTGATGCTCGCTTCATTTTTCCCATTTGACAAGCCGAACAATTATGCTCTTGATGTATGGAAATCGTTGGTAGACCGTTTACCAACTTTTTGATAGAAAGTTTGTGAAGAGCTTTGAGGTTTAGATGAGACAGACGTTGATGCCATAAGTTGTTCCTCTTGATTGTACTCTGTGAGATGAGGCTAACAGTTGTCGAAGGTCGTACTATTGTCAGATTGATGGTGTATAAATTAGATTTTCGAGATCCTGTTAGATTCTAACTATTTAAAATTCTGCACTGATCAGCTAGAAACACCACTTGAAATCCTTTATCGCAGAATTGTTCTATGCTGAACATGTTTTGTTTAAGACCTTGGACGTAAGAGACATATTTGATTATCAGATTCTGCAGTAGAATATCTCCAAAGCCTAGTATTGGAGTTGAATCGTTGTTGCCGAATCTGACTTTTCCGTTGTAACGGTCTTGGTAGTTGCTAAACAGTTCTTGATTTTCCATCATGTGTGCGGAGCAATCGGAATCTAAATACCACACATGATGGATCTGCATAGAAAAATTTTAGAGAGACTTAGGTACCCACTTAGTAATGGGTCCTCTCGGATTAGCAAATTTGGTAGGAAAGGTTTGTTCATTTTTTGTTCCTAAACCATTTATGCTTTTAGGTACCCAAACCAACTTGGAAGTAGTTGGTTTAAGCGCGGACAAATGTCTTATTAGTCGTAGTGCATGAGAAAATCTTTTCTCTAACTAGTCTATTAAGGTATTTGGCTGAGTATACTTTGACCGGATACCTTAGATGAAGACAAAAGTGTATCGAGCTATAAGCTTTCTTTATATCCGGATCTTGTTTCCTACGAGACTTAAGATTTACATTTGTCTTTGAATGATGGAATATGTTTTTAGAAGTAGAGCCGATTTCAAAATTTGTGCTTTCAAAATTAATAGGCTTTAAAGCATAAGTGGAAGCAACAACATTAATATTAGAAACGACTGTCTTCTTACGAGTTTTGATACATAGTTTTTGATACAAAAGAAAGTTTTGAAACTAAATTATCTATCATTTTTCTTCTGAAATTCTATTCTAGGCACTATGTCATTTTCATGCTTCACCTCTTTTTCTACTCTACCTGTGGATGAAGTAGAAAAAGAGTTAGTAAAAATCTTTTTCCCTTTTGAAGCATTTAAGGACGCTTTTCCTCCCTTTACGCTTTTTAAGGAAGATTTATCTTCTTTTAAAATATTTTCTAAAATAATGGGATGTGTTTTCTTATATTTGATCTAGTCCTTAATTAATGATTTTTCTTTCAAAGTAAAATCAGGACAAGATTTTAAAATTGAGGAAGTTTTGAGATTAGAAATCTTCAATAAAAGCTCATTTTTTTCAGCATTGAAATTCTTTCTTTTTGTTTCTAAGGAAGCGTTTAAATCAGCTATTTTCTGAATAATAGCAGGAATATAACAGAATGTAGAATTTTGAAAATGATCATTATTTTCTTCCTTAACTTTAGGAAAATCTTCTAAAGTATATAATGAATTATAATCACTAGACACGTTGATTTCCCGTGTCTTGTAACTATTATTCAATTCGGTGTAGTCAAAGGGGATGTCAGACCTATTAGTGGCTTTTCGTTTAGGTTCTTCTAAGGCATTTATTTCGGAAGAATTAGTAAAGGCCATTAGAGAAGTTAATCCTAATCTCATATACTTGATATCATATAACTGTTTGACATTAACCTTTTTCAAGTTACATGGATTGTTAAAACCTAAGCCCTTTTTAGGATTATAAAATTCTATATCAAGAGGTTGATTTAGAAATATAATCTGATCCGTTTGCCCCCTTTTCGTTAGAAGATCGTCTAAAGTTTTAATCCTAGTATAATGATTCTTACGTTCGTCAGAGATTTCCTTAAAATTATTTCTAGAAATTTCTAAATCTCTCTGACAATCGCTAAGAGTCTTACTAAGGTCATTTATTTTTATCTCAGAGGTAGCTATCCTAAGATTCAAGACTATTTATGGTTTCCTTTGCATTAGATAAAAGAATTTCTAAGTGAATTGCTCTATCTAATTGCTTTTCAAAATAATTTTCACTAAGGGCTAGTCTTTCCTCTAATTCTTTTGTACTTTTCTGCTCATTTTTCATGTTAGTATACTTTATTTGTAAAGATTCTAAAATGTTTAATAATGTAGAATTCGGCAATGTTACCTCTTGTGATGATATTGATGCTTTTTCTTGGTCATCTGACCTCCTTGATGAGTTATCGTTTGAGGCATCGTTGAGGTATGCCATCGAGATTTTCGTTTTCAGAATCCGTGATGTCTTCCAGCCAATGCTCTTGTTCTGCCATCAGAGCTACTTTAGCCTCTTTTGGTTTAGTTAGTTGGAATTTCTTGGAGTAGTAGTTGGCGTCTTTCTTCTGGGGAAGATTGCATTCTCTGGCGAAGTGCCCTATCTTTCCACAATTGTAGCACTTTTGTGGTTCTTTGGCGTTTTTAGATTCTGATGACTTGGCCAGTCTTTCCTTGTGCTTGGAGCTTGATGTCCGAAGTCTATTAGCCAAAGAGGAGGATTTCTTTTTATAGAACTTTTTGCTCATCATTTTAGTAATGAGAGCCAATTGTTTCTTGAACTCTTTTATAGCTGGCTCGGAGTCCGATTCTGATTCGTCTTCATCTTCCGAAGAACTTGGCAACTTAATGCTTTTATCCTTGCTAGAGTTATAGAGTCTTCGACTACTTGCCCTTAAGTTCTTTTTGTATCTCGCTTATATCTTCCTCGTGTTGAGCGAGATTATCAAAGACGGCGTGGATATACATTTTGTCCAAATCCTTGTTTTGACGGATTTGCATGGATATTTTCTTCCACTCCGGTTGAAGAGAAGAGAGAAATCGGATGTTGACCTCCATGTTGGTCTTGAAAATTTCCATCTTCCTTATCTCATTGAGAAGAGTTAAATAGCGTTGATAGAGTTCATAAAGGTTTTCCTCCGACTTTGCTTTGAATGAGTCGTAAGCGGTGAGAATATTCGCTTTCTTGGCTCCGACTTCAGTCCGTTGCCTCATTTTGTGGAGTTCATCCCACATAGCTTTTGCACTAGATAGACTATCTATTTGCATAGATGTCATTCGGAATTCCTTGCATTAGGAAAGTTTTGGCTCCTAAATCTGCTTTGGCTCTTAATCGTTCCCCCTCGGTGTATTCACTAGGAATTTTGAGTCTTCTAGTGGCAGGAATGGGGGGATTATTAGTGGCATCGCCTTCTTGGGAGCCAAAATTGAGCGGGATCTTCTTGAAGAGAAGCTATCAAATTTGTAGCTTGATCTTTTGTTTCCAAGAAGTTCATGAATCGGCTTCTCCATACTGTGTATTCGCCTCTTCGGAGAATCGGAGGACGGACGTCGTTTTCGAGTGAGTAAGCATCCATTTGTAGTTGATTGGTAGGATCTTAGTGAAAGTGTTGAATCGAAATGGTAAAAGTGCTTCACAAGTGACAAGCTTCGTTAGTAATGTTTGATTCGTACTTTAAGCAATTTCCCTTTCGAACCTATTTTTCGGTTGTTAAAGAGAAAGTGTTTTGATTTCAAAAAATATTTCATATGAGAATTGATACTTCAAAATTTAGCTAAAGACGTTTGAATTTAAGATCGAAAATTTTGAGTATCGTATAAGATAATTCGGAGACAAATATTTTTCGTTAGTTTTGAAAATTACGAATTTTGATTTCTTTCAAAAAGTGTAAAATG
This sequence comes from Linderniella brevidens, assembly GCA_004919715.1. Lineage (NCBI taxonomy): Eukaryota > Viridiplantae > Streptophyta > Magnoliopsida > Lamiales > Linderniaceae > Linderniella > Linderniella brevidens. The sequence continues at coordinate 10,535,727 of SWDC01000156.1, read as the reverse complement.
TGTGTGTGTTTGAGCAGTGGTCGAAAAAAATTTCGAGCAATAAATTTTTCGATTTAAAACTTTGAAACCTTTAATCGAAAAGATTTTTGATCGTATAAGTTTTCGTGGTATTTATCGAAAATTATTTTTCGAACGTAAGACTTTTGCAAAGTAAATATCCAATCAAAAAGTAGTTTGTCGAAATCATCGCAAAAATTTTTATCGAAAAATTTGTAACCGAAAAATATAGAGTGATCGAAAAATTTCGTTAAGTTTGACTGAAATAGTTGACTAAAACTTTTTCGAGTGTGAATTATTCGATTCGAAATATGTTTTCGCTAAATTTTGACTCGAAAATTTAAATGATCGAAAATATTGAGGTCGAAAAACTTGTTTTACTATTATATGTTTTTTGAGTCAAAATTAGATATTTATTTAGCGAAAACAGTATCCGTCGAAAAAAATTACGCTTTAATACGCTCGCAAAAGATATATATATATATATATATATATGATCAAAAAACTAATTATCGAAAATAATGATTTTCAAGTCTTATATTTGAGTAAACATACGATAACAGTGTTTGTCACTAAAAAAGTTCTCGGCTGCAAACTTATTCGAAAAATATTTTTCGAGCCAAGTTTTTCAATCGAAAAACGATCGAAGAACAACCATCAATTTCAAAGGAACAGTAAAGAATCCAGATTCAACCAAAATGTTCAAGTCTGAAATTCAGGATAATCACTTGTTTCTAGTTCCGAATATGAACAAACACAAGATTAACCAAGTTTTACAGCAAAATATATCGATTATGAAGAAAATCAAATCGTAATCAAAACTCGCAAACGCAAATATCGATCGAAATCGAAAATCTGAATTAATCTAAAGTTATAAGCGATTGAAATCTGTACGTAAATCATTCCTAACATATAATCTATCACTTAATCAGGAAGATCATCAACAAAATTCGCAAACATTAAGCGCATTGATCAAAATACATTTCATGTTAGTTTTTCAATCGAAAAATCTGGAAAATTATTTTGATCTCAGTATGGCGAATTCAATCCAAAATCGATGACGATCTGCTCTGATACCAATTGTTAGGTCCTATTATATCAACTAACGATCGATCTAAGCATGAATTTTAGATATTTGAATGATAAATCTTACAAATTATCTTCGGTCGAATATCTTCTTTGAAGATCTTGAGCGATAGAGTTTTTCGATTGCTTTTCTTTCTCTTAGAATGTGAATTCAATGCTTGTTATTTTTCCGAAATGAACTTGTGTATTGATTTGGATAGCGTACATTGTATTTATACATATTTACATGGTATATTTACTATTAAGTCCTACCCATCAAAACTACGAATTACGCCCCTAATTACAACGATAACAATATAACAAAGCACAATTCTAATATCTCTTCAATATTGGAGGATGTTCCTTCCACGGGTGTAGAACTGTGTTGATCTTCTGTCAGCACACTAATAAGTCCGGATTCTGAACTAATTTCTACAGAAGCCATTGTTGGCATTTCATCGAAAGTGGCGTTGGTGCTTTCCATGAATATTCTTTTATTTTTAAGGTAGACTCTATACGCTTTGGAAGTTGTGAAATACCCTACGAATACTGCTTCGTGTGTTTTGGGGTCGAACTTGCTTCGCTCCATAATTTGCGACGAAACATTTGCATCCGAAGACCTGAAGTGACCCTATGTTTGGTATTCTTTTGTTGATCAATTCGTAAGGTGTCTTCCCAAATATCTTGTGAATGCTTGTCGAGTTTTGGGTGTAGCCGCTTGTGCTAACTGCTTCGACCCAAAGGAAGTGGGAAAGTTGCACGTGGATTAGCATCGTCCGAGCTGCTTCCACTAAAGTCTTATTTCTTGTTTCCACTACTCCATTTTGTTATGGAGTCTTAGCAGCTGAGAATTGTTGGGTAATCTCTAGCTTTTGGTAGATATCATTTAACATCTTGTTCTTCAACTCAATGATGTTATCTGTGTGGATCACTCGGATGTTGCAGCCCAATAGATTCTGAGTCGTCTTCACAAAATCTATGATGAAATCAGGTGTCTCGGCCTTCGTGCATAAGAACTTGTCCATGTATAGCGTGAGAAGTCATCTACGATCACGAGGACATACTTACATCAACTAATGCTCTCAATTCTCATTGGTCCACAAAGATCCCTGTGTAGTAGTTCTAGTGGCCGAGAGGTTGAGGCGACATGTCTTGGTTTGTGTGATGACTTCTTCCTCTTCCCCATTTCACACGTAGAACATAGATGCTCCTTGTGATACTTTAACGTTGGTAGTCATGTGACTAACTTGTCTGAGTGTAGTTGATTTAGCGTTTTAAAATTTAGGTAGGATAGCCGTTGATGCCAAAGATTGCTTTGAAGTAGGGAGACATTTGATAACAGACAGATTGCAGTCGAAGGTCGAATGGTCCTAAGGTTGATATTGTAGAGATTTGATGGTCGTAATCCGGTAAGAAGCTCATTCACGTTCCCATTACTAATATTACATCCTTCAGCATGAAAATTGACTTCTAATCTTCTATCACAGAGTTGTCCAATGCTGAAAGGTTGTGGGTGTGAAGTAACTATTCCTGAAATGTACTTGTCCACCTAAACGTTCGGTGTAGTTGCTCAGCAGCTCTCGTCTTCCAGTCATGTGTGTGGAGCAACGAGAGTCAAGGTACCACACATGATGGATCTCCAAAAAAGAATAAGGTGATTTAGGTACCCCGTTAAGGACGGGTCCTCCCTTGTTTGTAGAAGGTGTTTTGCACGCACTTTTTGGCAATTCAGATGTCTTGCTTGTCTTAATTTCGGACTTTGGAAACCATATCTTTTTTATTCCTATGGGATAACAAAGCTTTGTGCTTGATATGAGCTCCTTTTTTGTTACCCAAATTTATTTAGTGTCTAAACTTTGGCTTTGGCTTTAGTTTTAGTGTGCTTTGACACTTTAGAAGTACGTTCTCCCTTTTGGTCAAGTTTTGGAGTTGACTTAGTAGGAGACATAACTTTCTTTTATGGTTGTCTGGCTTGAATGGGGAGTTCATTTCCTATTTTAGCTATCGAGACAAAGTTTGAGGTCGAAGCTTTGTTTGTGTCGAGAGGCTTTTCAAGCGAGGAGATTCTACAAAGTAGTTTCTCCTTTGCTGCTTGAAAGTCCATTCGCTCTGACTCTAGGATTGAGCGCAAATCCGTTATTTCTTGGATTATCGTTGGAATGTAGACACTTCATGTGTCAGAATTCTCTTCAAAAGACGTGGCTTTGGTAGAGGATGAGCGTATTGGTAAATAGTCCGAAAAGCCAATTGAAAGTATAATTGCATATGTTCCTCATTTGCAAGGTTGTACTCGCTAGTTTTGATTTTTTGCTCGCTTTCACAAGTTTTCAAACTAGTGGTAAGTTCGAGAACCTGAGTTTTGAGCTTCTCTATTTGTGTATCACGACTCAATACTCTTTCTTGTGCAGCTTCTAGCTGACAACTAAGAAAGTGTTTTGTGGGTTCAGAGCATTCTTGGGCTCGATGTGTTAAGTAGCTGCTTGTGGTTGTCTGGAATTTGACGAGGTCCTTTGTTTGTTTGCAGATGATGATGACTTCTTTTGGAAGAATTTCTTTTTCATGAGCTTCGTCATGAGGGTCATCTGCTTCTCAAAGTCTCTGAATTCAGGATCAGAGCCAGAGCCATCATCATCCGAGGATCTAGGGAGCTTCACCAGCTTGCCTTTGGAGGATCTCATGCTCCTCTTCGTTCTGATATCGATTACTAAGGCAAGTGGGTCTGCCACTTCCTTTCGTTCATGTTGCTTTCGATCTCACTGATGTCGTCAGCATGTTGTGAGAGACTATCGTAGACGGTGTGGATATCAAACACGTGGATTTCCTCGTTCTGTCGGATCAAGGTAGCAATTCTCTTCCACACGGGGAGCAGGAATGTTAGGAATCGAATGTTCACTTCCATGTTTGATCTGTGAACGTTTCTTTTCTTCAATTCGTTCACTTGAGTGACGAACCTCCAATACGTATCTCTGAGCTCTTCCCCGGGTTTAGCCTTAAACGTGTCATATGTTGCGAGAGTGTTTACCATCTAGGGGTGATTTACCATTATAGGCATCCTTTGGAAAGTGAGTTACAAAAATAGGCACTTTGTGTAAATTGTTATAAAAATAGGCACAATTTGTTTTCATAAGTTTTATTACAGTATATTTCTGATATTATTTTTATTTCAAATTAGCGTATAAAAGATTATGGTGGTCATAATTTGGTTAATCGAGCGAACCAAATATCGGAACTCCTATGTTTTTTTTTTGTGTTTATATTTTCAGAATATATACGATATTATATATTTGTAACAATATAAGAAATATTATAAATTATTTTTTTATTGAAAATTCAGTTTTCCGACGTTTAATTAAATAGAACCGAACCGAAAAAAAGTTTGGTAAAAATCAAAACGGACAAAAAACTTCGGTAATATTCAGTTTCTTTTGCCGATCGGATTGATTACGATTCTTGAACCAATTTGTAATTTGCAAATATGATTATATAAAATGAAATGAATAAAAAATTCACTAATATGTTGAATATGTGAAAAATTAAAAACTAATTAAACACCGATCATATGTTTATTTTTTTATTTGTACGGATCATATCATATGTTTAATTTCTATTTCATACATCTTTAACTTGATTATAAAATTAATTCAAAAGAATATAATGTAAATAGATGCCTATTTTTTTGACATATTTGTATATATAATAAAATTATTTCAAAAATAGAAAACAAAAAAACATAAATGCCTATTTATGTAACAAAACACACACATTGCCTAATTTTGTAAATCACAGTTGGTCAAATTTCTATTTTCGTAATTAACTCGCCATCTTGGCCAATACTCCAACCTACGTGCCTTGCATCATCTTGTGAATCTCATCACACATCTCTTTCCCGGTGGAAAGAGCATCGAACTTGGAGTAGATGTCATTAAGGATGGCTTGATGAAGATAGTTCACAGCGTGGCGATCAACTTTTTCTCTTTGCTCCTCAGCGTCTGTGTACTCTGATGGTGTCTTAAGCACTCGATTTGTAGGTACTGGAGGGTCGGCGGTAGCATCACCCGGAATGGTCGTCCAGAATTGGATGGGTCCTTCTTTTAACGAGGTAAGAATGTGTTCCCCGAGATCCTTGGACTGGATGAAGTTTAGGAATCTCTTTGCCATACAGAAAATTCATTGTGTCGGAGCACGGGTGGCCTAAGGTCCCTAGTCATGGCTATGGTGCCCATCTTGTCAAGAGATAGGTGGTGATCGTGCAAATGTCAAGTGATTGAAATTAGAGTGGCTGTAATGAGAAGAGTTTGGATTTTCAGAAGTTTGAGAGTTTACCAAGACTTTGTTTGGAAAGACTTTTAGTGCGAAAATCGTTTTTGAGAAAGACGGGTTGCGAAAATCACTTATGCAAAATCAGAGTTTCAGTAGTGTGTTTGCGAAATCTTGGTACGAAAAGCATGTTACGAGAACGTGTCATGAACACAGTGCTGAAATTACAGAAATGTCCTTGAATCTTTACGTTGTTGCAAAAACCAATTTTTGCAGTGAGTTGCGAAAACTGAGGTTTTTGAAACGTAAATCTGAAGTTTTCGAAACGCGAGTTACGATTGGTGCGAAAATCGGTTTTCGCAGCGAAAACCCAAGTTTTCGGAGAGCCAATACCGACTGTTGCGAAAACTGAGATTTTCAAAACGTAATATACGTGCGTTGCGAAAACGGGTTTTCGCAACATAAATTACGATTTTTCCACGGTTGCGAAAACAAGTTTCAGACTAGTTTTCGCAACGGTTTTTGCAATGGTTTTCGCAGTGAGTGCGAAAACTTTTGCGATAACTTTCTGAACTTAAAATAACTCAAGACCTACACAAACTTGATGAAAATTTCTGGGTTTTTCCACAAAGATTCTCGAAAGAGTCCTATAACACTAAACGAGATCAAAAAGTAACCAAAAGGGCTAAGAATCACTCAAAATTGTAGGTGTTCATACACCTTAACGATCAACAATGGGGGAATCAAAAGTGATTTACGTGATTTTTACCTTGAATGCGTGTTTACGTGCTCTTTAGCTAGAGAGTAGCGGTGCAAGTTTCGAGGTAATCTATTGATTCACACTAATTAATGTGTAGGGTTTAGGTATTTATACCTTTGAATAGGTATAAACTCTTGGGGCCCCTACTTGGCCCATTACAACCACTAACCAAGCACTAGAGCCCACATCTCGGACTCTAGTTCACTTAATAAATTAAATACAAGACTTAGACCAAATAAAATATATTGGACACTTTAATATATCTAGCAATCTCCCCTTAAGGTCCAAATCCAAATAAATGTCTATCATCTAAGTCTCTTATTTCTTCGTTTTCTTCCTCGAACGCGGAGGAGGTGGAGGTTCCCGGTGAGCGAAGGACTTTCTGAATCCAAGAGCGATCTCGTAATGTCTTACGTCGTTTCTGATGTTCTATCGCTCTTTGATTGCCTCGTGATCTTGTTGAGAAGGGGCGGTTCTTCCACTTCTTCACCTTCGAGCTTTACATCGGCAATAAGTGTCTCCAATCTCGTCCTTAGCTTGTCACGGATTAGCAGTAACGTTCCATCACAGTCTTTGGTTGTTTCTGACACAAGAAGAGCTTTGAGCTAACGACTTCTGTGTTTAAAGTATGTGACCGCCAATTCTGGTTACAGAAAGATGTAGCTCTCTCAGTGACATTCTAAGGACTCCCTGATGTTGTGAGGCTGAGTCAGATTGACCTTCCTCATGTTGCTCTCTAGAGCCACTTGTAGATCGTGAACAGCATGTAACGCTTGATCCCTTCTAAGCCTTTTCATCGTTCGGGCATGTTGAGGGTGAAGTTGCGGTACAAGCAGAACATCTGATAGACTTCGTCCATTGGGAGGTAGGGTCGGTTTCCGTGATCTTCTGTATGACCGCATTCGCCCTCTCTGTTACGTAGAACGCGCTCTCGTATCTTCCGGTTAGCGCTCTATGTCTACGAGCTTGAGAATGGGATTCAGTGTTCTGAGGTGAATCATGTATTGCTCCTTGGTCCGTTTGCTCGTGTTTGGCATCGTCCAGAGCATTATCAGGTGTTGAAGTCCCTCAGTTCACCCTTTGAGATGAGACAGACCTCGAAGATGGAGCTCGTCGACCCCCTTCATTTCATTCTCCTTTCGCCAGATCCTTGGATAGAGGTCTTCAAGGTATGGTGCCTTGATCTTCTTGTTGTCCCAAAGTGTCTCCTTCTTGATGCTCGTCAACTCTTTTTCGGGCGCTTGGTAGTTGAGGACATCGGACAGTTCTGGGAGGTCAGCTTCTATGTTCGCTCCTTCGTCCTCTTCTTCAGGCTCGAGGAGACAGAATTCAGTCGCCGCCAATTTGAGGTAATGTCTAATGTTGGCGTAGGCGGGCCTCTTCCTCTGTCTATGTCCTCTCTATCAACTCCTACTCCAATATATATTTGTCTATATAAGGGTATGGATCACAAGAGGGTTGTCGAGAGGTAGTGGTTATTTAGACTGATTGGGAGGAAATGGTGGTTGTTTGTATGGTGGCTTGGGCTTGGGTTGGTTGGGATGATGATAATGGGGGTTGTGGGTTTGTTGACGAGGCTCCAGCTTCTCCCGTTGGCATCTTCCCTCTTCCTCGTCCGTGACATCCTCTTGTGGTCTTCTGTCGCTTCTACCCCTCAGGAATCCTGATCGTCAGAATCGTCATGTCGGCGTTTGGAGCGGAGCTTTGTTTGCGGCAGGTTGTTTGTGGAAGCTCGTCGGGGCAATCGATTAGCCGTTGGTAGAGCTTCTCTTCGGTGGGGTTCTATTTTCGATGGCGAGGAGGCTGGATATTAGAATGTCGTGGAGCAAGTGGAGTGGCATCGTGTATGGGTCGAGCGGGTGTGAGGCTTGTGGTGGCGAACGGGGTGGTGGTGGTGGTGTTGTTTGAGTGGGTTTGTTCGTCACAGGAGCCTTGCCTTTGTCTCGGACTGGTGATTCTATCATCGTAAGCACTTTTCCAAGGATGTTTTCTTGGACGGTTAGGACAAGTGCGTCGATGGCCGTTTTGAAGCTCTGGGACAAGGCCTCCTTTGTGATTAACAGGGGCAAAAACCTACTGGAATCGTCACAAAGACGTTCCTGTTGGGAAAGGTACCCGGTTTGTACCCGAGACGCAACGCCCCGGGATACGGTGCGGAATAAAATTTTTTCCGGGTTCCTTCGCAGCTCGGATCGAAAACTCTAATCACGTAATAGGGCGGGTCATACCCGTGAGAGATTACCTTTGAAGCGAGTGGCAGCTCCTCGTCGATTGCGTCGTCGGCCACGGTCGTGTTGGGTATCGTCTAGATCGTCACGCCGACCTCGCAGTGTACCACGGTTTCGATTCTCCGAAGATGGCTAGAGAGAATTGGTTCGTCGCTCGGGAGAGTGGTTTGCGTTTGAGTGTTCGTGTTTCGATTCTCGGGTCGAGAAATTTCGCGTCGATTCTCTTCCCGTGTCTTTTTCTTTGACGAGGGTCTCACCCTTATTTATAGTATGGGAGGACGATATTTTCAGCCCTAAACAAGGCTAAAATCTCGAAACATTTGTTCCTAAATATGAGAGATATTCTTGCCAAAATATCTCTCCTAATTGAATTCAAAATTCTATTAAAGGAACATACTATAAATAGAAAACTAACTAAGATATTAAAATATCTTCAAATATGGTAAATAAATTTCGAAATTTATATAAAATATAAATTCGAATTTTAGTTTTAATAAATAATATTCCAAATATTTTTATTACCATATTTGTAAATTACGAAAATACCCTTTCAGGCATTTTTCGAATTTCTCGGCTTAGGGTTGAATTCCAATTCTTCCCTCAAGTCTTTCTAAGCACTTAGCCAAGCCTAAGTCTTAAAGTTAGTTTCATATGAAGTCCGACTTCGGTCCACTTAATGACCCCGAGGCCCAATAAGGCGTGGCATAACGACCCGAGGCCCGTTAAGGCCCAAAACACAATCTCTCCTTCTCGGTACACATTGATGATCCTTTTTAAGCCCGACTCTCTAGGTTCGACTCAATCGGCAAGGGAGGAATCCAAGAGTCCGGTAGGTGCCTAGCCAATCCCGCAGTACCGGACAAATCCCGACTTGAGCACGAATTTCGAACTAGTCTCATTCAAGAACCTAACTATAGATTATAGACTACGTACAAACCCTTCAGCTGTGTCCCGATCGAGTGAGAGCCATGGTATTTGTCAAACTCACTAAACTCGATACTATGATAAAATGACACGAGGCAAATTACCAAACTACCCTCCATGTCTAACATGAGTTAGTTTAATACCTTGGCCAAGGATTTTGTAATTTCCCGTCGTCATTCTCATAAGACACTTGTCTCGATTACTTGCGAGACTGTGAATCCGTACTCGGCGGTCTAAGCCCGGCAATCACAAATATCCATCAAGACCGCATCTGTCCCGCTGACCCATGCAATAGCAAATCGGATCTAGCGAAACCAATGATAGTCAAGACTTCAAAGTCAACTCCGTCAAAGCCCCTTTCGGTCTAAGGTGCAAGCAGACTACTATAGTTTTTGTCGTCGATCATTGACACTCCTTGAGTAATAAGCCATGTTTGATCGTACGACCTACGAGTCAGTGTCCATGAAACGATTCAATCCCTTGATTCGACTCGTATCACAAGTCATGACTTCCGCTTCCAAGCGGTATATCGGCACACGATAAGTCATCTACAAATAAGCCATGATTGGTTTTCCAGCACCCAACTGAAACCTAAGGCTTATGGACATTTTATGTTCGAGGTTAGGAGTCCACTGGTGCCTTCCTCTCTCGTACCCATCGAGAACAGTGACTCAACTCGACACATTTGGATTTATTCATTTATTGCTTTACCCGATGCTAAGTAAAGAACTCATATAACCAAAAAACGAATAATGCCTTTATTAATACGCAAAACAATGTTTGATTACATTGACAATCAAATGATAAATAAGCTAATGCCCTATACATATCCAATCCTCGTATAGCATTCGAGGGCATATCCCTAACTGTTCCCTTGTCGCCACTTTGGAGTAGGTAACCCAAGGGTTGCCTGCACTTACTATGACAGGACTTCCGGAAATCTTAGCAACACCACCGGGGGTCGTGTTGTTGCACCCATTGTGGTAGGTGCTCTGAGACCTGCAGGGAAAATCACCGAACTAGAGCCACTAAGGCTTACCGTTGACATCGCACTCGTTGGTGGCTCGATAGGATGGCTCGTTACCGCTGTTGGCTTTGATATTGCAGCGGGGGGACTTCCTTCCAATCCTCGAAGCACATTCATAATGGATGCGTCTATGGATGTTCCGACTAGGTCACAAAGGCTTAGGGTGCTCGTTGTATGTGTCCTAATGGGTTGGAAGAATATAAGCATAATGGACTGTAGACCTAACGTGAGCAAAGAAAGGGAGGTGGTCAAGGGCTGTGAACCACCTAAATCTATATATGTCGCCTCAGAGTGAGGCGGGGATAGTTGACGAGGTTCCCCTTGTGGGTTTATTGAGACATCCGTCTGTTGGGAGTCGAATGAATGGCTGGGTGGGGTAGACTCGTGCAGCGTTGGGCTAGATGCGATGACTTCTACTCGGGAGTCGAACAAATTGACTCATGTTCCTAAGGGTGACGCCCGGCTTGTAGTGGGTGGGGAGAGCACGAGCGACCCTACAGGTTCGTCGTTCATCTGCTTTTTGCGTTGCGCGTCGGGTTCCCATCACATCATAGATGATGTTTTCGAGCCTATATTCCTCGATACGTGGTTGGGTTGACTGGCTTTCCTGCTAGATCCGAGCTTATCTTCCACGTTGTGGACATCGGGGTACTCTTCGTTCTGGGATTGTTGTACTTCTTGAATATGTCGTGGATGTACTTCGACTGATTTATTAATATCCTTCAGGCAATTGCTTGACTTGCACTCAGAGAAAGAAATTGAGCTCTCCCATCAAGCTCATTTCGAACTTCATCTTCATGAGGTCGTCGGATTCTTTGCACAACTTAGGATTTATAGACCCAATAATTATGTCATCCACGTAGATCTAAACATATAGAACTCATGATCTATGTCGTTTGATGAAGAGGGTTCTGTCGATCTTCCCTTTTGTGAAGTCGGGCTTGACCAGAAAGTCTGATAGTACCTCGTACCATGCATGGGGTGCTTGCTTGAGTCCGTACAGTGCCTTCTCTAGGAAGTACACATAGTCAGGGTGAGCCTCGCTCACGAATCCTTCGGCCTGCGCCATGTAGACTTCTTCTTTCAAGACACCATTGAGGAAGGCTGTCATGACATCCATTTTTGAAAGACAGTGAAGTTCTTGTGTGCAACGTAGGCAAGAAAGAGACGAATGGCTTCTATTCGAGCTACGGGTGCAAAGGTCTCGTCGTAGTCGATTTCTTCTTGTTGGTTGTAGCCTTTTGCCACTAATCGAGCCTTGTTTCTTATCAGGATCCCTCCCGTCTTCATGCTTTTTGTTCTTGAAGACCCACTTTGTACCGATTTTGGTTTTGCCCTCGGGTCTTGGGACTAATCTCCACACCTTCAAATGCTAATCTTCCTGCATGGCGTTTATCCAGTCAGGGTCTGCTAAAGCCTCTACTACATTACTTGGTTCATTTTGACTCATGAAGCATGCATAGAGATTTTCATTGGTGGTTGAAGACTTTGTGCTTACTCCTAGATTCGGAGCTCCAATTATTTGAGACATTGGGTGAGCTCGTGTCCATTTCCATTCATGTGGAAGTGTTTGATGAGATCCTTTGATCTTTGGTTCCTCACCCATCATTGTCTCATTTGTACTAGAGATCTCGATTGGGGCTTCAGCATCTTCTTCTGACTTATATCTTGGGAATTTTTCTTCTTCTTCGGTATTTTCAATTTGCGGAGTAGTAGTGGCTTGAAGTTGAGTCGTTGTTGAGGATCCATCGTCTCCAATTTGTTGTCCTACTGGTGGGGCCATTCTTCACTACTTGGGTTGTTTTGAGGAGGACTTGATTGTTGACGAGAGCGAGTGTAGAGGTATTCGAATAATAAGTCTAGCTCTTCGTCTTCATTTATCTCTGAAGTTGATGGTCCTTCCTCGGATGTAGGATTGTGTTGATCTTCTGTCAACACTCTTATAAGTCCGGGTTCTGGACTGATTTGAACAAAAACCATTGATGGCGCTTCATCAAACATTACGTTTGTGCTTTTCATGGCAGTCCTTTTGCTGTTTTAGGTAGACTCTGTAGGTTCTTTGATGTGGCTGAATATCCAATGAACACCCCTTCTAATGTCTTTTGATCGAATTTTGCTCGGTCTTTTTTATCATTTGCAACGAAGCACTTGAAGCCGAAGACTTGAAGGAATCCAATGTTGGGTATTCTTTGGTTGATGAGCTCGTACTGAGTTTTCCCAAATCTCTTGTGAATGCTCGTCATGTTCTGAGTGTAGCAGGTTGTGTTGACTGTTTCAACCCAGATGAAGTGTGAAAGGCTCGAGTGGATCAACATTGTTTGTGATGCTTCTACTAGAGTACGGTTTCTTCTCTCCACTACTCCATTTTGTTTAGGAGTCTTAGCAGCTGAGAATTGCTGAGAGATTCCAAGTGATGAATAAAAGTCATTGAGCAGCTTGTTCTTGAACTCAGTGTCGTTATCAGTACGGATCACTTGGATGTTACATTGGAGCATATTCTGAGTCTTCTTCACAAATGCGATGATTAGGTCTGGTGTCTTGTCCTTAGAAATCTAGTCCACGTGTAGTGAGAGAAGTCATCCACAATCACTAGAACGTACTTTCGTCCGTTGATACTAAGTACTCTCATCGACCCACATAGAGCCATGTGTAGTATAGTTCTAGTGGCCGAGAGGTCGAGGCTGTGTGCTTTGTCTTGTGGGACGCTTTCTTCATCTTTCCCGTTTCACAGGCGGGGCAGAGATGCCTTGTGATACTTCAAGGCTTGCAGTCCTGTGACCAGCTTGTCAAATTGTAGCTTGTTTAGCGTCTTGAAGTTGAGGTGGGACATTCTTTGATGCCAACAATCACTTTGTTGAAGTGAGGCCTTCGTCATCAAGCAGATGGCGAACGAGGGGTGGACGGTCTTTAGGTGACAGTGTAGAATTTGACTTCCCCGTTCCTGTGAGGAGCTCTCTACCACTCTCATTGCTATGCTGCACCCTTCAGCATGAAAGTTGACCTTCAACCTTCTGTCACAGAATTGGCCATTGCTGAAGAGGTTGTGACTTAGACCGTCCACGTATGAAACATCCTTGATCGTCAAGTTTTCATGAATGAGATCTCCATGTCCTAAAATTGAAGATGATTGGTTGTTCCCGAAGCGCACATTCCTACCTAATCTTTCGGTGTAGTTGCTCAACAGCTCATTCCTTCCAGCCACGTGTGTGGAGCAACCTGAGTCGAGGTACCACACATGATGCATGCACTTTTTGTAGATTTGTGTCCTAAGTCGGTTTCAATGTATCTATAGTCTTACTAACGGACTTAGGTAACCAAGTATTTTAATTCCTAACGGATAACATTGTTTAGTGCTAGATGTAAGCTCACATTTTTTTTACCCATATTTTCTTCATTCCTAGAACTTTAGCTTTAGCTTCAGTTTTAGAGTGTTTTGGCTTCTTGATTATACGTTCTTTCTTTTTGTCGGGTTTAGGCCGTGACGTGCGAGTATTGCTCTGTTTTTGTGTTAGTGATTGCTTTTCCATGACGAGAATTTAGAACAAATGCATCATCATGACAATAGATAGGATTTAACGAGAATTTAGAACAAATGCATCATCATGAAAATCGATAGGATTTAAAAGCTTAGATGTTCTCATAGTTCCAAATGTAGGAAATAAAGATGGAAATGTAGCTATTCGAGTTTTAACACATGAAAGACGCCTATTACAAGGTTTTGAACTAGACGCCAATGTTGTAAAATTCGCTAGGCGCTAGTCCGGTGCTCGTGGTGGGCCTAGCCCTTCGACGGCGTAGGCGAGGCCTAGGCTGTAATTTGCCGGTGTACATATTTTTCTTATTTTTTTTTCCCATATAGAAAATAGTTCAACATTTTATCGGAGTAAAAGTCAATATATGACCTTTTTTTATTAACAGTTTTTTTTTTCAAAATATAACGTTTCAAGGGTGGTGATGTGGGGGTATGACACAAACAACCGATTATTTTTTTACCAACATTGATTTATGGCTCCTCTTTAAAAAATTGCTTTTCATATAATTTGTCTTTCAATTTAATACATGGGAAAATTTCAGCCCGTTGGAAATTTCACTTTGGCCCAGTTGCTTTTCATAAAAATAAGGCAAAATATGTATTTATGTTTGGTTTCTTTATCCCACATCGCTTGTATCATGTGCTGAGAGTGGGAACGTGCTCTATATAAGCGCGCAAGAATTCTGTTGATTACATCGTTCAGTACAGCGATCATAACAATTAGTAGCTAAAAAGTCGGTTTATTCGCTAATTAGTCGGCCTGTGAGGCAATTAGTGTTCTAGTCCTAGTGGGGGTTTCTAGTCCTAGCGGGGGTTTCTATTTGTGGTGGTTTGACTAGAGACATATTTTTAGGGGTTAAAGCTATATTAGTGTCGATTTGCTTTTCGAGTGAAGAAATTGTAATTAGTAGTATTTCATTCTACAGCTGAAATAGTATTTCATTCTACAGCTGAAATGATCCTTTTTTACTGTTGAGCGAAAATCAGTGATTTCTCTGATTTTTGTTGGTATATAAGCAATAGAAGTTCTAGGTCTTCGTGTGTCATTTGATTCTTCTTCGATAGTCGTTGCTAGAGAAGAGGGGCATACAATGGGTAGATAGTCATTAGACAAAGGTATTTTCCTTATCTTAACTCATGTTCACTTCAGCATAATCAAACGACACTTCAGCCCCTGCCTTTGTATCTCTCTTTTTCTTCTCGAGATCATCTATTCATGATGATCTCGTGAGGGCATTAGATGAGGTAGGTTTAAACCTAGATATCTAGTGTCCCTAGACTGGTTTAAGAAGATCGTTTGATCTGTCTGCCCTCTTTTGGTAAGAATATCCTCTAGACTTTTAATCTTAGAGTATAGTTTCTTACGCTCCGCATTCATCGGGTTGTACTCGCTAGTCTTAGTTATTCGCTCGTCTTCACTCGTTTTTAGACTAGTTGTTAACACACTAACATGTGCTTTTTGCTTCTCTATTTCTAAGTCACGACTTTCGACTCTCAATTGCGTAGCTTCTAGCTGGCAATTGAGAGCTCCTTTTTCTCTCAATTACTTAAGCAAACACTTGTGATTATTGTCTAAACGAGCTTCCAAGTCCTTTATAGTCTTTTCGTGGTCTACAAAGGTACTTTTGGCTTGCTTGTAACTAAAGAGACTATTGGTCAAAGCACTAATATTTTATTCAGAATTTTCTATGCTAGTCTCAGAGGTGGCTAAACTAGTTTCTAATCTGCTAATATTTTCATGGGCTATAGCTAAGGTGGCTTCGGTCTTAGCTAATTTCTTTTCTATTGACCTGATATTTTTACGTTCCTTACGAATTATATTTTTCTTGAAGTTCTAAAAATATGATAGGTAAAAAGATTCTACCTCCATCCCTGACGTTACTGCTTCGCCTACACCGTCACTGAACTCTTGCTCCTTGTCCTCTTCGCCCGACTCAGCTCCCTCCACCAAGGCCCTCAAGGCTACGTTATCTGGATCGCTTTCTAAGGTGTCCTCGAGCCAGTGGTCTTGCTCAGTCATCAGTGCTACGCCATTTTTCTTTTGCCTCAGGAGTTGAACCTTCCTAGCGTAGTACTCCTCGTCCTTCTTCTTTGGAAGGAAGCAGTCTTTCGCCCAGTGCCCGGACTTGCCAGAGTTGTAGCATTTTTTAGGTTAAGTGACACTCTTTGTCTCCGACTGTTGAGGAGGTTTTGGTGGTTGACTGGAGCTGGATGAGACTCTCTGTTTGTTTGCAGATGACGACGACTTCTTAAGGAATCTCTTGCCCATCATCTTCGTCATGAGAGCCATCTGATTCTCAAAATCTCTGAATTGGGGGTCGGAGTCCGATTCAGAGTCTTCACATCCTGACGGACTGGGAGGCTTCACAGACTTGTTTTTCCCAGATTTAGTGCTCCTCTTGAGCGTGTTGTTTGTTACTAAGACGAGTTGGTCTATCACTGCCTTGCTCCTTTGTTCGCTTATTTCTTCGTTGATATCGTCGGCTTGCTGTTCAAGACTCTCATAGATGCTATGAATATTAATCTCATCCAGGTCCTTATTCTGCCTGAAGTTAGTGGATATTTTCTTCCATTCTAGCAGTAGTGAAGTGAGGAATTTGACATTTACTCCATGTTCGTCCTTTGTGACGTTGATCTTCCTCATCTGATTCACTTGAATCATGAACCTTTGATATGTTTCTCAAATTTGTTCCCCGGGCCTAGCCTTGAAGGAGTCTTAAGCATCGAGGTTGTTGGCTTTCAGAGCTTTCAGTTCGACCCCCCTTCCCTGCATCATCCTTGTTACTTCATCCCACATTTCTTTGGCCGTTTGAAGCTATCGACTTGGATGAAGGTGTCATTTGGAATGACTTGCAGAAGGTAGGTCTTTCCAAGGAGGTCGGCTCTAGCTCTTTTCTTCTCAACATCTTTGTACTCACCCGGTGTTTTGAGTACTCTTGTTGGGAGAACTGGGGGGTTACCTGTGTATCGCAAGAGAGGTCGTCCAAAATCGAGTTGGTCCGTCTTCTAGGGAGCGGATGATGTCATCTCCACTCTCTTTTATCTCGATGAAGTTTAGGAACATGCTCCTCCAGACGGTAAATTCTCCCCGTCTTAATACTGGTGGACGAACGTCACTTCCCATGGCTAGAGTGTCCATTGTTCGTTTTGGGTGTTTGGATCTTTATGTGTGTGATTGGATTGTGTATGTGTATGTATTCGGTGAGATTTTGGATTTTCGAAGTTGTTTATCGAAATGTGGTTGCGAAAACGTGCTTTCGAAAAGTTTTTTGAGTGCGAAAATCGAGTTGCGAAAATTAGGTTTCAAAAATTTTAAAGTTTCGAAAATTTGGTTTTTTGAAATGAGTTTTAAAAATTTATTGAAGTAATTTTAGAAATTATTTTCCATATGGTTTCGAAAAATGTTCGTTGCGAAAATTATTTTCGAAAGTTAAGGAGTGTAGTGTTTAGGTATTTATACCTTTGAATAGATATAAACCCTTGGACCCCTACTTGGCCCATATTCTTAAGAAAGTTTCGAGGTAATCCATATTTTGATTCACAGGTAATTAAAGTGTAGTGTTTAGGTATTTATACCTTTGAATAGATATAAACCCTTGGACCCCTACTTGGCCCATTACAACCACTAGCCAAGCAACTAGAACCCACATCTCAGACTCTAATTACTTAATAAAGTAAATACAAGACTTAGACCACATAAATATATTGGACACTTTAATATATCTAACAAAAATGTTAAAGAACACTGTGAAGAAACTTCGAATTTGAATAATCGATAAACCGATCAAAATTTCTCAAATCCAAATGTGAAAAAAGGTTTCAATCTGTCACGCTAGGCTCCGATACCACTTTAGGTCTTAAATCACCTAGCTAGCAACAAGATTGATGAAGAATCGATGAAGAATACGCTAAAAACCATAAGTGTATGTGAGTGTGTCTTTCGATATCTTTAAGGTACTGTAGCAGCGCTTATTTCGATAAAAAAGATTCTTAATGATAAAAGTGTAGGGTTTTAGTATTTATACCCTAGAATTAGGGTATAAGATACTTGGGCCCCTAAAATCCCATTACATCAAGTAAATCACTAATCTCTACAACTTTGAGATTAGTTCACGTAAATTAAAGTAATAAGACACCAAATAAAATACATTTTGAAAGTATTAAAATATCTAACATTGTGTACCAATTCATTATTGTTATGGTATATATTTGCTTATTATGATGTACTTTATATAGTCTGTAGCAGTTTATGGCATTGGAGCTAAAGAGCATTCACAGCTTAGCTGCTGAAGACCAAACTTTGTTTCCGTTTGATTCACGTTAGTTCTGCTTAAAATATAGTTCTGTTTCAAATTCTATTAAGGTAAGTCTAATTGGGATGTCGGTGAGCCGAAAATTTCTCGGTGAAGCGACATTTCCTGTCTCATAGTGTATGTGTAGAGGTGTGTTATCTTCATAGCGTATGTGTATTGTTTTTTTTTTTTCAAAATTTTGATGTTTCCAGATAGTGGTTCTTTTCGGTCATATTAACCTTATAGGTTTAGTTGCCCATTTCATTTTTTTGTCCATATAAGTTATTACATATTTTTTTGGGACATATGTGGTATGAATGTTGATTTGTAAATGGATATCTCAACTACGATCAGGTTTGTGGCGTTGTTGTAATGTTGAATTTATTCTGGTAACAGTCAGTGTCATGGCAAAAAAAAATAGATATGCCTGGAATTGTTTGTGCAATAATAATATTAAGAAAAGGTACGGTAACCGTATGTACACGGTACAACAAACATATGTTGTTGCATGGTACGATGAAGGCATTAAATTTGTACTCTATATTAAAAGTTGTACAAGTTAGTGTTGAAAATTAATACAGTCGAAAAGCTGCACACAAAAAGTACAATTTCTAACGACATGATAAATTCTGACACAGAAAACTATACTCTGACGCGCACAAAGAGTCATATAGTTCTGACTCGTTCAGAACTAATATTCTGACACGAAAAGTTTCCAAACCAGAAAGCCATGTCTAAGGTACAATATCGGTACATATCTTGATACATGAACCTAGTGTTGTGAGGTGCGATAAACATTCACTATAAGTTATTGTCAATGACTCAGGGAGGTACACTATACACAAATATTTGGTACAACAAATTAGGGTAAGCGTTTTTCGTGGTAATTCGAATTTTATTTTTACGGAAAACCATATTTCCTTACAAATATAAGTTATATTTTTTACTTATTATCATATTTGATGAAGTAACCCCTACACTCATGATCATATATACGAAACCTTTTACTATAAGAGGATGAACATTGTTAGAACAACTTACTACAACATAGTATAAATGTTTGTGAGATTTAAAAATCTTAACTTATTGTAGATGTTTTCATTAATAGTGGACTCATAATTTTACATATTTTGTGGACCGAGAAAACATGGTACAATATCTGTACTTATCTTGGTACGAAAAAATATGTATATGTTTTTCAGTATAAGTCCACAACAATGTACACTTACAAACTGCTCATTGGTACATTATACACGTTACGTTTGGTACAACTTATTAGGATAGGTATTTTTCGTCGCGTTTTATGTTATTTCCGATACAAAAACACTTTAATATACGTACACATGTTATAAGTTTCATTTTGTATCACATTTAATAGGTTGACTATAAAAATCATGGTTTTGTAGTTTAAACTGAAGCTTCAATAGTAAGATGTCCTCACAATAATCACTTTCTTATCATAAAACTTGAAGTTTGGAATAGAAAAGCACGTATATAATGGTTAAACCATTAAATTTGATAACAATTGAAACATATAATGTATATGTATGATAAAATAATTTTGCTGAAAAACTCATTTGAACGGCTCTCTTAATAAGTTGTGTAAAATATAGCATGTGTAGTGTACCTCATAGAGGCATGTAATTGTAAGGACATATATTGTACAACAATAATATAGTTTGTTGTACCAAGATAAGTACTGAAACCGTACCAAGTATATTGCAGCTTTCTATGCGTGTCGAAACTTTCTGTGCACGTTATAATTTGTTCCATATACCGTTAACAATGTCGGATATTGATAATGCTGAATTATGTATTTTTCATCAATTGTTTTATAACTATTAATTAGCATACAATTTCAATTCGTTTAGCGTATCATTTAGTTGGTGTTTAGTGTACCTAGTACACACAGTTACTATACCTTGTTTAACATTGTTAACGTACCCCAAATTAAAGGCATAACAAATAGTATTTTACCAGTAACCCCGTTGATTTCCAAATACATCCAACATTACAACAACACCAAAAATATGCTCGTAACCAAAATATCAAACGGATCAACCTATATGCAACACATGACAAAAATAATAAGACATAATCTATATGAAACATATGGCCAAAAGAATGGAACCCACAACCAAACTCAATCGCTTCTCTACACGTACGGCTTGTGCTCATATTTTTAACATATTTTGCACTTGTTTGATCTTTTGTCAACTTTGAAAGAAACTAATACATCATTAGGTGATTGAGAAGAACGTGCGCGTCTGGGCCAGAAATGATATCCTCAGTCAACGGTTTACATGCATCCATTAAGTGCACTTTTGAAGCCAAGAGTAAGGGTCGTAAAAATCATAAACGAGGTCTTTTATTTGCAATACACATCACACCATGCTTACATGGTACTCCATACACATCTTATACATCAAACATTTTCATTAACTATTCATGTAGGCTGCAAGATCATAAAATGGCATAAAACGTACTGTTATTGCAGTCATATATCAGATACAAAAAAGAGGCTCGTCATACCAATTTTATCTATACGGTACCAATTTATATTAGCATGCCGTACCAATGTAATGCATATAATTTACCAACAACATACATACACGTTATAACGTATCAAAAATGCGAAAATAACAATCCTGATTGATACCAAACGAAACAAGAAACGAACTCCCACGAACCCAGCGACACCTAAAATATCCAAAATTAAACCTAAAAATCCGCGTTTAAAAAGAATCACGAATTAAACAAACAAAGTCATTAATCGAAATATACTAATCAAAATCGAGACCTAAAAACCTCTACTAGAGCAAATAACACGTAAATAATACAAAATTGCAATACAAAAATAAAATTGGCTAAAAAATAAAAATTATGAAACTTGCAAGGACGTTGGAAATTTCAAGACCCAACGGCGGCGGCGACTACTGAGCATTTCTTCGTGCGAACAATTTGGTGTGGGTGTTTCGATTTGGAGTTCGATTGAGATTGTGTTTTTTATTTGGGATGTTGGTTCTAAACATTCAATTATACAGCTCACTTTTTTTTTTTGAATTAAAATTCCACGTATAATCGTAATAATGCAAGTTCTTGGGGTTATTTTCGTCCAATTGTTCCTTATTTGTATTAAATAATTCTACTTGGTCCTTATATGAAATTTATCTCAAGGAGGGGGTTATTTGAGAGTTTTTCGGTCCCTAGGGATTTATGTGTAGTTGTAACTATTATAATCTATATTTTCACATTATTGACATTATTTAAGGGTGCGTTTGGATTCGTGTATTTGAATTGAAATCCGTGATTTCAAATTATAAATTTCAAAACCCTAATTTCAAATCCAAATCCATCGTTTGGCAAACGTTAGGATTTCGGAATCCGGATTTCAAAATGGAGCTCGACCTCGAACTTTTTATTAAAAATTAAAATGTACAAAAATAAAATAAAACAAAATAAAATAAGCTCGTGAGTCGGCTTGCGAGCTTTGGATCATCGTTCACTCGCGAGCTTTCGATCATCGTTCGTCGTTGATCGAGCTCGAGCAGAGCTTTTGTCGAGTATGCTCATCAAGCTCGCGAGCCGGCTCGACTCATCGTTCGTCGAGCTCGAGCCGAGCTTTTGTCGAGCCGGCTCGACTCGTCGTTCGTCTAGCTCGAGCCGCCTTATCGAGCACGCGAGTCGGCTCGACTCATCGTTCACTTATAATTGTTGTTGTTGTTGTTATTATTATTATTATTATTATTAATATTATTATAATTATTATTATTTACAAAAATCGTTACATTGGGTTTTTGGATTTCGAAATCGGACCACTTGTGGTTGAATTTCAAATCCATCAAACAACAACAAAGGGTTTGAATTCTCCTAGAATTTGGATGAAATCGAAATCCAAATCCGAACGGTTGCCAAACGGGTGATTTGGATGAAATCCGGATTTCAAATCAAAATCCACGAATCCAAACGGAGCATAATATTATTTAAACTATATTTTAGTAACGTTGAAAGTTTGGACCTAAGCTCATGGCCGGCTCGGCCCGCCGAAAGAAACCGGAGTTTGGGCCATATTTTTTACAGCCCGAAATGTCATATGGCCATGTAGCCCGGCCCAGATGAGCCATCGGCCCGTCGGCCAAAAAGCCCGTTAGGCTGCGGGCCAACTAGGCCCAATTTTTGTCTTTTTATTCTTTTAATTTTTATGTATAATATTTTATAAAATTTAATTTTTAATCGATAATACTTTATAAAATTCAATTTTATAAAGAAAAAATATCTTTTTACATGTCTACGGATATATATATTTTTTTAATATTATGTATGTATAATAGTTTATATAATATTAGGGACGGGCTGACCTGGCCTGAAAAAAAATGGGCCCGATGGGCTAGGGACGGGCTGACCTGGCCCATAGACAATGGACAAGGGCCTGGATTTTTCTGGTCTGCAAGAATTAGGCTCGGCCCGGCCCGTATTTTTTCGGGCAGCCCGCTATTTTCGGGCCGGACAGATCGGCCGGCCCAAACTTTTACCTATATATTTTAGTATTATTTATATTATAATAATATAAATACGATAGAATATTATTTAATATTATAATATACTGGAGAACGGGGTGGAGATCCCCGTGCGACAAAATATCTCCCCAGTCCATGTCCCCGCTCGTGGGGATAAATTACCATGAATTTCCCGTCTTATTCAAGGTGGATCACCGCGGGAAATTTCCGCCCCATTGACAAGCTCTAACTGTGACAACTCTAATAAAATTATGAAACTTTTAAAACATTATTTCAGTTCAGGATAGGACCATAGATTGCTACGAGACTTAAGGCATATCAAAGTAAAGCATGCCAAGCCATTTGTAAATGCGGATGCGTAATCCCTCGTAGAGGGTCGGGGACCATTACTGTGTAGGGCCAGATATGCAGTAACTTTACTTGCGTTTTAGAGCATGTCCAATCGACACGCAAACACGAACGCAAATCCCAAAAAATGAACCAACCGATACCAATATCCAAACCAATAATCCGACAAGCTCAAATTTTTCAGATCCGAGAACGCATATTTGGGTTGACACTGTTCAAGAACTTAAAACTTTTTAACTCCTATAAATTGACCCCTATAAAGTTCATAATTTGTTTTTCTAACAAAATGTTTTGCTTGTGTTTTGTATTAAATTTGTTTAATTGTTTTATATTTATACATAATAATGATTATTATTGTAAGCTGAATAATTAATTCATTTATAAATAATTAAATAATGTTTTTATTTGTTTCTCGGTAGAATATATAAAGTTGTAAAAGATATGGGTACTATTGAAGAGTTGTGAAAGTTGGTGTGGAAGAGAATATTTGAAGAATATTCTTTTGAGTTTTAGAATGAATTTAATGGTTAGAGAAAAATTACTGCATTTTGAGTTTTGAGAACGGGCTTTTCGGTTGTAAATGGTTTTAGCAATACAATACTAGTAACCGGCTCACATTTGGGTCAAACCCAAGTTTTAGAAGATATGAGAAATAAGCCCAACTATCATCACCAAGGACGGGCTTTTTGATCTTCCATTTTCTGTCCGTCTATCCGTGAAATCTCGAAGGAGATTTGGAGGAGATTACTTCTCAAGCTTTTTAGAAGTTAAAGGCACAGTCTTTTTGTGAAGGGGTTTGATGGTTCTTTTCTCCTTCTTCTTGGGCAAAATTGTCCAAGAAATTAAGCCAAGTTGGCCAGTGTGGATATCGACATCATCAGCACGGGAAACCTTTAATCTTGAGAAGAAATGCAATTGAGTTAGAGTGCGTTTGGATTCGTGTATTTGAATTGAAATTCGTGATTTTAAATTATAAATTTCAAAATCATAATTTTAATTTCAAATCCATCGTTTGGCAAACGGTAGGATTTCGGAATCCGGATTTCAAAATGGAGCTCAAGCTCCAAACTCATGAAGCTCGTCGAGCTTGACCTCGAACTTTTTATTAAAAATTAAAATGTACAAAAATAAAATAAAAAACTAACAAAATAAAATAAGCTCGTGTGTCGGCTCGCGAGCTTTCGATCATCGTTCGTCGAGTTTAAGCCAAACTATTTTCGAACCAACTCGACGTCTTACGTTGAGCTCGCGAGCCGGCTCGACTCATCGTTCGTCGAGCTCGAGCCGCCTCATCGAGCACGCGAGTCCGCTCGACTCATCGTTCACTCATAATTGTTATTATTATTATTATTATGATTTACGAATATCGTTACGGATTTTGGATTTCGAAATCGGACTAGTTGTGATCGAATTTCAAATTCAACAAACAACAAAGGGTTTGAATTCTCCTCGAATTTGGATGAAATCGAAATCCAAATCCGAACGGTTGTCAAGCGAGTGATTTGGATTAAATTCGGATTTCAAATCGAAATTCACAAATTCAAATGGAGCATTATATTATTCCACTAGTGCCCCTTTGAGGTGAGTTCTTCTCTTTGAGAATTCGCTCAGTGACAGAACTGATTACTCCAACCCTCTTGTAGATATTTATTCGTAGAAATATCTGTCCCTTTTCTATTATGAAGTTAATGAGCCCGTCATTTTCTTATCTTATTAAGACGTTGTAAATATCCAGCGAAACTAACTATATTGAGAGAACGGCTGGCGTACACGTCAACGAGAGAGAGAGCAGAGAAAGGCGTCTCCTCTCCATCGTTTATCTGAATTGCTTAAACAGAAGGAAAGGGCGAAAAGAATCATGATGCGGAGGAAATAATCTTCTTGTTGATAAATAGATTCCCAAATTCCTCGTAATTATTTTATTATTCTGTTTGGATCTTCTCCCTGCACTAGGCTTATCTCAAAGAGCTAGATATATAATAATAATACATAAATTCTTAGATTCGAGTATGTAAGTAAGTGTTGTTAGTCATAAAAATATCAGCTTTGGCGGCATCCCCTCAACTTTAAGTCGCAAGTCAAAACACTTGCAAGTTGCTGACTTTCGAAACAGCATATGGCTCACAGGATAAGTAAGGAAAGGCAGTGCTCTCACTTATTAAAAGCCACCCCTAAAGTTCTTTAGCCATTTAACATAGTCGCAACTCTCTCTCTCTCTCTCTCTCATATTAATTATTCGTGAAAGAAAAGTCGAGATGCCGTCAATGATCGAAGAAGATAACATGATGAAGGGGAAGAAAGTTGTAGTTGCAGTTGATGAGAGTGAAGAAAGCATGTATGCCTTGTCTTGGTGCCTTACCAATCTCACCCACAACTCAAACACTACCCTCGTTCTGCTCTATATTAAACCTCCTGTTCCTCCTTACTCCTCTCTCGACTTTACTGGTGAATTATATATATATATATATATATATATACATATATATCTTTCTCTCTTTTGTATAGCAAGATATAAGTAGCATCATATGATCTTTTTCCGATATATATTTTCCAGGGAATCTCTTCGCGGGAGATGTGATAAAAAACATGGAGCAATACAGCAAGGATCTAGCAAACTCAGTCATGCGCAGGGCAGATGATGTTTTCAGAAAATCGACTACTACTACTACTACTACTACAGTATGTTCTTTAGATACTGCCCTATTTGTGAAGTGATTGATTCTCAGAACATCCTTGAATAGAAATCAATGTTACTTCTCGCAAACTATTTTGTCTATTTATCCATGATTATGCTAAGGATTAGATTTTTATATACTAATCTGAAACAGGTGAAAGTGGAGAAGAAGGTTGGCAGCGGAGACGCCAAGGATGTCATATGCGTTGCAGCGGATGAACTCCGAGCGGACATCTTAGTCATGGGAAGTCACGATTATGGGCTTTTCAAGAGGTAAAAGATGAACCTTTATCATGAAAGATGCAGAGGAATAAAGCCCATTATAGTGTTGAAATTCTATCTGTTTGTTCATACGTTGCAGGCTTCTTCTGGGAAGCGTCAGTGATTACTGTGCTAAGCACGTCAAGTGTCCGTTAGTGGTTGTCAAACGTCCCAAGAAACTTTAAAAGCAAAGAACAATCACTTTCATTGTATGCCTTTTCTTTGTTGTGAATATGTTATGAGACGAGAAGTGTTTTCATTACTGTCATTATTTTATGAAGTATGGAAAGAGGTTACTTGGAGTAAAATTGCCTGTGTTTGTCATTACCGTAAACTGGTTATTTGCATATCTGTGATTCCAATATTATCCAGATTAGTGCCTCGAAAGTTAATCGATCTAACGACTTGTGCAGTAACAACAGAGCTAATTTAGGCAGCTGAACGTTCAACGACGATCGATCAATTAAAAAACGCGTGTGTCTGCAGAGAGTACAGAAAGATTCGTGGTAGAATGAAATGTGGCACACCAGCTTGGGTTCATAGAATAACTGCTACAAATGAATCAATTCAGAAATGCGACGCACAAAGCATGCATGTGTTTAGCCACAAGTAAACTGAATCGACTTGAAATGAATTAACCGCTTCATTTCCTGATATTTCAAGTCAATTACGATAAATAACGTTTTTTTATTTGTGCTAATTATGTGTATAATTATCTATTTCATTCAATAATGGGAGAGAGACGCACATAAAAACTATCAATTGGTTTGTCATTTGTTATGACATTTTCACGGTTTATATTTCCTATTTATTACAATGATATCTCGGGTGTGTTGGAATTTGGGATATAGGCTCAAATGAGTTTTAGACTCAATAAATAAGAGTTTAACCGATTTTAATTAAATCGAGAAGCCGTCGTTCGTTGAAACCCGAAAATGATGAAAGATTCAAATTCTACTTGACGGAAATTTATCGATTATTAATTGACTCAAAACCGATGTCGGGTGAATGAAAATTAATTTTCGAAGTTGCCCAATAAAGAGATGAAATATATTCAATATATATAAAGGGACTTGTTATTGTCCCACATTGGAAAGTTCATCCGTTTTTCACTTGTTTATAATGAATCTCCCTACATGGGCTATTCAAAAGGTCTTGCCCAAGTGGTTGGTGGGTTATTGGCTTATAGGCTTGTGTGGGGGGGTTGGACCAAATTATAGCCCAAGTGCGCGGCCGTGCCCCGCACCGCCGAGCCCGCGCTCGGGTCGAGGCCAAGGCCGAGTCCGACACCGACACGAGCCGTGCCAAGTGCGCTGGGCACTTTGAGGCGCACTTCGCACGACGCATCAGAGCGAGGAGCTTTGAGAAGCCCTTAATTTTATACTTCGGTGAGGCGGCGGCGGTGATGTCACCGGTGACGTGGCAAGTGAAGCTGACGTGTCCGACGACACCTGGACGAGTTAACAGACGTGACGCTGACGCAGAGCTGCGTGGACGATGGTGACGTGGCTCGGACCGGTGCTTTGAGGAGCCCTTAATTATATGCTCCGATGAGGCAGTGATGTCACCGGGGACGTGGCGGTCCCAGTGACGTGGCAGGTGAAGCTGACGTGTCAGACGACACGTGGACGAGTGAACAGACGTGGCGCTGATGCAGCGCTGCGTGGACGACGGTGACGTGTCTCGGACCGGTTGGGGTTTGCGGGTCGTGTCAGCTGGTCAAACGGGTCGCCTGGAGCGGTTCGGTCCGAACCGGTGGGTCGAAAGGGTGCCTTTAGCGAACTGGCACAATAGATGTGCCTATTCGCGAAATGACCATGGTCAAACGGTCAACGGCCGTCAGAATAGCCAAGAAGTTGCGACTATTCGTAGTTTGACCCCAACGACCTTTGGAAAGCTATAAATAGGCCCTTGCAGAATTGAAAAAATTATTCGAATTCACCCCAAGCGTTATAGAGTTAGAGCATTCTAGTCCAAAGTCAAATAAAGCAAAAAATGCTCGAGTCTTTGAGTAGATGCGCCGATAATTCTGATTCGTTGTGTAACGAAACTGAATTTCGAAGTCGTTGTATCTTCGGGACGGATTGCGGTAACCTGAGACACTGAAATACGGGGCTATAAGATCTTACGGACAGCGTATGTAGTACGTGCCTCGACTTCAAATACTAACGAGTTTCAGTTCGAGTTTCTGTAGCCACCGACTAGACGAAATACACCGGAATCAACAATCGTAAGACGTTATTCTGTCTGATCGATGGAAAACATTCCAATTGCACTACCGCTGCCCGCAACGACTGGCAGCAGCCATGCCGAGAGATCGGCGAAGTTTAACGGGACAGAGTTCAAGCGTTGGCAGCAGAAAATATTGTTCTACTTGACGACCCTAAACATGGTCCGCTTCCTGAAAGAGCTCTCACCAAAGGTGACGGAACCCGCACCTAACGAAGCAGATAATGAGGCTCCCAAAGTAAACGAGCAATACAAGCACGAAAAGGTTGTGTTGGACGCATGGAAGCATAACGACTTCATATGTCGTAACTACATTCCGAACGCTCTCGACGACTCCTTATACAACGTCTATGCAGTTGCTACGACTACGAAAGAGTTGTGGGACTCGTTGAATAAGAAGTACAAGACCGATGATGCCAGCCTGAAGAAGTCCATCGTCATCCGGTTCTTGGACTATAAGATGACGGACTCCAAACCGGTTTTGGATCAAGTTCGAGATCTGCAGTTGATCATCCATGATATACACGCGGAGAACATGCAGATCAGCGAAACTTTCCAGGTAGCGGCTATTATCGAGAAGCTACCACCTCTATGGAAGGATTTCAAGAACTACCCCAATCACATGCGCAAGGAAATGGGGCTTGAGGACTTGATTGTGAGGCTTCGGATCGAGGAAGACAACCAAAAGATCGAGGCCAAGAACAAGAAGGCTAACATGGAGGCATGAGCGAACTTGGCCGAGTCGGGCACCGACAAGAAACGCAAGAGGGCGAATACGTAGCAGAACCAACAAAAGCCGCACTCTAACAAGATAAAAGGGAACTGCTACAACTGTGACAAGCCCGAGCACATGCCTAATGACTGCCAATAGAAAAAGAGGGTAAAAAAAACTCAGGCTCACTTGTCCGAGGCAAAGCTGGTCTCAGATCTGTCGGAAATAGAGTTCGCCGCAGTCGTGTACGAAGCCAATGTCGTAGAGAACCCCAGGTTGTGATACATCGACACCGGATCTGTTAGGGATATGCCCTCGGAATGCCATTCGAGGATGAAATGAAATAGGGCATAGACGAACAATGTATTATTTTCTTTTTATATTTGAGCGATGTATTCAGATATTTTATTTATGAAATAAAATTTTTTTTCGTTTTTATTTTATTCGTAAGACATATTATTTATTGGTCCAATATTTCTTAATTGGCATCCAGTAAGAAGAAGAATAAATAAAACCCAAATGTTTGGAGTTTAGTCACCGATTCTCGTAAGATGAGAGAGGGGGCACCGGTGAGCTATTATCTTCAAACGTTAAATACATCAATAAGTCTTAGGCTCAGTCGGGTGCTGGAATCACCGATCACGACTTATTTGTTGACGACTCTTAAGTGATTGTGTCAATCATTCACTTGGGAAGTGGAAGGTCGTGACATTGGTACGAGTTGAATCGGGGGATTAACTTGTATTTGGACGGTGATTCGTAATCGAACGATAACATGGCTTATTACTCGAGGAGTGTCAATGATCGATCGATTGATTATAGTAGTCTACGTGAACCTTAGACTGAAGTGGTCACTGACGGTATTGACTTCGTGGTCATGACTTGTCACTAGCTTTGCTAGGCCCGTATTGCCGAGTGTGCATGGGTCGGCGGCGAAATGCGGTCTTGACAACGGAGGGTGACTGCCAAGCTTTGACCACCAAAAACGGATTCACTGTTTCATAAGTAATTGAGATATATGTCCTATGCATATTTGGGGAGAGGAAATTACTAAGTCTCTGGCCAGAGCAATAAACTGACTCACATGGGACGTTGAGGGCAGTTTAATAATTTCGCCAGTCACGAATTTATCATAGAGTCGAGTTAGTGAGTTTGACAGTTCCATGTCTCTCACTCGACCGGGACATATGTGAAGGGTTTAAACGTAGGACCAAAATCTATAGTCGGTTCGTGAATTATGATTAGATCACTTTCGTACTCAACTCGGGATCAGTTCGGTACCACGAGATTGGCTATGTGAATACCAAACTCATGGATTCCTCCCAGTGCTGACTGAGACGAACCAAGAGGATCGGGCTTAAAAAGGACCTCCGAGCTAGTATCTATTAAAGGAAGACTTAAACAAATACTTAACGGGCGTAGTGTCGTTAAGATTGACGGTTTATGAATGTTAGACATGGTTGAGCTTATCGAGACTTGAGTGATAGTCTTAAGTGCTCGAAATTATATTAAGCTTAGGTTAAAGGCATGACCGAAATTTATATATATATATATATATATATATATAATTATATTAAGTATTATTTGATAATAAGCTTAATTTAATTATTTAGCCTAACTTTAAATATGGTATTTTACCTAGACTTAATAGTAAGGTTAATATGGTATTTTTACTTAATTTCAAAATTAATATAATATTAGATATTAATATATTCTATAATTAAATGAAAGTTTTGATTTAACTTTTGAATTAAAATTCAAAGTTTAAGAGCTCAACTAACTTTGAGAAAATTATTCACACGTTTAATTTGTTTGGAACAAACTTAGACTAAGCAACAAACTATTCGAAATTTTTGGTTGGACTAAGCACGGAAATTTCGAAATTTTCTCTTGGAGGATGTCTCAAATTCGGCCACTATAAATAAGGCCAATGATGCTTAGTTTATTGTAACGAGAAAAGAGAAAAAACAAAAAACCCTAAACAGAAGTCGTCAGAGATAAACGAAACTGTTCGTGTGCTCTCTTGCTCATATCACTCGATCTCTTGCTAGCCATACGTCGAGGATTTCGAGTTCATCCTCGGGGTCGATATGACTCCTCTTTTGCATTTGATTACAACCTAGGCGCGGTTTCAAACTGGGGAATCAGCGAAAGCTAGCAATTTTTGTCTTCGAGGGTAAAGTGGTTGAAACTCTTTTACGTTACGTGTGATTGAGGTTTAAGACTTCTTTATTATGTGTATCAATATGTTTCTATGTGTATCCGAGCGATCCGGGGTATATGGGAATCCCGGGAAAAATTTTAAATTCCGCACGTCCGAGGGACACCCCGAGAACGATCCCAACAAGAGCAACGCGCCATATCTGCTCCGACAAAGAGGTGTTCTCCGAGTACATCCCGATTTCCGGAAGAACGCTATACATGGGGAACGCGACGACTTCACCAATTGTCGGATTGGGAAGGGTGGTCCTCAAGATGACATCAGGCAAAGAGCTTGTGCTGGTGGATGTGCTGCATGTTTGGACATCCACAAGAATCTAGTCTCCGACTCCATACTAAGCAAATCAGGATTTAGACAAGTGTTTGAGGCCGATAAATGACCAAAAATGGTCATTTCGTAGCAAGGGCTACTTTGAAAAAGGGCTCTTTAAATTAAGTGTAATGCATGTAAAACGCGAGATTAAGCTTGCTAAAAATAAAACAAGTTTTTCGTACTTGGTTGAGTATTCTAGTTTGTGACATGACAGATTGAGACATGTTGGTTTAAAAAACTTAAAAAGTTAATAAGTTTAAACATGCTTCCGCAAATAGAAATAGAGTCACAAAAATGTGAGGTCTGCGTTAAGGCAAAGATGGTCAAAGCACCATTCTCCTCCGTGGAAAGAAGTTGTTCACCTCTAGAACTGATCCATACCGATATATGTGATCTGAAGTTCGTGCAGACTAGAGTTGGGAAAAATATTTTATTATTTTTATTGACGACTGCACAAGATTTTGTTACGCATGTCTTCTAAGTGGCAAAGACAAAACTCTTGAGGCCTTTAAGAGATATAAGAGTGAAGTTGAGAATCAACTCGACTCAAAAATAAAAATAATTCGAAGTGACAGAGGAGGAGAATATGTGGCGCCGTTTGAAGAATTCTACCAAATACATGGCATTATTCATCAGACTACTGCGTCGTATTCACCTCAATCAAACGGCGTTGCAGAACGTAAAAATAGATCTCTAAAGGAGATGATGAATGCGATGTTGATCAGTTCGGGGCTACCCCAGAACTTTTGGGGAAAAGAAATTCTCACGACAAATCGCATTCAAAACATGTTGCTACACTATAAGAGGGACCAAACTCCATACGAGTTATGGAAAGGTAGGAAGCCGACCTAAGATTACCTTAAAGTGTGGGGGTGCCTAACAAAGGTCGAAATACCTAAACCAAAGCAGGTTAAGATAGGACCCAAGATTGTTGACTGCATTTTCATCGGCTATGCTAATAACAATAGTGCATACAGATTTCTGGTGCACAAATCAGAAATCCCTGACATTAACGCATGGATGATAATCGAGTCGAGGAACGCCGCATTCTTCGAATATATCTTTCCAAATAAGGAAAGAAAGGATTAAGTTCTGTGAAAAGAACTCACAATGCCGTTGAAAGTTCACCTCAAGAAGTTGAGAAAGTGAGGCAGAGTAAAAGAAAGAAAGTGGTCAAATCATTTGGAGCCGACTTTCTGACATATATGATGGACGACGAACCCCGGACATTGAAAGAAGCCTTGTCCAGTCCAGAAGCACCGTTCTAAAAAGAAGCTATGAAAAGCAAAATTGACTCCATCATGCAGAATCATACCTGGGAACTTGTAAATCTCCCGAAGGGGTGCAAACCTCTCGGATGTAAGTGGATCCTGAAAAGGAAACTTAACACCGATGGGTCGATCGAGAAATATAAAGATCGATTGTCGCTAAAGGGTTCAATCAAAAGGAAGGTTATGACTTCTTTGATACATATTCACCCGTAAAAAGGATAACGTTCGTTCGAGTTTTCGTTGCTATTGCAGCGTTGTATAAATTCGAGATACACCAAATGGACGTGAAGACAACATTCTCGAACGGGGAATTAGAAGAAGAAATTTATATGAAACAGCCCGAAGGGTTTGTAACACCCAGTCAAGAGAACAAAATATGTCGTCTCGTGAAATCACTTTACGGGATTAAACAAGCGCTGAAATAGTGGCACGAGAAATTTGATATGACGATGCTATCAAATGGGTTCAAAATAATCGAGAAATGTGTTTACATTAAAGGCACACCCGACGAGTTTGTGATTGTATGTCTTTACGTAGACGAGATGTTGATCTTGGGAAACAATCACAAAATAATCGTGAATACGAAGAATATGTTGAAAAATTATTTCAGCATGAAGGATATGAGTTTGGCTTATGTCATATTAGGGATAAATATCTCTAAGACACTTGAAGGAATTGTTCTGATACAATCTGACTACGTTGAGAACGTGTTAAAGAAAATTGAAGCCTTCGATGATCCTCCGGCTAAGACACATATAGACGCTAATCTACATTTGGTCACAAATAAAAGAGAGCCTATATCGCAACTCCAATATGCTCGGGTGATTGGCAGTTTGTGTATATGTCTAACTGCACTCGATCTGACATAGCATATTCAGTGAGTGCTAAGATATCTGAAGTACACCATTAATTCTGGTATACTCTATTCGAGATATCCCGCAGTTCTCGAAGGATACTGCGACGCAAATTAGATATCTGACTGTAAAGACTCCAAGACCACGAGTGGTTACGTAATTACCATCGGTGGAGGAGCAGTTTCTTGGAAATCCTCAAAACAAACATGCATAGCTCGTTCAACGATGGAATCGGAGTTCATCGCACTAGATAAAGCCGGCGAAGAAGCTGAATGGCTTCGGAATTTTCTGGAGGATATTACTTGTTGGAACAAACCTGTGCCAGCAATAATGATACTCTGTAATTGCATGGCGGCTATCGGCACGGCACAGAATTGTATGTATAACGGTAAGTCTCGACACATACATCGGAGACATAACACCGTGAGACAACTAATCTCTAGATAATTATCTCAATTTATTATGTGAAGTCTAAAGAGAACATAGTAGATCCTTTGAGGAAAGTCATCACTAGAGAACAGTTAAACACTGCAGTAAGGGGAATGGGACTAAAAATTCACACACCAAGAAAAGGCACAGTGGAAACTCCACCATGATGAGTAGAGATCCCACGAACTTAGTTCAATGAGACAACTAAGTTGTGTCTATTTCAGTTGTATACTTGGAAATCCTAAAAGTCCATTCTCGAGAGCTGCCAAATTAATCTCTCAATGATGTGTGGTAAGGGTAAGCGTTTACGCTTTTAATGATGACTATATCAAATGGTGGAGTATTTCGAGCTACTCCAGGATTAAGTCCTAATAGTCGATCACCTATATAAGTGTGAAGTGGGGCCGCTTCAAAGAAAACACAGGAGTTGCAAAGAAGTTGTCTCACATATTTAGGTCGTAACTTGGTTTATTTGAGTTATTGTACTTATATTAAAGACTATACATATGTTTTGATATTGAAGGAACATAAGATAACAATCGGGACCAATCGAGAGAATATGGGGCAAAAATGACCAAGTTCAACAGAAACACGGCTTCACTATCCACCAATACGGCCGTGTTTGATCACGCAAAAAGGATATTAAGCATCGGTGATCCAACACGGCTTCGTACTAATGAGAACACGGTCATGTAGGAAGTTTCAGGCACCAATGTCAGCCTCGACAAGTTAACACGGCTCCAACCAACCAACTACACGGCCATGTTCACAGTTAACATGGCCACTTCAAGAACCAATACGACCGTGCTAACTTCATCATTATTCAAGGTCAGCTTCAGCAATTTCGCACAGCCTTGAGCGACATTTTACACGACCGTGTGTAGTTCACAGTGAAACAGGGAGCCTCGACATGTTTACACGGTTTGTTGCATTGGTATACACGGCCGTGTTGTTATTCAGCATCGCAAACACGGAGCCTCAGCCTTCCTACACGGCTGTGTCTGTCGGTGGATTGAGCCGTGTTGCATACTACTTTCTATTTAAACCGCACTTCTCAACCCAGATCTGGATTTAGATCGACAGAACTCACTTCCAAAAGATAAAATACACCTAAGAAACGTCTCAAGACCCATAGGAATCAATCAAAACGATTCCTAGGCGCTAAAGTGAAGATTCAAAGCTCATTTTATCCAAGATCTAGCAGAAAGGACTCTGGATCTGCGTGGGCTCGTAAAATAGGGAAGATCTATGTATTCTCTATGCTTTATTTTGTATACGATTCGTAGATCTCTCTTAAGCATGAGTAGCTAAGCTTCTTATATGCTCGGGATGAGATGAACGCTGGGTAGTTGTTGTTTGGGCGTTAGAACACTCGTGAACACGTGACATTGTTTATTTATCGTTTACGACATTATTTCTTCGATTCAAATGTCTATGTGTTGTTTTGAAGGTTACATTTGATATGTCTATGTATTGGTGTGACGTTTGGTATACCGTTGAGGGCGAAAGCTAAAGAACGGTTAGTCCTTTCATAAACGTTAGGAGTCGACTATATGGCGAAAGCAAATAGTCGACCCTCGCTATAGGTAAACCAATATAAATCCTCGCGACCGTTTAGGGCGACAGTAAATTCGGGAGTGAAAAGAAATTACTGCGATTTAGTCATTATCTGCGTGGATACGGTGGTTTACGGCCTAGTCGACGATACCTAGCGGGATTCGAAATCCCGAGCACATTCTTCTCCACTTGAAAAGTTACTTTTAAATCTTCAGTCGTGTCTTAAGTTTTTTCATCGTGTTAGTTTGAGTTGTCGTGATCTAGTTCAAACATAAAAAAATCACAAACTACTTGTTAGGTTAAATATCAAATTGATAGGTAATTACTAGTAATCAATGTTATCCCTCGTGTTCGATACTCGGATACTCGCTAAACTATTCTACAAACGATAGGTACACTGCCTATCGCGCGTGGTGCTAGTTTAACGTATTCGTTTTAATTATTACTTGATGTATATGCATGAATCTCTATACCATATTTCAGAGCACACGCCATCGCGATCAGAGAGCCTCATTCGCCACCAAAGCTTCGCGTCCCCGTGTTCACCATTTCCCCCATCGACTACCCCGACCCAGTCAAAGTTAGCCTCTATGTCGAACCGGAAGTTCTCCAACTCTTTGCGTCTCGAATCCATGGAGATCTCTGTGGCGCCGGTACGGCAGCGACCCCTCCGCCTGCTGCCAAAACCCGCAGCGCTGCGATCTCGACTTTAAGTCGCTCAATCTCGGCCTCGCTCGCGGCCCGTGCCTGCGTGAGTGTCGCAACCTCGGCTTCCAGCTGCACGACGTTCAACATCGTGTCGAACAGCTACTGGAAGTTAGTCGCCCTATCTTCCAATACTGCCAAATGTGTTCTCGTCGTTCGGCCACCGTCGGCCATGTTGTAGCAATGATATCTCTGATAAGTAATATGCATAACATTAAATATGGCATCTACAGAACAACACTCAACACATCACGGTAATTAAACAAACATCATATTTCAATGCCATCCTTATAGAAAACTGGAAGATCACTTCAAAACAAACATAGTGATGACATAGTACATTGATGCACATTCCTACTCTAGTCACATTACGATTATGTGAGTATCACCCTATATTGATTACTTCAAACAACCTCAAACATTCATCCTTAAAGTTGTAATAGAGGAGCATAAAAGTTGTATATATACATATATATATACATATATAACGCCAGCATCATTGTTCGCTACAAATTAAACCCTCACAATAACTGTTGCAAATTGGGGACTTCGAAAAAATATTTCAATCCCGCGCGTAATACAACCGGTTGGCGTCTAAACCGTCCTTCCTTGCTCGATTCGTAACTTAGCCGTGATAAGCCTCTTAAACAACTAACTCTGCTTTGTGACGCGGAAACTTAATAAGCAAAACAAGGTTAACTGAAGGGACAACCAGGTTCGCCTACCGGCTTGTTCAATCTTTATTAACCTCAAATTTTACAATGCTAGAAAAAGCTTGAACTTGTGGCACCGAAAAAGTCGCGGCCTCACCTAACTACATGACACGGTTATCTCTTAGCGTCCCTTCTTCGGGATCTTAATCACTCGCTCACATCGTTCGTGAAACACTCGTCGGGATCGCATTCGAGTTTGTTGCCTTGAACTCGAGTTGTATGGCTTCGTTCGCAGTATATGTGCTTCGTGCTCTCCTTGGTGTGTGTGGATTATTGTGGATGCCTCGACTTCTCGAACTCGGCCTCCTTTTAAGGAGTTGGGCGTGGCTTTGAATTTTAAGGAGGTCAATATCTAACAACCTTCAACAAATTTAAATTCGAATAAGGTTGTCCAAGATTATCTTGCCTACTAAATATTCACCTTGACCAATTCTTCGATCCGCCCCGAGATCTTCGAATGACCTCACTACCTCGGGCGTGCACGACATCTTGCGCGCGCCGCTCACACACCCCCCCACCACGTCGAGCCGCTGCTTGGACTAAGCTACTCCAACGTCGCCGCTTGTCACAGTCTGTCGTCGTCATCGCCGTTGTGCGCCGCCTGCACCCCTGTGCTCGGTCGGACCCTCGTCGGACCAGCACCCCTTGCCAGCCTAGGCACCGCCGCCCAAGTCGCCTTGTCAAGTGTCGCCCAATGTGTTGGGCATGGGGAAAGGGCCTCACAACCTTCCTCGGCACGGCGTGCGCCCAAGTGCCGCACAAGTGTTGCACACCTAGGGCGGGCCATCGTGTCGCGCGCGCTATCACCAGTGTTGTGCGCACGTCTGCTAGGCCTACCCCGATGTTGTGTGCGAAGTCTCGTGCGCGCTGCCTTGATGTCGCGCGCCCCCCCACATGGCGATGATTATGACTCTTATTCTCCGAGTGTTGAACCGTCCGACTCGTGCACCTTGAATCGTGCATCAGTGCTCGGGTTTGGCTCGGCACCGATGACGTGGCGCTCAAGGTTGTTACGATAACTACCTCGAACTAAAAACTCAGATTTAACACCTACTATAGTCAAATGATATGTTTAATGATGAATTATCGTATATTTAATACACTACACTAATTCATGTGTCCATGAATAAATGTGGATGAACTTAAAAAATATAGTATTCGTAATTTTGTTTCATAAAGTAGGGGAGATATGACAATACAAGATTTTCATTTATATACGCATCGTATATTATGCAAAGTAAATAATGTTATCAACTTGCTCACTTCACATTAATAATGTGTTTGGTAAGTGGAACATTTGTGGAAAGCACGAAGAAAAACCAAGTTAGAGCATCGAGCATAATTCTTTGTGCTTCGACTGTTGTTCTTCACACCTTTAATATTCTATTACTAACCAAAATCCTCATACCAAACGCAT
Organism: Linderniella brevidens; assembly: GCA_004919715.1. Taxonomy (NCBI): domain Eukaryota; kingdom Viridiplantae; phylum Streptophyta; class Magnoliopsida; order Lamiales; family Linderniaceae; genus Linderniella; species Linderniella brevidens. The sequence goes on along the minus strand of SWDC01000156.1, from coordinate 10,497,425 downwards.
CCTTACTCTTGCCTTAAAATTGAATTCTAATGGTACTCAAATTACATATACCAATTTCATATTTAATCCTCCCAAATAATCGATGACGAATCGAAAATTACTTTCTAAATGAAAATAATGAATATCAGATTCGTCCAAAATCATCTCGATGTTTATACATATTGTTATACATATATAACTTGAGAAACATATCACTCATTAGTTATGTTTGAGGCTTTGAGCAACTAAACTATTATTCAATTTATCTTGAATACATAGACTAAAGCAACAAAATATATAACTAAAATGGAATATCCCTTATAATAATGCTTACTGGGATTGGTTATGGGTTTAGAGGGGGGAGAGGATGAAAAAACACTCAACTCTCGTTTGCGATCTTTGCGGTTTCAGTTCACAATTGGTCCGCTGACGGATTGGTAGTTCTCAATCTGAAATTGAGCCTTATATGCATATGCTATCTAGCACTCGCTGCAAACCAATGTGTGTGAATGTGCGAGATCAATAGTTCGTAGGCACATGATTTGTGTCCGTAAGTTCAAACGTTAATTCCTTCAATGTCTCCCCTCTTTCACCCTCGAAAGGATTTCTTAGAAGACTTTGGTTGACAATCACTATTATACAACACACCGTTTAAGTAGACTCTTAGTAACACAATCTCAGTGTCTTTTCACAATCAACCAAACTAGTTTCTCCAACAAAGTTTTTGAACTGCAGCCTTAGTTTTGATTGTCTTCACGCCCTTTTGCAGTTTAATGCGACAAAATTCAGTATAGATAAAGATCAAGCCGCAGGAATTTATCCACCGTAGGGGGGTTGTTTAAAATATTTGACTAATGGTGAATCAACGATTAATTAAATATTAATGCGAAAAAAATTCAGTATAGATAAAGATCTAGCCAAAGGATTTTATCCACCATACTTGAGCAATTTTATCATCGATCAAGAAAATCATATCACGTATGCGTATATAAATTGGTGATAGCTGACGAATCAGGCACCGAACAACCAGCCTTTCCTTAGTGTTAATAACAAATTTTAAATAATTATTTTCCATTAGGCATAGTTAAAATCCCGGACAACCCATGCTAAATTAACTAGGTAGATAATTAGATAAGTTCGCTCATTAAAACTCTAATCGAGAGATAACCTTTGGGAACAACCATGTAAGATTTCAATGTCTTGACCACATTAATAACTAGAAAACCCCAATTCCAACCCGATAAAGAACACAATGATCCAATTCGAACTAGCCCGCTTATTCCCACAACGCCAATTAGCTACCTTGAGCCATCTAACGCCGTTTGCTATTGTATTACAACAAGACACAATTACGGATGAATTATTCTAACTAGTGATATCCAAGATTATCAAACAATGGCCACATACTCGATAAAATCAGATTTGTAATGGAACAAAGAACAAACGGATTTATACCAACATGTGATTGTATCATGAACGATTAGATCTCAAAAATGCATAGGCTTAGGGTTTCAATATGCCTCCGACTAGAACATGTTATTAGCCGCTAGACATAAATACCAAAACGCATATAAAGTTTATCAATAATATTTGCATATCAAATATACTTACAACCTGTGTGGATTGCAATTCTGTAAATCTTCCTCAATCGCACGAAGCCGTAATGACAACCGTAGTTGGCTTGATCAAAGAGTAATCAAATGTTATGAAAATATGCTAAGTAACAAACACGTGCAGTAAAAAACGATTTCTTAACTAACTAAAGATTAGATATAATAATACTATAGAGAAGCTTGAATATAAATTATTGGTTTTGGGAAAACGATTACCAACAAACATGATTAGAAAATAATTTCATTCTTCAAAGCCTATATATAATATATGTATTTGATGTGGGGTAGTTTTGATTTTTTCCCCAGAGGTACAAAGTAAAATGACACAAGGGGCAAGAGTTATGAATCTAAGAGGTGTGAGTTTCGTCGAAGAGAGGTGATGTTTGAACATTAGCACTCATTCAATGAAATAGTGTAACTTTCCAACAACTATAAAAGTCCAATCTCACAGCAAAAAAGAGGGAGGCTAATTGGTTTAGAGAAAATCCAACAAAGACAAGAAACAAAATACTCCTCACTCTCGCGGACTGATAAAACAGTCTTCTTCCTAATTGGCAGTCCTAAATTTATGGAGCGTGCTAATGTGCCCTCGATATCATTTAAATTGAGAGCTCGAGTTTTCGCCCGCTTCAGTATTATATATATATGATCGAAAGAAGAGGTGACGAGAAACAGAATGCGATGTTTTATTTTAAGCCATGTTCGATGAAAGACAAACCACTGAAAATATCAAACTAAAAACAGTAAGTGTGCAATGAAAATAAAACAGAAACCGGTGATGATCCCCAACGATGACTGTTCTTCCAATATATAATACTCTTGACTTGTAACGGTTCCATGATCTTGGCGATCCCCATATAATGAATTGCTTCCATAATTATCTCCTAATAAATTATGTTGATCTCCTTGACTTTATGGATGATGAGAGATTGATTTCCATGATTGTCTCCTCTATTGATAATTGCTGGAATATTGCTCCATAAATGAGGTTCTTCAAAATTTGGTCTTAATATGTTGACTGGATTTGAGCATAACCGATGACATCTTTTCTCCATTCTATCCTTAACTTAAACACTAAATAAAATAATAATTCACCACAATATATGTTAGAAATCAACATAATACAATGTCAAATATTGTGATAATTATAACTCTATCAAATTCCCTCATACTTAAACAATGTTTGTCCTCATGCATTTAAAAGAAGAGAAAAAAAAAAGTTAAAATTAATAGCGAAGAGCTGATAGAACATCTCGAATAAAAGTTCATCAATGTTCATTACTCGATTCAGAGATGGGAAATATCCATAACGTTTAATACTAAGATAATCACAACAATCTTTGATGATCTCATTAAAGTCTAAACGCACAAAAGCAACAACACTCACATGAACAATATAGAATGAAATTACCATAAGCTTGCAAATATATCACATTGTGTTCACATGGCAAATCAAATGTACAAATCAAGAAGGTCTTTCTTTTGGTTGTAAAAGGCATAGGGATTAAGGTAGGATATTTGGTAAAGTAGGCTAAAGTAGTCGAACTAGATGGATTACTTAATCACTCAAATATCACATGTAATCAATAACATAATTACTTCTCAACTCATGTACGACAAGTTTCATATTCTAGATTACTAACTCAAATCACGATTTCTCCAAAACTCAACCAATATTTCTTTACTCGTGCCCTCATTCAAACTTTTTTTTTTCTTTCCTTTTTTTTCTTTTCCTTTTTTTTCTTTTTTTTTCTTTTTTTTTCCTTATTTTTTTTCAGCGCTTTCCGACTAGATCTTCTAACTTCAATCAAAAACACATAATACCACATGTGTCTATCCTCATTCTCAAACTAATAATGACATCTAAGCAATGAGTAATTACCTAGTCCGACAACAGGTTGAAAATAAAGCCAAAAGATAAAATGGGCGAATGTAGTGAATTTCAACAAGAAATAAGGCTAAGGCTCAAGTGGGCTCACTAAGCGATTAATGTTAAAGGTAGGATCAATGTGAGGTCAAGGGCTTAATCCTATATGCGTTCATCATTTTTGTACGCAAAAATTCACTTGTGATGTCAACATGCATAATAAAGCAAGTTCTAGAATATTCAAACCATAAGTGAAACTCTCTAAACAAATCGAGCACATATATGAAATGCTCTCCCTTTTTTCTAGGCTCAAATCTCACTTTTATAAGAAGGCTTTGTTCAACTCTTACACATTCATTCTTCAAGTCAATCACAAAAAAGTATAATCATCCTAATACTAAATCGCTAAAGATAGTTGCCTCTATCATCTCATAATTCATATCAATTTACCAAAAATCAAATATGCTTCAGAAAAATGAAAATAATAGTGGTAGAAGTAGGAATATTAATAATAATAATAATAATAGTATAATAATAATAGTAGTAATAATGATAATAATAAACCTCCCCACACCTAAATTCTACATTGTCCCTAATGTAGAGCTAGATGTAGCAACTAAAGATTTTTTATTTATTATTTATTTATTTTAATGAATGAAAATCAAGTAGAAAGAAGGAAGGACTCCCCTGAGTTTGTCGATAGAGGGGTTTGGAGGAGTAATGCGATGGTTCCATGTGCACCCAAAGAGATTCACACCAAAACTGAGTTATTCATCATTGTTCATCGTAGATAATCATCTTTGAAATTCATTGCTTCACTTCATTCGTAATGGCTGCAATAAAAATATAAGTAACTAAATATAAAAAAACTAGTAAAAGGGGAAATATTGGGTTGCCTCCCAATAAACCCCTTTCTTTCATGTCTTTGGCTAGACATGTAACTCATTCTCATGGGTTTTGCAAATAAGTGGGTTTACTCAGACGAGTTTGCTCTATCGTAGAAATCTTCATGGGGTCGAAAAAAGGTTTTAACATGTGTTCATTCACCTTGAAAATTTTGTTAATTTCGAAGCTTTTAATTTCTATGGCACCCGATGGAAAAATATTCTCAATGACCAGTCCATCGAGATTTAAGCTTACCTGGCATGAATTTTAAACGAGAATCAAAAAGTAAAACTTTTTCGTCTACCACAAAGTGCTTTTGACGCAAAAGCTTGTCATGAAATTGCTTAGTAAGCTTTTAGATTCGTGCATTCTCATATGTGTCTAGTCGAATTTCCTCTAATTCTTGTAGTTGGAGCTTCCTTTCTTCTCCCGCCTTTTCAGTGTCCCAGTTGCACTGCTTAACTGCCCAAAAAGCACGATGTTCAATTTCAACAGGTAAATGACAAAACTTACCAAATACCAAGCGATATGGAGACATTCTGATCGGAGTCTTGTAAGCAGTACGGTATGCCCAAAGTGCATCGTCTAATCGCAAACTCCAATCCTTACGATTTGGGTGGACAGTCCGCTCTAAAATGCCCTTAATCTCTCGGTGGCTTGCCCATTTGTTGTGGATGGTACACAATAGCAATTCTATGTTGTAGCTCATATTTGCGCATTAAAGCTTCAATAGATCTATTGCAAAAATGGGTACCCTGATCACTAATGATCGCTTTTGGAGTTCCAAACCTGCTAAAGATGTTAGACTTGATAAAACCTACAACAACCTTCCAAAAATTAGTGCGAGTGGCTTTTGCTTCCACCCACTTTGATACATAATCCACCACAAGCAAAATATATAAACAACCAAATGAACTAGGAAAGGGTCTCATGAAATCTATGCCTCAAACATAAAAAATTTCACAAGCTAGTATTGGATTTTGTGGCATTTGATCTCTAAAAGAAATATTCACTGTCCTTTGACATTTATCGCAACTCCTACAAAAAATTCCAGCATCTCTAAACAAAGTTTCCCAATAAAAGCCACAATCTAAAATTTTCGTGCAGTTCTTTTAGGGCCAAAATGTCCTCCACATGCATAAGTATGACAAGAAAGTATGGAGTGAATTTCATGATCAGGCACACATCTACGGATAATTTGATCAGATCCTCAAGTAAGGTTCATCCCATAAAAAATATTTCGAATCACTTTTAATTTTTCTTTTGTTTGCAATACTCATCGTATGAGGTAATTCGCCCATGACAAGAAAATTCACCATATCAGCAAACCACGGTTCCTTACCTTCCTTACTTTGCATCGAGAATAAATGTGCATCGAGGAAAAGTTCAGCAATGGGTAAGGGGTCCTCTTCGCGCACCAGTCGGCTTAAATGATCTGCAACTGAGTTATCCACTCATTTCCGGTCTTTGATCTCCCAATCAAACTCCTGAAGTAGAAGGATCCACCGTATTAGCCTCGGCTTAAATTCCTTCTGCGACAAAAGATACTTCAAAGCTGCGTGATCAGAATAAACTATGACTTTAGAACCTAACAAGAATTGCATTGAGGGGGATTGAGGGTATTTAATGCATAGTATATCACATGACTCTTGCGTCCATCTCTTTTCACCAAGAACGGCTCCTACGGCATATTTGCTAGCATCACACATGAGCTCGAAAGGTTCCTCCTATTTCGGCGGCTGAACTATTGGGGCAGCCGTGAGCATCTGCTTTAAGGTGTGGCACGCTTCCTTGCATTCTCCATCAAAGTTGAAAGGGACATCATGTTGCAACAATCTCAATAATGGTTCCTAACACGATGCCTCTTTAACCATGAAATGACACTTTTCATAATTCAACACGAGATTAGTCTCAATGCAACGTTTCAGTACCTTAGATAAGTGCCCTAGACAATTATCAAAAGAATCACTGTACACAGTAAAGTCATCCATGAAAATCTCAATGCAATTCTCAATCATGTCAGAAAAAATGCTAGTCATGCAACGTTGAAATGTGCCAGGTGCATTACATAATCTGAAAGGTATGCGTCTATATGCAAAAGTTCCAAATGGACATGTAAATGTAGTATTTTCCTGATCTTCTTGAGCAACAATAATTGATAATAACCAGAATATCCATCAAGAAAGCAAAAGAAATGTTTACCCGCGAGTCTTTTGAGCATCTCATCAATAAATGGAAGTGGATAATGGTCTTTTCTCGTAGCGGCATTTAACTTTCTAAAGTCTATGCACATTCTCCACCCATTTTGCACTCGCATGGTACCAATTCATTTTTATCATTTTCAACCAAGGTAAAACCACTCTTTTTCGGACCACAGTGAACTGGACTAACCTATTGGCTATTAAATATTGGGTAAATAATACCTAAATCTAATAATTTTAAAGTTTCTTTCATTACCACTTCTTTCATGGCGGGATTTAGTTTACGTTGAGGGTCTCTTGTTGGCTTGGAATCGGCCTCAAGGAGGATTCGATGCATGCAAACCGCTGGAATGATTCCCTTTATGTCTTATAATGTCCATCCGATGGCTGCCTTATGCTCCCCTTAATACTTTCAGCAGTTCGTCTTCTTGATCTATCGTTAAGTCATTCGCCACGATAGCTGGTAAAGTCTTACTCTCGCCCAAAAATACGTATTTCAGATTTTCTGGCAATGCTTTAAGTTCCAATTTTGGGGCCTGCTCAATAGAGGGAAGAATTATGTCTGGATTATGGGGTAATTTTAAAATGGAAGGCACTAACCTGTGTGGTAGAGATGGGATAGAACTAAGAGACATGATTGCTTCTTGTATTCCTTCAATGTTCTTCATGTATCTTTCTCTGTTTTGATGTGCTGTAGAACAAAATCTAACTCATCAGTGGTAGTATTATGCTCAAAATGATCTTGCACTATAACATCAATCATACTCATGCAACAAGTAGACTCGTAATCATTAGGATATTTCATGTTGGGTTTAGGCCCAATTTGTGTCTTTGTTAGCTATCCCACATTGGATAGATTAGAAAGACATGTGAGTTCCCTCTCCTATATAAGGAGAGGTATACCCATCATTTTAAACACACCAACACATTAGAAAGTTAATTTGTGCTAACAATTAACTCTAGGAAAATTTCCTTTGGGTGAGAGTTTAGGTTTAGCCGGTAGAATCTCTTTCGAGTTGTCGTTGTTGGGTTTTGAGGTATGCGAGAGTAGAAGAATTTGTTATTGTAATTTTTCACATAGTTGATTTTCTACGGCCTTGTGCCCGAGTGGTTTTTCCCTCATCGTTAACAGAGGGTTTTCCACGTTAACCTTTGTGTTTTCTAGTTTTAATATTTCCGGCGGATCTTGGGCGGAATTTCGGTGCGGTCTGAATTCCCAACAAGTGGTATCAGAGCCAAGGTTAAACCATATTGGCGTTCTGAGTATGCTCTGTGGTTGCAGCGTTGTCTGATCTTCCACATCAAAAAAGAGACCCAAGCCGTTTGTTGGTGCGGTGGAGCTAGTGACAGGTGGAGCTTGAGCGGAGAAGAATTTTTCGACAGACGGATTGCTGTTCGGTTTTCTCCGAAGTTCGTGTTCACTAATCCACGAAGATGTCTGGAAATAGGTTTTCGAATCTATCGAGATTTGATGTGGAGAAATTCGACGGAATAATCAACTTTGGCTTGTGGCAAGTGCAAGTCAAGGATGTATTATTCCAATCGGGGTTACACAAGGCGTTGAAGGGCAATGAAGTTCCCAAAGGCAGTGCTACCAACAGCACTGAGGAAATGACTGGTGTGAACAAATTGGGAGTGAGCAATGAAGATTGAGAGGAACTGGATTTGAGAGCGGTGCGATATGACTGCGTCTGACCAAGAATGTTCTTGCAAATGTGTATGGAATCTCGGAGGCAAAAGCGTTGTGGGAAAAGCTCGAGGAGTTGCATCAGACTAAAGGCGTCTCGAATCAGGTGTATCTGAAGGAACAATTTCATACATTACGGATGGTTGAAGGTCAAAGCATCTCAGATCACTTAAGCGTTCTCAATGGGATCATCTCGGAGCTGGAATCCATTGGAGTGAAGATTGACAATTAGGATCAAGCGCCGAGACTCATCTGGTCTCTTCCACCTTCTTATGAACACATGAAGCCGATCTTGATTCATGGGAAGAAGGGGTATATCCTTCATTTGAAACACACCAACACATTAGAAATTTAATTTGTGTTAACAATTAACTCTAGAAAAATTCCCTTTGGGTGAGAGTTTAGGTTAGCCGGTAGAATTACTTTCGAGTTGTCGTTGTTGGGTTTTGAGGTAGGCAAGAGTAGAAGAATTGTGTGATTGTAATTTTTCACATAGTGGATTTTCTACGGCCTTGTGCCCGGGTGGTTTTTCCCTCTTCGTTAACAGAGAGTTTTCTACGTTAAACTTTGGGTTCTCTAGTTTTAATATTTCCGGCGGATCTTGGGCGGAATTTCGGTGCGGTCGGAATTCCCAACATTTCATAGCTTCGAAAACATTAAAAGCAACGAGTTCACCATCGAATTCTAATGTCAAAATGCCCTTATCAACATCAACCTTCAATTTAGCAGTTTTCATGACTGGCCTACCAAATAATATCTTAGCAGAATCATGCGAATTATCAACTCACATATCCATGATATAAAAATCGGCAGGAAAAATAAGTTCGCCCACTTTCACAAATACGTCTTCAACGAGGCCTTCAAGATATGCAAAAATTTTATCTTCTAACTGTGTTATCACATTGGTTGATTGCATGAGACCTAACTTCAGAATATTATACAAGGATAAAGGCAATACATTAATAGAGGCCCCTAAGTCAATCATACCTTTCTTTATCAATTTATCTCCGATCACGCAAGGGATAGCGAACATACTCGGATCTCAACATTTTGATGGCATATTTTTCTTAATCATGGCGGAAACATTTTTACTCATCACCACTCTCTCAGTTTCGGGCCATTTCACTCGGCGTGTGCAAAGTTCTTTCAAGAATCGGCAATACTGAGGAATGTGCTTGATGGCATCCAAAAAGGGAATGTTTACTTCTACCTTGCAAAATATCTCCAACATTTCCTAAAGCGGTTTCTGCCTTCTTCGATCTCGCTAACCTGCCTGGAAAAGGAGGTTTAATAATTATTTTAGAATCAGAATTGGTCGGAGCGTCACTTACCTCGTTGGTTGGTTCTTCAATAACTTGAGGTTCAGCAAGGGTTTGCTCTTCAATGACCGAGGTCTTGTCTCCCAATTCTCGTTCATTGCATAAAGTCACGACACTCACGTTTTCCCTCGGATTCACTTATGATTGGGCCGACAATTTTCCCTTTCGAATTTTCGAGCTCAAGTTTGCCAATGTGGCAAGTTGTGATATTTGTATCCCTTGGCTTTGAATGCTAGCTCGAGTCTCTTATTGAAATCTCTCATTATCCTGTCTCATGTTAGTGGTACTAGTAACTAAAGCTTTAACCATATCTTCAAGAGACATACCTGATTGTGGTGCAGTTTGTGCGTGATGAGTTTGTGAAGGTGGTACCGGGGGCCAATAAGATTGGGGATGTTGCGGGAATCCTGGAGGTTTATTACCATAACAGAGGTTAGGATGATCCCGCCATCCTGGATTATATGTGTTCAGTAAGGATCGTATTTTCTTTGCGCTATCCCAGAAATCCTCCAACAGCATTTACTTGCTCCGGAACTCCGACGACGCGTCCCGATTGGAATGTGGGTTTTATGGTTATCGTTGTTGGGGCGCCGTGCGCTCGCGGGCAGCCGTCGGCCACGCCGGCGAGCCCCACGGAGCCACGACGACGCGTCCCGAAGGAATGTGGGTTTTATGGTTATCGTCGTCGTGGTTCCGTGCGCTCGCGGGCAAGGTCGGCCTCCGGCCGTCGCCCGTGTGCCCCGCCCCGCAGTGCTCTGAGAGTCCCCTTCCCCAGCTTCTCCGAGGGTGCTCGCGGGCGCCAGCGGCCATCCATCCGCTTCTCGACCCAGCTGTCGGGCGGGGGAAATGGCCCATGCGGTCGAGTTATGCTCGCGTGCACTAGGCAACCAATGTGGGATTTTGGGAATGGCCCCGCGGCGCTCGGATTTACGTGTCCCCAGCATCTCCGAAAAGTCCGCGGGGCGCTAGAGGCAAGGCACGCGGCCCCGGGCCCCTGCGGCCGTGCTGCGAGCAGTGCCGGACGCGGGAGATCTTTGCTCCCGCGTGCATGGACGGCAAAACAAGGCGGAATTGTGGGGGGGGGGGAATAGCACTGCGGAACCCGAGAGCTGCATGTCCCCAGCATCTCCGAGTGTTCGTGGGGCGCCAAAGGCAATGCACGCGGCCCTCGAACCTAGAGGTCGGGCTACGGGCAGCGCCCCGCGCAGTCGAGTTTTGCTCCCGCGCGCACGACGAAACGAGGCGGGATTGTGGGGGGGAATGGCCCCGCGATGCTCGAAGAGGCGTTTCCCCAGCTTCTCCGAGACGTT